>OX463840.1:4086551-4773128 GCA_949825065.1 Odontocerum albicorne | reverse complement strand
CTTCTAAATGACAATAAATGACTCGAATAACTTCTAAATGACAATAAATGAACCCTTATTCCCCGGAAGAGTATAATAGGAAGCACAATAAAGCGATGAATATGGAGATCATACAAGTATAAAATCAATAAGCATAAATCGTCTGTCTGGACATCAATAACTAAAAAAAAGCAATCGACGCTTATTGGCTTTCGCGATGTCATTAAACGTAGCATAGTTTCACACTGTTCAACAAATCCATTTATTTTTATAGTTCCTGCTCAAGAGAGGTTCTCTCCATATCAAAGTGAATGTCAAGACAGGCTCTTCATCCACGGTTCTTTATTCAATAACTCTTGTTGATTTATACTTACGCCACTATTCAGAAAAGTATACTTTTTGTATTAATTCCACTAAGTAATTATTATAATCACATTATTTCTTCTCCATTTCTATTTAATTTATCACCCGTTCTACTTATACTGAGAGTTTCTTATATTTCCATCAAGTGAAAGCACTGATATTTCAAATCATTTTAAAATGTTTACATCTAAGATATTTAAAAGTTAAACCAAGTTTCTTTGCTCATAAAAAAACTTGAACAAGAGGGAAACGTTACATTCTTCTTCTTCCTGGCACTGTCCCAACTCATTGCCTAGGTCCCAACTCATTGCCTAGCTCTTCTCGTTCTCAGGCTGTATATTCTTCGGTTCTGGGTGTCGCTTTCATCTAGGCCGTTTCTCTGCAGGATTTTGGAGCATTGACTCATCCAGGAGTTCTTTGGTCTTCAATCTGGACGGCTGTCGAGGAAGATCCACAGATATTGCCTGATTTACAGTATGGTCTGGTGGTCTCCGTCTTATGTGCCCGTACCATCTCAGCTGTCGCTCTTCCCGCTTACTATTTATGTCAGTGACTCCCAGGCTACCACGAATGCTCTTAATATTATCGTTCAGGTCTGGTTGGTTGGAGGAGATTACCGCATGTCACCCGCCAGATTGTATTTACAATGAAGTGTTTAATAAATAAAATAATACGCACATGTAGGGCTCTTATTAATATGAATTTCATAATCATTAAAAAAATATATTTTTTAATGAATGCTCGTTACCCGTGAAATTCGTTTTAATTTACTTAAAATTATTCATCTTTATTTTTTTCATTGCTGTCCAACATGTTGAATTGTACCATGTTCTTCCTTAACAGGAAGGCAAACAAGGAGGGCAAACAGATAGCCCTGAATGAACCTCTACATATGAAGAAAACTGGACCGTGTCGGTGTTCCCAATACATCTGAATTGGGCTCATCGCTTCAGCAGGCTTCTCTGAAAGGAGGCGAGTAAGGAGGGCGGCTTGATAACATCGCGATGAACCCAGAAACCGGCCGAGTCTGTGGAACGAGAATGACCGAGAACAGGCAAACGTCGGCAACACACGGATGTCAATGCATCGATATATGTGAATTTCAATTTCATTTGACTGACCGAAATCCAATTGAATGCAGCTCTGAATTAATACAACTTTAGGACTACTTTGGAAATAACATTTCAGAGGCAGGTTTATTATGCACTATAAGAAGAGTGATAACGAATGTTGAAAGTAGGTTTGTGATATGTGATAAAGTAAATGGGGCGAATGACATGCAATCATGGATGAAATTTTGTTTTAAAGGTGGGTTGTAAATTTACAACACAAGCATTGCGATTATGGCCACCTGATGGCACAATACTGTCGGTTATAAAGTGAATGGGGCAACTGAAAGTTTATACAAATTGGACTGAAGCAAAGGCGGAAAAAATGAGAGTGGATAGAAATCTGAATGTAAAAGCAAGAATGGGAGAAATTGAGTAACGATTTGTAAACGTGTGCCATTCACAAAAACTATGGTATTCGAAATGAAATAGATTCACATAATATAAGAAATAAAAAGCTAACGAAATGGTAAAATAACTGTCACCAGTAATTTGGAAGCAGCCACTTGATATCAATATACAAAACAGATGAAAAAACATATTTAAAGAATCATTAGTAGATTTCGATACTTTTAAGAGTTTTCACACTAAAAATCAATATAATACAATGAAGAAACGGTTTGTCTAGCTTAACGTGCCGACATTTAATGAAGAAACGGTTTGTCTAGCTCAACGTGCCGACATTTAATGAAGAAACGGTTTGTCTAGCTCAACGTGCCGACATTTAATGAAGAAACGGTTTGTCTAGCTCCACGTGCCGACATTTCGAGAGTATATGTAATATCTCTCATCCTTGGGGTTAATTAAAAATCAGGCAAATAATGTCAAAAAACCAAATAAAATATACAAAAATAACTGCAAATAAGTCGTCAGTTTCATTTTATGGTATTTGTAGACAAGAACGCGACACTTTCATAAAAAAATATAATCGATATTTGAGCATTTGCCACTTAGGAAATAGCCTCGAAAAAGCGCAATGCAGAAAGAAATAAACGGAAAAAACGTGACAGCCGTAAAGTTTCCTATATTGAATGAAAATGAATCGAGTATTGAAATGCATATCAAACGCAAGGTCAAATTCTACAATTCACAGTAGTCGAGTACCGTTTTTTATCGTGTTTTCCGTCGAAATACGTGAAAATAAACATTTCAAAAGAAAAATATTTCATAAACAAGGAAATATTGAATATATTTTGAAGCAATATATTGTTTTTCATTGCATTTTAGCATTGTATTATATTTTAATAATTATTAAATAAAAGGTTGCATTGTCATCTCTGCTGTGTAGATTTGACACCTGAACTTTCTATAGAAAGATTCTATCAAAATATTTATTTAATTAACAACACAACAGTGTCTTTATATACAAATGAACATGTGACAGGTAATAAAGTACTTAAAATTATTGACAAATAATACAACTTTATCTTAAACTAACATGAAGATACAAAAAGCAGTAGTAATAATAAATTACAGTCATCGTTTTAAAATTATTTAATAATCTTTGAGAATTTTGTGGGAATTTTATGGATAGATATTGAGATATAGAAAACACATGGCCTCATTAGTAGAACGAGATGCAAGTTGCTTTGCAGAATTACAAGCTTCATACATGTTGATGCAGGGTTACTCAACTCCAGACGCAAAGTATTGTATTTAATGTTTTGTTTATATTACGTTATTTATATAAATAAAGTTATTTATATTAATATTGGAAAAGTTTGTGTCCTCAATATAAAATGGCAGGACAAGTGTACAAATTTAAGCGTTCTTGATTTAAGTTAATACAACCAGCATACGAATTGTCAAGTAGTTCCGCTTCTCTGAACTTAAGTTAGGGAAGATACCAGTTTGGCCCAAAAAGAGGTACACGGACGGCCTTAACTCAAAACTTAAGCTGTGTGGTGTGCATAGCCAGAGTTGGCTTACAGCGCCACGTGCCGAAACCATCTCAAAATGATCTCTCCATCTTACTCAATACAGGCTTAGAACCCCCTTCGTTATATTATATAATCCCCTACATTTGGTTCCGTATTCCGTAATACATCATCCCCTCGTGATTTCTTCACACATTTCTACAGCATTTTTTCTTGTAAGCAATACATTTCGTTACAAGAAAAAAAAATCCGCAACACAAAAATCCCCAAAATGAAAGAATTAATGGTTGATCAATTTTCATCCACGGTGTAAAGTAGTCGATGTAATGTTGACAAAATGGTTACTAAAGCGATATATATGGGGTAGACTCAGTAAAAATATATGAAGAATTACTCACTTACTCAATTCATGGACACATCATAAGGATATTGCTTAGATTCAGCTACATACCTGCAAAAGAAAGAGAACAATTATGAACAACAGGTGAATGGCCGGTGAATATAATAGAAAAAATAATATTTTATCTATCATTAACCGATAGCATGCGATGTAGTATGAAATATAATCGATTAAACCTATCGAATCACCTGCAAGTAACAAAAAGGAATAAACTAAGTCTAATTTGATAAGAAAAGAGTAGAGTGCTCTTGAGGAAAGTTTGCCCTCTAAACGGTGTTATATAAAAAATAGTTTTATTATTTAACAAATTTGTTCCCTTATAACTAACATAAAAACTTGAAATGAGAATATAAAAAAATAAAATTACTAACATAAAAGCTTGAAATGAGAATATAAAAAAATAAAATTACTAACATAAAAACTTGAAATGAGAATATAAAAAAATAAAATTACTAACATAAAAACTTGAAATGAGAATATAAAAAAATAAAATTACTAACATAAAAACTTGAAATGAGAATATAAAAAAAAAAAATTACTAACATAAAAACTTGAAATGAGAATATAAAAAAATAAAATTGCTTAAATATAATCTACATATTTATCAAGATGAACAAAATATTATGATCATGTATGAATTAACGTGCTAATAATTTTATTTATTACAAATAAACGTAAAGTGAGAATTTTATAAATAATATAAACTAACAAGTTTCGAGTAACACGTGAATGAAACATGTGCTCAGAATCTTCCCTAGAAATAAACACATGTTGTGAATCTAAACGCGTGAATCAATACAGTCAAATCTTCTCTATATCAACAAAACGCGTGCAGAGATTATTTCTTACATAAACAAACGTGTGAATCTTCTTCGTGTATGTAAACAAACGAGTGCAATGGTTTTTTTTTCCAATCTAAACAATCGAGTGCGTGGAAACTTCCAATTTCATACAAACGAGTGCAGTGAATTTATCCAATATAAACAAACGAGTGCAGTGAATTTATCCAATACAAAACAAACGAGTGCAGTGAATCTTCCTAAGCTATATAAACAAACACGCGCCTGCTGTCAGTGTTCCGGTATACCGCGTGGGTCTCGGCGCGGCCTTCACTCACACACGCGTACGCAACGCAGCTATCGCAACGGTGACCCCACGTCCCCGACAACAGCTGTATTTGTGTGAGAGCATTTCTTAAGACACCATTTATACGGTTTAATTCTGAATTTTATTGCATTACATAATTTCTTATAGACACCTATTGTACCGAGCATGTCTTTTATTTCCAAGTTTAAAAAAATTGTCTATTAAAATTTAAAAAAAATGTATTTGTAGATGTGTATTAATATTTTAAACCTAATTAAAACAAATTAATTTGTATTGTATTCTATTATAATTTTGTTGTATGCAGTACAATCAGTTTTATTGCCATATAGCAACGTATTCCAAGCCATAAAGGCGTCACAACTGAAATGTCACAACTTGAAAACCAAACTGAAATCCTTTCTGAAATAAATTAGAAGCCTTTTTTTAATGAATTGGTTTCAAGGAAATCGAACCCACAATAAACCAACTAACAGAAAGGTGTCATTTAAACTTATGTTAATTAGCAATATTTTGAAATGAAAGGTTTAGTTTGACACTCATAAGTAAAAGGGATGTTTTTTAGTTGAACATCAAACCTTATGTACAATAATTGAGAGAGAAATGAGAAATTGATGACGTATTTTAAAAGGGGATGATAAGAAGCCTTCATTGAATAGTTCAAAGGGGAATGCATCAATTGAAGAAAAAAATTGACACACAATTACATTGGTTACCCTGTAAAGAACACGTCAAAATATAAGTTGATGAATCAATTTATTTAACAATTTCGTAGGATAATTAATTTTATAAATCTTAGTTACTCATCTAAACCAGCCTTTACATTTGTCGACGGTATAACATTGGCGCCAGCACATCCACACATATGCATATATCAACTACAAGTGAGCAAACACCGATCAATCTGCCTATTATTGCCTGTAGCGTGGTGCCACGATGTTAAGCAAGAGTCACTCCAGCAGAAATAAAGAGTTAGGAGAGGTTCTCCAAGAGCCGACTAGAGACAAGCGGTAGAAGTGTCAGCTGTTATTTGCTGATCGCACTGCAGATAGGAGGCCGAGTGACATTTCAGCACAAAGAAGGTTTGACCTATAAAATCAACGGTGCGAATTGAAATTTATTTAGGTACGTGAGCTCTATACTGAAACATTATTTCGTAATTGAATTATTCTTTAGAATGATCTGGAATTGTATCGAGAATTGACGATCTGTATGAGATATGACATACCATTTTTATATTTTACAATATACTTCCCTTTTTTTATAATAGGCAACCCCCCAAACTAGGATGATTTGTGCCATCAAATTAAAGTCATTATGCAATTATATTAAGTCAATAAAATAAAATCAATTTTAAAAAATTACAATTCAAGATATATTAAAGTTTCAACTGACCATGTATAAACAATAAACAATCGATTTATAAGTGGAAAAGTTCCTCGAAGAAATAATAAACGCAAATTTCATTGGACGAGGTAGAGATATGGCTTTTAGTAAATCAATTTTATCTCGCAAAGGTCTATAGGTTCACTAGTTATAGTTTTTCTTATTCCATTGATTACTTTTTATTTCTTATTATATTTACATAATGCATAATATATTTGAAATAAATGGGTAAATCGATCACTTTAAAAAAAAGTATTTTATGACACTTTCGTTGATTCTAATACAACCTGGCGGGCTCATTGTCATGCGACAACTTTTCCAACCAACCAACAAATATCTTAATAGGTCTTAAGTGAAAACCCGATTCAAAATTTATAATATATCTCAAAAGTGAGCCCATGTGTTTTCTATATCTCAAGATCTATCCATAAAATTCTCGAAAAATCCAATTATTCTTGTTCTATGTAAGCGTTGTTCTACTAAAAACAAATCTAAGTTCTTTACCACTATAAAATAAGTCTTTTCTAAGTTCTTTACCACTATAAAATAAATTTTGTAATATTTGGTGATATACATACATACATATATTGAACATAAATATTATACATATTAATATTAAATAATTTTAAACAATGACTTTGTAATTACTCAATTTATTATTACTACTGCTTTTTGTATCGCCATGTTAGTTTAAGACAAAGTTTTGTATTTCTTGTCAATAATTTTAAGTACTTGTATAACTTGTCATATATGTTCATTTGTACTAGGTAAGTCCAGAAAGTAAGTGTACTGAATTTTTGTAGGTTACAATTTTTTTTATTTAAACAAAAAAATTACGTGGTTACCGTAGTACATATGTAAGCTATTTTTCGACATAGTCGCCATTCCTCTCAATGCAGGTGGTGAAGCGGGGTATCAACTTTTTGATGCCTTCCTCGAAGTAGTTTCCCGCCAACCCCTCCGTCCACTTCTCCACCTCCTCCTTTACCTCCTTGTCGGTTGAAAACCTTTTTCCACCCATGTGCAGCTTCAGGGAGCTAAAGAGATAGTAATCTGAAGGTGATAGGTCAGGGAAATGCGCGGGGTGGTTCAGGACATCCCATTTAAACGAGGCGAGCAGTTCCTTCGTGGCGTTGGCCGTGTGTGGTCTGGCATTGGCATGCAGCAGGCAGACTCCCTTTGTCAGCATGCCTCTCCTCTTGTTCTGAATCACCCTCCGCAATTTTTTTAGGATCTCACAGTATCTTGCAGAGTTGATGGTCTCCCCTTGAGGCATATATTCAATTAAAATTATGCCTTGACAGTCCCAAAACAATTTCGTCAGTCACAATTGAAGGTCTTCCGCTCCTCTGATCATCATGCACAGACGTACGACCGTTTTTTAACTCGCGACACCACTTGTACACACTCGTACGATTCATAGCTTTATCACCATATGCAGTTTTCACCTCATTATAAACCTCAACCGGAGGTTTTCCCTTCCAAACGAGATAACGGATGACGCCACGTATTTCGCACTTGGCGGGAGATTGGGTTTACATTTTTCACGAAACGTGTTGTCGCGTCGACACTTCTCAACGTACTGACCTCGAACCTGTCTCGTTGCGGAGGGGAAGGGTCAGGCTACACGGAAGTGTAGCCAACATGTCGAAAAATAAAATCCATCCGGTCGTGAGAGCCTCAGTACACTTACTTTCTGGATACGCCTCGTATATAAAAAGACAATGTTGTGTCGTTAATTAAATAAAATAAATAAATGGATAAAATGATACTCGTTTCAAAATTTTATAAATATATTACACTTTCGTTGTATACAATATAACCTGACGAGCTTATACCATGTGGCAATCTCATCCGAGTAACCAAAATGACGTTCGAGGTTTTAAGTGAAACCCAGACAGGAATTCTCTTTTAAAAAAATCGCAACCTTCCCAAGTTGGAAGATAGAAGTCTTACTAACAAGACTTAAAAAAGCCGTATATATTGAAATAGTTGATTAATCTCTGTAAATAGTTACATATCATCGCACCGTTTCTCTGTTAGGGTAAGTATATAGTAAAAACAAAGCGTTAGATTCTCCTATCACGGCCTACTTTCTTTGCTTTCTCAATAATCATACAAGTATAATACAGTTCCTTCTGTTTCTTCAACTCATTGCATTCCCTTCTTTCAAAATTTTCGCACATTTCGTCAAACTTTACTTCTCTCAGTCTTCGTCTATCACGACTAATATTGTAGACGATTTCTTCCGTTACACGTCCGTTTATTAATTAAAATTTGTTACACTAAAATGTCAAAACACTCCAAAAAGAAAGGAACAATTTGAAATAACAATGAGTATTTTGATGAATTTAAATTAAAAACTAGTTATACGCTTTTTTATTCTAATTAGAATCGACGATAAACTATTAAAATATCTTGTTAACGATGGATAAAAAAGTAAATAAAATTAAAATCAAACTATTCTGGCTAACAAGAGTTACAAATCAACATGAACATTAGCAGATCAATTAATATTATCATTGTCCAAGGTTATTCCTAAATATAACATATCGGTAGGCAGTCGATTTATGTGACTTATAGATATGATAATAACATTCGACGCATTCAAAATGGATCGAAAAGAAATAAATAAAAAAACGCTAGCTATTGTTCACAATATAAAAATACAAATAAAAAGTAACCGACAATATAAACGTATCCAAGAATTGATTTTAAAAAAAATGTAATAAAAAAATAAAGGCAGGTAGTATATTATATTAAACCAACTCATAAATGCTAATCTAAAATGATATATGGCGACACCCACGCGCGACTTAGGATTTGACCATACTTTTTAAAACTGAGTGCTCCGAATAATAATCACCATGAACACAAGCCAATGTACTTTGAAAAGTACAACCGAAATATTAATTATAATCATCCAAAAGTAGGGCACAAACAAAAAAAGAATACACAATCATCCGAAAAAGGCAAAACCAATAAAAGATTTGGTTCATGTAATGGGCAGACCATTACATGAACCAAATCTTTTATTAGTTTTGCCAAACTAATAAAAGTTTCAAACGAATTTTAATATTAGGTCCTTACATATGAAATTGGCGTTTTGTTTGGGAGGAACATAAAGTTGATTTTTTTTTAATATAATATATTTATTCAATCAAAGTACGTACCATTGCTATCTATGCACTTTTGCCATCTCATAGGTAGTTCATCGATCCCTTTACTAAAAAAACCATTCGGACGGGAATCAATAAAATCTTTGAAGTCGGTTTGGACTGCCCCATCGGAGTTGAATTTTTTCCCTTGCAAGAAGTTATCCAAATTTCGAAAAAAATAGTAATCTGTTGGGGCAAGGTCCGGAGAGTACGGTGGATGTCTTAGACATTCCAATTGAAGCTCTTCTAATTTGGTAGCCGTCTGTTGTGCAGTGTTTGGTCTAGCGTTATCATGAAACAGCAGTGGCCTAGAGCGATTAACCAGCCTCGGTTGTTTAGCAGCTAGCTTTTCCATCATGGTTTGCAGTTGCTGACAATAGACATCTGCCGTAATCGTCTGGCCAGCTTTAAGAAAGCTGTAGTGAACGACACCAGCACTAGTCCACCAAACGCTCACAAGTAACTTTTTTGGAGTCAATTTTCGCTTGGGGCATGGTTTGGCTGGTTCGGCAGGGTTCAGCCATTGCGATGAGCGCTTCCGATTATCATACAGGATCCACTTTTCATCACAGGTAATGATTCGATTCAAAATCCCTTTATTATTGTGCCGGTTGAGTAATGCAACGCAGCAGTCAACGCGCGTTTGTTGATTTGCTTCACTCAATTCGTGAGGTACCCACCTTTCAAGCTTTTTCACCTTCCCAATTTGCTTCAAGTGGATTAAAACAGTTTTATCACTAACACCGCAGCCTGCAGCTAACTCGAACGTGGTTTGCGATGGATCCGCTTCCACAATAGCCTTCAATTCTTCATTATCAACTTTGGTCTCCGGCCGTCCACGGGGCTTGTTCTGCAGGTCGAAATTTCCAGAACGAAAACGTTGGAACCAAAAACGCACTGTTTTCTTTTGCGGCACCGTCGCCATACACATCATTAATCCTTCGAGCCGTTTCTGCAGCACTGGTGCCACGGTGGAACTCGTACTCGTAAATAACGCGATATTTCAAGTTTTCCATTTTGTAAACTGAGTGACGCAAAGAAAAAAAACAATTGAGGAAAAAACAAATGAATTATAATTTTCGAAACACAAATACTTGAGTAAATAGCTGTATAAATTTTAATTTGGAATTCCTAACCAAAGAGAAGATATTTGAGATCAAAGTTGCCAGTACGGCAAAACGCCAATTTCATATGTAAGGACCTAATATATGAATACACATACTCTACACTACATCTTAAGTCGAATGTGTAACTATCATATATCAAAATATCTTTCTTTGTAGTTCGTCTTCCCTTGGTAAATTTCCTGAAGTTTTTTTTAACATTTTTTTTATTCTGAACAATTATGTAGATACGGAGAAGTGCCTAATCCAATGTTCGCAATCACTATCTTCCTATCCATAGACTTAACTTCTATAAATTTAATTTTGTAATATTTTTAATCTTTCCATAATGATGGATTCGAGTCCGGAGTTCGATTACCTCTGAGGAGTGTGCTTTCCAAACGGCGCTATATAAATTGTCTTTATTACTATTATTAGTATTCAAATTTCGAGTGTATGAAGGCGATATGATTCATGAAATGCGTTACGATTCAAACTAAAAGTAAACTGATCCACATTGGTGAAGGTGAGGACGACGGAATAAAGTAAACGGACAACAACATATCACACAGGTTTACTGTCCAAGCTTGTTACTCTGTAAACAGCTACCAGTCGAAGTAAGATTTACACCCACATTGTTTATATATATTTTATTTTATAATAGAAATATATAATTTTTCATATACCCCACATCCGAGGCCTAGTTGGTAAGATGCTTGTCTCCCAGCCGGGGGCTGCGGGTTTGATTCCCGCTGAGATCCTTTTCACTCATAGTATCTTTAACATCTTTCTGGTGGGTTAGAAGATATTTTCATACAGCAATAGGCCCGCCAGGTTGTACTGTATACAACGAAAGTGTAATATAATACCCCATTCTACAGTATTTTCCTTTCCCTGTTCAACCCCTTTCAAATTCATAGGAGATATTAAAAAAATATGTTTTATTTTTATTTTCTTATTCTAATACTTTTAACACTTAATTTTAATTAATTCTAACTTTTTAACAGTGTTTTCGGTTCATATGTAACATCTCAACCAATAATCGGCACTAACCGTCTAATTTCTGGTAGATTACAAGAATGCGCTTTGTGCAATAAATGCCAAATGAAAAAAAATTACTTTATAGATTTTTTTGAAAAAGAATGTAAAATTCAAACAAAAAAATTAATAGAAAAACTGAAAGAACATGAGTGATAAAAAAGCCAAATAAATATCGGCAATACTGAGGTTCTTTAAAATTGGTAGTCATAAAAAAAAGTTTACGGCGTACCATAGGAAATAAAACAGACTATACAGATTTGAATGGCGAACAAATATATGATAAATAGGTATATACTTCATCGTGAAACAGACTTAGGTGTAATGAATAGTAATAAAAATAATCAGAAATAATAATATCAAGAAAAACAAAAGATAAATAATCAGAAATAATAAATAGTAAGCAAAAGTTCACTGACTAAAATCAAGAAAAACAAAAGACAAATAATCAGAAATAATAAAAGGCAAAAGCTCCCAAGTGATGGATAGCTTGTTCGGAGTTTCGGTCCGATGGTAGGACACCTTACTCCTAAGCTCATTGACTCGAGAAAAAAAATACAAATAATCAGAAATAATAATAGAAAAAAGATCACTGATGAATATCAAGAAAAACAAATAAAACACGGTGTAAAAGATGACTAATTAAAGTCAAGTATAGTTCAAGGATCCAAATAAGCATTGATATTGATCAAAATATCAACAATTTCGTGAAAACATATCAATCGTTGGTTGTATCACTCGTTACACACCCATAAAATGATACGTACATAATATTTGTATGGCAAATGTGCTGATTCATAAACCGGTGAGTACACCAAGAATGCGATTCCATTGTGATGGCAGAGTTGACTGCTCGCTCAATCGCGGCCCATGGGAGTCAAATTGTTTGAGGCGAGCGCAACATGCTGAATGAGGCAGGACAGCAGCAACCAGCATATCCATTATTGGGCCGATTAAAACCTTTGTCATACATACACCTCGTTTATTAGTCACATTCATCTCTGTAATTATGGCAATAAATACTCTTGTGCCATTTGATAGACCTAGTGTGTAATTTCTTAATTCGTAGTAAGATTCTCAGAATCAGCCCAAATCGGTCTCGTTGGATTGAAATATTGTAGGACGAAACCAAAATGATGAAGAATATAAAAACAAGTTAGTAGTAGATTGATATACACCTGTTCCTCGCTTTACGGAAGAGATACTATCTTAAAAATTGACCGTAAATCGGAATTCCGTACATCGTGTTATTTTTTTTTCCATATATAATAAATACAATATATAAGAAGAGTGTAAGAAAAAAATCAATTCAATATTTGAGAAATGCCTCGAGTATATTCAGAAATATATAGAACAGAGAAAACATATGGTATACATACGTAAATAATTACAGTATTTACAACGAAGAATAAAACGCCTCCGCAATTTGTCTCCATAGTAATAACTTACCAAATATTGAGTCTAGATTTTTATATACTCGTAAACTGAGTGTATTATTTCTGCTAGGTAACTTAACGACGATATATCCTAACAACTTGAGATACTATTTTAACATATTATTTCTGCAAGATAACTTAACGACGATATATCCAAAAAACAATTTCACCGATTAATTCAACTTATTATTTCTGCAAAGTTACTGAACGACGATTAATTCAAACAACTTGAGAGATTATTTCTGCAAAGTAACTTAACGATAAATCCAACCCATTTGTGAGAGACTATTTCAACTTATTATTTCCGCAAAGTGACTTAACGTCGATAAATCCAATGAACTTTTGAGATACTATCTCTACAAAGTAACTTATCAGTTAGTTGTGAATGTCTTGATTATAAAATAATACAAAAGTATAAAGAAAACAAATTTCTAAAATGATAAGTATGTGAGACATCAATACAAAATAGAATTCCTTTGATGATTTTTATTGTGTTGTTTATTTAAGTCTTGTTTGCGCTCCCCTGAAGATGAGGTGAAAGCCTTGAAACCGGTAGGGTTATACCGTCACCACAAAAATGTGGAATAAACAGTGTTTGATAAAAATAAATTACAATGATTTTTATTGTTTCGATAAATTAATAAATGCATTATATTTAATGTTTTGTGTACCATTTCATGACGCACGTGTTGTGGTTTATATAAACTATCAAGAAATATATCGAAGGCAATATAAAAATAATGAAAATATTGTGTATTTAAATCAACAAATCCTTAACCTCACAATGAAGACCATAATTTATAACGACTTAATAATATTTTACAATAGTAAAAATGGTTGTATAAGATAAATATTAATATATTACGTATGGCAGACAACAGTAAATAATTCATAAATATTGTATTATTATAACATTGAATATAAATGACAGCAAAGTGCGAGCATAAATTTCCTGGACTGCTCCTTCCTGCCTTGTATGGAGGCGCCCTGCCGCAGTGGCGAAGCCGAGGTTCGCACAAATATCTGTGTAATGTGCGGAGGAAGGCTGGATCTCAGGAGGACCGCTCTTCTGTCAATTGTTGTGGATCGTATCCCAGAACGGACTTATTCATATATATTTTATCAATTACTTCAGCTTAAGTTTTTAAACATTTCTTATAAATAAAAACCTCGAAAATCTCCAAACCAGGTGAAATTTTGAAAGATACGAGAACCTAGATAGGGTACATTATCAGGTTTAACCTTACAAACGCCCACGAAGCTAAAATGTGTTAATTTATTACTTATGCAGATCGGACGACAAACTTAATTGTAAAAAAAAAACACCAATAATTCCGAGATATAATTTTTTAATCGCTGTTTAACCCTTTCCGGTCCACAAAAAAAAAATGTTCCATCAGGTCCACAAAAGATTTACAGAATTACAGGGTAAAACAATACATCCAGGTTGTTTTTAATAAAACTATATTTATGTTCACAAGGTTGTTTTTAATAAAACTATATTTATGTTCACAAGAAAATTTTTGGAAGAGATTTTTACATGGCAATAAACTCGCCAGGTTAAACAAAATAAAAAAAATAAATAAATAAATAAAAAAAAAAAAAATGTCGAATGACATTCGACATAGGACTCACTGGAATAAAATCGATGTCGAATGACATTCGACATAGGACCGGAAAGGGTTAAATTGCTCTTCAAATATAGTATTAGGTGTTAACATAAATTGTGTCCGTTTTTTTTCAAATTAAAAAACGAGCACCAAAAGTAAAACAAAATGGTAAAGGTTATACGTCATTCGAAAGAAAATTTTCTGTTCTACAAGATATTGCGTTTGCTTTTACGTTACATATATTATTTTATTTTATTACAAGCCTTCAAAATGGAACGTCAAATAGACGAAAGTGAGCATTTTCGACACGTTCTGTTCGCGTTCAATCGAGGGAATAAAGCTGCCAAAGCTGCTCGCGATGTTTGCGAAATGTACGGTGAAGATGCTATGGATGAAAGGACAGCTCGTCGATGGTTTTTCCTTCAATAATGACGTCGAATTGCGGACATGGTTGGACGAATTTCTCGAGTCAAGACCGAATAGTTTTTATTGCACAGGCATTGAAAAACTTGTGTAGAACGTTATTGACTAATTTGTTGTAAAATAATGAAGGAGAACACATTATTGACTACTTTGTTGTAATTTTTTTTTGTTGCGTCCTCTTGTTCTCTTCATTAAAAAAAAAATGGACACAACTTATGTTAACACCCAATACATAACGTGTATACCCCTATTTCCCATTCTAATTTTTCATTTTCCAATACCTCTCCTCTTTAAGTTTTTCGATATACTAAAAAATAGTGTTTTGTATATTTTCTTTTCATTTCTTTACTCCCTTTTTTTTTTAATTTGTAATTTTTGTTTATTCTGATTTGGTTGATTGGAAGACATTGCCGTAAGGCCCATAAACTCAACCCTCCCATTGTACCGTTGTGTAATGAAGTCCCTAATATGTAAATTACATTTACAAAAATCTTAAATCAATAATAATAAATTCATTATAAGTAGAGAACGACCGAAAAAAGTATGGTTGGACGAAATGAATAAAATTTAGAAATAATGAAATGTAAGAAATAAGAGAAACAGTTGTAGAAGATGTATGGATATGGAAGAGACGAAGGAAGTATGTCGTGATAAAAAAGTTTGACGCATTGTTCTCTATTTAGCCTAAAATTTTAATTGCGATATGATATATACACATGTATGATACTAAATCTTCTCCATAATTATTTGAAAACAAAACTAAGGTATATTGGAAAGGATGTTTGAACAATTTGTTGTTTCCGCAACTGTTCATAAACTAAAATATTAAACTCGCAATGCGCCCCTAGGGTACGGATATACTCGGACACGTCTACATATGTCAGTCAGAAAATATTAAACGTTATTTATGTGTGGATATTAAATATGTGACTGGTGAAACACGTAGTTCAATAAAAGATTCAATGAAACACGTAGTTCAATAAATTTCAATATAAACTATCAAATACAAGGCTGTAGAATCTGATATGTTAACATAATATTATAATTGAATATCCGGCATTAGAAATAACGACTACATCCAAGAAATAATAAAAAAAAAATTGGATTTCAACCAAAAAAAAAAACAATAAATAAGACAGATGAAAGGAAAAAAAAAACAAACGAAAATATACGAGTACAAGATTGGACTGTGTAAGTAATGATGTTCAAACAACATCCAAATTAAGATAAGAACGAACAAAATAACTTATTTCATGACTATTAAAGCAAAACTTAGACATACTCGTACATACATACCATTACTTTGTTTCTCTGTCTAGGTAAGCAGAGAGGAGAGAGCGCTAGACTTTCCTATATCGACACACATTATTTGCCTCTGCTACATCCACACACCTTCTCATACCAATCCTACGATTTCTCTGGCTTTCTATGTTTCCTCATTTCAAAATATTCACTTGATCTAACCATTCTTTTCTTATTCCTCACCACGTCTTCCACTAACATTTGCACAATATATATTTAAGTATCTTCATTCACTCGTTCTACATGCCCAATCCATCTCATAATGCTCTTACTCAACATATCAGCCTTAAGTTCACGTTCATCCTTAATCACTTTATTCCGTATGTTGTCATACATTGTCACTCATGTTTTATTCTCAATGCACGCATTTTTACAGAATTTATTCGTATCTTCTACGTTTCACTCCCATCCATCAAAGTTGGCAGTAAAATACTGTTGTGGATTATCATCTTTGCAAATGTTGATACTGTCTTAGTGCCCCATTGACTTTTTTCCTATTACTACACGCCGTTCGATACACCTCGTAACTCTTCCACTATCTGATAAATCCTCAACTTGCTCCATGTATCGCATTTACTGTTCATTTCACACTTTGCTATCACCATAACTTGGGATATCGCAATTTTCATTCTCAGATGTTTCTCGTCGCATATCTCATACAATTTACTTATCAAACTCTGTAATTTATCCTCATTTACCAACACCCTACTATTTGCAGACGATATCGTATTAATAAGTGAAAACCATGAAGACCTGCAAAATAGTCTGGAAAGGTGGAGAAGAATTTTGGAGGACAATGGATTGAGACTGAGCAGAAAGTAAATAGAGTATCTGTACCTACCATTCGAGAACACAAATGCTGTCACTCCCGTAATGCAAATGGATGGAGAAACATTACCAAATTGTGACTCTTTAAGTATCTTGGGTCACTCATCCATAGCGATGGAGCATGTGCAGCAGATGTAACACATAGAATTAGTGAGGGATGGATGAAGTTTAGATCAATGACGGGAGTTCTATGTGATCTGAAAATGCCAGAAAGTTAAAAGGAAAAGTATACCTAACGATTGTCAGACCCGCTCTCCTCTATGGCTCCGAATGCTGGACGATGTATAACTCTTACTCTAGGCAACTAGAAACTGCTAAAATGCGCATGCTAAGATGGTCAGCTGGTGTGTCCCTAAGAGACAGAATAAAAAACTCACGCATTCGTGGAAGCCTAGGTGTTACAGACATCAACAGCAAGAAGGAGGAGAGGCGATTGAGATGGTATGGGCACGTTGGACGCAGAGCACCCGATCACATTGTGAATCAGGCAATCTCCATGGATCTTCCTCGAATAACAACCAGAAGAAGACCAAAGAATTCATGGGTGGTGCAAAAAGAACACCTGATGCAGAGGCATGGCCTGGGGGACGTAGTCCGGAACAGAAGAGCATACAACCTGAGGACGAGGTGACCCCAACAGTCTTCGCAGACAGTGAGTTGGGATGGAGCAAAGGAGAAGATTTACCAACATCAACATTAAAAATATTCACCACATTAGATACATAAAAATATCGAACAAACAACGCCTATAAACAATATAGAAAAACAACTTATATTTTACTAGAAAAAAAAAAGAAAGACCAAGAATAAACCATTAAACTTTATACAGTAATAGATAACAAAGAAGATCTTCCAAGAAGTCACGTCTCATCTGTTAGCACCATCAATATGACGTGGGAAAAAGATATCAAACCAACAATCGCAGTGCAGACGCGTGATTCCGTTTATCACGTGATGAAAATACCATTTAACGGCTCATACGGCTGGGTTCCGTCTCGGACATCGGGTGCCCAGGCCGGGCTGATTGATTAATCGCAACAGTACATATAGATTGACATAACGGGACAAATTAATTGCCTCGACGTGGATAATCGGATGAAAAAAATCTGCCGACAGTGTGTCGTCGGGTCTCTCACTTCAGGGCGGGTTGATGTTTTTTTTTTCGAACGGGATCCACGTTCGAATTTTGAGAATCGAAAACACGTCAACTCGGTGAATTTTTATATTTGATGTTTATCACGATGTTATTTTTATTCCATTAACTGTCAAAAATGGTGTCGAGTTCAATCAACGTTAGCGCATTATTTCAATATATGTATACCCATAAATAATAGGTAGAACGGCATTTTGAAGATGTTCGATGAGCGAAACCGATAAATGTGCGAAACGTTAGTGAAATAATATTGAAAATACTTTTTTGATTTTTTTATAACAAGTAAATAACCCGTCAATAATGAGGAAATACGAGTACATAAAAAAAATATATTTTTTTTCCAATTCGTTTTAAAAGTTTCAAAGGACATGTAAGAAGAAAGATGTGTCGTAGTTGTATGAAAAGGTTTACCAATGTGGAAAAAGCGAAAGATGTGTGTCGAATATGAAAGTATGGCACTAAATAATTTTTGCCTACCCCATCAGGGAAAGGCGTGATAGTATGTACGTATGGATGTTATTTAAAAATTCTTTCTTATTTATATTTTACTGTTCAGCAGTCAAGCAATATCTTCTTTATATTTTAATGTTCCAACAGTCAAGCCATATCTTCTTTTTATTTTACTGTTCAACAGTCAAGCAATATCTTCTTTATATTTTAATGTTCAACAGTCAAGCCATATCTTCTTTATATTTTACTGTTCAACAGTCAAGTGATATCTTCTTTATACTCGTATTTTACTGATCAACAGTCAAGCCATATCTTCTTTATATTTCACTGTTCAACAGTCAAGCCATCTCTTCTTTATATTAAACAGTTCAACAGTCAAGCCATATCTTCTTTATAAATACATTATTGACCATTGTTATTCTATGTCTTATTGGAGTATTGAAAAAAATATAATGTTATATTTTACTGTTCAACAGTCAAGCCATATCTTCTTTATATTTTACTGTTCAACAGTCAAGCCATCTCTTCTTTATATTTAACAGTTCAACAGTCAAGCCATATCTTCTTTATATTTAACAGTTCCTATCTTCTTTATATTTAACAGTTCAACAGTCAAGCCATATCTTCTTTATAAATACATTATTGACCATTGTTATTTTATGTCTTATTGGAGTATTGAAAAAAAAATGTTCTCAACCATGTTTTAAATACAGAATTCCTTGAGTACTTATAATTATTAATAAAATTAAGTCACGTACCCATAGTGATATTCCGAAACTCAAAAAAGCTACAATTAAAACATGTTTCAGATAATATTAATTTTCCTGCTGCTGTCACTTTTCGATAATATTAATATTGTCATTGTTTCTATACTTCTTGTTCGATATATTTATGTTGATAAGAATTTCATTCATTATCATTATAATTTCCTTCAGTGACTTCAGTAGCATGGTTCCTGATTCACCAAATATTATTTTTCCAATTGCTATATTTATTAATATTGTATCATCTTCAAATGCAAGGCAGTATTGTAAACCCGTACGATGATGAACTACTAATTATAATTTGGTCCAATGGATTTGAACCCAAATGCACGATTATAAGAGTCGACCACAATGTTAAATTCCGTTTATCAATTTATTTTTCATTTTATTTGCACACTACAGGTGTCCCTAATTCATACAAGGACCGAACATAACAAGTACAAAATAAACATGTATTAAACAATTTAAAGCTTATTTGATAAAAACAATAGTAAAAATGTATATGAAACACTAAAACATTATTACGAAATGTAGCATGTTAAATAGCAAAACAAAATTATTTTAAGTATTACACTAAATTTAAGAGATTTTCCTGAAGGAGCCTGAAACACGTCTATGAGGATACACACTGTTAAAAAGTGTGATTGCTCTACCTACCGGCATTTCCAAAGTCATGTGGGTTCGACTTATAGGTTGATAGAACAATCTATGGGTGCGTTGTCTCAAATAATTATTCAAAACATACAAACCAAGACTGATCAGGACGGACAGGTTAACTAAATTACCTCTGAGCAAACAAAACAAGTGGACACCAAATAGAAGAGATCTTCCACTCTTTAATGATTTGTAACTAAGCATCCCCAGTAAGAAGACACTTGGATAAAGCCAGGGATAATATCCATACTCTCTCATGTAGAGACAATGGAGAAATCTTTTCTGCCCCCTTTCTAGCAGGAGTAAAGAAATGGAAATTAAATCTTATCACGCTTTTCAATGTATTCGAATGATCAATTCGGATACTAATAAAAAAATCAACAAAAAATGTGTTAGATAAAATAAAAGTAAAAGGGCACGAATAGTTAAAGTGGCAAGTTCTTATTGTAAAACTTTGAACTGCAGTAACGGTGTGCAATTCTGCAGCAGCGGTCCACTTACTGACAATGGTAGCTCTTGTGATAAATTGACACAACACGCGGGAAGTGGAGAGGCCTTGGGAACAATTATTTTCCTTATTAGATACAATGACACAGTAGAGCAGCCGGAATGTTATCGCCGATCAGAACGTGATCAATAAACTCGATTGTCACAAATAGAAGAAGTCGATAATGCTTACAGCAGTACTGGTGGAACTTGGGCTCCGTCAAATGTTTACTTTTCCAAGCGTTTTTTTTCCTAATTTATTTTGTTTCTTTTCTTCGTTATTGATGACTTAGAAAGAAATATGTGCATAATTGTCACTTCGCAATACTCGAGTATTAGTCGCCACTTTGGATTGGAGTATTTATTACTTTCGAATATTTATTTTTATTTATTTTATTTATTATTACACATGACAAGAAATATTCATAATTTGCTAAAAAAACAACAAGTAATTTAATTTGGACATGCAATGATAATGGATCAGGGTTTGTTGCCTTTCATTTGTCGTATCCCCAGTAAACTAGGTTTTTGCCTGTATCTCACTGAGGATATTTAGCATGAAAAAATAAATCGATACTTCTTTCCGATTTTTGGTTACACAAAAACAAAACCCCGTCGCACGTTCTCATCAACCTGACAAACAGTGACACTCAATTACAACTGGAAACATCATGCGAAATTAAACTCCTCACACATCATCACTTCAAAAAGACCAAAAATATTCGTCCCACAATATACCACACACAATCATAAGAATAAAAATAAAAACAAAAATATACAGAAACACAAATATAAAAACAACAAAAATTAAAACAACAAGAAGAAACCCACACTCACGAGCCCACACAAATATTTTCCACACGTCATTCATCCTGAAAACCCAAGTACTCAAAATCCTATCGCAATAACAACTACGCTCCGATCGACTGTCTAAATGGTTTTCCTACCTTTACCTTTATTGAATTCGGCACGCCATTGTATGTCATGGGAGCCAAATAAGCATATTGTTTCAAGGGGTTTACACAAATTTGAACCAAAACAAGGATATTACAAAAATGCAAGTTGTCTGTTAAACTGAAAAAAAAAACTACATGATAATAATAAAATGATAATTTATCAAGCACCGTTTAGAGAGCTAATTCTCCTCAAGGGCGCTCTAACTCGGGATTCGAACCCACTATTATTGGCAGATTATAAATATTACAAAAAAATATATTGAGTGTAAGGATATGAAGGAAGATAATTGAATTAATACAAGGATATAAACATGATCGTGTTGCAAAGACGTTTTGATACCATCTGGAGGTTTCAAAATCGATCCCCGAAAGTATCCGATTTTATTTTTTTTAAATTGAGTTCCAGTGATATAAACGAGTTCATTATTACCTCTTTACGTGTTGGGTAGTATCAAAAAACGTGAGATGACGAGCCGCTAGTTACGTGCATACTCCAGTGGTTCAAATACCAAATGCTCGGTTAATGAGGCTGAATATGATGGTGACACCCGGCTACGCTCTTCAACATGTCTGAATAACCAGTTACGACATATTGAAGGGTGACATATGAATAAAATACAGGGGTCTCGTAGATACGCCAAGATCTGTATGTTCCCTATCCAGAAATACAGAAAACGTAGATATATGTTTCTAAGGAATATACGCAAGGGAAATAAAACATTTATAAATAACATGATTGGAGTGAATAAAAAATAAATTAGATACATAATTTTGAATTATATTATTTATAAATTGATAAAATGGATTGAAAAGAATTATACTTGATTCACAATTTGTAAACACTGAAAAATCAATTCTACATAACGCGATATATTGCACAATAAATCCGAGTATATATCGAACACCACTTCAAAGTTGAGAGTTAAATCATTAGATCAAACAGTTACAAAACTTCTTCAGATCGATGATAAAATCCAACTAGTTTCCTTAATTCCACCAATTAATTTAGTCACGATAGGTCATTAATTGAGTTGAAGTGATAAATTGTCTACTTTTGATTTCGGTAGGAATAAATATTACACAAGTTCAAGAAAATCAAGGCCTGGCGGCGCCAATGAAACTCAGATGCAATGAGACAGGAGACACAGGATGACCCTGGAATATGACCTAGGTATCCTTGCCGATTGACGTCACTCGTCACCAGGCCGGCGTGACCGGCTGACGATAATAGCGGAGGCATTCTCTTCACATGCTCAACAGGATTGCGTTAATAATTAACAACAGCGATAAAAGAAATCATTGTTAAAAATAAACTAAGAGATTGACTGTCAAATTAAGTATCCTGTTACGTGGTTGTATTATATGTGTGATAGGGTAATATGTAGTTGGTATATACATGTATGTATTGTTTCTAACATTCAGTTTATACATTTATTTCGTAACACTTAGATTTATGCATTCACGCGTACTACAATTATGCTTTGAGGCTTTCGTGGTTCTTCGTAACAGTTGAATACGGAGTGTTTTACCGCGTGCTTTGGTTTATGAGGCGTCGTAAGCCAAACCATGAGGTAAAATACTCCGAAAAACCTTATCCAACGAGCACTACCAATTCTTATCCAACGAGCACTACCAATTCTTATCCAACGAGCACTACCAATTATTATCCAACGAACACTACCAATTCTTATCCAACGAGCCCTACCAATTATTATCCAACGAGCCCTACCAATTATTATCCAACGAGCACTACCAATTATTATCCAACGAACACTACCAATTATTATCCAACGAGCACTACCAATTGTTATCCAACGAGCACTACCAATTGTTATCCAACGAGCACTACTAATTATTATCCAACGAGCACTACCAATTCTTATCCAAAGAGCACTACCAATTATTATCCAACGAGCACTACCAATTATTATCCAACGAATACTACCAATTATTATCCAACGAGCACTACCAATTATTATCCAACTAACACTACCAATTATTATCCAACGAGCACTACCAATTATTATCCAACGAGCACTACGAATTCAAAATTTTAATATAAATATTGTAACTATAATATCAAAATGTTCGAAATTAATGGTATACTGTATATAAATATAATCATTTGTTTTTCTCACATTCTACAGATCAATTCATTCAATCCGTTTATTTTCTTTTAATTAAAAAAAATAGATTCAAATCTCGTCTTTTAGCTTATTTTGTTTATTGACGCTAGCAAAATCGTCTAGTATTATTATTGTCATTTCACTAGAAAGTATTAGAAGTTTTGTCCTACAATAGTGAAATTATCTTATCTAAAAACCTCAAAAGATAGAAGCCAAATTAGTTTCTGTAAAATAGATTTATTTTTATCGCATAATATCTAATAACTTTGTAAATTTTTAAAAGTTACACAAACATCACCAAGTTTATTGTTGGCTCGAAAAAAACTGACGTGGTTGAAACATAAAATTGAATTGTATCAGTAGAGAAATCTGTTCAACTTGTGTTTTAACAAGGAACATTAAAATAAGTTCTACCTAAGTGTGCACTTTATTATGCACTTATCCCCTAGACATGTAAAGTGTTCCAACAATAAAAAGAGAAGGTGCGATGGATAAACACGGCGTGAGACCAAATAGTATGAACGGAAAATTAAACGGGCAGTAAACCGAGGCGAGTTAAAGTAATTGTTTGGACAATGTTTACAGCAGTTGAGGTGCTCACATGAAAATTAATTGGTGCAATAAACGTTGATGGAATCTGACACGTTTCTCATACTTCTTGTTTTGTTAACAATATCAAAGTGGTGTTGCGATGTGACACAACGGTTTGATTCCTGATAAAGATTGAATTAAAACTTAAATGGATAACATTACAAAATCACAAGGCCGTCAATTGCTATAAAAATATAAAAAAATAAATGGTATATATCAAATTTTGATTTCTAATCAAAGAGCATTAAGAAAAACTTATATATCATAACATTCACGGAGAACATATTTTAAAGAAAACATAAAATGGTCGACATAAATTACAAAAGGATAACCATACACAAACATTTATATCATATAGTTTAATAAAACACACTAATAGAACAACATGATTCTAAATTTATGTCACATGTTTACTAAATTTGTGTCTGAGAGATGTCCCCTCGGAGAGAAGTTGAACTTTGTGTCTGAGAGATGTTCCCTCGGAGAAGAGTTGAACTTTGTGTCTGAGAGATGTTCCCTCGGAGAGGAGTTGAATTTTGTGTCTGAGACATGTTCCCTCGGAGAGGCGTTGAACTTTGTGTCTGAGAGATGTTCCCTCGGAGAGGAGTTGAACTTTGAAGTCGATTTCGTCTTCGTCGAATAAATTATTTGTTCCAAGTCGACCCAATACGGTTGGGTATTATAACAACGATTTTACTGTTACTGGTCCTGTAACGTTGAATGATTAGCATCAAGATGTTAGAGATATGGGTGGCGTGTGCAGCTTTAGGAGAAGTACTTGAAGACAACCCTTTTGGTAGGTTTTATCAAATTTTATGATTCTACGAGTACATAAACATTACACAAAAACACTACACTCCGTTTTCAAACATCTCTGATATTATAAAAGCTCTGTGATATTATAAAAGCCTTTCACCCTTCCTTCTTTCAGAATTTGATTAATATGGTCAAACTACGTTTTTTTTCTAGGATTTCTAAAACTTAATAAATCACGTTGTTAAATTCTTAAAAAATATTAAAATAGTTCCCAGTTCATCGCTCTTTTTTTTTTAAACTTTGTCCTTAAATGTCCATGCAGTGAGACTCTGGAACCAGTTACAAACTAATGTAAGACTTATATTTATATTTTGTAAGACTTATATTTATATTTTGTAAGACTCGTTCTACCTTTGGCATGCTTTAAGGAGCAACTTAAAAATCGCTCAATTTCTAGTCATATATACCATAACGTGTTTCATTCCTGATTTTTCTTTCCTCTCCATAATCCTTTCCTTTTCCTTTGTTTGATGACATCTTACTTTTGCTGTGTATATTGTTCATAAATTTTATAAAGACGAATAACCTTGTGAATATTTTTGCGACTAAGTAACTTCCTTTATTTACTTCTGTCTGGTTGACTGGAAGAGATTGTCGCCTGGCAATAAGCCCGCCAGATTGTTTTTATAATGAAATTAATAAATAAAAATGACATATTGTGTGTTTTATTTAAAATAAATAAAACATTACGCTCAAGAGTTGAGAGCTGCAAGTATATACAATTTCCATACTAAGCTTGTATCATATGCATTTTATGGTTGTAGTGTATAATGGCGAAAATGTTGCATTTAATTATTGATAAAACTACAGAATTACCTCGTGTTGCACCGCGTAGTATGGACACTGCATCATGTTTGCACAATATTTAATCTAGTGCCTTCATAACTAAGTCAAGAGTTTCAAGTACATTCTTCTTAAAATATAGCCACAGGCGAGGAAAAATAGCAAAGTACAGTACGCAAGGTATTTTTAAACTGATAATTTGGTTTAAAAGTCAATGTAAAATACGAATGAGATATTGGTAATAAAAAAAAATAATGCATATTAATATTTTTCCAAACGGTTGCTCACAAAAAATGTGAAACGAATAAAGTGAAGTTGGACCAATATAAATAGCGAGAAAAACAGACAATCGTTGGAAGTTTAGAACCGAAGAATTCATCCCTTGGTACCCGAGATGAACTAAAGGTCTAGAAGCGACCTGAATCACATAGGGTGGGTGACATGCGTAAAATGGAGGAAAAGTAACAGTCAACAACAGCGAAAAGAGGATTATACATAATTGTACATACATACACACCATCACCTCTTTGTTATACTTATTTCTCCTCAATTAATTTTTTACAATTATTTCCATGCTCGTTTTAGAGTAAACAAAAAAAAAACAAAAATTAACTCCGTGGTTGTTAAAACACTTCCGTGGTTGTTAAAACACTTGTCTCCCAACAAGTAGGTTGCGGGTTACATTCTCGGTAGAACCCTATTTTGTTTAAATAATTCCAGTCTGGTTTTCACTTATCATCTTTCTGCTTGGTTGGAAAATATTGCCACATGCCATAAGCCCGCCAGTCACTGTACACATGATATATATAACAATATACGTTTATCAAAGGTTTCGGCTTTGAAAAACTTTGTGGAACTCCATATTAGAATATTCAACGATAAATTACTTGGATAAATTACTAGTTACATTAATCCTCGCTACATTTATTTCTTCCTCCTATTCCGAGGCTATTTTCATCATTCCGCTTGAAGAGCTTCGGGAAAGGAGGTAGAAACACGTGTAGCAGGGATTGATGTAATATGTGGAAGGAATAACAAAGTAATTTAAATACGTGATAAATTCCATGGAGTGGAATCATGAACCCTCAAAGTTTGTAGTATGAACCAACTGGAAGCATTCGAAATGTGGATGCACCGGAGAATGCTACGGATACCCTGGACGGATATGGTCAGCAACACAAGGGTTCTTCAAAGAGCCAAAGTTGATAGAGAGTTGCTGACTAATATTAAAATCCGAAAGGTGGCCTATTTGGGTCATGTACTCACATGAGCAAAGTACAAATTAATGCACCTGATCATCCAAGGCAAAATAGAAGGCCGAAGAGGTGTTGGCAGGAGGCAAATCTCCTGGTTCCGCAATATACGTGATTGGGCTGGCATAAGGGGCGTTGGAGATCTTTTTCAGGCTGCCGGGGACAAAGATGTCTACTCTCAAGTGATATTGAACGTTGGGGAGACCTGACATGACACTGGGAAGAAGAAGAATAAATGTTCATCCCGCCTTATAGTTTTATCAGTTTCAAATGTAAATTGCCACTTTTTACACATTAGCCATACAGTTTCATGTAAAATTAACCTTTTCTTTCAGCATACTAATAAGGTAAGAAATATTAATGATATACTATTAGAAAAAAGCCTTTTTATCAAGATTATAGATTTAATAAAGAACAAGATCATATCATTTGCCGAGGCACTGATTCAATAATCAGAGTGTTTAATAGAATCATGCATTACCTTCCCCGACGTAATTATAATAACACTGATTACTTGAATCGGGGACGAGCATTCGCTTAATATAATCACTACTTCGGGGTATTTAAATTAACAAGTCATGGCTGAATCAAGGTAGGTAAAATATAATAAGGACATGTATTCGAGGACGAATTAAGTAAACACAATCTGGATCTTAAGAGTAAAGTAAATAAATACAACTGAGCTTATAAATCAAGACCACAAGTTGACTGGGTGTACGAGAATATACCGAGTGTATCGTAGAGTAAAAACAGGTGTTCGTGGAAGTACATATTTCGAAATGACACACAGTTATTAGCACTAAGAATCAAAACCATAAACGTTGTCTGTCTAATAGTAACTTGACTGTCCATGCAGTCTTCTTCTCCCTGGCTCCATCCCAACTCACTGTCTGCAAAGAATGTTGGGGTCAGCTCTCCTCGTCCTCAGATTGTATGCTCTTATGTCCCGGACCACGTCCCCCAGGCCGTGCCTCTGCATCAGGTTATCTTTTTGCACCACCCATGAATTATTTGGTCTTCCTCTGGTTGTTATTCGAGGAAGATCCATGGAGATTGCCTGGTTCACAGTGTGATCGGGTGCTCTGCGTCCAACGTGCCCATACCATATAAATCGCCTCTCCTCCATCTTGCTATCTGTAACACCTAGGCTTCCACGAATGCGTGAGCTTTTTATTTTGTTTCTTAGGGACACACCAGCTGACAGCTGGCATGCAGTAAAATTCCTTAAAAAACTATTTCCTTCGAGTCAGTCAAGTGTTTTATTCCCGATTTCTCTTAACTTTCCATTACCTCTTCCTTTTCCCTTTGATGATTAGTTATGAAAGTGAAACATGAACTTAGCTGAAGAAGGATAAGAAAAAATTCAAACTGTAGAGATCTAAAGTTAAAATTACAACGCAATGTAAAAAAAAACAATATTTTTGACAGATTTTTTTTTCTAAGATAATTTTCTATCGATTTAAAATAAAAGATATAAAAAAAAAACACCATAAAAATAAACAAACAATAAAAAAAACACAATGAATCCATTTGATAAATTGAAATATCACAGCGAGATATGTTATGCACTTGCAGACACTAGAAATATTCAAAACAATGTTTATTGTTACGAAAATAAGTGAGATCACACGTAATATGTTATAATAATAAATTATTTTAGAATTATCTTGTGGACTTTGCGCTGGCATTGAATTAACTATTTGAATTGCAAAAA
Source organism: Odontocerum albicorne (assembly GCA_949825065.1). Classification (NCBI taxonomy): domain Eukaryota; kingdom Metazoa; phylum Arthropoda; class Insecta; order Trichoptera; family Odontoceridae; genus Odontocerum; species Odontocerum albicorne. The sequence goes on along the minus strand of OX463840.1, from coordinate 4,744,266 downwards.
TATAAACAAAAAAATACAACTAAATAAATAAATAATATGATAGCAAATTATTAGGTAAATTTATATCCCGCAATCGCACATATATGTAAAGGCAATAGAAAAGAACATATATTTGAAAGAGAAGCTACCACAAGGCCATGTGATAGCTTCTCTCTCCCTTGTGATAGATCATCTCATTACATCATCCCAATCGAGATACACCCCCACCAATAGGAGGTCGAGCCCAGTTGTGAGGACGTTAGATGTGTTTCAGCCAACACCGAAGTACTACCAACAAAACATTTTTGACTTATTGAAATATTTTCAGACGATATTTCGTTTATAAGAAGACACCTGCTAAAACTCAATTTTTTATTTGACATGGATGACGTTATGTTTAATTTTTTTCCAAGTCCACACCTTATATTTAAGGATGGTGATCTTGATAGTACAACACTCTTGTTTTGAGAACCAAACAATTCAGAGCGATATTTAGTCATCTAGCAAGAGTTGTGTAAGGTCTCAATGACAGGATTATTTAGAAGATGTCTATCTGGTGGATACTCATCCATGCAATTTGCTAGCGACAACTGCGCCCAACACCAGGATCGTCAACAGATAAGCAGTCTATCTCCCGATATTATGCACCTGATGAAAGTGCATCTGCAACTCCATCTTCATTAGAATGTAAACATTAGTACGCAGCCATGGAATGTCCTACAGACACCGCCAGTGTCAAATCTCAAAAGGCATCGATCCTTCTCTTCATCCATTTCCTCAATGTTCATATTTCTACACCGTATAGAAAAAACGAACCAGACTTAGGCTTTCTATTAGTTTTGATCGTGATGCCGTGATTCTTCGGGCCTACAAACACCTCTGTCAAAAAGCCTAGACTCATAAACTCTTTCAAGATAGTGTAGAGCAAAGATTTCCAAAGTGGTATATATGGACCCCCAAGGGTCGATTTCGACTTGCAGGGGGTCTATGTCAGCGAGAAAAGAAAATGGAGGTGTACGAGATGTAAATGAGGGTCCACGTGAGCGGATCCCATTAAGGCAGATCATCATCAATATTTAGGTGTTATTACACCTAACACGGATTGTGTGTACATAATGCTTATAGTAGACATAGAAAATAATTATAATAAAGAAATCGAGTGCAAATCACTGAACGTGGAGATTTAAGACTATTCCTCACTAATTTGAAGCCAAATATTGAATCATTGCTATCAGAGCATCAGTTCATCCATCTCATTAAAAGTATTATTTATGTATTAATTTTAGGTAAGAATTTTACTAGGTTTTTATTTGTTTCGTTCCAAAACCAAATATTTACGTGCATTTTGTGTCTTTTCAATAAAGATATGAATAAAAATTGTACATGTTTTTCTTTTTTTACAATTGTCCACTCTACAAAAAACCTTATCAAGGTGAACATCACTGTGTCAGCTGTCAAAAACACATTTGAAGTTAATAAGTTTAGGAAAATTCAATATTAGGCAAGCAGGGGGTCTACGGAACAAACAAAAAAATCGGCAAGTGGTCTACGGGGCGAAAAAGTTTGGGAAACTATGGTGTAGATCATCAGTTTCCTGAATAAACATATAAAACGTAGGTTGGATTTTTTTCGCATTTATTTACACGTCCAATTTTAAGACCAAACTGTGTAAATACGTACATTCTCCAACGACTCGGTAGATGTTAATATTATATTATAATTCTCCAATACAGCAGCAAAAAAATGTTTACAAAAAAAGGCAAATACCACGCAAGGTCGTTTAATGATCGAGGACAAACAAAGCCACGAGTTCACTCGGCTTCTCGAAATTTACACAGCATGTGAACAAACACTTCTTAGCCGATGCGAGTCCGCTACACCAGTGCTAGACCATGTTGAATATTCATTATTTTTTTTGTGCCAAAGTAATATGCAATTATCGAGACAAAGGCAATAACTGTCATGTATCGGTGTTCAATTTATAAGACGTTTTTTGAGGAAGAAGTAAACTGACAGTATCTACCTCAAGAAAACGATCTACTAATATTCCAAGAATAATAAATCACATAAAACTGACTTACAAAGCAGATAAGAGTTCAAAGAGAACTCTTAAGTATTCTATACTGAGTATTTGTTCGCTAGACTTGATGATATTACTTCATACAATTATTTTTTGACTGTATTAATTTTATTGGCGTATTGCATAAAAAGGAAAGGATATTAATATTATATTTTATATTACATTTTTTATATGTTGTTTATAGTTAAGGCATTAACGTTGTGGAGGTTTAAAGACATTGTAATTTATTTTTATTAAACAATGTTTATTCCACTTTTTTGTGACGGTATAACCCTACCGGTTTAAAGGCTTTCACCTCATCATCAGAGGAGCACAAACAAGACTGAATTCTGTTTGAACTTTAACCGACCAAATCCTTAACAAATCCTCTAATTTATTCTGAAATGGCTAATAATAGTCACCGAGAAAACCATAAATTTTCTATCGAAAGCCTTGAAACCGGTAGGGTTATACCGTCACAAAAAGTGGAATAAACAGTGTTTGATAAAAAATAAATTACATTTTTTATAGTTAAGGCATTATGAACATTGTAGAATGATTGTCAGACCTGCATTCCTCTATGGCTCCTAATGCTGGACGATGTATAACTACTCTAGGCAACTAGAAACTGCTGAAATGCGCATGCTAAGATGGTCAGATGGTGTGTCCCTAAGAGACAAAATAAAAAGCTCACGCATTCGTGGAAGCCTAGGTGTTACAGACATCAATAGCAAGATGGAGGAGAGGCGACAGAGCACCCGATCACATTGTTAACCAGGCAATCTCCATGGATCTTCCTCGAATAACAAGCAGAGGAAGACCAAAGAATTCGTGGGTGGTGCAAAAATATAACCTGATGCAGAGGCACGGCCTGGGGGACGTGGTCCGGGACAGAAGAGCATACAACCTGAGGACGAGGAGAGATGACCCCAACAGTCTTCGCAGACGGTGAGTTGGGATGGAGCCAGGGAAAAGATTATTAACATTGTGGAGGTTTAAAGACATTGTAATATTTTTTTATCAAACACTGTTTATTCCATTTTTTGTAACGGTATAACACCACCAGTTTCAAGGCTTTCACCTCATCATCAGAGGAGCACAAACAAGACTGAATTCTGTTCGAACTTTAGCCGACAAAATCCTTAACAAATCCTCTAATTTATTCTGAAATGGCTAATCATTGTCACCGTGAAAACCATAAATTTTCTATCGATGATGCCAAATTCTTACATATCAGAAGTAACGAAAATAAATTAGACAGATTAGAGGCTCTAGAAATTTCTTAATCAGTGCATCGGGGTGAACGTCTGGAAAACACATATATTCCAAGAATCTCGCCACTGCTCGCTGAGCTCGTCTCCTCCTTCCCTTCCCCCACAGTCCCCAACCCGAATATTTACCGTTAGAAGTGTGTATGTTGGTACCAGTTCGAACAGTCTTGTTTATGCTCCCCTGATGATGTGAAAGCCATGAAACCGGTAGGGTCTTACCGTCACAAAAAGTGGAATAAACAGTGTTTGATTAAACAAATTACAATGCTATTAATATTATATCATATAAGCACATGCTCAACAAAAAATATGCTTTAGGATAACTTGATGCGATTTTTGGATCACGTCTGAGCTACTATGCAAACGTTAATTGTACAAATGATTGCAAACTTAATATTGGCAAAGAGATGCAAATTAATTACATAGAAGTGAGTTATTATCAAACTTAAATTAAGACAGATCTTTAGGATGGATGTGGATTGTCACATGCCCTGGGAGACACGGGCTAAACATATGCAAGAGACAACCTTCATTAAAACACTCAATTGAAACGAATATTTCATTTATCTCCAGTACCACATCGATCCTACCTATGTCGATATATTTTATTGTCCACGTTTCTGCACCATAAAAAAAATATAAATACCAGTACCTTGGAGTTTATTTTGATCAGTTCCTTCGTTGGGAGGTCCATATTAACACTTTGAGCATAAAAATCAGAAAACTAGGATACATATTCCGTATGATTCGAAATGTGCTCAGTGAAAATATTCTTAAAAGTATATACTTCGCCTTATGTCAGTCAGCACTTTCTTACGGTATATCAGTTTGGGGGGGGGGGGGATGCACCTTAACCCAAAAACACATATTGAAGGTTTCCCAAAAATTGATTGTGAAAATAATTAATAAACTTCCTGTCCGGTATCCCATGGCGGAGCTTTTCAGAGAGTATCGGGTCCTGAACATAGCCAATTTACATCTCAAATCCATTATCTGGCACTACCATCGAGAGGAGGGGAAGATGCAAACTCAGCAGAGACACATGACACGTATGGCAACTAATAAAATGTTCACCATCCCTAGAGTTAAAACCTCTTTTGTCCAAAGACAATATGCTCATTTGGCTCCCATTACATGCAATGGTGTGCCGAATTCAATAAAGGTAAAGGGAGGAAAACCATTTAGACAATTGATCGGAGCGTGGTTGTTATTGCGACAGGATTTTGAGTACGTGGGTTTTCGAATTGTATGGGCTCTTGAGTGTGGGTTTCTTTTTGTTGTTTTAATTTTTGTTTTATATTTGTATTTCTGTACATTTTTGTTTTTATGATTGTGTGCGGTATATTATAGGATGTGCATTTCTGGTCTTTTCGGAGTGATGATGTGTGAGGAGTTTGATTTCGTATGATGTTTCCAGTTGTAATTGAGTGTCACTGTTTGTCAGTTTGAGGAGAATGTGCAACGGGGGTTTTTTTTTATGTAATCAAAAATCGGAAAGAAGTATTAATTTATTTTTTCATGCTAAATATCCTCAGTGAGATACAGGCAAAAGCCTAGTTTACTGGGGATACGACAAATGAAAGGCAACAAACCCAGATCCATTAAAATTGTAAGTCCAAATTAAATTACCTGTTGTTTTTTCGCAAATTATGTATATTTCTTGTCATGTGTAATAATAAATAAATTTAAAAAAGTATTTCGACGAGTCTCATTTTAATCTGAAGGTGGCAATTAAACCTACATAAATAAAACAGAAAATTTTACTAAACTGATACTAAATTGAAACAAAATGTTAGTTTGATCAAACTGCTAACACAAAAATACAGACAAAATATTTCGCGCGTTTCTAGGTAACTGAAACCAAGGGCAGAGTAGTAACATCTGAAAATATAAAGCGAATTGGGGGGACACTTGGAATTTTGACAGCAGATTAATTCGACTGTCGTAGGGTTATTTCGGTTCAACAACCTTCATTGCACGCTGTACGGAGTGTTATTTAGTGGATTTAACTCTCGAATGAGAAAAGAATTTCCAACCATGTGCCATATTGGCTTTTTAAATTTGCGACATGTCTAGACGTCGCAATTAAATTTTGATGTATGAACCACATAAAGCAACGGTTAAAAATTGTTAATAACGTTGAGCATGCTGTGGCCACTAAAATTGTCAGGCTGATTCGTTTATTTCGAGAAGGTCGTCAACATACTTATTCGAGTCGAGAAACTGGAATGAAGCTAATGAAAATGCAGAAAAAAGTTTCTTAAGTTATTAACAAATATAATCAAAGAATAAATATTTATGTTTTTAAGACGATGCAAATTATTATTTTTAATACATTTCTATTATTCCTCGAAACGATTTGAACTCGAGTCAAACAATATTTTTGTTCAATCAGACTCTAGGCAACTTGAAAGAGCAGAAATGCGAATGCTTAGGTGGTCGGCAGGAGTATCACTGAAAGATGAAATTAACCTCTCCGTGAGTACCGCCCCAGCCGTGGGGCCATGAAATACTGAGTCAGATAGCGTATGGCCCCGCGGTTGGGGCGCAGTGATTATTTCTCGAATATTCCCAGATAATGTCAGGATTTACAGAACCAATGACATCTATTGATGATACCACACAATTAAATAATTTATCGGCTAGTTACATGTTTCACCAACTGAACAAACGATGTTTTAAAATTTTCATTAATATCTTACTACTCGAGAGGTTAAGAGCTCACGCATTCATGGCGGGAGTCACTGACATAAATAAAAAGCGGGAAGAGCGACAGCTGAGATGGTACGGGCACATAAGACGGAGACCACCAGACCATAGTGTAAATCAGGCAATGTCTGTGGATCTTCCTCGACAGCCGCGTCCAGAGGAAGACCAAAGAACTCCTGGATGACTCAATGCTCCAAAATCCTGCAGAGAAACAGCCTAGATGAAAGCGACATCCAGAACCGAAGAATATACAGCCTGAGAACGAGAAGAGCCGACCCAAATAGCCTACCTAGGCAATGAGTTGGGACAGTGCCAGGAAGAAGAAGAATCAGTAATTTACATTTCAAGATTTTTTTACAAGAATGTCAACTCATATATTAATTGTCACGAGCTTGATCCCACATCGAAAACTATTCCTATGTAACTATTCATATAACTCATCAATGATACGGGTGCACAGGATGGGAAATCATTATGGACATTGAGCCGACAGCCTACCTAGGCAATGAGTTGGGACAGTGCCAGGAAGAAGAAGAAGATTTGAACTCGAGTCAAACAATATTTTTCTATTAGAAATATTTTTTTTATTCTAAAATTTTTACTCACATCTAATTAAACATATATACAGTGCAAATAGGAGTGGAAGAGGAAAACCAGGAAAGTATTGTTGAATGAAGTGTACGATAGCAAACAAATCGTAAGAGCTGCATGAGAAGGTGAATGGATATAGATGTTTCGCGATGGGAAAGTCTGACGATCTCTCCTCTCTGGCTAACTTGACAGGACCGCATGATGGTATATTTTTATTTTGTATACATGGTACATCTGGCAGACTTGTTGCTACATATCAATATTTTCCAACATTATTTTTTCGAAAGTATGATTGGATCAAAAGATTTTTTTAAAGAAGGTAACGTACAAGTAAAAAAAAACGTAGGATTTATATGAGAAGGTGTATGGATGTAGAACATGCGGAGGATGTGTGCCGAGATAGGCAAGTCTGGCGTTCGGTCCTCTTTGCCTACTCAGAAAAGGGAATGGCGTAATGGTATTATTATTTCGATATCAAATGCATTTTGGATAAAAAAAAATGCTGAAAATAAAATATTGCACATTTTCAATGATTCATGTTAAAATGACGAATGAATGAAATAGTTCATGTCGACGAACCCGTCGATAAATATCTTGGCGTGAACGTTGAAAAAAAAAACAACAAACTGATAGCGGATAGGAAAATACCAATTGCAGAATGGAAGCTTTATTTAGCGAATGAAAAAAAAACTGACTCCTGTCTACACGATCTAATCTAATATGGTATCTAACGGGATCAACATCACGACAAGGTAAGACGGACATCGACTTTTACACACTTAGGGAGACAGGATGAAGAAGCCGCTGTGAAGGCTGATGGAAGAAAAAAAAACGATGGAAAAAGAAAGAGGGACAATAAAGGATATATCATAAGTCAAACCATTAAGACAGAAACAAGATCGGTAGAAAAAGATTACGAGATTTTCTATCTTATCGAGAAGTGCAGGAAAAAAAAAACAACATATGAAAGTGCAATCGAAGGTTAGATCAGGGGTGACCAATCTTTTTGGGCCGCGTGCTAAAACTAATATAGCGTCAAGGCTCGCAAGGCTGCATGTGTATTTTTTTAATCAATAGGTTATCAAAATTATGAAAACAAAGTAATGTGCTCTAATTTATTCCGATTTACACAGCGCTACTTTGTATTTTTTTTCGTGACTCCATCACTAACATCCCAAGAGCACAGTGCCAAGTATACCCTGGGCTTGCTAATAGGCTGCTAGCACGTGACATTTTCGGTATACATAAATAATATTACCAGCCCGGAATCACAGTGAAAAAAATTGTGACATTACCGGGAATTGAACGCGGGACCCTTGGCCCCTGAGTCAAACGACTTAACCACTAAAGCATGAGAGAAGACAAATTTTTACATTGATTTTTTTTATTGAATATAAATACAATTCAAATTATGAGTGCCATATTATATAAATATCTAAATAAATATATATACTATTTTGGATAACTTTTACACGTTAAGATAAATAAGGGTATATACGTAAATTGTGTTTTATTTTAAATTTTTGTCTATATATAGTGTGTCACTATTAATCAACAAATATATTTTATTGTTATTTTCATGACAAAAAAATTGCCGCATGATGCTCGCGGACCGTGGGTTGACCATACCTGGTATAGATGGTTGCTACCGGGAACAAGTTGTTTTTCTTATGGTATACACTCCCTAAATGGGCTATTAAGAGGTGCCATGTCGTATTTTTTAAGATATAAAAAAATGTGGTTTTAGTATGAAACATCCATGGGATTTTTATAAGTTCTGTAATAATGAGCAAATCACAAATCATTCAATAACCTAACTACATAATTGTTACCATAAAACGATTGAAGTAAAGTTGGCCGAAGAAAATAAAATACATGTGTTTGCCATTTATGACTTGAATTTAATTGGCCTCTTCTTGAACTAACATTAGCCGTTATTGAATACATATTTGTTTAAATATGTTTTATTGTCGATAATTCGTTGCAAATTTTATAAATTATGCTTTTAAAATATGTCCGTGATGATGCAAATGAAGCTAATTAAATATCAAATGTGATAACAAAAAAATACGTCAGCTTAAATAATGAAATTCCAGCCAGAGAGAGGGTCGTTGGTACCAAGACTTTGTAAAAATAGATATCCAGCCTGGTTTTACTTAAAAGTGTATTTAAAACTTTTTTTAGTTGGTTGGGAAAGATTATCGCATGGGCATACACCCGCTAGAGTATACTGTATACAACGAAAGTTAAATACAACGATGTTTAAACTAAGATCGGCTATGTACAAGAGTAGAACCCGTCTGGTTAAGGTTAATGAAATAAAAAGACCAGGTTGTTTCGTTCGGCTACGTGGAGTGGCTCTATAGAATGGAATACATTTCCTCTGGGCTGTAGGAAGATTGATAGCAAAGAGCATTAAGTAACTTATTGAGTTCATACTTTTTGAGTGTGTTGCATGATAATACTCCTATAAGCATCCTCTCGTTGATTTATATCGCTAAATATTTTTAAGAGAAATATATGTAAATGTTTATTTAAATATATATGAAATTTATGAAACATGATTATATGTATTGGCTTACGAAAAGCTAACGGCATACGATCATTTATCGAAGTCGACAACTCTCGAAAGATGCAACATGAAAAGTGGCTGACCGTACCTTATGGAATATGATTATATTGGTTTACGAAAAGTTAACGGCATACAATCATTTCTCGAAGTCGACAACTCTCGAGAGATGCAACTTAAAAAGTGGCTGACCGTACCTTATGGAATATGATTATATTGGTTTACGAAAACTTAACGGCATACAATCATTTCTCGAAGTCGACAACTCTCGAGAGATGCAACTTGAAAAGTGGATGACCGTACCTTATGAAATATGATTATATTGGTTTACGAAAAGTTAACGGCATACAATCATTTCTCGAAGTCGACAACTCTCGAGAGATGCAACTTGAAAAGTGGCTGACCGTACCTTATGGAATATGATTATATTGGTTTACGAAAAGTTAACGGCATACAATCATTTCTCGAAGTCGACAACTCTCGAGAGATGCAACTTGAAAAGTGGATGACCGTACCTTATGAAATATGATTATATTGGCTTACGAAAAGTTAACGGCATACAATCATTTCTCGAAGTTGACAATTTTTGAGAGATGTAACTTTGGATTTTGCAACATTCATTCTCGGCTTATTCCTTATCCACTTTGCACGGATTTCTCCTGTTACACAAAGAGGGGCTGCTTCTAGTGTTAACTTATTCGTTAGGAATAATATCAGCCAGGATTCTTCTCACACTGCTAGACGGTACCGAGAATATATCAACCGTGTCAAAATCCATTATTACAGTTAGCATTGCCATTTTCCAAGTCACGATATGACAAAACATGGGACATAAGAAGAGATAATAAGCGATGAAGAGATAATAAAGTAACTTCCGTAAGTGAGAGTAATTCGCCTCGGTGTCTGCGGACCGTCACAGCTGAGGGTGTGCGAGAAATGCGCTTCAGCCGGGCTGATGATGATTTCGCTCGCTACGCGCATCCATCCGTGCGGATGATGCAGACAATTAAATCCAGAAACAGTGAAACCTGGGGATTACAAACTAAAAATTATTTAAATAAATATATATACACAAGCTACGCAAGTAATTTTCCTACAGTGAGATATCAAACACGCTCTTCGTTCCGCCAGGAACACAGGGATGCAACAAACAACCTACATCAAGGCAATGTGCAGCTCACGTCCTCCTACATTTGTTTAAAACAATGAACTCCTGTAATTTAATAGAATTCTAGAAGGTGTCAAGATCTACGGATTTGATTATAAGTATGAGGCGAGGCGATATAATTTGTATTATAAATGAAATATAAATTTATACTATCCATTTTCATTACCGACACACGGTGTAGCAAGTTGAATTTATACCACATTTCATACTTATGCACTATAGTAGTATAGAAAACCAAATCCCTTTCAATACAAACTAAATGTTTAAATCAGCACTGTGCTGTTATAATCAAACCAATTTTGAAAGTGAATATACATTTTTTATTTGCAATATTAGTGAATCGTAATAAAAAAAATACTGAAACAAATATCATGCATTCTTATTTTTTTAACGTTAACTTACATTAACTTTGATACTATATATTTGTAACGATTACCAAATTCGTGGAGAAAACACAAATAACAAATGAAAACATGATGATAATATAAGAGTATCATATTGACGTTTTACTGTACCGACATAACACTGCCATGTGCAGTGTGCAGAAATATGAAGACCATTATTATGACATTGAACTTGGCTGAAACCGAAACAATCATTCTCTGAGACAGTAAACGTCATCAGAGAGGTTTAAGAAAGAAGAAAAAAAACACCGACTGTTCCAATCGTACTGAATTCGAGGAATGGACTGTCGGCTCGCCGTTAAGACAAAAAAAAATTAAAAAGAGGAATTTATGCTTTATACGTCTCGATTAAATTGAATTGTTTGGAATGACCAATCAATAAAGAACTATGGATGGATGGGTGTTACGATAATTTAAGACTGACAATGATGTGAAACTAATGTATACCTTAAATCAACAGTGAGCTATTTTACTCGTAACTGACCAAAAAGTGACAATACATACATACGTACCATCACGCTATTTCCTATCGAGGTAGGCAGATGACAGAGCCCCAGACGTTCCTATCTCGACACATCTTTCGCCTCTTCTATATCTATAAGCCTTCTTATACAACTCCTACGATTTCTCGGCCCTTCTAAAGTTCCTTCTTTAAAAAAATCAATTAATTGATTCAACCATACTTTACTTTGCCTTCCTCTACTACGCATTCCACTATTATTTGCACTATATATTTATTTTGTTATTATTTCTTCACTCATCCGTTCTACATGCCCAAACAAGCTCATAGTGCTATTTTTGATATTACTTAATACGTCAACCTTAAGTTCATATTCATCCCTTCTTCTTCTTCTCAGTGTCATGTCAGGTCCCCCCAACGTTGACTATCACCTGAGAGTAGACATATTTGTCCCCGGCAGCCGAAAAAGATCCCCAACGCCCCTTATGCCAGTCCAATCACGTATATTGCGGAGCCAGGACATTTGCCTCCTACCAACACCTCTTCGACCTTCTATTTTGCCTCGGATGATCAGGTGCAGTAATTTGTACTTTGCTCCTCTAGTACATGACCCAATTCATCATCTTATTCATTCCTAATAATTTTATTCCATATTATGTGATACATTGTCACCCTACGCATTATTATAAGTGCACGCATTTCTACAGCATTTATTCGACACTTTTCAAATATTTTTTGACGTCCACGTTTCACTTCCATAAATCAAATATGTCAGGATAAAGTGTAAGGCAAAAATCAAACAGGTTATTTATTCTCTACATAGATTAATAATTTGTGTTGAAAAATTAGTATCATACGACGAATGACAGAATTTATACTTCTTACAAAAATTAGGATCATACGACGAATGACAGAATTTATACTTCTTACAAAATTAGGATCATACGACGAATGACATAATTCATACTTCTTACAAAATAACAATGATGCAAGCATCAATATTAACACTGATTTCATGCTAAAATCATTTTATTTATGTCAAATATTTAAATAAAAATAAATGGACAACGGCCAAAATAAAAATATTGGTACATAAAGAAAACAGTTATTTAAAGTCGATTCAACATTAATAAGAATGAAAAGGATAATCCTTCACGCCGCGGGTACCGTACCCCAACTGGCGAAGAATGTCGTCAAATTAATGGACACTCTTCAATGCTGCTCAAGACAGAGGCTGTTAAGGTGTTCTTGTGCCTTTGAGTTATTTAAAATAAAGTCTATAACTTTTAACAGACTCGTATAGAGCTGTTTTTGCCATTTCAAAATCTGGATTGCTTAATATGGTCCGTGTTATCAAACCAAACGGAGCACAGAAGTCTGGACTTCCGACAGATTATTACCTACATGTTGTTGGATACAGTTAAATAGTCTATCTATGCAGCTATTATCGAAAGAGAAGCTGGATACTTTTGTAATCATCGTCTTTGCTGTGCTTCATAGTCAGGAATCCAACATCAATTCAGTTGGAAAGCGAAGCTGCGCAGTGGGTTCTAAAGGGAATTGAATCAGTAACTTTCGAGTTAAAAGATAAATGTCTTATCACCTAGGCCTTCAGGAGGCTTTCGAAAGTAAATTGAAATATTATTCTTCATTTCAGTACTTATCGAGGCGTTTTAGGAATACAAAGAATGAGGCATTTTATGGCTAGCATTTATTAAATATTTTTAAAAGCATGACCGTCAGAAAATATATTATTCTAGCAAATTATACAAAAGTATTTCATGATTTAAAAATATAAGAAAATCAATCTAAAAGGAAACATATTTAAAATATTTTAAGCATGGCCATTTAATTATAACAATAAATGGTGCATGAAGTAAATATGTTACGCAAAAAAAAATCGTGAAAACGTTTATGGTATGTATAAAATAAACCTGTTCATTAAATATAAACAGTATTATATAGTGACTTAACTATTAAAATTGCAACATATATTAAACCATTGTGTAAAGTTAACACAAAATCAGGTTAAATATTAATTAAATACTCTAGAAAAAATAGTGAGAAATATTTATTTATTTCTTTACACTTCATCATATAACAATTTGAAGGACTTATTATCAGGTTATAATATCTTCCAACCAACAGAAAAAGAGTCAATAAAATAAGTTAAATGGTAGCAAAACTTAATCAAATTATCATTATATGTACAAAATTAAGAATATAAATAACAAAAAAAAATGAGATATCATCAATCAATGGGGAAAAAAGAGATTATTTGAAAGAAAAATCTGGAATCATCCATATGACATTATAGACTTAAAATTACGCGTTTTTTTGAATATTTTTTTTTGAGACATGAAAATGACTAAGTGAGACTAACATTAATTGGTAACTGGTTCCAGAGTCTCACTGTATGCATAATCAAACAACATAAAAACGGTTGTAATTACGTCTGTGTTTAACAATAGGTGTTGTTAGTAACGATTTAGATAAATATAATTAATATTTTTGTCTTCGAATAAGTGATCTATTGGCATATCTAAGGTTCAGTTAAAGAAATAGATATGGATCCAAACGAAAAAAGAACAAAGCGCGCAGAAACCGCAACAGACGTGTAAAAAAAAACGTTGTCATCAAATAATTATTTGCGTGATAAAAAGAAAGCTTAAGTTTTTCAAAAAAACGATATCATGAAAAGCAGTACTCAGTGTTTTACCCTTCAGCTAAGCAAATCAATTTATGATCCGTGATTTTTCCTGGAGTACACTTAGTATAATAAAAATATAAATTAGTTTCATCTTCAATTATGTACGTAGAACTCATACATAATAGAAGACATCTGTCCTAACATCAGAGGCAGTAATGCCTATATCACTGAGCAGGTGTATAATAGACTTGTATTCCATTATTGACATTCCGGTTTCAATCTCACTTTCAGACCGCCTGAATTTATTGAGAAGCGCTTATAAGCTATATTTTATAAATACGTAAACAAACCATTCGTCGAGATACTCGTATTTTAAACCGAAAAAGCTTTATAAAATTTACGTACGTTTTAATTTATAAAGACTTTAAAAATATTTTTTTACTCAACGTTACATATAGTTTCTGTAATCGTTTCTATAATCCGGTAAATATTTTGAAACGAATACTTCAAAGCCTTTCTTTTTCAAACGACCTCCTTAAACAATTTTAGTAAATAAATATAATGTAAGACAATAAATAACGCTATTCAGTTATATTTAACTCAACTTAACTTGCCTTAAACTTTAAGCGTTTAAATTAAACTAAGGCTTTACGCAAGTCGTTTTACTAACTCTGTATAAATCAACGCTCGGAGCAGTTGTCCTAAAATACCTTCGTAACTCTATATGTAATGAATGAGCAATGAAATCGCTATCTTACCGCTCCTGATTAAACAAATGAACTTTCGTAACGATCAAAGTTAAAAGCGATACGGTTACTGATCGGAATCACTTCCAGGCGCATAATTCACGTCAAGGAAAATTAGGTGACCGTTTGATATTTGAATTGACATCATATTTTATGTCTACAGAATTAAGTATCTCATTTGCTATTTGGATGGGACATAAATCTATAAAAAACGTGACGTGACAGATGAATGCTATTTGCCAAGTATGGACAAACTCAATGCGAACCAATTTAAGCAATACTCGCATTGAACATAGACATACCATGCAGACAGACTATCTAATTATGCAAATCACAATAATAACATTTTTTTTTAAACTTGCAAGTAAAAAAAAATACAAACAATCTCGCCGTTTGGAATAATAGCCAAGAAGATAGTTTAAATAACCACACTCTTAATACAAAAAAATGCTTTTCTAAAAAAATGGCGTTTTAAATTATGTGAAAGTGTTATTCGTGTATTATATTATATTTCATCGCCTACAGTATTTTAAAAAGTAGTGTAAAAAATATTTTTTCTCTTTCGATCAGTTCAAAAATACTTTTCAAAACAGATAATTATTTCTGCACAAATCATACATCAACATTATATTCAGGAACACAGCTTTCGCTTCTGCCATATTTATACACTTTTTCATAAATACTCCGTATATTATAATAAAGGCTTTTCATTTTCTCTCTTTAAGAATTTGATTAATTTGGTCGCACCGCGTTTTTCTTGCTCTTCCCAAAAGTCTCGCACCTTCTATACTACTCGTATAGATTATCTTTCATAATAAATAGGCCAAAACCCATGCGATGGTTGTCGTCAAAGAAAGAATACGAGAATTGAATTTTGAATACAAGAGAGCGAGAGAGGAATACTTCGAAATTTAAAACTCGGTGGGTCCGTGATAAAAAATTATACTGAACGAATTTTAAATACCTAGCTAACAATTTTGAACCGGTGTAAAAGTGGACGATGTATAAATGATATATATAAACAAATTCTATATTTATGAATATATATTTTCATAAATGTAGAATTTGTTTTACTTCCGTGAATATTTCACGGGTTGCAACTAGTCTTTCATAATTTAAAATTTCAGCATGACCATCTCTTTACTCATTTATTTATCGAAAGCATTGCATCTTCTTTCGATCCGCATTATTTCTTAATGTCCTTATTGCTTATTTTATAATACACTGTTTTCCCATACATTACACGAAACGCTTTCATTTCAACTGCATTTATCTTATTTTCAGCACCTTCAGTCACGTATAAGTTTCGCTTGCATATCATATGCAGTGGATCAAAATTCCATTATTATTTATTACCGCATCGCGTAGATCAAACATCATAAAAATATCAACAATGTATCCTATGGCGCCAACAATCAATCAATTGGATTAATATGGACGCGTCCTCATTGATGCCGCAATAAAAATTCGCATCAATATGCTAAGTATTGCGAAAAAAAATATAATAAAGAACAAGAATATTTAACATAGTATTATCGGTCCACAGCAGACATTTGCAATATTTCAATTCGATTTCAGTTGTCAATGAGCTGTCCGAAGAAATAACATATTTCTATGACATATTCATCAAGCTGGGTGCGCCACATACCACAATATAATATGAATATAACAAAGTATAGTTATGTTGTCAATAATAGAAAAAAAATGTTATATAATGACGCTGCCAGCGAATTACTGTCGCGACTGTTAATAAATGTGGGCAGAAATCAGGAATGCAATTTGAACTGCCGGGTCACATCTCAAAAAATATGTCAATTGATTGATTTGATTGCTCCTAAGTGTGAGAACCTAACGCGAAGTACTTAGACCTAAATTCACAGTAATTCATGTAAATCATCATCATCATCATCAGCCCGTCTCCGTCCAAAGTTGAACATAGGTCTTCCCTCTCCTCCTCCATTCCTCTCTTTTCTGAGCACATCGTTTCCAGTTGCTCCCGGCCACTCTTCTAATGCAGTCTGACCACCGTGTCTGAGGACGGCCCACACTTCTTCTTCTATGTCTTGGACGCCACTCCAGCACTCTCTGGGTCCATCTATCATCTGTGCATCTGGCAATGTGTCCCGCCCAGTTCCACTTCTGAATGGCGACATCAGCTACTTTGGTCTGCTGCCTTATCCATCCACTGGTTCTCCTATCCCTCAGAGAGATATTTAACATTCTCCTCTCCATGGACCTCTGCGTCACCATGAGCTTGTGCATAATCTGTTTATTCAGCACCGATGTTTCCAGCCCATATGTTAGCACAGGAAGGAAACAGGAGTCGAATACGGATTTTTTAAGATGTCTAATGTAAAATATGTCTTCATGTAAATACTAATTTCTAATCTTAAAATTAAATGTGATTTATATTGAGTGAGACCTCATAAGCTCTTAACTTTAAAGAAATAAATACGAAACTCAATTTTAAATATGTATAAATTTCTTCTTTATAAAACAATAGTTCTGATTTAGTATTTGATGTCGGTTCAAAGAACCGAATTCGCAATCCGAACTAAATACTAAATTCTAAAAGTTCGTGGAGGTATATTCAGAGTCAGACCTCACACGCTCCAAACTTCAAAGTGAGGTATTGAAACCAAGAAACTTCCTTATTTAAGGAGGCCTCGACAAATTAATATGAAATTAATTTGTCGGGCTATGAATCGGGTACAACAGTTTACTTGAATTAAGGTTTTTTTAAATTTTCATTGACGATCAAGGAAATAGCTATCGCCAAATTAATACCATAGTTTTAACTAATATAAGTACCTAATTAGTCATCGCATTTTGAATCTACCAATTGAAACAGTACTTCTAAAGTAATATATTTACAAACTTATGTGTATAGTTGTCAGATATCATGACTTCAGTGTCGATTCTCTATGATAACAAAAACGACCTCGTCGGTAACAAACTCACTCGTTGGACCCAAAAACGAGTCATAGTTCGTAAGACGCTTGACTTTTAATCGGGATTTTCAGGTTCGATTCCTAAAGCTACCCGAAAAAGAATTAAGAATAAAAAAAAAGCTGGTAAAATTATTTGTGTGATAAGAATACTAACACGTGCTATTGTTGTTATCGTTGTCAACAGCTGTCAAGACGGACTGCGAACTTCTACCCATTCCAGCGGTATTTTAAAAAAATATTTCTAATTAATAAACACATGCTTGATATCAAATTAGACAGCTTCAGAATTCTATCGACCCACATACTTCTAACCGATAAGAATAATTCAGATATCTAAATATTTTAGTTGATTTAGCTAAAACACTTTTTTCCGGTAAAGATATAGTAACGATAAAACCCTACCGATTTCCAGGTTTTAACCTCATAATCAGGGGAGCTCAAACAAGACGGAGAGTCTTGTTTGAGTTCCCTGATGATGAGATGAAAACTTTAAAATCAGTACGATCATACCATGGAAGTGGAAAGTGTCTTATGTGTTTTAGTAAATCAATTAAAATATTTGTAAACCTCCGGAGTGTTACCGCCTAGCTACAAACAACATAACTAAATATTTCTTTCAATAATTAATAATAAATCTTATCTATTTCAATTATTCTTATAACTGTGAAAAAAGTCTATAAATGTGTTTTATGCTGTTTCAATGCCCCCGTTTTTCTTTACATAAACTAAATTGCGAATTGATAATAACCCTCAAAACACCATTATATCCCATGGTTAAACAAATTACTATCAAACATTTAATAAATATTTGTTTTTGCCCCTTAATTACGATTGTTTATAGCTCGAATTATTTGAACGCTATCTGTGATGGCCACGAGTCAGCTGCAAATATTAGTAATTGTTACATCGAGTATTGCGCCCAGAGTTGTCTGAGCGCAATAATAAAACAACGAGAAAATAATTGTTATAATTTCAACAAGTCACGTTTCAATAATTTATGTGTCGAATAAGTATCCATGGTGTGTGCTATTAAAATATTAATTAAATTCTACAACTCCACCCCCATAGGTCGGTCGGTTCGTGCTCAAAGGAAAACGTTCCAGGAAACATAATACTTGAAAATCCGTTCGGAAAGGAAACAGTCTCGATTTCAAACACCGATAAATTGGCAATAAAAAAAGAGTGGATTGCGGTTCAAATTAAAAATTATTTGACGCAAAAAACTAACACTTACTTGTTAGCAATGGTATTTCTCGTGCGATTATGTTTAATAATATTTAATTGGTTTCAAGGTATCACCAGTGTTTGATGTTGATAACATTTTTTTTTACTAATTAAAGAGGTATTTTAGAAGGGTCATTAAGAAAATTAATTTAGTTTTTAATAATTAAATATATGGACATAGTAGAAATATAAAGAAATATTTGTTGTCTAATATCTTTGTAAAGATTTTTCAGTGTACAAGTGGCCTAAACTGTCAATATTTTTTTTAAAAAGTACGCACTTTAAACTATTTATTTATAAACTTTTCTTAACTTTATTTTAGTCGAATAAATGCTACAAAAATGCGTGCACTGATAAACAATACATGGGATGATAATGTATGGTAAAATGCGTGCACTGATAAACAATACATGGGATGATAATGTATGGTAAAATGCGTGCACTGATAAACAATACATGGGATGATAATGTATGGTAAAATGCGTGCACTGATAAACAATACATGGGATGATAATGTATGGTAAAATGCGTGCACTGATAAACAATACATGGGATGATAATGTATGGTAAAATGCGTGCACTGATAAACAATACATGGGATGATAATGTATAGTAAAATGCGTGCACTGATAAACAATACATGGGATGATAATGTATGGTAAAATACGGAATGAAGCGATTAGGGATGATTGTAAACTTAAGGCTGATGTGTTAAGTAAGAGGAAGAGAACACTCTGAGATGGTTTAAGCATGTCGAACGAATGAATGAAGAAAGACTAACAAAACAAATATACAGTGCAGATGTGAGTGAAAAGCGTGGTAGAGGAAGACCTAGGAAAGTATGATTGGATCAAAAGAATCATATATGTTTGTCAGGTTGATAAGAATGTGCAACGGAGTTTTATAGTCAAAAATTAGGAAGAAGTATCGATTTATTGTTTTCATGATATATGTCCTCAGTGAGATACAGGCAAAAGCTTAGTTTACTGGGGACACTAAAAATGAAATGCAACAAACCGAGATCAATTAAAATTGAAGTCCAAATTAAATTAACTGTTGTTTATTTCGCAAATTATGTTTATTCCTTGTCATATGTAAAATAAATAAATAAAATAATAAATCTTTAGAAAGGCAATATAAGAAGTCAGAGAAACGCATGATGTTTCCAATTGTAATTGAGTGTCACTGTTTGTCAGGTTGATGAGAACGTGCAACGGGGTTTTGTTTTTTGTGTAATCAAAAATCGGAAAGAAGTATCGATTTATTTTTTCATGCTGAATATCCTCAGTGAGATACAGGCAAAAGCCTAGTTTACTGGGGACACTAAAAATGAAAGGCAACAAACCGAGATCAATTAAAATTGAAGTCCAAATTAAATTAACTGTTGTTTATTTCGCAAATTATGTTTATTCCTTGTCATATGTAAAATAAATAAATAAAATAATAAATCTTTAGAAAGGCAATATAAGAAGTCAGAGAAACGCATGATGTTTCCAATTGTAATTGAGTGTCACTGTTTGTCAGGTTGATGAGAACGTGCAACGGGGTTTTGTTTTTTGTGTAATCAAAAATCGGAAAGAAGTATCGATTTATTTTTTCATGCTAAATATCCTCAGTGAGATACAGGCAAAAGCCTAGTTTACTGGGGACACGACAAATGAAAGGCAACAAACCCAGATCCATTAAAATTAAAGTCCAAATTAAATTATCTGTTGTTTATTTCGCAAATTATGTATATTCCTTGTCATATGTAAAATAAATAAATAAAATAATAAATCTTTAGAAAGGCAATATAAGAAATCAGAGAAACGTACGAGCTTTAGTAAATAAGCTATATGGGCGTAGAATAGACGAAATATGTGCGTCGATATAGGAAGGCCTTGCGGTTTATTCTATCTGCCTATCTCAACTGAGAAACGGCGTGATGGCGAGTAAGTGTTTCTAAAGATCTCGAACATTATATTGTCGTACTGAATACCTCAGATTGGGTTTGTAGATCATATTGATATATGTCGAGTAGAAGAAAATAAGCTCGTTAATGGGTCACTTCAGAATTCAATTTATAAATTTATTAATAAGAAGTTAACAAGCCAAAATATGAATAATATGTTCACTTGAAAAAATATTTAAAACGTTAGAAAGAAAGATACTCATCCTTTAAATAAAACTTTAGGGCGCTGGTTATCTTATTAAACTTTAAAAAAAGTAATTCAAAGCAACCGAGTTACAAACTCAAACTGTATATTATTTATTTTTATTTATTATTACACATGACAAGATATATACATCATTTGCGAAAAAAACAACAGGTAATTTAATTTAGACATACATTATTTTAATGGATCTGGGTTTGTCGCCTTTCATTTTTCGTGTCCCCAGTAAACTAGGCTTTTGCCTGTATCTCACTGAGGATATTTAGCATGAAAAAATAAATCTATACTTCTTTCCGATTTTTGATTACACAAAAAACAAAACCCCGATGCACGTTCTCATCAACCTGACAAACAGTGACACTCAACTACAACTGGAAACATCATGCGGAATCAAACTCTTCACACATCATCACTCCAGAAAGACCAAACTTGTTCATCCCATAATATACCGCACACAATTATAAGAATAAAAACAAAAACAAAAGTAAAATAAAAAAAATAAACCCAAAATGAAACAAAAATAAAACCAAAAATGTTCATCCCATAATTTTTATATTTTTTATACTTCTATCGTTATTACATAAATCCTTCAATAATACATTTATACTATAGAAGACAATTTTTATTATTTATTGTATTACACTGTGCACAGGTAAGACAATTTTTTTAATTTATTGTATTACACTGTGCACACATTAGATCATTTTTGTCATATATTGTATTACATTGTGCACAGGTTAGACTATTTTTTGCATTTATTGTATTACACTGTGCACAGGTTAGGCCATTTTTTCATTCATTGTATTTCACTGCACACAGACACATTAGACAATTGTTTCATTTATTGTACTGAGATAAAATTTGAATGGATCATTTTTATCTTAGATGATATAATTTTTATATAATAATTTATTTATCTTGAGGCTGATAGTTTATCTCAGAAGATTATAACTATACAACCATGGATTTATTTTGTCATCTTTATCAAAAAATATTTTAAAACATTTATGATGGAAATATTATAAATACATTCCAATTTAAATTATCATACCGATGTTTGTGTCTGTGTAAAGATAAGTGTATGTAGATGCCCCATCATAAACATATACGTAAGTTAAAATAACTAACACGAAAATAATACAATTTTAAAAGAGAGAGAGGAGATAACACTTAAAGGGTTTTGTATATAGCTTAGAACAAATGCACATGAAATTTTATTAATAAAATATTTTTTTAAAAGTTTATATTTTATTGTTACTTGACTATTATTCATGGGTTAAAGTAGGTTCAAACGGTGGGTATAATAAGTGTATCTTAAATTAATTGTCATACATTTATTAGGCGGTATGTGCAAATGAGTACTCGAGTTACAAATAAACCTTAATATAACATATAAACTGTTTTTTTTTTCTTTTTTTAATTTTAAAATTATGTCGGAAATATTGTATTATAAATTAAGCACATAATACTTTTTTTACAATAATTTTGTACCATTGATGAAAATAAATATATAAAATAATAATAAGCAATGAATTGTTTAATTTTCTCGATTATCATGACAATATTTTGTATTGCATCACAATATACAATAATATAACAGAACCATCTGGAAATAAACTTACTTCAGGGTATATATTTTTTGGCATTTCATTGTAAAACAATCTGGAGGTCTTATTGCCAGGCGGCAATATCTTCCATCCAACCAGACAAAAGTAAATGAAAAAGGAAGTTACATGGTCGCAAAACATATTTAAATGGTTATTCACCCTTACAAAATTTATGAATAATATACATAGTAAAAATAAAAATGTGATATCATGAAACAAAGAAAATGGAAGAGATGGAGAGAAAAAAAACCAGTGAGACGGAATACATCGTATCACACTATCATTGTATACAATTAAACCTGACGGGTTTATTGCCATGTAGCAGCAATAGTTTTCAATCAACAAGAAAGCTGTTCAAAAAGTCTTAAAACTAGACTAAATCCCATGTTAAATAATCTGGGTACCAACGGCAATCTACCCTGAAGCCCGTGGGATGAAATACTGATGCCTTACCAAATAGGTGGCGGTCGGGGTCTAACGGTTAGCATTCAGCTAACCAAGCGGGCGCTCCAGGTTCAATTTCTGGTGCATCACTTCTTGACTGGTTTCACTCTTAGACCATTTGATATCTGAATTTAACCTTTTCTCTACTTTATATGTTGCTTATTATAAATTCTTATAATGATATTAAACAACATAAAAATAGAGCTTTATAAAACTACCTGACGAAAGGCTGCAGCGGATTACACCTACCTATCTTATTGGGTGATTAATCTCCTTACCATCAGAACTTTGAGATTGATCTGTCAAGAATGAGTACTTGCTGAAGTGCAACAGCATGCACACAATAAACCAATACATACAAAGGCGTCTTCTATACACAGGATGGCTGACAATCATATTCGATCACGGCGAATAAATAGCCTATCGTATCAAGTGACGACCTCCGTGGCCTGGTGGTAAGACACTTGTCTGCCGATCCGGAGGTTGCGGGTTCGATCCCCGCTGGAACCTAGATTTTTTAAATAGAATTCCAGTCTGGTTAACACTTAGGGCATATAAAAACAAATTTCTGGTTGGTTGGAAGAGATTTCCACATGGCAATAAACTCGCCAGATTAAAAAAAAAGTAGGCCTCAGAAGTAACTCACAGATCACAGATTATAACTCAATTTGTTTTTCGTACTTTTTTCAATTGTTAATATTTGATATAAATTGTTTAGTCTTACCAACTAAGATATGAGTTCGTCCTATAATTCACAGTTTACTATCATAAACCGATTAGTTTATAAATTCAGTAACATCTCATTTAATATGAGACAGGATAATAACTCAAAGAGTTTTTTATGTCTATTTTAAAAATGTCATCTCAAAACATCTCCTAATTTGGATGTGAACATAGTTTCTCGTGATTTAACACGGTAAATCCGGTACAAATTATGCATTTAAACGGCTATTTACTGCGACGAGAATCCCAAAATCAACCATTTTAATGTGAAATTAATGTAAATATAATTATTCCTATTAAATACAAACACGGAGATGAACTGTCGACTTAAGTTGGACGTGACATTAACAGTATTATCCTGAGCCTGAGACATCTTAAACTAATTAGCGAACGATTATTAAAATTTGTTGAAAACTGTTTAAGGAAAACAGCGTTTTAAAAATAATAAGTACGACGAGATTTATAGTGCAATGAAAACATAGATAAAACTCGTATTAATTGAGCACAGATGACCGTGGATTTAAGTGCTAAGCTTTGGCCATATAACTCTTATAGAGCTTTATGCTTGTTGATGATGTTTCTCCACTCTTGATGATCGCTTTCGCGAGCGCTCGTTTGATAAAAGTATACGTCATACTATATAATTGTTATCGCTCCCTTCCATAGATTTAAATCTATCGGTTTATCAAACGTTTTTTTTTTTACATTCAGAAATAATAATTATCACAATTCTATGACAATTCATCACTCGACACTGGCGTATACTCCTTCATATATAGGAGTTCACGGCCATTATTCAAAGAGAGAGAGAGATAGAGAGAGAGATTCTATGACAATTAATTACACGTTTAATATTGCATCATATTTAAAAAAAATTAAGTGTACTACCGAACTTATTATCACGTGTTAATAATTTCCAACCAAACAGAAAGGCAAGCAAGCCTCAAGCAAAACCCTGACTCGAATACTTTTTTTATAAAATCTGGGAACCAATGTGTATCGAAACCCCAAACTCTCGGATAGCCAGGCAGGCGTCTTATCAACTAGGTCAAATGGGTAGACAAATATCAAGTGAAAGATTCTTAAGTTCCGGCAAACTACTAAAATTCTCTCGAATCGGCACTTAAATGTCTTATTTTTACATATATACATACATATAATCACGCCAACTCCCTGTCGGGGTAGGAAGGGAGGACATAGCGCCAGATTTTCCTTTCTCGACACACACATCCTTCGTCTCTTTTACATCCATACATCTCAATCATACTTTCCTTGGCCTTCCTTTCACACGAATTCCACTCACGTCTGCACTATATATTTGTTTTGTTAGTCTTTCTTCATTCATTCGTTCCACGTGTCCAAACCATTTAAGCAAGCTCTTCATCATCTTACTTAACACATCAACCTAAGTTCACATGCATCTCTTATCGCTTCATTCCGTATTCTGTCATACGTCGTCACTCCATGTATTATTCTCAATGCACGCATTCCTACAGGATTTATTCGGTCCCTACCAGTATTTTTCCACACACATTTCACTCCCTTACATCAGAGTTGGCACCAAAATACTGTTATGGACTATCATCATAGCAGATTTTGATACTGTTGTAATTATTATACTGTTATATTGTATCAATCGTGCCAGCTTTGTTACAATCACACAGATTACGATAAGTTAACATTCAATATGAACTCCATGTCTGATAAGACTTATTGCAATTTTTAATAATAATCGTACTGTAAATTAGATGTACAAAATAACTATACAGAGGTGCATTTTTGACGAAATTTAACTTTTAAAATTTAAGTTAACAATAAATTTCGATTCGACATTGAATACAAGAAAATATATCAGTTCCGGTATATTGGAATTTGTTTTATCTCTAACCTTTGGTCGATTCTACCGCATATTTTCAACCGACTATTTATATTAGCTGTTGTGAAATATACGAGTAATTTCTATCAAATAAACTAGTTCGAATTCAAATTCATTCAATAAACAAAGTGGCATTCTTAATTAAATAATTCAACGTATTGTAATGTTCGGATCGAGAAGAAAACTTGAAATATCTTCGTCTAAATGAAGGCGTGACGTGACGCGACTGTGCAAAAAATATGATTCACTTCTATTGATTCATGAATATGCATAAATTAAAAATATTACAAATAAAAAACCGCATTCAAAACGTTTTCCAAATGAGATTATCAACTATCAAAATCATCAAAACCTTGTAAACTGTTTAATTTTTTATAAAACATTTAAAGTTACTTTGTTATTACACTATTTACATTAATCACCGCTAAACGTGGGGAAGAAGCAGAAGGCGATTCTGGAGGGATTATGTGGACCGCATGGAGGATACAAGACTGGCAAAAATCGCTAAGACTGAAAACCCTATCAGCAGGAGTTTACCAGGAAGGCTACCGAAAAGATGGAAGGACAGCTGGACGTCATCATCCCAGGACAGCCCACCGTCACAAACAGGTCATACGACCTAGACCAAGAGGAAGAAGAAGAAGACCGCTACACGTATTTCTACCTTTTAATCCGCTCTTGTCCCGAGGCTTCCCACTTGAAGAAAACCTCAGAATTGGAGGTAGAAACAAGTGCAGTGTGACAGATTCACGTACAGAGTGGAATAACAAAGTAATTTGTTAAATATTCTAATAACGAGTTCCAAAAAGTTAAAATTGAAACTTTTGATAAAATAAATATTTAAAACTAATTCAATTAATACATAAACACCATCACATCGTTTTCCTGCCGGGGTAGACAGAGAAGACACTGCGTTAGACTTTCCTAACCTGACACATATCTGTCACCTCTTGTACATTAATAAACCGTGTCATACATGAGCGTTACGATTGAAAACCCCTTCGTAAGTAAATACCAATTTCTCAGCAATCTTAAAATATGTAATTAATACAATAATCCATCTGCAAATCCATCTTAAAATATGTAATTAATACAATAATCCATCATTAAATAATCCATCTGCAAACATAGGAGGCTTCAGCATTTATTTTTAATTATCTAACAGAAAACATGAGCGTTACGATTGAAAACCCCTTCGTAAGTAAATACAAACTTCTCAGCCGATTTGATAACTTCTTTAATAATCAATGAATCACAATGACGTCAAGTATAGTATCAGACAACATACTTACTGTATGATAAAATGCGATGTTGAAAATGGAAATGAAAAAATGTAATTTAAATGTTGATTGATATCTGCATTTTTATCATAAACATACTAAAGTATAACTCAAACATGTTACCAAACCAAATTAATAAGAAAAACTAATGTATTTTCCAGCCTAATACTTAAGAACGACTTTCATGAGAAATAATTCATTCATTTCCGTGTCTGGACTACAAATTGTTACTTACTTATTCCACGTGTTTCCAATAAAATACTACAACTCAACCAGACCTTGCCCTGAGAATGTAGGCCCTATGTTTGGACAAGTTAGAATATAGAATTCGGAGTCATGTACCTATACAGCCCCATAATCACATTTAAAGCTCCTTTCGTTCAAGAAACCCCATCACTGCATGATCACTTTGCATTTAGTCACCCCCTACTTTGAGTATATTTAGGGCTCTCCAAGAAGGTCAAGAGGATTCCTTTGGATGATGTTGATGCCTCTTCTGAAAGCTTTCTTAAGTCGTCAGATATTCCTTTTTATTCAATTCCCAGAGCTCCAAACATATTTTTGTGACTCAGAAATAAATAAAAGAAACATTTTTTGATAGGTGTTTGGAAGAAACAACTGCAAAGCAAGTTTTGATAGGTCTTTGGAAGAAACAACTGCAAAGCAAGTTTTGATAGGTATTTGGAAGAAACAACTGCAAAGCAAGTTTTGATAGGTCCTATATAATTTCTGTGGTGTTATGGCAGAAGTTGATATGTCCGTTTTACCTTAGTTTACAGGAGAAGCAATATTAACTTTGATAAGCTGTTAAAATCAGTACAAATAAGCATTTTTTAAGTTTTTCCAAACAATATATACTCGTATTTTGTTTGGGTAATGACTGACACACCAAGTTTTGCCAAAACATGCTGAGAAATATTTTCTATAATTGGGAGAATAAACACAAAATGACAAAAACACGGACATATCAACTTCTGCCATAACGCCACAGATTTAATACAAAAACGGAGAAGTATTTGATTTTTAGCATGAATTGAGATAATTAACAATAATACAGTTTTAATGTGTATTATTTTTAAATAACAAATAAGAAAGCATTTCGTAATACACGAGTATTCATAGCAAAACAAATAAGAAAGCATTTCATAATACACGAGTATTCATAGCAAAACAAATAAGAAAGCATTTCATAATACACGAGTATTCATAGCAAAACAAATAAGAAAGCATTTCATAATACACGAGTATTCATAGCAAAACAAATAAGAAAGCATTTCATAATACACGAGTATTCATAGCAAAACAATAATAGTTGAAATAATTTGCTTTATTGTTTTGCCTTTAAATGTTAATTCAATTTATTCATTCCTTGCATTATGGAATTAATATATTCAAGCCATATACCGACATAATGGAAATTTACAACATACCATTTGCGGTTTGGTATCAACATTATTTTATGACTGATATCGAGAGCGCATATTTACGAGATTATGAATTTCATAATAGAAGCAAACAGTAACGCTACAAGTTCAAGTGCACTGCAATACGTAATAAAACGTGGCACTATATGAGTGGAAGACATGGTAGAGCAGACAAAGGAAATTATGGTTGGATCAAATAAATGAAGAAAAAAGACATGTAAGAAGATGTGGAAGAAGCGAAATATGTGTCGAGATATGAAAGTTTTGGCGCTCTGCCCTCTCTAACTACTCCAGCAGGGAAACGATGTGACGGTTAGTATGTTTGTATGTGCTCCGATTGTATCTGTACGCAATCAGCTTCAATATAGCAGTGTGAACGGTTAGTTTGATGGTGTGCAACCCTCACTTACTTAAAACAGCAGGAAACGCGTTCGCTTTCCAACTGAATTAATGTGGGAATTGAGAGGGGGTCCCCCCGATTACGAGGCCCAGCAAAGAAAAAGAAGAATTTTATCGTTGGCCTAACTATAAGAACACGTAACTCCACACGAGTAACTTTACAGGAGAAAGCAAAAACGTCACAGTTTGTCCTATGTAAACTTAAACATTGTTTTTTAAATACATCTGATCGATAAAGGCATTGTTTTTTTTATCAATCAGATATATTTAAAAAAACAATGTTTGTTTCCTTCCTTCCGTGGTTGCAGTCCTAAGACTGGTTTGCAGCAATTTGAACTCTTCTCCTCCATTCCCCCCTGTCCTGTGCGGCTCTCTTTAAGTCTGTATATGTTGAGCAGTGCACGTCCACCAACAGGTCCTCCAGGTACTCTCGGCGTGGGCGTCCCCTAGAGTTTGTCCCCTCGGTCATACCCTCCATTATGGCATGCAAGAGGCCCTCTTGTCGTATTATATGACCGATCCATCTTGCACGCCTTTCGGACAGGATCCTGAGCAGGTGCCTTCCTCCTTCGATTCGTTGGAGAACCTCTTCATTTGTGATGCGGTCTCTCCAGGAAATTCCTAATAGTCTTCTATAGGACCACATCTCAAAAGCCTCTAGTCTTCGTCTATCTCTTTCGGATAGGCACCATGTCTCGCAGCCGTACATCAAGATACTCCATACATAGGTCTTGATGAGGAGTATTCTCAGTTTTAGGTCTATATTATTTGATTCTATTATTTTCGACCTTTTATTAAATGCAAGTCTAGCCTGATGTATACGGCTGTCGACCTCGCTCTTGGACCGACCGTCCCATGTTATTTTGCTCCCGAGGTAGACAAACTCCTTGGTGTTCTTTAGTGGTTTACCCGACATCACTATTCTCATCTGGTGTTGCGCTCGGCCTACAGTCAGCAGCTTTGTTTTGTCTTTATTTATCTTCATACTGTAGTTATTTTGAAGAATGCTTTCCATAGTTGTTAAGGCCTCTTGTAGTTCCTCTTCACTTTCAGCAACCATAGCAATATCGTCAGCGAACCTTATCATGTCCACCTTTTGCCCGTGTATCTTTACACCTTCTCTGTGACTCATTCTCTCTCTCAAGTCGTCAATCGCGCTCTGTATATAGGCGTTAAAAAGAACAGGTGACAGAGAGCATCCCTGCCTTACCCCTGTTTATGTTTGTTTGTTTACATAGGACAAACTGTGACATTTTTGCTCTCTCATGTAAAGTTACTCGTATGGAGTTACGTGTTCTTATAGTTAGGTCAACGATATGTGATAGTAATTTTAATATAAAATAAGATGATATCGGAAACACCTTACATGATTTTCAGACTCGAAATATTTAAAATGCCGAGGTGACACATAATTAATTTTATAGTTGAATAAATAATAGAAAACCTGTAAAATTTCTTCAAGTCTATTGATTATTTGTCGATATAATCAACAGGTAACCCAATTATAATATTGTTTCTTTTTTCCAAACAGTCATTCGACATTTGCTAAAACGCTCAATTAGGAATGACTTAGTGCTTTGTTTGTCGTTGAAAACAAATGTTTAGAAACTAAAAAGACAAATGAGAATTCTCAATTAATATATGTCACGGCTCAGAGTTTTGCATAACGCGCACAAGTGGGCGGGCAATTAACTTATTGCGTCCGGCGAGATATATATTTTTTTCTCCATACACTGGAACACCTTTCATAGCGTGATCTAAGCAATAGGCCGCGTCGTGTCGCAAGATATATCCACATAATAACATTATGTATTTGTTCGGCCTCCCCAGACAATGATACGAACTTCAAACAATTGAAAGGAGATATTATAATTACAAATATTCTAAAATAAATTTTATTACCATTATTAACGTTTAAGAGAGAACAGAAAAACTATTGCATTATTCAGACTATCCTTTCATCCTAATTTTCTTTCTTTTCCCTTCCTGATTATTGTTAAGAGATTGGTAATTTAATGTGTTTGATAAAAACAAACTTAAATTCTGTCGTGGCCCATTAAAAATTGAGCCTGCTTCGTATATTAATGTGACCCGCAAGCTTTAATTTTTTTTTGTGTCGTTTATATACAATAATTATATACATTTTTTAAAGTATAACATGCATCTACTGAGAATGTGCGAGTATTGCTTGTGTGACTTACGAGGGGGTGTCAATAAATTCGCGGAATGAAGGGGTTAAGGAAGGGAGGCGGTAGTGCGCATGCGTGTGTCCCGATAATATGACGCATTATGTATATCACCCAGTTTTAGTCTAACTTTGACCGTATTGTTTAATATATAGTCGGGCGAGTATGTCAAACGTTAATAACATGAGTATCGCGCTGTCATTAAGTTTCTCGCAAAATAAGGGAAAAAACATCAAACAATTTTGGAAGAGATGTTAGCAGTTTACTGGAACGGTTGCCCTTAAAAAACGATGGTTTACAAGTGGTATAGTATTTTTAAGCAAGTGAGAGAATCGATTGCAGACGGCCTCCGACCAGGATGGTCAGTTGAGGTCACTTCTTCAAGCATCGTCAAAAAAGGTGAAAAACTTGTGCTGGAAGATGCCCGCCTAAACAAACAACCGCTTTCAGATATGGTTGAAGTATCACTTGCAACCATTTTGAATATCATCCATCAGCATCTAAGAATGTCAAAATTCAGTGCAAAAGGCCCTTTAAATATATTTGCCCAGGCTTGGATTAATACAATTAAATGTATCCAAGATGAACTGGTTGAAAGAAATTATTGTATAGCAAGCAGTAAGCACGTCAGATGTACCACGTAAAACCATGTACATAAAATTAAAATAAACAAATAAAATAAATGTTAACATCCCTTATAGTGTTTCTCTTTTAAGGTATTATAACATCGTAAGATCCTTTAACTTCTGAGGTCACCGATTAAAACTATCTTCCTCATTGACTTGTCAGTCCTAAAAAAGATGACAATGGAATAATTATCAAAAACTTTAGAACTAAGAACTATGTCCTCATCCTTTACAATAAACATAATTCTCTCACACTAAAGCCATGGCCATCGAGGATCGAAGAAATCAGTGGGTGAGTAATAGATTGACTAAGATGTTTAAATTTCCTTATTATCAGTCCAGATATGGTAGTTGACTTTACAATTCAATGTTAATGTCATAACTTAACACCGATTCGCTGTAAAGTTTTTTTTGTCAAAAACATATCAAATTGCAAGTAGGCCAAGGCATCAAGAGAATACGAAATTATGTGAAATCTACTCCAGATTTATGCGATGATGAAATCTGCAAGACAGACAAGTTTTTTTTATATTTATATCATAACCAAAAACGAAAATATCAAATCTCGCAAATCCTTACATGGCATATTTTGTTGAATATATTTAAAAAAAATGTTACATACGTGCAATACAATCACGTCGCGTTATTTGCAGGGTAGGCAGAAAACGAAGCTTTACACATTTTTCAAATACACAACTAACGCTTCCTTCACATTCATACATCTTTTATTATTCATACTTTTTCACGTTCTTTTACAATCTGATCCAGTTCATCCAGAGACATTTTCCTTGATGTGCTATTTCCAAACCTGAAAAAACCTTTGAAAATATCTGGGTTCCAACTGGAATCAAATCAGAAATCCCCAAGTGTTCTTACCAACAGGCCAAGGAAGTAGCATCTGTGATATTATTAGGGGAAATAAACTTAATAACTATGTAAATTTAATTAAACGCAATGGTGTTAGATTAAAATATATTATTTCCGGAAAAAATATCGAATGGAATCAAAGAAGTCTTGAGATAATTTCGACGTATCGAAAGAACGAGTTCTGAAAGACTTACAAAACAAATATAAAATATTTATATGTCTGAAATAAACGAAGAATGAGAAAGAGGTATGTTTGTGTGGAAAGGATGGTGTGAAGATCTGTCCTCTCTGCGTGGCACACCAAAAGGAACACGATGAGATAGTATGTACGCGAGAAAGCTTAGAGAGAAAGTTTTTTTACATATCACAATTTAGCACTTGTCAAAAATTTTGACCCAGAGTGACGTAAAAACTGATTGAAAAATGATTTCTGTTTTACAAGTCAATTATAGCGTCATAATATTATAAAAATAAACGCAATACTTAATAATCTACGATCATAGAGGCTGCCCAAAGGTTATCCTATTACACGGCAAAAAAAAAGTTACTCGTCCCGTAAGCAGCGAATTTCTAATTATATATTTCGTCGTATAAAAAAAGTAATCGAATAATCGTTTCCTCGTTATAACAACCATTTCCGTAACATGAAGAAATAAGAAATTCCGGTAAATATAACCGACGCCCGTTTTTTTAACATAGAGCATCCATAAATATTTAGGGGACCCAGTTCCGAAACGATCCATGTCCAAAATAATTTTGGAAAAAAATGTATATATCGTTCAGGGTGCTAGTTTTTCTTTTCGCACCGGTTTAAAAATATTTCAGCTATCGGAATCTAGTTTTACTTTGAAAAGTGTAATGAATTGGTTTTTGTTACATTTTCAGCATCACGTTTAAAATACATATATCATCATCATTGTCAACCAGGGTCGATCCACTGTCTCCCCAAGTTGACTCCAAGTAGTTCGGTTTTTTGCTCGTTGACGCCATGTGATGGTGCCATGCTTCCTGATTGCATCTATCCAGCGTACTTTAGGTCTTCTTCTGGGCCTCTTTATGCCTCCTGCATACCATTGGATTATTTCAGATGTTCATCGGAAGTCTGACATTCTGGCTACGTATCCTGCCCATTGCCACTTCATTATTTTGCACACCTTTATAACGTCTTCTACCTTTGTAATATTGGGAATCCAGGTGTTTCGTTTACGGTCTCTTTTAGTATATCCCTACATGCATCTCTCCGTGCCCCTTTGTGCGGTCTGGAGCTTTTGAGTGTTCTTTACTGTGAGCGTCCATATCTCGCAGCCATACGTAAATACTGGTTGTAGACCCTTCGCTTCAAGGATATTGGGAGATTACTTTTGAAGATGTTGTTCAAGCATCCAAATGAGCTCCATGCTAGTTTTGTCCTGCGTGCTATTTCCTCCGATGTGTCACCTACAAAGGAAATAAGTTGGCCCAAATACACATATTCCTAGACAAGTTCTAGCGGCTTTCGATCTACGTTTATTGGTTTTGGGGTAGCAAAGCTGTTCATCATATATTTGGTTTTTTGATATATTATATACACAAATACGACTCCATCCCATTACTACAATAGAAAAATAGATTTCACATAGAAATATTTTTCAGTTGTTTCTTGAATCGCATTAGTTTTAAATGAGATATATTTAAAAAAAAAAAAAAACAAAGTAAATAAGACGTTAAGAATTTTAACTTGACCTTATACATTCCAGTTGTTTCTTGAATTGGATTCCTTTAATATTAGACATATGATAAAAAAAATCATAGCTTAAAAAAAAACATACATATGTTACTTTATAATATTATTTAACACTTATATAGTATATTCTCGTAGTAATGTATTGAAAACATTCCAACATTACGCAAATATTTAAAAACCCATCCTAGTTATTTCAAAGTATTTTTTAACAATATTCTAGCAATAGTAAAAGATAAAAAAGTTTTGTTTTAAAAAATAAGCTATTGTGGACATAAGCAGTTTCGTAAATGAATCCTTCATAACATTTTTAACATCTGCATTCTCGTTGAGAGAAGAGAAGAATGGTAAAAAAATGGCAAAACGTAATATGATGTTACGAAACAAACGTGACGGTAGATGAGGATGGTCCAAGTGAAGATGCAGAGGTTAGAGATCGAGGGAATATGATTTTCCATCATAACCGAATGAGGTACGAAAACAAGTTACATTTATTTTGTGCAAAAAAAAACATACATATTGTTGATTTATGTAATACGAGTGATGTTGATGATCGCGTATGACTGTCTACAAGAAAGGTGAATGTTGTTTATTGATATTGCGAGAAATTGCCCATTTATCTTTATTTCGAGTTATATATCGGCGGAGTCGATAATAAATTTTTTATTGGCGGGTCGCAAAACGAAAATGTGATCAAAATCTTTACAGTTTTGCGCTTGGAACTGTTTACTATCTGGTAAATGTACACACAATGTCAGAATTCCTCGGCGACGGTAAGGCGAACTAATGCCTCCAATCTCGAAGAACTGATAGTCGCCGAGAGATTGTCGATAATTTGCCTACGACTAGTGTCCCCCGTTTCTTTGGACACATTGCTCGTGGTCGAGGAGACAGTTTGGAAAGTTCCGTGGTCACTGCAAGCGTGGAAAGACGACATTCAAGAGCAAGAGCCCCCAATGCGTTGGACTAAGTAAGCGAGAGACGCAACAGGACTACCCAATCTTCAAGGGCTATCGTGGGTATCACGATGTTCAGCCATAAACTGTACAACAGGATGGGTGACTTAAAGCATGGAATAAAAATTCTTTAGAGGATAGACATATTGATGGGATAGCTGCATTCAAAAAAGTCGACACACACAAGTGATTTTTGTAACTAAATGCGCTTTAATAATATATGTGAAGAGGTATTTCATCAAGTCATTTAAAATGCAACCGGTCTATTGCAATTGACGTCAATGTGCCAAGATCGTGATGTAGACTTTAAGCGCAAGCATCGCGCTTTTAATGAATGCCGGAGTTGTCATTAATCCAGCTCCTGTAATTAGAAGTGCATGGGAGCTGAGTGGCTGAGGAGAAGCACATGGACGGTGCAGACCATGGGAAAATCCCGGTGGACTTGCAGCGATGTTTATTCAGACACTGTGCGATGCAACACGAGAGTTAATTAAATACTTAATGCATAATCGTGTCTTTTTTCAGAAAGATTTAATAATTAACACACGAAGATGGAAATTCCAACGGCAACACAGTACACCACAAAATGCTTCGATAATGTTAATACAAATATGTATCATGCAAATTATTATTAAAGCCTATATATGTGTACCTATAGACGAATCCTAAGGATTTCCTGGAGAGACCACATTACAAATGACGAGGTTCTTAGCAGGATCGAAGAAACCAGGCACCTGTCAAACACCATATCGGAAAGGCGTGCAGAATGGATAGGTCATATGCTGCGACATGAAAATCTCCTGCACAATATACTGGAGGGAATGATTGAGGGATCGATTGGCAAAGGGCGTCCTCGTCGAGAGTACCTGGAGCAAATATGCCACGATATGGACTGCACCTCCTATACAGAGCTCAAGAGGATCGCTGAAGACCGAGCGGAGTGGAGGAGGAGATGCAGAGCTTTGCTGCTAACCAATCCCCAGGATTTAAACTGAAGAAGATATGTGTAAGTCGTGAGGAGAGTCTGATCTCGAAACAGCGCTATATAAATTGTTATTTTATTATTATTATAAGAAATTTTAGATAAGTGGTATTAAATTTAAACGTATAAAGGATCCGACCCACTCGTTCCATGTTTCGAGATATAAAAAGTTCAATTAAATATACATCGCCATTTTTCAATTAGTGCATTGTTAGGAAACGCACGCAATAAAGTAGCTACACAACTCAGTTCAGGATTAAATCCTTTGATAAGGACCAAATTAATATAGTGCCTACTAAAAGATTCAATGCATGATTGCATGTTGAAATAAAGACCAAACGTAGACTACAAAAAAATGTTTATTTTATACTCGTATACGAGTAAATATGATATGGACGCTGCTTCGGACAAAATGTATCAAATGTTAATATTAATTTACAAGTACGTATGAAACAAACCACAAGAGTATATCAAATAAGGCAAATACTTTATAATATTTGATCGATTTTGATTGCTTAATAATAAAATTACACGTAAATGTAACCTTGTCAACGTAATCTAAATGTTTAACGTAAACCACGTAAATAAGAAATTCGGTTACGTGACTTTGAAGTCGCGTTTCACGCTAGCCGATACAAACATAGACTGTTAAGGTGATCTGCTGCTCGGAGCAATGTTCTATTTAAGGAAGAAGCCGGCCAATTCTCGTATATTATTTTGCGGAAACGACGCAAAGCGGATTATTTATTAATTAATGTATCTCTTAAATTCCAAATTTTGTGCTGGAACAATCATTTTGAAGGTCGGACGACATCGGCCAACAGTGGCGGCCGGAAAAGGGACTTAAAAAGCAAAATACGGAAATAATTTGTTGTCAAATCCCCAATATTTATATCTTATTCTTCTTCCTCTTGGTCGTATGACCTGTTTGTGACGGTGGGCTGTCCTGGGATGATGACGTCCAGCTGTCTTTCCCCCTTTTTGGCGGCCTTCCTGTAGGTAATCTCCTGCTGTTAGGGTATTCAGTCTTAGCGATTCTTGCCAGTCTTATATCCTCCACGCGGTCCACATGATCCCTCGAGAAGCGCCTTCTGTTTCTTCCCCACCTCATTATGTCTTCAACACCACAGACAGACCTAATCGTCTCATTTCTGATCCGATCTCTAAGAGTTCTGCCTGCGATGGAGCGTAGGGTTCTCATTTCTGCCACTCTGAGAAGGTTTTATGCCCTGTCGGTATCGGCTCAAGCCTGGATAAAGAAGGAGGGTTCCAAGGTAAGGTTAGCTGCCTGTCTAGGGTAAAAAACCTTTGTAGCTCATAGCACGGTGGAATATTTATATACTTATATATAATTTTTTTCAAAACGATTGTTGAAATAAAAATTTTGCGTACTGTCCAAGATTCAAGTCAATTTCTTAACCTCTTTCGCTAGACTTATCAACATGCAATACAAATAAACGAAAATGTTGGAATGACAATGTTCAAATTCTATATCATGGGAAATCTTTTTTTTCTTGACTACAAATTAAATTTTAATTACTGATGACTTGGAATAGTTTAACACTTGCCACCCTATGATGGATAGTGAGTGACCAGGGCTTACATAATAAAATAATTTTATAGCTAATTAAAAAAAATTACCTAGCAGATTTTGCATAATTTTAATTTAAAACATACATTTTTCACTGGATGCTGAGCGTCCAGCACAGTGGCTGGCGGAATTGTTTAGCACAGTAAGGCAAGTGTTAAGTAGTAAAAAATTGTTGTGTTACACTTTCGTTGTAAACAGTAACCTAGCGGGATTATTGCAAAGTGGCAATATTTTGCAACCAACTAGAAATATGTTTAAAAGGCTTTTTTGTCGTTAAGTGAGTTTTGAGTCGTTTACTACATTATTAAATTTTGTTTATTACGAGTATCTAAAAATCATCTTACTCACAATCCACATGTTGTATTCATATAATTAATTTTTTACAAGGGTGAGTGCTGAAAAACATCTGACATACTCGCGACCGAGCTCGCCCTCTATTGGTGGGAGAGTAACCCATACCGTTGGATAGATAGGTTGTCTCTTAAATATATTTTCTTTTACATTGCCTTAAAAATATACACGTAATTTCAGGATATATTTATTTATTTATTCAAAACAGGCTTAGCCCAATTACTTTGAAAAATACAAGACATTAAAAAAGAAGAAAAATTACATAGAATTTTTTTTTAATTATATAAAATAAAAAATGCATATGCATACAAACGAGTATATACACACAAAACATATGATACACATATATTCACAGTCACTTAAGTATGTTGATGAGTGCTTTCTAACGCGCTCAATCTAAGAAGAAAATTTACTTTTGCTTTTGGTAATGTGATATGAAATATGTCAATATCCGAAGCAGTCCCGTTCAGAAGAGTTAAGGCCCTTCCAACAGGCATAGCGGCTGGAAGCCCCGTTCTTGCGTATGTTATTGAGAACAGTTCTTGCCGGCGCAGTCTAGTGTAATTGTTAGGAACATTTAACGCCAATCTTTGTAGTAATGCTGGACAGCTCACAACTCCTCGAACGAGTTTGACAACGTATACCAGGAGACGCAGATCTCTTCTTACGCTCAAGAAGTTATACCCGAGCATGCCCAGCAGGAACTGAGTATG
The DNA here is from genome assembly GCA_949825065.1 of Odontocerum albicorne. Lineage (NCBI taxonomy): Eukaryota > Metazoa > Arthropoda > Insecta > Trichoptera > Odontoceridae > Odontocerum > Odontocerum albicorne. The sequence continues at coordinate 4,705,587 of OX463840.1, read as the reverse complement.
ATATGTACGTCCTATGTTGCTATCAATAAACATATATCTATTTAGTATTTGCGTGTAAAACGTTTTAAAAAAATCCTACACAGCAGGAAGAAATCAACAGTTCCGCCACTGAATGCAGTCGGTTTTGATTTGTGCCCAGACCCAAGTATGGGATCTGAAATTCCGATACTTGAACGAAGGACGTTACTGTCGAGTCGTAAGGCGTCTGCCAGCTGCTACGTGGAACGAGGAAAGGGTTCATTTCCGAACATGTTGTTTATATCATCTATTGGTCTTGATCGTTACTTATTCTAAATGTAAATATTCATCTTAAGACCTTTCAAAAAAAGTTCGCTACGACGTTGTCATCCAAATTAACAAAAAAATAATAATGAAGAAATATTAAAAAAAACAAATATGGTGTAAATGTGAGTGGAATAAGTATATAAGTGGAAGACCAAGGAAAGTATGGTTGGATCAAGGGAACGATGTTTTTAAAGAAGGAAAAGTAAGAAGTAAGAGAAATCGTAAAAGCTGTGTGTTAGGATTTGAAAGAGGGAATTATGTGCGTCGAGGTTGGAAAGCCTGGCGTTCTGTCCTCTCTGCCTATATCTCAGAAAGAAAACGGCGCGATGGCATGCTTGTATGTATATATAAAAAAAAAGTAGTAAGTTCAATCAAATGATGGTTTGTTTAAGCGTGCAAAATATTGAACGACAAAAATAAACAGAAACCACGCCACATTTCTAAAAAATGCATGTAATGAAAGAATTTGCATTTATAAGCAAATAGATCAAGTGTAAAAGAAATTGAGACTGCCTCGTATAATGCATTGATAGGCCTTCGTGGCCTAGTTGGTATGATGCTTGTCTCTCAGCCCGGAGGTTGTGGGTTCAAATACCGCTTGAGACAAGATTAAAAAAAATGGATTCAATTCTGGTTTTCACTTAAGGCCACGTTGACATCTTTCTGATAGGCTGGAAGTGATTGCCACATGGAAATAGGCTGTAGTCAGGTTGTGCTGTATACAACAAAACCAAGAGAACATATAAATAGAAAACGTATTTCTTATTATCTTTGAAATGCTAAGCGAATTTGTAATCTAAAGATAATAACTTTATTCTCGGATAAGTATTGGAAATCTAATAATTTAAAAGAAACGTTGAAGATAACAAAGGTATTGAAATCTGGTTGAAAGTCATACACACAAAGTGGAAGAGAAACGAGAATATTAAGAAAAAAAGAAAGACAAGTAGAGGGTTTATAACAAAGGAAAGAAGTCTGTAATAAGAAATATTCAATATAAAACAATACATGAATACCAAATAGTTAACTAATAGAATCAAGATAAAAGAAAGCAATTAAGCTCCAGATAGAAATACAGATAAGATTTGCAAAGATAACTTACATGAACAATGATGCTGCTTAAACATCTAAGATTGCGAAATTGTTAATTACCTGAAACAAGAAAAAATAAAACAATTAATAAACACATTAAGACAGTGCTGCATTTGTATAGACGGCGCCCCTAGGCAGTTGCGCAATTCCAACCTACCCCTAATACGTATTAAAAGAAAACCTACCCTTTCCGTTTCGGATGGTGATAACATATTTCGTGCCATACAACAAACCACTATAGTCTATGTCTTGCTTTCTTTTCCGAAAATGCATCCACAATGTCATTGAAGTTCATAATCACTGTTATGACTGAACCTATTGATAATATATAGCTTATGCGTTTAGTCTATTTTGTTTAAGCGTCAAACTTAAATACGTTTTTAATCGTTTCAAAAATGAAAAAAAAAAAAACGTTTCGTGGATTAATGATGTGCGTATATAAAATAATGTAAATATTTGGATGAACCGTTACTATTGTTTTGTTAATTATTAGTTTGCTAAGCATTTAAAAGTCGTAATTGTCATTATATTTTCAATATAAACTGAAGTGAATAAATTCTTCCATAAAGCAATAATTCTAAATCGTTCGTGTACATATTTTTAAAAGCTATTTATGAATCTTTGGGCGCCCTATGGCAAGTGCCTAGATTTGCCTGTTTTAGCAAACGCGGTCCTGCATCTAGACATTTTCAAGTTAAGCGCAGTCCGTTTAAAAAAAAACAATAGGGAAATGCCTAAGTTAGCCTGATAGCAAACGCGACCCCAGCTCGGCGGCTATAGACATTTTAAAGTTAAAAGAACAGTTCGTTTAAAAAAAACACTAAATACACTAAACTGGACGCAGAAATAATATTAACCTGTTCACCGCGTTAAAAATCAAATTCCACGAATCCTGTGCGCGGCACAATTTCAGCGTTTTTTAATTTCTAAGTTTAAACACATATTTTGTTTAGAACCACTGATATTTGATTACAACTCCAAGTAAACATGACACTTAAGTAATTTTCCGATAATAAATAATAGTCATTACTCTTAAGGAGACTCATTAAATAAAGGAGATAAACTTAACATTACGTAAAATAAACAAAGGAATGCTACGATCAAATCAATGCTTCATGACACTCACCCAATCAAATGCATATAGCACTAGTAATGTTTATTTACGTAAGACTTAGTAATGTTTATTTACGTAAGAGAGACTCATCGCAGGACTCGATCCGCGAGACAGGTTGTTAATGCTGGAAATATTGAGAAACCAAAAAAATTCGGCGCTCTGTTTATTCAACAATATCTCATAAACTAATATATTATTTGACAAGGTTTTCAGAGATGTCGCTAGAATAAAGATTATTTTAAATTTTAGTTCAATTTTTATTCCGGTTTTGCGTCATTTTTTTTAAGTATTTGTGATTTGAAACTTGGATTGTCGTCAGATCACAGGCGTTTGTGCTCCATTAAAATGGTGGCATTATTTGTGGCATTAACTGTTGACCGCGGGGAACAGGTTAAGAAAACTAAACAGTAGAAAAAGTTCTGATATATTATAATATATTTATTAATGCCACCATTTTAATGACCACATCGACAAAGTATTTGAAAAATCTTAAAAGGATGTGTCTGTTTTGCGATTAGTCAACGTTAATGATCTTGATTATCGGCTTGGCTGAATAATTATATTATAAAATAGGTCAATATTAACTCGAGGTTATCCAGACCTCGCTAGAATACTCTCGTGTAAGTTAACATACACAGATGCGGTCAAGATGAGTATCTCTGGTGCCTCATGTGGCACATCCTAGGCGGATGAAACTGATACCTTCTTGTGGTGACCATTTGATCGATTCTGGACTTGTGTTCTTCGTTCTTCGCGACCTGATCATGGAACCAATGGAATGATTGATACTCGAATGACAATATGATACGAAATCACTGAGTGTTATGAAAAAAATATTATACATCAAATAAAAATTAATAAAAATCATAACTAAATACATTGTTATAGTTCTTTCTGTTAATTTATTGTACGAGGCGTATCCAGAAAGTAAGTGTACTGAGGCTCTCACGACCGGATGGATTTTATTTTCGACATGTTGGCTACACTTCCGTGTAGCCTGACCCTTCCCCTCCACAAAGAGACCGGTTTGAGGTCAGTACGTTGAGAAATGTCGACGCGACAACACGTTTCGTGAAAAATGTCAGCCCAATCTCCCGCCAAGTGCGAAATTTTGTAAAAAGGCAAGAGTTTTTGAGGCGCTGCAAACTCCATGGAGATCAATTTCTCCGCTCCATCGTTACTGGAGATGAAACTTGGGTTGCACACTACACGCCTGAAACCAAAAGGCAGTCTCAACAGTGGCGTCACACCTCTTCACCCTCCGCCAAAAAGTTCAAAACCACTATTTCAGCCAAGAAAATCATGGCATCCGTGTTTTGGGACTGTTAAGGCATAATTTTAATTGAATATATGCCTCAAGGGGAGACCATCAACTCTGCAAGATACTGTGAGACCCTAAAAAAATTGCGGAGGGCGATTCAGAACAAGAGGAGAGGCCTGCTGACAAAGGGAGTCTGCCTGCTGCATGACAATGCCAGACCACACACGGCCAACGCCACGAAGGAACTGCTCGCCTCGTTTAAATGGGATGTCCTGAACCATCCCGCGCATTTCCCTGACCTAGCACCTTCAGATTACTATCTCTTTACCTCCCTGAAGCTGTACATGGGTGGAAAAAGGTTTTCAACCGACGAGGAGCTAAAGGAGGAGGTGGAGAAGTGGACGGAGGGGTTGGCGGGAAACTACTTCGAGGAAGGCATCAAAAAGTTGATACCCCGCTTCATATTTGCATTGAGAGAAATGGCGACTATGTCGAAAAATAGCTTACATATGTACTACGGTAACCACGTAATTTTTTTGTTTAAATAAAAAAAATTGTAACCTACAAAAATTCAGTACACTTACTTTGTGGATATGCCTCGTATATTAATTACGCACTTTTTTTTAACTGTGAACCAATCTGTTTAATACTCTTCTTTTATGTACGCTTTTAGACCATTTTTAAATACACCATTCTGATAGCAAAATATCCTTTTTGAAATTTTTATTACTTGTCTGATATCTAGTGGAATATGTCTGATCTCTGAAATGTATTGTTTTCTAATAAGAAAATAATTTAATAGAATTTTCATAATTGTTTTGTACTACGCTTTCGGTATATACAATACAACCTGGCGGGTTTACTTCACAACGAACCAAAAAGGTGTACAAGTGGTCTGAAGTCAAAATCAGACCTTTTTTTTAAAATGGCTACCAACAAAAATCTAGCCCGCATCTCTCCGGTCGAAAAACAGGCATCTTAACAACTAGGCCACGCAGGTCGCCATTGTTAATGCAGAAGATTAAATCATTTCGAAATTGTAAATATTGAAGATTAACGAATTTCAAAATTGTAAACGGTAGATTAAATTGTTTCGAAATAGTAAACGTTGAAAATCCAAGAATTTCGTAATTGTAAATGTTAAAGATTTTCTATAATTTTATTTTTTATGCTAAATCTTAATATTATAGAAATTGTAGTAAAAATATGTTTTCTTTTGTGTATAAAATGGATAAAAATGAGGTATAATATGACATTGCTTTAAACTTAAAGCAAAACTTATCCTTAATCTACTGGTTAAATAAAAGTGACCCAAACAATAAATATATTAAAAACGGTAAAAGCTTGTCAAGGAAATATAAAACCATTCAAGGAAATAACATAATGTTTTAAATACCGTAGTATCATATAATTCTCGAAAAAATTTAAGAACCCGAAAAGGACTCGGGGAAACCCAGAGTCCTTTTCAGGTGGTTATTTTTTTTTTCAAGATAAGTAAAAAGATAATTGGCAAAACGATGAGTTTGTTATTTGACGGGATTTACCAACTTAATGAATTGGGAAGATTAAAAAATCCCAAAATCAGGAAATCAAAACATGTTTTTTAACATGACTTCTTGGTTATATCTTAACAATTTTCAAAGAGGGAATATAAGGAGATCCATTGAGATACTATTTCTCACAGAACAACCTCTTTATTAAACATCATACAATAGTTCACATACAAACCGCATGATAAATGAAGCTACAGAACAGTCGATCAATCTTGGTCTAACATGATGCCGACTTGAGTCGGTATTGAGATTATTAAATGTAGAATTATTATTGTATATTGGGCAATACGACGCCCGCAATAAATTAAAGACTTGAACCATTAACCATTAACGGCTCACAGCTTGGTGCAATGCATTGTAAAATTGTCATCGAAATGGCGTTGCGCCTGGACAATAAATAATTGTTGCAAAATTGCAACAGAAAATTATTACAATAAACGTATTAAGACTTAAATGGTGTTAATGTTGAGCAATATCGAGGAAAAAAATAAATTAAGTCGTTTCAATAATGCACTCATGAAACGTCTTATTTCAAACATGGATCCATGGAGTGACGGTAATTGAAAATTTTATAAGGACATATTTTTTTCAGTTTAATAATCACCATTAAAGTCGCTACAGAAATACTATAATACAAAAGGTTGCAAAAAAGTTGATATCTTAACCAATCATTTAATATCACAGCTATTTTGTTGTACCATATTACAGCTTCGTTACAACCAGTAATCTAATCGAAGGGTGTCGACTGAAAAACATCTGATGTCCTCGCGGCCGGGCTCATCCTATATTGATGGGGAGTATATCGACCGGGGAGATGTTATAAGATTTTTTTTTTTTTATTATTACACATGACAAGAAATATACACAATTTGAGAAAAACAACAGATAATTTGATTTGGACATACAATTTTAATGGATCTGGGTTTGTTGCCTTTCATTTGTCGTATCCCCAGTAAACTAGGCTTTTGCCTGTATCTCACTGAGGATATTTAGCATGAGAAAAATAAATCGATACTTCTTTCCGATTTTTGATTACACAAAAACAAAACCCCGTTGCACGCTCTCATCAACCTGACAAACAGTGACACTCAACTACAACTGGAAACATCTTGCGAAATTCAACTCCTCACACATCATCACTCCAATAAGATGAGCACAGACTTTTGATAACTTCTCTCTTAAGTGTATTTTCTGCAGTTTATCTTGAAATATATATAATATGTACGATTTCGGAATGTATTTATATATGTACATACTTTGTTACTATCAATAAACCTAGTTTTATTTAATATTTATTTAGCTGATTTATTGTCACGCGGAAATCTCTTGCAACCTACCAGAGAAATGTTACGAGACCTTTAGTGAAAACCAGACTGAAATGTTTTTTAAAAATAAATCTGGGTTTCAACGGGAATCGAAACTGCAACCCCGGGGTTGGTGGACCGAAACCATGCCAAAAGGCTATGCAAAAGTCCACAACAGTATTTTAGTACCAGCTTTGATATATGGGAGAGAAATCTGGAAAAAGTCTGAGATGACAAGGCATGTGTGCACTGAGAAGAATACATCGGGTGACGAAGGCATAATAAGGAATTAAGTATTAAGGGATGTATGTGAACTTAAGACTGATGTGTAAAGTACTTGGAGATGAGATAAGTAAAGTACTTGGAGATGGTTTTGAAATTTAGATCGATTGAATGAAGAAACACTCACAAAACAAATACTCGTATACTGTGTGTGGAAGGCGTGATAGAGGAACACCAAGGAAAGTAAGGTTGAATGGGCCGGATAATATTTGAAAAGAAGGAAATGTAAAAAGGTGTATGGATGTCGCAGCGAAAGATGTGTGTCAAGATAGGAAAGTATGGCACTCTGCCTACGCCAATAGGGAAAGGGCGTAATGGTATACATGTATAAAGAATTAAATTACATACGTGCTCTTTTTATTCTGAATAAATAAATACAGCAAAAGCGTTTCAAGTATTTCAAAATATATCTCATGTAAAGGTATATCGGTATCAGGAGAGCAGAATAATGGAAATGGTCTGACACTCCATCATATGATAGGCGAAACGTGATGCGCACTGACAACACGTCTGCAGCCTTTGCAGCCATCACACTGCTCTGCGGTTTCCCAATGACTGCGTTTGTCATGAAGCTACTCTCGTAAAACATTTCTATTTCATTAAAATACAAGTATCCCTGACGTGCTTTTTATACATATTTATGTGAAAACAATAAGGTGGTTACTATGAACAAATCGATATAAAATAATTAAGGTCGAGTTTATGCGAGCCTATAAGAAAGATATCAAACCAAGGTCTTCGCTTATGAGAAAAAAGTGAAAACGTATGATTTGATTGCATAAATTGGCAGTTGGAAAATCAAGGATGAAAAATTACCACACATCGTAAACAGAACATAATATAAGCATTTAAGTACAATATTGAAAGAAAAGCAATATAGTGAATGGTGGCGGTATACAATGTGTTTAGCTACCCGAAGATTTAAAGAGGAACAAAGTTGGATGCTCGTAATGAAATCTTGGGCTCAACGTTAGGAAACTTGGACGTGACAAAAAAGATAAATGAGATAAAAATGAGAGCGCAAGGTAGAATGTGTGGAAAAACAATGTGTGAAATAATACGAAATAAGAACTTAAAAAATTATGCGTATTGAAAGAAGAAGCAGCGCTGAAGATGAAGAAAGAAGCGTTATAGTGGTTAAACTACGTAGAGTAAATGAATACTAACATATTTATAAAAATTGTATATACGAGTGTAGAAAGTAGTAGAAATTCGGGAAGACCTATAAAAACGCATCATGCTCAAATTAATCAAATTCTGAAATGAAGAGTGAGAGTATATATGCGGTGTATAGATGTGGCAAAAGCGAAAAATATGTGCTAGGATAGAAAGAAGTGAAAGTCTGTTCTTTCTGCCTACCCAAAAGGGGCCATAAAAATATGATTTTCAACAAATGCAGTCTATGGCCATTCATAACACTAAATATACAATATTATAAATTGTCTTGTTTTGTATTGCAAAGTATAACATGGTGGGCTTATTGCCATATGGATATTTCTTTTAACAAACCAGAAAGATGGTTAAGAAGCCTTAAGTCATAACCAAACTGGAATCATTTTCTAGGTTCCATCGGAAATCGAACTCGCTACCCCGAGTCGAAAGACAGACCAATTAGGTCACGGAGGTCGTGTATTGTAAAGTGTAGAAAAATATACATTACGAACGGAGTTAATTTAATGACATAGTAAAATTAAAATACATAAAATATCATATTGCGAAATGTGAAAGTGGTTTGTCTGTTTGCTTGTTAATTTTTTAACGAAGAAGTAAATTTTTGAAAAGTGAGGTGTTAATTACATAGTTCGCCTCGCACAAGTTAAGTCGAACGGGCGTTTTCTTTTGGTAAAAAAATACCCGGCGGTCATAAGAAACAAGAAGATCAGATCAACGAAAGTAGAATATGAAGTTTTGATGCGAGTTATCGGCACTTATCATATGGTCTGAGAGGAGGTAATCGAGTCACGTGCAGAACAACAATAACACAAGGACGCGAGAAACTCGGTTTTATAAAACTGCCGTGACTGGAGTGGACTTGAGCAGATACCAATCTACACAATCCGATCGATACAAAGCAATTATGTGACTTTTATGTCCTTTGTCTCGTATGAAATTGCAGACTTGCAAAACAGAACCAAACGGACCGGGACAAATTAACAAAATCAATCCGAAGATAGTTATGCGAACTATGATAATGATATAAGAACAACAAAAGCAAATAATAATTAATTAGACAATAACCAGTTCATAATCTAAAGATCGGTATCACGATCTATTTTGAAATTGTTATTACTAATCATCCTTTGTTACCAATCATTATTTAGTTTAAATAAAAAAAAAGACGTACTGCGATATATATAACGCTCATTTGAAAACCTATATGTATAATGAAAAATATATTTTTTAAATTAAATTTATTTTATTTAATTAACGACACAACAGTGTCTTTATATATTTGGTGTTAACATAAGTTGTGTCCGTTGTTTTTTCCAAATTTAAAAATGAGCACCAAAAGTAAAACGAAATGGTAACGTCATCCGAAAGAAAATTTTCTGCTCTACAAGATATTGTGTTTGCTTTTACGTTACATATATTATTTTATTTGATTAAAAGCCTTCGAGATGGAATGGCAAGTAGATGAAAGTGAGCATTTTCGACACCTCATTCTGTTCGCGTTCAATCGAGGGAATAAAGCTGCCAAAGCTGCTCGCGATGTTTGCGAAGTGTACGGTGAAGATGCTACGAATGAAAGGACAACTTGTCGATGGTTTTTGCGTTTCAAAGACGGTAATTTCGACCTGAAAGACATGGAGCGTTACTCTATGTATTATTTATACTCAATGCACTCATTTCTACAGCATTCAGTATTATTAATTTTCTACATCCACGTTCCACTCCCATACATCAGATGGCACAAAAATACTAATGTGGGTTATAATCTTCGCAGATTTTGAGTATATATGTCTTACTGTCCTATTGACTTTGTTTCCTATCGCGGCACGTTGTTAGATTTACTCTATTACATTTGGTATATTTATATTGTCAAATGATTCCTGACTTAATTTTTATCTTGCAATTCAATATTTTATTTTCTTCGCATAAAGTTCTGTACTAAAAACCAAATTGTTAAAACAATTTTTTGGTTAGTTGGATGAAATAGCCATTATGCAAAAGACCCGTCAATTTGTGCATTGCTGAATAAATTATGAAATAAATAAATATAAGACTTCAACAATTAACATATTTCTTTCCTTCAATCGAGAATTTTCTAAGATGTACTAGTCATTATTTTAGGCAATTTCCAATCAATATTTCAAGACAAAAGCAAAATAAGAAACAAGATATCACACTTAAATTTAAAGGCACGTTGGTGTCTAAATAGCGATGTGAACTAAACATTATACCAAAAAATATAAAACTGACTACATAAACAGACATAAATTAAGCGTTTACTCGTGTATGCAATCAAAATGAAACATTAATACCACCGCCCAGATCTAATAATCTATAATTTATAATTACGCGTCGGATAATTTTAATATTAATTAATGCCGATGCGCAGCCGAAAAATACGAATCTTAACGATGCTAAAACAACAAATAGTTAATTGAATTAAAACGAAAAGAATTGTATTATAAAATGAATACACAAGGTCTCGCAACTAAGAGTTGAAATAGTTGGAATCAATGGGTCTAGAAGGACACTCGAAATTGAATCGACATATACTCGTATATAAAAAAAACAAACGGCTAAATTGTGATTCAACAAAGTGACCTCAGAAATGCCAAAGACCGATAAAAAACGTGGAGTTAACTTTTGAATAGGCATATAAGTAAGAACACTGTCAAGGTTCCACAATAGAACTGTAATTTCTTTATGATAGTATCAATATTTAATCACTACCGGCAGAATTATTAACTAAGAAAATATGCCGGGATAATCGATTTAGTTAAGACATTAATAACGTGATTAAATAAGTGTCATTAATAAAAGTCACATATAGTGTGATATCGCTTACATTAAATCACAGAAGAAAAAAAAAACGAGGAAGTTAATTCAGTTAGTATTACGATATAACTCGCAGGGAATATAGTTAGAGATCGTGAACCAATGAATGCGCGTGATAGTGCCTTTTTGACTGGCGTATGACCTCAAAGAAAAATATCAAGTTGATAAAAAAAAGATAATCAAATTTGTCCTCGCATTTCACACCAAAAATTACTGACAGTTGCGATTGGCAATTAACGCGCTATGAAGAGATTAAAATCAATCATTACAACAAAATTAAATTATCGTTTCTTATAATTGACCATGTAGGTGAAAATATGAAAGATAAAATTGTAATTAATAAAACACACACAGCCATATTCGTCCTTCAACATTTAATTGTTTTTGAAACCAACGTCCTTAATAAAAAAATTATTTTCTTTGTAACATATCTTATACGAGTATCATTGTAAATCTGGGTACAAAAAAAATATGCATATGAAAGGATTTTTTACAAAATTAATTTTTCTTCGGATACTTTTTTGCAGTTTTTTAGTAAGTGGTTTTCGCTGCGATTCACTTTTTCAGCACACCGGTCGGAATAAAGACTTATTATTATTATTATTATGAGATAGCAAATTAATTTAATTTAAACTTAAAAAATAAGGAGAAACAAGTATCTGAAAAGTTTCAGTAATGTAGTTAAGTTATCAATTCACTTTAACTTCGCCATCACTGAAAAAAATACTCGGTTTAGTTTATTGTCAATAATACAAAAAAAGTTGTAGATCTTAGCATGAAACTATAATATTTTAATATTGCTAATTATTTTATCGTATCAGCATACCTAACTCGCACATTAAAGAAAATACAATGATCAATCATTCACATAAACATTGATTTTTCCTTTCGGGTTATAGTCTCTACTTATATATCTCGACATATGTGTCGACGCTTTTCAAACCCAAGTATGTCCACGCAAGTTCAAACCGAGCAAACCGGTATTTTGTCCCTGTTCACTGAAAACTATACATATAAAAATGATGTGTCTTTTTGAGAATTGCTTTATAGATGTAATTGTGTTTTTAAAAAAAAATCAAGTCGGTAGAAAAAATAAAGTATATTTAAATTTGGACATACCCACTTTTGAAAATAGTCATTTGCAAATGCGTGATTTTGATACAACACTGCATGGACATACCCGAGTTTGATTGTTGTTGACAGTACAACTTATCGGTCATCTTGAATGATGGCGCTCTTTGATCGGTCTAAATAGACTGATAAAAACAACCTCGTGGACATAAGCCTGACTTTGATAAAAAAAACAACCTCGTGGACATATCTGAGTTTGAAAAAAAAACTCTAATTTCAATCATTATTTTGCATTGATGTCACGAGGAGATATCTTATTTTGAAAAATGCAGATTTATTCAGGACTACATAAGCTACATTTTGGTATATGATATTTATCTAAAAAATGTCATAATGTGGACATACCTGGGTTTGAAAAGCGTCGACACATATGGTCGACTATTCCGTCTTCATTTAGTCAAATCTTCGTATCTGCTCACAAAACCGCTCTACATGCTTCGTTCGTGTAAAACATTTTATAAAAAAATATTATATTAAATATTTGTATTTATTTTTCAGTGTTGTAAAAACTGCAAAATTATTGGAATTGGAGGAAATAATTCAAATTTTTTTTAAATAATCCGAGAGAAATAGTTCTTTTGATATTTTGAATACTACGAGTTACCTTGCAATGAAATATATTTATTATTATGGAATTAAAAAAGATATATCTTTATAAAATCACTGTGGATTTAATGATTGTTTTAAGTTGCATAATAATTGCGGGCAACGACATTGAACGAACGTCCTCCGGTTGAGCAATAAATTGAAAGCGAGATCGTATCGGGGAAATAGCAAAAGCGCTATCGGCCGAATTCATCTCGTATCTTCTTCACGCTGGTCAGCATTGTGACCGAATCGGGCTGGAATGGTGGACTTTTGCGAAAACGATAAAAGTCTAAAATTGGTCAATCGTTGGAGAGGTAATTAAGTAATATTTTTTTCTCTCTTTTGGGATAAAATCATTAACATAACCAAGTTATAAAAACTACTTGCAAATATTTTTAATATATTTAACCTTTATCCTAAAGCGTATATAATAGAAAAAGTATCCAAACATAAAAAATGCCAAGGATGACATATATTGACCGGGAATTGGTGACGAGGTTCGTGGCATATTCGGTAAGACCCTTGACTTCCACCCGGGGTTTTACGGCCCCATTTCCGATTGTAGCCGAAAAAAGGGTTCCAAGAAATGTGCGAGTGTTAAATCTACACGTGCGGTAGTGTTGTCAACACGTGCGATGACGAAATGCAGGTTCCGTACCTACTCTAGTGGTTCATAGGTCGTAAGGCTCGATTAACGAAGCTAAAAGAATTGTCTCCAGGCCACGCTCAATATGCCCGGAACGCCAGTTCGGAACATCTTAGTTATAATAGCTCAGTTAGGGATACACAATTAGGGATGTAATAAATTGAAATGCTGAAAAAACATATATCTAGCATGGATCAATCAATGACTTGAAAAGCAAAAAAATCTTATGTTTTACTATTGCAACTTATTTGAACATTACTATTTTAGCAAAAATGCTTAATTGAATATTACTATCGTAATAACCAAACAAGTAACAAATTTAAATTGCAAATATGAGTGGAAGAACAAAGAAAGTATGGTTGGATCAAACGAATGATATCTTGAAAGAGGGAAACGTTGAAAGTCAGATAATTCGGTAGAAGTTTTATAGATGTAGAAAAGGCTAAAGATATGTCATGAAATAAAGTCTGGCGCTCTCCCCTCTCTACCTACGCCGTCAGGGAGATGACGTGATAGTATGCGCATGTACTATTGTAACTAATTTTTAATGGCCCATAAAATACCGTACACTGTAATAAATAAATAAATAAAAAATACCCAAACCACAAAATACATTTTTTTGTTCATTTGAAATATCGAAAAAGCAAAGATCAACTCTGTACGTTACAACAAGCCCGGTAAATGGGTATTTTATGATTAAATTACGTCTTCAAGTTTTTTGCTCCATACAAGTCCATACAAAATGGTGAGATACTTCCTCAATTATCTCAAAACGAGTAAAATGCAAGTTGAGTCCTTTTTGCACAATAAAGTCCAAAAAACAAAGAAATACTTGTTTTAACTTAAACTTTGGTTCTTACATTTTCTGGTATTATCAATTAATTAAGTGAATAGATACGAATGGATAAAAAAAAACTTTATAATGTTTGTATTCCATAATATCATATAGCAATACAATGCATAGAAATATATTTATCTTACATTGAATCTAAGTATTGTATTTGCAATGTTCTCTGGTTTTATCTCGGAAGGATATCGTGTGAATTGTATATACAGAATATCTTAGACCACCAACATTAATTTAATCCCTTTTATTGATCGGAAACGAGATACAGCAAGTTAAACTCATTTCGTTCACTTGCATACAGTATGTTATTTGTTTATTTCAATACATGATCAATGCATTTCTATTGAAAATACTCGTGACTACTTAACTGCATTTTGCAATCTTGAAATTATAAAAGACAAGATTTCGAAATGATTAGATAAGTTTTTTTACGAACTCAGGCATATCTCATTATCGCAGATTTCAGGTAAGAGGTAAAAATACAAATAAACCATTTTAAATTTTACAGTGTACATGAGGTGCATGGCCGCGCGGTAACGCATTGGACTTCCGTGCGGAAGGTCGTCTGTTCGAACCCCGCACTGTGCTACTCCTCTCGAACGACACATACACTTTTTCCGCCAAGTGTTCGAGGGTATAAGGATACCCATAACTTCGGTCATATATATTCTTTAAATATATTAAAAACATATGAAATACATTTGCGTACTTCACTAAAACCAGACAGTACTAGCCGGTAATATTTTTGGACTTCTCCCTAAGGATGAAGTCTGCAACGCCTTCGAAACATCGGCCATCATTCAAGCCAACTGAATATAACAGCAACAACTTTAAACGAGTGGAAAACAGTTGTGAAAATCTTCAAAAATATCTGACAAAATATACAGTTTTATATTTGACTTTTTTTTATCCACTTCGCACGGATTTCTCCTGTTACACAAAGAGGGTCCTGCTTCTAGCGTTAGCTTATTCGTTAGGAAGAATATCAGCCAGGATTCTTCTCATACTGCTAGGCGGTACCGAGAATATATCAACAGTGTCATTCAGTTGGTTCAATATCTCTGTACCACGCGTGACATGCTAAATTACGAGTAATAACAACACTTGCCTGAATTTACTTTTATGAAAGACTTGAAACTCAAGACTTAGCTAGAAAACTTGACACTTCATGTTGATCTTTTGTAAGTATTAATACAATTAAATATTTCTCTTAAACAAAATAGTAAATAAAATGTGAAAAATAATGTCATCGTAAAACTTAAATTTACATTTCAGCAAGTATGACTACCATCTGGTCTACTTGAACACGTATACTCCAGCCAAATATTTCGGGTTCACTTACCGATCATACAAAAACAAACTGGTTTATTAAAAGTTCGTCTGCAACAAAAGTATACAACAAATTGAGTTTGTCTCGTAAAAATACTCGCGAGTTCCATGCCCATGCCAGTGGTTTTAAGAAGACATCAACTGTGTCCGAGACAATGTTGTCTCCAGGCCACGCTCTTTAATATATCCGAATATATAAAATATAAGGTTTAAAAAAAAATTGGTGACACAAATGTACAATAGAGACATCATGAGGCTGGAGGTTGACACTGAAATGCTGATGTCTAAAATTAGTATTATGACGACATTAGCACGAGATTTGCCCGCCGAGAAAGTCCAAAAACGTAACATAATGGAATAGGGGGTACCAGACAGCCGGATGAAAATTGGAGACAATTCCTTTTCGAGTCCAACAATTCAATTACGAGCGTTAATCTGTTTCAATTGTGCTGCACTTGCAGCGCGGTTAGCAGTCCATGCATCGATGCCCATGAACAAAGTGCATATCACAGCGGGAAATCTGCCGGGGGCGGTCGTCGAGTGGTGACTAAATTCTGCATTGTCCTCAACCAATGTCGGTTAGACATTATTTTGGAATCAGAAAAAAATTATGAAGTAAAGAAGAAGCTTAGAAATATAATGAAAGTGTAATTTTAATACAAACAAAACGTGATTTAAACGAATCCAACTGCACATTCTGTTGAGAGAACAAAAAAATTTGATAGAGCTTCGTTAATATGGCTATAAAATATAGAAAGGCTAGATAAAGGTACTATAGGTTCAAAACAGGTACAAAAATATATCCCAAAAAATCATTCTTTAATAAACGAATATACTAATAATATATAGTTTACTAATCCATGTTTATTGTAGTAAAAAAAAATTTAATTCATGTTTAATATACAAGTACTCCCAGTAAATTGCCATTGAATTAAAACGACAAGATAAAATAACAAGAAGCAGAAAACTAAAAGACAACACGACCGTTGCGTAAACGCATCTGTGTATTCTAGTAATTAACTACTAAAAACATCGCTAATGGTTTTCATAAAGTATCCCACGCGGCAATTACCTATTTATATTCCCATATTATCTATATTCATATTGAATACTGAGCCTTTTAACATACAGGGAGAGACCCCATTTGTATTATGTTCAATTTACACAATCCTTACATATTTATGAACGCTGCATAAAGATAAAACATTGATTGATTACCAACATAACACATAATTTAATCTAACAAAGCGATATTAATATGTTGAATGTTTTCACGTACTTTTATGTAAAACACGCATCTCGCTTGTTGAAATTAAGATATCTATAGAACTGTTTCAAGAAATAAAAAGACACGTTAAAAATTACTTATGAAATAGTGCTCACAAAACATGTCTTTATTTTGATATTCATATTATTTAACACTTAAATATCGGTTTCCTGTCAAGGTGCTAAATCTGAGATTAAGTTTGCCCTTTACGCGAAAAAAAAATCTACCACATTGTATACCTGTATTGAGAAATCGCACTACAAAGAAATCATTGTAGATCTTCCGATATGCGATGGTAAAACTGTTAATTTTTTTTTATGTTTATAAATTTCGATAGCCTCTTTCATGAACGTTTTATGGCTTACTCGATACAGTTTTCTCGTATTTTGACATCGCCCTAAGGATGAAGGTTTAACGCTCTTCGAAACGTCAGCCATCAACATGGAAACAACATTTTAAATTAATAAAACATTTTAAATTATTAAAATGAATTAAAATCAGAAACATAAAATCCAATTTAATTTTTAACACATTAGTAGTTCACATTATGACGAATATTTTATGTACGAGTATTTTGGCACAAAATTAAGTCAAGTTAATTTTATATTTATATTCAACCAGATAATTATCCGTTTACCAAATAAAACTATGTAGGATGAATACATATTCAAATAATGGTTGAGTAATTGAAGAAATAAAAAAAAAGTATTCGGCGACCATCAACAAAAATATTTGACCTGTTGACAAAATGTTCGAAAGTAAAATCGGAAGATTATTGAACAGTGTTCGATAAAAAGTGGAATAAACAGGGTTTGATAAAAAAAATACAATGCCTTTAAACCTCCATAATGTTGAAGCATTAACTATAAACAATACACAAAAAATAATGTAGCAAAATTTAAAAGAAATCAAATGATCTTATAACATCATTAAACCAAGTCAAAGAGATCATTGTTAATCAACAGCCATTCTCTCACTACAAAGTTGCTATCCAATTGCTGCAAAGTGCAAACGTAATTACAATGAAATGTATGATATTCTCCGCAACATTCCATCCAATAAAATAATAATCAAGACTTCTGAGATACCTTCGAAGAAGGGAAACACATTATTTATCGTGGTTTAATTACAAAACAAGATCAATCCCCACCACGGAGACCACTTCGTGGGTGTTGGAACCAGCCAAGATGGCTCTTTTAATTGCCTATCACATTCGTATAAACATGGCAACACTAGGGCCTACTCACACGATACCGCGCTGATCGTTTTCTCGAATACACACTTCTTCCCGTATAAAACAGAGGAACACATCGTAATGTAGCGTGCATACATACATTGTTTAATCGTAATTTATTTTTATCAAACACTGTTTATTCCACTTTTTTGTGACGGTATAACCCTACCGGTTTCAAGGCTTTTACCTCATCTTCAGGGGAGCGCAAACAAGACTGAAGATGAGGTGAAAGCCTTGACACCGGTAGGGTTATACCGTCACAAAAAAGTGGAATAAACAGTGTTTGATAAAAATAAATTACAGTGTTTGATAAAAATAAATTACAATGTCTTTAAACCTCCACAACGTTAATGCCTTAACTATAAACAACATTGTTTCATATAAGTTTAAGCGATTTTACATGAGACTTTTAAAAATATATTTATGGAAGTATGGCTACCGCCGTGGTCTGCTTGATAAGACACTTTTCTTCAAAACCGGGGATTGTTGGTTTAATTAACGTTAGTACCCAGAATAAAAATGGTTCTCGTATGGTTTTCAGTTTTCTGGTCGGTTAGAAGAGACTGCCATATAGCAATAAACCCGCCAAGCAGTACTGAATACAACAGAAGCATATATAATGCGTTACAAAAATCGTAAATCATTATTTTCGCCATTAAAATACATACAGTACCCGGCGGTAAGCAATACACACCGAGCTTAAGAAAAACTGTCGGCCATAATCGGCTAACTTCGGCTTTGTAGAGCGTCGTCTCTGTCATTCATACACGTGTTCCGTCGCGATTTGTCAGTCGTTGTGAAGCGTTCTAGGGACAGAGACAACGCTCTACAAAGCCGAAGTTAGCCGATTATGGCTGACAGTCTTTTTTAAACCCAATGTGTATTACTTACCGCCGGGTTCTGTACATATGTATCGCCAACAAACTATATACATAATTAATGCATACATACATAGCATCAGGTCGTGTCCCTTGCGGGATAGGCAGGGAGAACAGATCTCGACTTATTTCCATCCAAGCACACAACTTTCGCATCTTCCACATTTATAAATCTGGACATACACAATATTATAATATATTATTCCAACTTCTCACTTTGTTGGTTGGAAGAGATTGCCGCCTGGCAATAAGCCCGCCAGATTGTATTGCAATAAAAGTGTTAAATAAATAAAAAAAACGTAACTTTATAAAAGTAAACATTACTTCGTTCAATTCAGTTCAATCATCATATAATAAATATTTTTTTCCACTGAACACTCAATAAACCATTGAGTTGTTTTGAGAGGTCCACGCAAATATAAAAGTAAAAATTACTGTTTGTTCAATTCATTTCAATCATTTTATAATAGAGTTGTTTTGAGAGGTCACGCAAATACTTGTCAAAGCTGTTCATTGTTTTACTATTTGAGAGGTTCACGAAAAGATCTCTCAAAACAGCTTATTGTTTCGCTATTTGAGAGGTTCACGAAAAGACCTCTCAAAACAGCTTATTGTTTCGCTATTTGAGAGGTTCACGAAAAGACCTCTCAAAACAGCTTATTGTTTCGCTATCTGAGAGGTTCACGAAAAGACCTCTCAAAACAGCTAGTTTTTCTATTTGAGAGGTCCACGAAAAGACATCTCAAAAAAGTTCATTGTTTTGCTGTCTGAAGTTCGCGCAAAGAAACTGGACTCGTGTGAACCCTGCTTTCGAAATAAATCCGATGCAAATCGTGTCGTGTGAATGGGCCTCCAACATTGATATACCTAGCAGAAGGTTGCGCTGTCTCAACAATAAATAAGTCTTTTATTGCCATTTCCTGAGAGGGAAGAGCCGTCTCTTTGAGATTTTATGCATTATCAATGAGCGTCCTTAGTCGAACAGCATGAAGGGTCAAGTGCAGATCTGGTGGGATGTATGTATGATTTAGAGTTGAATAAAACGCTTAAGCAACGAAGAATTGACTCCACAGGATACCGAGCGAATAGTTTAATACAACTAGGATATGATCAAAACAAGATTGTAATATACACATTTATAGAAACGTGGGCTATTTAATATCATACACCAGGATATGATGGAAACAAAAATTGTAAAATACTCATTTATAGAAACGTGGATTATTTAATCCGATATATTAAAGATATCAAAAATTACCTTCGATTTATTTTCTTATTACAAATTTTATATAGAATCATTGCAAGCAAAACAATTGGAGGCAGAGTTAGAAACTGCCGTGCGATAAATATGTGAAGTAGACGATATTGTCTCGGAAAGGATGGATGTCACAAGACTTCCATGCATGGCAACCCTGCGTGGCAATGCACGAAATACCCACTGGCAGTCGTCCCACAGGAAGGCCTCCAAAAATTTGAAATGATAGTTAGGAAGTAACTTCTCAAGAGAGGCAGTAGTCACTTGGTGATAACATATCGCAGGTTTGACATAAGAAAAATAAGAATTTTACACAAAGTCAAATACATTTTCATAATAATAAAATTACAATTTATATAGCGCCGATTAGACAGCAGACCCTCCTCAAAGGGCGCTCGGGATTCGAATCCAGTATTATTGACATAAAAAATAATATAAAAAATAACAATAAAATAAGTTGAATGTAAGGATAAGACGACGGTGGCTGCGGCCATGAGATAAGGTATTTTCCCCATTCGCATGTTTAGAAAAATATGTATAATAAGAAAACTGCATAAAATGGTATGGGCATGGGAGAAGCGAAATATGTGTGCCTGAATCGAATGAAGTGAAGATCTGTTCTTTCTGCCAACTACTGAAGAGACATGGCGTGATTGGGTTGATAATAAAAAATATATTATCAATATCATATTGGGTAATGTTTTCTTGAGACATGGGTTTGAGAATTAAGGCTGCAACGACTTCGAAACGTTGGTCAACCTTTCAAGCAGCAATAAATCCGAAAAATCTTTCGGATTTAAAAACACAGTCATAATCTTACATAATTACGAGTATATATACTCATAAAATATACGTACTTTGGAAAATTTGTTGAGTGTCAATGTTTGAAAGAAGGCGGAATGAAGACATCAGAAATGAATGCATGGATAAAATGGCTGTTTCAAGTAAGATGAAGAAAGGAGCTTTAAGATGGTTTGGACATGTGAAGAGAATAAATGATGAAATAATGATTAAGCGAGTATACAAGTCAGAAGTGGGAGGTGTGCATGGTATAGGTAGACTGAGAAACATGTGGCTGGACCAAATGGACCAGATTTGGAAAGGTCAAGTGAGAAGTATGAATATTAGAAGATTGTACATGACGAGATGTATGAATGTGGAGGGGGCGTAAGTTTTGTGCTTGTATAGCTAAAAAATGAAGAGCTCTTCTCTCTGCCTACCCCGCAAAGGAAGTGGCATGATGATATGTATGGTATATATGTAGTTACCATCATGCTACCTCCCTATGTAACATATAGTATATACTCGTATATGTAGTTATATATCCTTTCGAAATAGTATTAAAAAAAACGTGGGTTGGGATATATTACTTCACGTTGCGTGAGATAAAAAAATATATATTTTACTCAATCAAAAACTGCGCAAAAAAAATAATAATAACAAAGCAGTCAAAGCAGCGAAATCGAGCGATATTATTCAAGTCGTGTTATTTTTATTTTTTTGCTGTCCACTGTCGGCCCACAGCAGAACAAGCAATTTCAGTGTGGTTTACCTTGACATAAGGTCCTGTCAGGCACGCACGTCAACTATTGCAAAATGTTCTTGATCGACCCTTATCAGATCTGCAATGAACTTTTGATGCTGTGACATTGCATTTAATGACAGCCACGCCGTGCTCAGATCTGTTATCTGCTATACTTCCGCGAACAGCTCATTGAAATGCGAATATCTTGCACGGACCAAAACACTCTGGCTATTTCTCGTTTTAAGTGTAAATTATAACTACAAGGAGAGAAGTGTGATTATTGTCAAAAAATCCGGAGGCTGTTCGACTAAAAATTATATGTTGAACAGAAAATAAAGAAATATGTATGAAGACAGTATGTTGAACATAAAGTAACATACGAGTAATTGAGAAAACTCTACATAAAGTATTTTAAAGCAAATGTAAAACTGATGTTTTTGATGTAAGGGAATGATGCAAATAAATGCGTGAACTGAAAATAATAAATGGGGTTACAATGTATGCCTGAATACGGAATTAAGCGATGAATACAAACTCAAAGCTGATGTATCAATAAGAGCACTCTGAGATGGTTTGAGCATGTAGAACGAATGAATGAAGAAATACTTACAACACAAATATACAGAGCAAATGTGAGTGTCGAAGGTGTGGTAGAGGAAGACCAAGGAAAGTATGGTTGGATCAAGTTAATAAATTATGAAAGAAGAAACTGTAAAATGCCATAAAAATCGTCCTAGTTGTATGAGAAGGCGTATGAATATACAAAGGCGAAGAATGTGTTTCGAGAAAAGAAAGTTCGATGTTATATCATATCTGGCTATCCTGACAGGCTGATGGCGTGATGGTATGTATGCAAGGTTTACACATTTTTTAGGGATGTATCATTTATCTTCCCAAATACTCCAAACAAGAAACAAAAGTCCTAATAAACCATCTACACTCAAGGGCGATTTTCTGCGCGTGAAAATGGAACGTATGACTCCTCAGGACGGGCTTTGCGATCAACTTAAAATGTTGATTTTTTTACTTGAAATTATTATACACAGTGGGTAAAAATTCCTAAAAACTTATTAACCGATCAAGAAATAACATTATCAGAATAATTACATGACTAGTTGCAGCCCGTGAAATATTCACGGAAATAAAACAAATTCTACATTTATGAAAATATATATTCATAAATATAGAATTTGTTTATATATACCATTTATACATCGTCCCCTTTTACACCGGTTCAAAAATTGTTAGCTAGGTATTTAAAACTCGTTCATTATAATTTTTTATCACGGACCCACCGAGATTCAAATTTCGAAGTATTCCTCTCTCGCTCTCTTGTATTCAAAATTCAATTATCGTATTCTTTCTTTGACGACAACCATCGTATGGGTTTTGGCCTATTTATACTATGATTTAACTGAAAAGTAAGCTTCAAACAAAAAACATGAGAACATACTCGTATATAAATTGGTTTCATGAAATATACATATAATATTAACTTGTATTTTATTTATACTCGTACCTTTTCATTTTTACAATAAACTATACAAAACACTCTCCTGTCTAACTACGTTTTACAAAACAAAAAAATCATTAAACGTATATATGGTACAGCAGTCATAAATATAAAAACTCTCACCATAGTCACATTACACCAAAAAAAGCATTCAAATTCACAAATTTGTAGAAACGAAATAGCATTCATAAAATCAAGGAAAGAGGAACGGCACTAAAAATACTCCTCCATAGTTTCATTTCGATTCAATTTAAGTTTTCGTCTTGTGTGGACGTTATCTCTTACTAAATCTGATCTGATTTCTATCAGCTGTTATTTTAGAACATTTTTATATTTACTGTATATATTTTAATATATCTTATGGCTTTAGGTAATGTATTAAATAAATTAGGAGCCGAGAACATGGATATAATATATAGATGAGCGTTTCTTAAAAATCAAACAAATAGGTCACCAGACAAAAGTTTGTCGTGATAAGAATCTATATATCAGTTGTAATAATGGCACGGGCATTGTGTGTATATCAAACCGTATAAACATTAGTTATTTATGAGGCAGCGGGCAACTCTCGTCAAAGATCGCGATTCACACGAGAAGCAAGACACGACGGATACACCATGAAAAATGGTAACTGGTCATAAAGACCGAACTTCGTCAATCAGGCCACGGCACGGCGGTCGACCATTGAAGACTATATACAGAAGCACATCAGCACTAACAAATGTCACGGATCTGGCCCAGAATATTGATTGATCGCCCACGATGTTGGCGACTAATGCCATTTATAAATACAGGGTAACCGGTACTTAGCGCGAAATAAAGGAGGATGTAAAGAAAGGAGACATGATAGATGGAAAAAACACAGAAAAAAAATCTAAAACCATTTAAGTTTGATATTTACAGCATGTCTGTCGTAATGAGGAGTATGGCTATCATTAAAATGTGTGTCGATGACTATAGTTTTCAATAAAAGCTAGGTCGGTAAGTATGGTTATCAAATGTTGGGTCAAGGAGTATGGTTATCATTAAAAGCTGGTTCGATAAGTATGGTTGTCATTAAAACGTGGGTCGAGTAGTATGGTTATTATGAAAAGGTGGGTCAAAGAGAATTGTTATCATTTAAAGGTGGGTCGATGAGAATGGTTATAATAAAAGGGTGGGTCGATAAGTATGGTTATTATTGAAAGGTGGGTCGATAAGTATGGTTATTATTAAAATGTGGGTCGATAAATATGGTTATTATTAAAACGTTGGTCGATAAGTATGGTTACCATTAAAATAAGGGTCAAGAATTACGAGTATGATTATCGTTAAAAAATGGGTCGAGAATTACGGTTACTATTGAAAGGTGGGTCGATGGTCAAAGATGTGTAGGAAAAATATTGATCTCTTAAGGCGCGTTCTCACGGTTCAAGTTTAGTTGACCGATTAAAGTTGATCAACAGAAGTTGAATGAAACCTGTAGTGAAGGCGCGTTCTCATTGTTCAAGTTTAATTGACCGATTATAGTTGATCAACAAAAGTTGAATACAGGCCCGTTCTCACGGTTCAAGTTTAGTTGACCGATTAAAGTTGATCAACTAAAGTTGAATACGACTCGAATCAGTTTTTGTTCACACGTTTCAATAGAGACTGATTCAATAAAACTGTTTCAATTTAATTCAGTTAAAAATGGCGTCGAAAGCATTTTCTCTTGCATCTTTACTTTTATATTTATCGAGTTGAAAGCGAACTTGACAATCAACTTGAATTCACATGTTTCAAGACAGGTTTCAACTTGAAAGCAAATTGCGGATGACTCATAACTTGAACGATAAAGTTTGACTGGGTCAATCTTTTCTTGATCAACTAAAAAGTCGATCAACTCTATTGAAACAAAGGTTCTCACTACAGATTTCATTCAACTTTTGTTGATCAACTTTAATCGGTCAACTAAACTTGAACCGTGAGAACGGGCCTTGAATCAGTTTCTATTGAAACGTGTGAACAAAAACTGATTCAAGTCGTGTTCAACTTTTGTTGATCAACTTTGATCGGTCAACTAAACTTGAACTGTGAGAACGGGCCTTTAGATTCGAAACAGCAGGGCACGAAGGTGGTGTTGGAGAGATAATTTATTTGTCTCTGGATAGAAAGACTTTTCATTTGGTGATTGCCAAAATCACAAATACGTTATATGGCACGAGTACTAGTAAAAGAAAGGTAATATACATATATACATTACGCAGTAAGTAACTCATAATATCAATGGCACTGCCTCTTTCCAACTACAGATTATTTCGATTGCCAAATTATTATTATTATTTTCCGCTAGAAAACAGTGCTGTCTCATATGTACCAAAATATTCCTCTTGACCATGCGAGACTATTCCGTTGTGAAGGTTTCTATATCTCGTATATTCGTCTTAAACTCATTCAGAGTTCTCCCTTTGACCCTATCTTATTGCCTTCTCTTGAATACTCTTGAAGTCTCTTTTACCAGGTCACTGCATCATATAGGTGAGCGCTTACTGCTTCTCTCACGATTCACACTGTATATCACCATCAGTTTTTTCAATGCTCTTCGAACCAGTTATGACATCCTTCTAATTAAAAGACACTCTGTAGAATAATGGTGTTTTATAAACGGGATAAGAACCTGATTTATGGCTAATGATGACTCAGTTTTTGCCGATTTGGACGCTCACCGCACACGAGACATGATGACGGCCTTTTAAGGATTTTCCACGTGAAAAACTGCTACTTTATGTATTGAATCTTTATGCCGCCGTGCTGAAGAGGATCACGTTTGACCCATCGTGCGTATAATTCGTATCGAAGGAAATTAAGCGCCACATTTAGCAAGTCATGCGAAACCCAATTCGTCTTGACGATAACGTGGTTAGCGATTTATGTGACCTCATTATGCGAGCACAAAATATTTTTCTTATCTCCTCAATCATATTGAGAATATTGGCAAAATAAGAGAATCACGTTTATTTTTCTATTAAAAACAAATTATTTTTTTTAAACTGTAGTTATCGAATGGATAAAATTGAAGGAAACTTCAAAAAACAACAAACAAAACACTTTAAATTGAGAATTCAATACTTAGCTAACACGACTTTTTATCTTATTATCTTTAAATTGTTTTATTAATTAATTTAATTACATTATTTTTCCTGTAATTAATTGATAATAATAAAACATCAATTTATATAGCGCCGTTTAGAGGGCGGATTATCTTCAAGGGCGCTCTAATTCGAGATTCAAACCTATTATTATTGACAAATTAAAAATATCACAATATATATACAGGGTGTCCCAAAGGGCAACGTCAATTCGGTATCAAGGAAGAGGCCAGCTTATGAGGGTTCAGAATTTAAAATTTTTTTTTCAAAAAGCCTTATACTTTTCGAGTTAGAGGCATTTCTTCGAAAATTGTAAAAGTAGCTACCCTGAGCCGAATGTTTGTATATTGTGACTAAAAATTGCCTTATTTTATGATTTTAATGGTTGTATCGCAATCCTAGATAGACCTGCTATTAGTCGGAGTCAGAAATAAAACAAAAAAAAATATGCACGTTTGAAAAAAAAATTGTTTTTGTCCGATCATAAAAAATAATATTTTTTATCAGCCAACTTTAACTCATCATACTGTAAAAATAATGTACTACGCTTACCTGGCAAGTTACATCAAAAGTTGGCCTGTTTAATCAGGATTTCAAAACGGTACAATACATATCTACTACTCCTTTAAAAATAATTTTAAAACATTAATTTCTGAAATTAAAGATCGAATTCAAAAATTTTGAGCGAGACAAACGATACGGCGGATGCACTAGTTAGAGTAATACAGCTTGTGTCGCCATTTTTGATATGTCATATCTAGTTCCTGTCAAAAATGGTGTCTTACTCTAACTCGTTCATCCGCCGTATCGTTTTCTATAACTCGAAATGCCTATAACTCGAAAAGTATAAGGCTTTTTCAAAAAAAAAAATTTAATTCTGAACCCTCATAAGCTGGCCTCTTCCTCGATACCGGCTTGACGTTGCCCTTTGGGACACCCTGTATATGTAAAGGGTCTTTCAAATCGAGCGGTTTTTTAATTCTAACTTTTTAATTCTTGAATAAAACACACAATTTTCTTTGATTTCAAAAAGCGAAAACCGCTAAATGTCCCCCTCTTGCAGCTTCACAGATGTCCACTCTTTTGTCAAAATTTTCGATGATATTTTGGCATAATTGCGGTTTTAACTCACCAATAACGCGAATAATTTCGCCCTTCAGCTCAGTAATTGATTGAGGGTCATTCTTATAAACCTGGCTTTTCACGTAACCCCAGTGAAAATAGTCCAACGGTGTCAGATCACACGATCTTGGTGGCCATTTACCATCACCGTTTCCGGAGATTACAATATATAAAATAATTCAACAATTTGAACGCGTTGTTGTATTGTATACGACTCCATTTTTATAAATGCCATACATTACACTTCTTAAATGTCACAAGACCCAGACAAGTTCGCGACGCCAACTGTGTTCTATCCAAGACTTAAAAAAACACTCAATTTGAAAGACCCTTTATATAAATTGAGTGAAGGGTAGGAAGGTGGTGTCTGCTGTCATTAGAAAAGGTACTTCCCCTCATCTGCATATGATATATGTAGATAAATATGCATATTTCGTATGACAACAGAAGAAAATTTACCAAGGGAAGACGAACTACAAAGAAACCTTCGTAGATGTATGTGATCGTAACACATTCAATTTTAGGTGTAATGTTCATATATACTCGTATATAAAAAAAATATCAATGTTCTGAATGCTTTTTATTTTTCAAATTAATTATTATCGTCCATTATAAGTGTATGGAGGATGCATGTGGCGAAATTAAATCCATATACTAATCGGTTGAAGCGAACTGGCCAAGTCGCAAGAACTCAACAGGGTTCTCTGTGACGGTAGCACTCCGATTGCCCCAAATTAGGGAGAGGCGGAGAATAGTCGTGGGCCGAGTGTAACAGATATATCGAAGATATCACGATCCCTCAGCCCTGAGAAATCAACCAAGAAGATTAAACACGTTCCACAAGTTTCACAAGTTCCCAACACGTAATAGTTTTTCACAAGCTTCCAACACGTAATGGTTTTTTAATAATACATATTTTGTAACATTTGTGTATAGAACGATAAAAAAATGTACCTTTTTAACTTTCCATTTCTTTATATTTAACAATTACGTTTCGTAAGACAACGTAACTTCATCATGTTTACGTTAAAAACTAACGACAAATAATAGTGCAGAATTATTAACCGGAAGCAATTGTTGTAAAGATTAGCGACAACGATCATTACACCGGCAGTGAAACCAAGTAGATGCAGTAATATTATGTGTAGATTCGGACAGGCATTACATAATTCCAAAGAGCAGCTCACCTTCGCAGCGTGAGACAATCATCTTGGTACTTGGCACCATTATCCTAGGACACTTACATAATCATCATTGCACTTATAATATCGCCTACCCTCTCGAAGAACAATAAGAGCCAGTATTAGTACCTGACCATCATGATTTCCGATTATTCTGACGGTAAAATAAATATCTACTCGGATACAACACACAGCGAACATGAAATATACGAGTACATACACTATATATATATACGAGAAAGATAAGCAAACCAGCATGTGTAAAATAATACAATTTCTTTCTAATTTATTTTTATTAAACACTGTTTATTCCATAAAAGGAAAAAATAAGTAAAATGAAAAACTTATTTTATATTTTTGTGTTCACCACAGGTTTAATTTAGGTTCACAACTAATTTCGAAGACCGCCGTCTTCTTCGTCAGGTGAATATAAACTAGAGTTTAGAGTTAGTACTAGAGAATAGAGTTTATATTCACCTGACGAAGAAGACGGTGGTCTTCAAAACTAGTTGTGAACCTAAATTAAACCTGTGGTGAACACATAAATATAAAATAAGTGTTTTATTTTACTTATTTTTTCCTTTTAAATAAAAAATGGCACCACAAAGTGAAACTATAGCCTTTTCGAAGATTCAAGAAACTGTTTATTCCACTTTTTTGTAACGGTATAACCATACCGGTTTCAACGATTTCACCTCATCTTCAGGGGAGCACAAACAAGCCGTGTTTGTGCTCCCCTGAAGATGAGGTGAAAGCCTTGAAACCGGTAGGGTTATACCGTTACAAAAAAGTGGAATAAACAGTGTTTAATAAAAATAAATTACAATGTCTTTAAACCTCCACAACGTTAATGCCTTAACCATAAACAACAATACAATTTATATTATAATAATATATGGTATATCGAAATAATTAAGTGTGACCTAATATATCGCAATAGTGTGACCAAATAATGCATATAACAATTAGATAAGACGTATGTTATAATGCAGTTAGTTCTTCGGACGTATAGCTGGGAGAAAATCTAACAGTATATAGAAACTTCTGGGGATGTGTCGTGTAAAGGGTCCGGTTATGTTGTGGATAAGCACCACCAAGTCCTTACAGAACGCGACCAGAATGCCCCAGGATCACTCAGGATAGGGAGAATATATCAAGAGAACAGTATTGTCCCATCAAGATCACCGGCTTCGAACGTGAGAAGTGTTCGGTTGTCCGGTAAGCAATTTCACATACACATATTTTGGTCAAACTCGTAGCAATCAAGGTCCCAGCTTCACCAAATATAGTATATGCTGGTGGACAGTGGTTTTCGATATTTTCATTATCTCGGCAATCTCTCGTGTCGTACAACGATGGTTATTATCGATGAAAGCCTTGTTTTTGTCATCATCAATGGCCTTCAAGAGTGGACACCATATTCTAATGTTATATCACCTTTACGGATATATTTGTATCACCAATACGGAACGGAATCATCAATTGTCACAAATCTTTGTTGTCATACACAGTGAATTATATTTTTAGTTTATGTCGTATTATCTCCATTGCGGTAGTAAAAAAAGTATCAGGCACCGAAAACACTAATTATTTTGTTCCATCTCCAACGTTATTATAACCTTTCGTAACAATGCACATTCAGCACCTTTAGAATTATGTAAGAAATTGAAATTTTGCCTAAAGGAAATACATCCGAGAAATACGAAACTACTTTTCGGACAATACAATATATTGTACAGGACTTTTGATAGCGTTACAGTTTTTAATACTCTACAATTGCTTTTAATTTTGCTAAATTGTAAAGAAATGTTATTTTAGAGCTTTTCTTTTGTGGTACAAACACGTTAAAGAAGATTTCGAAAATAGTAAAAATTCATTTTACCAAAAACTGAAATGATATAACATCATTTGAGATGGAAAAATGTGTACTGTATGGCATTCTAGGATGATTTTAATTTTTCATGTCGGTTTTCACACATTTGTTCAAAAATATGTTTTAAAATAAAATAATGGATTTTTTTTTACTTTTACACAATTTTTTTCTATTTTACACCACGATGTCTCTATCCAAACCAAAGGGCTTTTTAAAACTATTATCAGAGTTTCTATGTCTCCTCACATTAGTGACGCAGATACACACATTATTCAAACGCAGTCCTCATTAGGCAGATTCTGAAGTGTAAATGACTGCAACTGCTGCAGACAGAAACGTGACTCCGGTAAACAGATCCTTAAAAACGCGATGATGGAAGGAACATTACGCGCGTCTTGTTATGATTATTCATTACACTATTACGTTTATTAAGTGATAAAAGATTTGCACACCGGAAAAAAAAACATTTGTTAATTATTAAAAAAGTGACAGTAATCGTCTGGCGATAATGAATTCTGATTTTATTATTATTATAAGTTATCGTATAAAAACAAAAAGTAACTTATGTTTATGATATTTAAATGACTATATATTTAAATTAATCTTTGAAAATAAATATTTTCTTCAAATATATCTGCAAAACTTCCATTGTTCACCCAAATGTCGCATTTACTTATTATTTCACCCTTTTCTGTTCTGCAAAACTCAGTCATGGGCATTGCACTGTGAAGAGACCGAAAACTAGATGTCAGATTACATAAGATACATCTCGAGATCGTTAGGGATATCGAATGAGGATACAAAGGAATGAAGAGTACTGATTAAGAGTATCTAAATCGCATACTTAACCCTGATGTAAATCAATAATTTTAACGATAAACCAATATATTTAAAAATCTACGTACGTACACATCTTACCTCTTATAGAACTCGTTAAAAGTAAAAAGCATGGGGTATTATTTCTATGGTATTAAAGGGTCTTTCAAATTGAGCGTTTTTTTAAATTCTTGTATAAAACACAGATGGCGTCGCGAACTTCCCTGGGTCTTGTGACATTTGAGAAGTAAGTGTAATGTATGACATTTATAAAAATGGAATTGTATACAATACAACAACGCGTTCAAATTGATGAATTATTTTATTTATTGTAATCTCCGGAAACGGTGATGTTAATTGGCCACCAACCAAGATCATGTGATCTGACGCCGTTGGACTATTTTCTCTGGAGTTACGTGAAAAGCCAGGTCTATAAGAATGACCCCCGATCAATTCCTGAGCTGAAGGACGAAATTATTAGCGTTATTGGTGAGTTAGAACCGCAATTATGCCAAAATGTCATCGAAAATTTTGACAAAAGAGTGGACATTTGTGGAGCTGTAAGAGGTTGACATTTGGCGGATATTTGTTTTTGTGTTTAAATGTCATACATTATACTTCAATGACCAATAAAACGTTTTTTTAAAATCAAAGCAAATTGTGTGTTTTATTCAAGATTTATTAAAAAACTGAATTTAAAAAACGCTCAATTTGAAAGACCCTATATTTCTACGGTAAAAGGATTTTCGGAGTTTATATCGCGTTTTTGTAGCCTCAAGTGCTGACATTTCGAGAACGTTCTAACTCTTTTAGTTTTTTCGTTATCAAATTCACTATTTGTGGAGAAGCGCGCCGAATGCGGTACTAGACGGATTCTCATGGTTACGTTACGGTAGTGAATGAGAATGGACTACAAAAAACAAGCCCTGAAGATTCGGGTTGCAACGTTATCGACACTTTAGCACTTGAAGCCACAGAAGCTAGAAAAGATCCTTTACCTTAGATAACAATAACCGCAAACGTCTTCGAACATATTAGACATTTTTAGTCAATACTTAATCAGATAAAAGTCTAATAGAATTACAGAATATTAACCGTTACCTTTTCCTCAATATCGACCGCCTTCTTCTTAAGACTAATCTTATATTCCTAAAGAATCAATGTCAAGTTCGAAGGAATAGTCCAAGATGACAACCGCAACGCAAAGCCACCGGAATGGTCATGATCTTGGTTGTACTTAATTCCATTGTGATCCACATAGTTTAGCCTACGATCGGCCTCCGAGAGACCTTGGCGAAAACAAGCAGATCGGGAAATCGGACAAAAACAAACGCCCTCATCATCTACCAGAGGATAGGATGATATATCATCCATTAAAAGTAATTACCTTCGATTATGTTATAAATCACGCGATCCACATCTCTAGATTTATGACTCAGACAAATTAAAGTGTGTTCATCCGATGTTTAAGTACTTTAAGACGGAAAAAAAACTTTATAATCTACATATATACGAGTACGTGTACTACGTACGGACTATCCGATATAACCCGTTATTAATTCGAGGCGGATATGAGCAAAGCCTGCGCGTTTATTATGTTATCGCCAAAACGATCTATGGAAATTGAAAATGGTAAAAAATATACAAGTTCACGTACCTATATACCATAAACGTGCAACGGGATTTTAGCTATTGTTATATAAGAACATTGAAATATAAAAAAATATTTGGCATTTACAAGCATCGTCATCTATTCCAATTGATGTTTCTTTGGCGTGGATTCCTTCACATATTGGTATCACTGGTCTGAGGTCTGAGACTTGGGTTCCTTATAGAACCCACACTCAAAGCCTCGAAATGTTCCACCAGTATTTCCTTCACCGAATTCTCCGGATCCACTGGAGTGATCGTGTCACAAAAGTTTCGGTCCTGCAACGCTCCAACTGTAAACCTATAGAGGATATGGTTGTAAAGGCGAAATAGCGGTGGACCGGGCATGTGATACGCATGGGCGATCACAGACTCCCAAAACGCGTCCTCTACGGGGAAGTGGTGGGCAGAGGAAACGCTATAAGGACAGTCTGCGAGAGTCGCTTACTTTCTGCGGGGACTGAGAGCAGGTGGCTGAGGACTGGGACTGGCTGCCTGAGGACTGGGAGCAGGTGGCTCGGGACCGTGAGGGATGGAGAGCCGTATGTTCTCGGGATGATGGCGTCTCAGCGGCTAGACGTATGAAAAACAGTCTGCGCGCTGCGAACATGCGTCAACATGGCCAGGCGGCTCAGCAGTGTCCATATGTCTGTGGCATTTGCGGGAGGGAGTGCGCATCCAGGATCGGGCTGTTCTCTCACAGAAGATCACACGATCGACGTGGGAGAACGGTTCAGGACTGACGTTGGAGTGACGAGGGCATCCTCGACTGCGAGGCCCGGCAATGATGATGGTATCACTGGTAATTAATGCGTTGATTCCTTGGCAAAGGAAGTATGTTCTACCGGTTGTCCCTATCTGATTTTACACAGCCAGTAGTAACTGATCTTTTAAGTAAAATTAAACATGATACTTGGCACCTATGGGCATTGGATTGAGATATAACTGGTGTAAGGGATTTATATATAAATCAATCCAACAATATATCCCTTTGAAACCATGGTTTAATATAATAAGAATTAACAAGATGGAAATTTCCGTATTGTGTCGTTCGCGACGGACCACTGCGTGGTGGCTAGTCACCTTACGGAATAGGTATTGTGGAGAATCCCGGCTGCGAATGTGGTCTGGATGATGAAACTACAGTCCCGTGTATTTTTCGGTTGTCCTTTGCGAGACAGATTTGTTTACTAAAATCCACATCGTTACCGCGTCCGGTGAATGTTGTCTCGCACGCATTCATAAGTATAAAAACAGAAAGAACAAATTGTGAACGAACTTTAAACTGGGGTAGTCAGTCGGTTGGCAAATCCAAGAAATTAAAATAATTTTTCATGGTTAAAAATGCACCACATAAATGTACAAAGACATTACGTTGATTTGTTGTGATATTATGCAAATATATTCCAAACGAAAACAGCGTGATTTATTTCACCATTCTCGCCGAGATATCCATTTAGATACTGACACCTCGATATTTCGATTCGAACAACTTCTTGGCATGCGATCTGTATCATTCACTTTTGTCCTCTTGAAAAATATAATATTTCTATACAATAAATTACGTATACAGGATGTCGCATTTTGATTTTACAAAAGAAACTCGTAATCTTTAAAAACTTTCCAGTATATTAATTTCAGCGTGACCAGAGACATGAGAGTAATGTTCGCAATAAAATATCTACCAAATTACTCCCTCAGTTGTTCTCGCAGATAATCACTTTATATTTTAGCGAATTCTTTCAAATACATTGTCGTATAATGAATTGCAGTCCAATTGTATCAATAATTCTGCGAATGTTGTGCTTGAACTAGTATCGACCGCGGATTGTTCGCTTAGACTCTGCCCTTTTCAAAGACTCAAAAGAAAAAGTTTAGAAGTGTTAGATTGAAAAAATCTTGCCGCCCAATTGCCAAAAAACTCGCCGCCCATGTCGGGAAATTACACGACCAGAAAATTTTATTTGCAATAAAGCCATTGTTTCTCTTGTCATGTGACATGTAGCGCCGTCTTGCTGAAATAACATATCCTCGAGATCCACATTCTTCGATTGGAGTCATTAAAACATTGTCAGCATGTTGCGATAGCGTTCATCATGGGTGATCCTCATTTTCAAAAAAGAATGGACCAATAAAATCTCCAGCCGAAAAACCACACCATACAGAAACTTTAAGAGATATATTGGTCTTTTCTTCATATACTCGAGGGTTTTCACTTTAATAAACTAGAAATATTTGCTTATTGACATATCCACCGAGGTTTCAAAATGGGCTTCGTCGCTGATGATTTTGTTACAAAATTCAGCATCATCTGCAATGCACCCTAGGGTTCAATCGACGAACACACCCCAGCATCTATAGTCTGAAGGTTTAAGTTCTTGAGTCAACTGTATCTCGTATACGTGTAGGCAAAAATTGTTAGCTAAAATTCGTGGCATGGAACTTCTGGTAATGCCCAATTACTGCGAACGGTGACAAATAGAAGTTCTTGGATTTCGGCGATATCAAATGATTCCTCAAATATCAAATGATACGGTTGAGAATTGCGGTGTCACTTGGCACATAATTACGACCAATAATAAATAGCACGAGGTTTTCGAATCGCATATACAACAGAACGGGAATTTTCGTAAAAGGTTTGCAAGATTTGTATAAGTTCTTCCGTTTTGAAAAGCTGCATGATAAATTTGCCTGATTCTAGACGACATATGTCAAAATAATTATTTTACTTTAGAAACATCGAAATGGCACCAAATTCAAATCAATAAATTCAAAAGGCGACATCCTATACTTGATAAATAGAATACCATTCACTGATACATTTAATTTTCATGACATTATCTTTTAAAACAATAGTTATGATCTATCAACGTCGAAGATTCCGATTTCCTATATAATGGTATTTCACAAACTGAGGTCTTATTCAAGACCTTCAACTTAGATATTTCCCCTTCTACGTACGTCTTCGAAAGAAAGTTCACCACTTCCTACTAAATAAATTGGAGATTTGAAGGATTTACAAAAAAAAAAACAAATTATGAACTGCTTATTTTGGGTTCAATTTCAAAACGACTAGCAAATTTTTAAAATAGTATCAATACTTAACATTCAAAATCGTAATAGTGATACATGCACATACATAAATATATAAATGTATATTTGTTTTGATATTGTAAAAATTGCTCGGAATCTTGAAGGATACAAGTAAGCACATACTCGCACATGATATATTATTAAGTATCTTGGGTCACTCATCCATAGCGATGGAGGATGTGCAGCAGATATAACACATATAATTAGTGTGGGATGGATGAAGTTTAGATCAATGACGGGAGTTCTATGTGATCCGAAAATGCTAGTAAAGTTAAAAGGAAAAGTATACCAAACGATTGTCAGACCCGCACTCCTCTATGGCTCCGAATGCTGGCAACTAGAAACTGCTGAAATGCGCATGCTAAGATGGTCAGCTGGTGTGTCCCTAAGATACAAAATAAAAAGCTCACGCACTTATCCGATGAAGGAGTAAGGCGTCCTACCATTGGACCGAGACTCCGAAAAAGTTATTCATCACTTGGTCGTGGAAGCCTAGGTGTTACAGACATCAACAGTAAGATGGAGGAGAGGCGATTGAGATGGTATGAGCACGTTGGACGCAGAGCACCCGATCACATTGTGAACCAGGCAATCTACATGGATCTTCCTCGAATAACAACCAGAGGAAGACCAACGAATTCATGGGTGGTGCAAAAAGATAACCTGATGCAGAGGCACGGCCTGGGGGACGTGGTCCGGGACAGAAGAGCATACAACCTGATGACGAGAGCTGATCCCAACAGTCTTCGCAGACAGTGAGTTGGGATGGAGCCAGGGAGAAGATTAAAGTGAGGCTTTCTTACTGACAGCTCATTCATTCGAAAATTAACATGATTATAAAGAATCGCCAACGAAAAAAATACTCAAATAATATATTCCATAGGACTACTGGTTTTCAATATTCATGAATACGATCAACTTGATGTAAAATATGTGGTAAAACCTGATATTTATCCCGGTTTTTATTTCGACATTTAGGATATTTTCGTGATATTTAAAAAGCAAGAAATATAAATGCAAATACTTATTTATGATGCCGTATATTTTTATTTAGAAACTTAAGAATACATAGTACATTGGTAAGATGCTTGTCTTCCGTGACCTAGTTGGTAAGATGCCTGTCTCCCAGCCCGGTGGTAGCGGCATCGAATCCCGCTGGAACCCAGATTTTTTTTAAATGATTCCATTCTGGTTATCACTTAAGGCCTCGAACATCCTTCTGGTTTATTGGAAGATATTGCCATATGGTAATAAGTCCAGTTAGCTATACAATATACAATGAAAGTGTAATTAATACAATACAATACAATAAATTAAAGGAGGCTTATAATTCCTAATTTAATATTTAATAATTGATTGATAGGTAATCTCTTGTGGTCGAGTATGATTATAAGCCATCTTGTGTGTGTATTAGTTTATTTTGTGCAAACTGTTGCACTTCAGCAATCACATCTTCTGGATTTGAACTCGAAATTCCTATTTTGGATGACATGCGTCTTTCAACCAGGTCACCTCTAATACGAAAAAGGAAAGTTAGAATGTCTTTACTACGGTTAAAACTAACCTGCACGAAATATCATCGATAGGACACGACCTTAAAAGGGAGAGTAATTGCGTTACTCCAGCGAATAACTTAAATTAGTCACACACGGGGGGGGGGGGGCGTGTACGAGTATCAATGATGAAGCCCACCACCCACAGAATCGGATTCGAGCCTCTTCCTGCAAATGGATGCGTGCCATTGCGCTTTTCACGGAGAAGAGCAAAAAAAAAGAAGCGAAGACTTAGGCCGGCACACGTGGGTCGAAAAGTGCATACGAATGTGATTCACAACTGCATCGAATCAGTATAATAAAGCGATTGCAGGATTCTCCACGGCGGCAACAATAATCAACGCGTGTTCTCGCATATTATTGGACTCGAAAGGTCGATTGGTACAGCACAGCTCGTTTCCATTGCTACAACAACTGAGCACTTAATGCTAATAGCGCCAAAGTGTACTAATCTTTTTTTTTTTTTTTTGTAAAGCAGCAAAAAAATTTAAACGTTTCTTAAATCTGGCAAGTTCTCCGATTCTTTGGGCACATTGCCCGTGGCCAAGGAGACAGTTTAAGAGGTTTGCGGTTACTGGAGGCGTGAAAGAACGACGCACAAGAGAAAGAATCTTAATGCGTTATAATGACCAAGTGAGAGACGCTACTGGACTACCCTTAACAACTGCCATTCGAGCCACGGAGTGCAGGGATGAATGGAGAAAAGTCGTCAGAGGCTATCATGGTAGTCACGATGCACAGTTATGAGCTACACGACAGGATAATGATGAAATCTGGCAAAAGTCTAGAGTGAATTTTGCTTATAGAGGTATTAGTTCTTGGACTTGGAGATCTCTCAACAGGTTCCGAACAGCAATTGGAAGAATCAAGGACAACATGATAAAATGGGGAATATTAAGTGATGGATCAAGTCTTTGTATCTGTGGTGAGGAACAGTTCATGAAATACAGAGCCCGGTGTCTTGCGCCGAAGAGGACTTGGTTCATGGCTGTCAAGGTCACAGAATTCTGGATTAAATTTATTTAATGCCTTTGACACAAGAACATAATTATGAAACTTTAAAAACAAATTCAAATATTTTTACTTAAGAACTTAATATACCTGGTATGGTATCTTCCACGGTGAAGTGGTTAAACCTAATTATTTGTACAACTTTTACATAACACTGCACAGGTTGGACAATCATTATGGGAATTGTATGTATTTTCATGTGACTTTGACTTCTTGTACGAGCAGAGTGAAAAAGTTGTTCTAGCCGGGATGAATTGATAGAATTGTATAGGTTTGCCTTGTTGTGTTGTTTGTCTTAAACTTGTTTTGTTTTCTATTGTATAACACTTGCTTACACATCAATGTAAAAATAATATATGTTGTTATTTTTTTATTTCTGTATCAAAATACACTTGACCCTTGTAATGAAAAATAAGGTTGTATATATTCTTTAATTATATTTATTGTGTTCAATACACTATTTTTGATGGAACGCTAAAGGGCTTACAAACTGCTGATAAAATTCCAGAAATTAACATTTAATGACATGTCTCTTCGTTTATCAACCCGATCTCATCGTTATTTCAGTGACATATAGAAATTTCGGACAGTCATAAAACCGCCAATTCGTTTGGTCACAACCTGAATTACGGCTGCTTGCTAAGCGCAAATATATTTTAGCATTCGATAAAGAAGTAGCACAAAATGAGAAATATCAATAAACATGGCCCCTCTCATCAGAACACCGCTAAAGGTCAACCGAACAGTCCAAAGACCACACACACAAAGGAAGCGTTAATTGAAAATATCATTCAAAAGCAGGTTACATTTTTCCGGTATTTTTTTATATTCTGTTTTTGCGCATTGTTTCGTACTATACTATAGATCGTGATTAATCCACATTATTCAAAATTGAGCGCACAGACGGTCATTTATATAATATATAGAGGCCATGTTTCTTCCGACTAACAGTCTTATTATTGATTACTGAATATTAATCAAAAAACCATTTTAATAGAGTACTAAAACATAATAAATAAATATCCCGATACAGAGACTGCTTCCTTATCGAATGGAAAAAAAACAGACGCGTGAGACTCTCGCGCGGTAGAAGTGAAACTTCTTAGCTCCTAGGAAAAGTTGATTTTATGCATTTTTTCAACGATTTTTTTAGTATGTTGTTTATAGTTAAGGCATTAACGTTTTGGAGGTTTAAAGACATTGTAATTTATTTTTATCAAACACTGTTTATTCCACTTTTTTGTGACGGTATAACCCTACCGGTTTCAAGGCTTTCACCTCATCTTCAGGGGAGCGCAAACAAGACTTGTTTGCGCTCCCCTCTTGGGTATTGAGCGGGGTTGGAGAAACAAGGCAACTCCTAAATAGAGTTGCCCAACAACGATCCAGTTGAATAGGCCATAACATCAGGCACCCAGGCCTGCTCCTTACCATCGTCGAGGGAATAATTGAGGGCAATGACCATATAGGCCGCCCTAGATATAGCTACATGGACCGGGTGATCCGGGATGTGCGCTGTGGCAGCTACCAGGAGATGAAGAGACTGGCGGATGACAGAGATGAGTGGAGGGATCGAGTGCTTGGTGCAGACCAATCCTAGGATTGTAACCCGGAAAAAAAATCGACACCTCAAAATATACATTTAGACAAAAAAGTAAAATAATTTTGACTCCAAATAAATAGAAGCTGAGACATATTTGTATTTTATCATATACGCGTCAGTCTTTCTATTTCGCTAGCAAAGGACACTACTTTAGGCACGTGACACTACTTTAGGCCAAGTGACACTACTTTAGGCACGGTACAAGATCAGAAGATACCGAGGTCACGAACTCAGTCCTTTATTCGATTAGTGAATGAATTCAAAGGAGTAAAGGCGACGCGGCAAAACCGTTAAAGGTCCGCACTTCACACATTGACCTCGGTGACTCGGTTCACAGTCTTATGGGGGAATTTCATTCTGGAGAAGAGTGAGAAATTACTCTCGATAATTTATTTTATGGCTACAGTTAGATGATAAAAAAATTATCACAAGGAAAAAACTAAAAGGTAACCTAGACTGTACCATCTTAAAAGGCATTAAATTAGATCATTGATTCTAAGCCGTGGACCGCCCAAAATATAAAAAAGCTAGAATTAAGACTACGCGATCCCCTGCAAAAACTTTATGTAATATTGTGTTAATACAAAACAACTTATATTTTCTGAAAAATGTGTTATTTTCCGTTTGTGCACGTAAGTTATTTTTATTATCGCGATCCCCCTGAAGGTGGCGACCCACAGGTTCAGAAACGCTGAATTATGTGATGTAATAGACGATCTCTGCGGCCTAGTTGGTAAAACGCCTGTCTTCTGACCCGGAGATTGTGGGTTCGATTATCGCTGGAACACAGTTTAAAAAAAATAAGCAGTTCAGCCTGGATTTCCCTTAAGGTCTCATAAAAATATTTTGCTAGAGATTGCCACATAGCAATAATCCCACAAGGTTGTACTGTATACAAATAAAGTATAATACAAAATTCGCTTGGGCGGTCCTATAGCTGTCAGACGTGATTTCTTTAATATTATTCCCGAGTTAGAGCGCCCTTGAGGAGATTTGGCTTTCTAAACGGTGCTGTATAAAATAGTCCTGTAGTTTCTTTGTTGATAATTATAAGCAGCTATGGTGCAAAAACCATAACAGAAAGTGATGGTGGTTTAAAGACGACTCATAGATATTTGAATTCAATATCATATATACAGAATTGGTGAAATAAAATGTAAAAAAAACTTGAAAAATTAAACAAAATTATTCAACTTTTCGACGGTAATTTGTGAAAAAATAACATGATTATTCAACTTTTCGGCGGTAATTTGTGAAAAAAAAATGAAACATACTTGTTCAACTTTCCGACGATAATTTATGAAAAAATGAAACATAATAATTCAACTTTCCGACGGCAATTTGTGAAAAAAAAATAAACATTCCAGCAAATAGTTTCGTGTGTTTTTCATAACCATTAAATTTAAAGAGCGGATGTATAAATCTCTAGTTTATAATTGTTGGTTTTAAAGGTTTATCCAGAAATACGTAATGTTAAATATTCGTTTCGTAATAAAAGTTTATATTATTTTAAAGTATGTGATTATTGAGTTAATTGATTGTTAGCTGAAATGTAAAGACAGGCAGCCAAAAACACTTGTTTAATTTTCATATACCGAAAACTAATTATCGACAT
The DNA here is from genome assembly GCA_949825065.1 of Odontocerum albicorne. NCBI lineage: Eukaryota > Metazoa > Arthropoda > Insecta > Trichoptera > Odontoceridae > Odontocerum > Odontocerum albicorne. The sequence continues at coordinate 4,663,851 of OX463840.1, read as the reverse complement.
TGTGCAAATGATAATATCTAAATATATTCCTAAAAAAATAATAGACATTCCAAACAATAAAAATAAGTAAAAGACGCTAACAAATTTTAATGAGCGCTAAAAAAATGCAAACACAATTAACATTAACACTCCATTCTACTGTGAAAATAATTCTTATCAAGATAAAGTTCCTTTCAATATTTTTTGACGTCCATTTACCAGTATCACACATCGAAGTTGGTACTATAATACTGTTGTGGACTATCATCTTGGCAGATTTTGATACTGTTCGGTTCGAGCACATGTGCTTGACTCTGTTTCCTATCGCTACACGCCGTTCGATATATATCATAACTCTTCCATCGTCCAAGAAAATATTACCCAAATAATAGAATTTCACAACTTCCTCCTTTATGAACCCCAAAAATCGATAATACATTAATTTGACTTAACCTCTAAAGGAGTATGGCCGTACGGTATACGGCGAGCGAATTTTTACCTAAAGAGAGTATGGACGTACATGGTACGTCCGATGTTTTTTTCCCGAATACATGAATTTATCCATAAAACGGACAAGGCTCAAATGTTCGTATCTATTCCATTATTTTGTACATGGCGGCCGCAATTACGTTTTTTATATTACTTACAAAATCAATTTTTTATTTTGTTAACAAAATCTCACTCAATACTTCACTTTTTACATAATATGTTGCGTGTTTTTTACCTTCATTGTGTAAATGCATTCGTTTATCGTTCAAATTAGCTTTAACCTTTCCTTCCCTGTGTTGGGTATCTTCTACACGTTGCTTCTAATAACCATCAATATCTCTATAAATATAATAAATACAAGGTTAAGATTTTAGGTATTCCTCCATAATATATTTACGCATTGATTTAAAAAATAATATTAATAATAATCAGAATTTATCGACTATATCAAGGTGTTTTGTAAAGATCGATAACAAATTCGCATTTAAACGCGGCGAGTGCCTCGTCTTGACGATAGGTGAATAGTATGCGGGAAGCGCGTCACTATATTCGCATCTCACTCTTGCATACTAGACTGAATTGCGAGGAGCCGAATTTTCTCAACGTCGCAAGCAAAGGCGTATGCGCCGGGGTATGCGACTGACGTTCCGCGCCACTAGTTGCCTCTAGGCTTGCAAATAGGTTAGACGTACGCCCGTTCCGTGAGCGTTTTTTAATGTTTTCAGATGGTTTTTTAATGTTTTCAGCAAATAAATCTCAATTATTATAATTTTTAACTTCAATTATAATTAATTAAGGGGATTATCTATGAATGTTGTTATTTTTTCGATTTAAAATCGCTAATTTTTTATTGCGTACTCACTACCCAACACCGTAACACGCGTATTATTTTTATCACCGTAAGGGAAGGGTTAAAAACACCCTGTTTTGTGACTAATAACATACGTCCGTATTGTCGCTTATTATTACAAAAATATAGTCCAATACAGAAAATTTCCAGCCAGTTTTTATTGCCGTAACATCCCAAAGAATAAAACGAAAATAATACTTCCAGATAAATTTTAAATAAAAAATCTTTGAAATCACATACACAAATGTTTAAATTCATATAACAGAAGTAGTATGTAATTATAAATTAGATGCAGAGTATGGCATTTCCCTAAGCAATATTTATAAAACAAGTAAACGTCGAAACAAAATAAAGGTCACGATACTTCGTCTCAGAATTGCACGGTATTAACTGTGACCTTTATCTCGAGAGGACACCAAGATTGATACAGCAAGAGATGCAGCGCCGATAGTGCGGTCACATAAGGTTCAGATCCGAGGATAAGAAAGGTACGTACTAAACTATGGTGCTTTATCGAGGCTCAGAATTAAATAACAACATTACACCGAGGACTTGCTTAAATGTCAAAGATAAAAAGTTTAAATTATACATTTCGATATCAGCACTATTCAAACAAAATATATACTCGTATAGGTATATAGTAAATAATCAATGGTACTAAACATTCATTTTGGTCTTCTTCCATCTTCAGTACAGTCCAGTTACATTTCAACTGTACACACACGCTGCTATGGAGGATAAAAATGGTCCACATCCAGCGCGATCAACACTAGAAGATCAAAATGTTCTTTATGTGCGAGACGTCACATAGTGACAATGAAATAACTGCTCAAAGGGACCTGTGTGAAAAGAATAGTAGTGACGACGGACTTAAGGTCCGACATCATGGGAGAAGGAAAATGACTCGCAGCGCAGATTTTTTTCTTTTAAAGCTTAAGGCCTGGAGTTCAAAAAATTTCCCGGTCTCCTGCCATCTACGAAAGATGGTGCATGATTCGCTGCAAAACCTGGGACGGGGTTGTGGCAACTCAAATTTACCCGGAACCTAAACTACCCCCTCTCGGCCTCACCGACTATATCATAAGGAACGATATGAATCAATACATCAGGAGTCAGATCACCTCTATCAGCCGCCTAACGATTACCCGAATCCAGATTATCTATCAGGGTTGTCTCTCTTAGACTTCCACATTCCTGAATGAAACCAAAAGGCAGATAATATTTTTAAACATGGAGATTTGTAAATATGAAGACATCTTCATTTTGATGAGTCTTGTTTGTCTACAAATCTTTGACTCTATGTTGGCTATCGTGGTCTTGTAAAGAACTTTCCGGAAGAGCTGTGTATAGTTGGACTAAATATGCAAAAATGATCCAACTCGCAAAAAAACATAGTGTATTTAATTGAAATACCTAATAAAAATACTTCTATGTATGTTAGTTATATTGTTAAATTTTGCCTCAAAAATAATTCATTACCGTCAAACCATGAAAAGCTATGTAAATTTTCCTAAAATATCTCAAAACAGAAAACGTGGGTTGGATAATTGAAGCATAAATATATAATATCTACCCACCTGTGGTAAAAAGCATGGAAGAGAAAGAACAAGAGTGTGGTCGGATTAAGTAAATGATATTTTTAAAGGTAGAAAGTCAGAGAAATCGTACTTGTATGAGGTTTATAAATGTACAAGAGGCGAGATGGAACGTCTGGCGCTCTGTCCTCTCTCCCAATCCCAACAGGTAAATGGTGCGATGGTATGTATGATATGTATCTACACAACTGTATTTTGGCGTAATTATGCAAAAATGACTACCTATATTTTACCTGTTTTGAGGTAATTGAGACAATATCTAGTCGCTTTGTATTGAACAAAGTTATTTCAAAGATATTTATTAACGTAATGAGTGCTCATATCTCAGTACTAAATATTCACTCATCCAACCGGCAGACAACTTGATTATAAACTAAAAAAAGTGTTTACACAGACCGAGTGAAGAACTCGACTGTACTGAGTACTTGGCAGGTGTAAAAGAGGTTTTTACTGTTTGGGTGACTGTGACAAGTAAGGGCAAGTCTCTAATGTCAATTAACTCCTCGCAGCTAGTGAGAGGGGGCCGCAGTATGGCTCAGTCCGGTCCAGCCTTCTTAATTGAAAGAGAGAAACGAAAGACTGATTTATTTGACAAATCCGGCGGCGGTCGGCCGCTCTGCGTGGCGCCCTTTGTCGGATTTGCATAATCGACGAGTTGTCGCCTCTCTATATAAATATGTGTACTCAACCCATTTGCATCCTATATTTCTGACAAAAAAAAAAAACAAACGAACAAATAAGTACAAAAGTGTTTTCACAATAACACAGGTCTTGCAGATTGTTGATCAAACTCTGATTAATAATGCATAAACAAAAAAAGACTAACATATGTAAAGCATTAAAAAACAGTATTCTTTTTTGTAAATGTTACCAAACACTGAAAAAAAAACGAAGATGGGAAAGAACAAGAAAATATGAGTTAAGGAGAAACACATTTCGTCATCCTGATTGTGCTGTATTGCACTTTTGTCGTATACTGTACAACCTGGCGGGTATATTTTCATTCGCAATATCTTCTAAACAATCAGAAAGGTGTAAAAAACGCCTAAAGAGAAAAACAGACTGCAACTCCTTTAAAAAAAAAAAAAAAAATGGGTACTGACGGGAATCTAGCCCCCCGTAAATACCGAGTTGGAAGACAGGCATTTTATTCAATTAACTAAGTCACGGTATCGGTTAGCGTTGATAAAAACATAAATGTTTGTTCGTCGATAACTTGCATTAAAAAAATATCAAAGTAAGCTAAATAAAATTTCATTCAAAATATAAAATTGATTTATAATCATGTGACTTGTTTGGTTAACGTAAAGATTTGAAATTTCAGCTTGAAAAAAAAACGCATTTGTTTTAAAATAAAAGTATGTAATGTTCATGACATTATTACCAATAAAAAAAAATAATGGTAGGTTGTTGTTAGAAATAAAGCTCAAACAACGTAATTTTAATACGTCTTTTTTCGTCAACGAGTAAAATTTCTGTACCATAGACGATGCCAAAAGGTATATATATATATATATATATATATATATATATATATATATATATATATATATATATATATATATATATATATATGGCCGAGTGGTTAACGCATTAGACTTCTGTACATAAGGTTCCCGGTGGAAAACTGTGCCACACCATTTAAATATCTAGCACTAGTTGTAGTTCAGAGATTCTGAGAGCACATGGATATCTATGATTTTGGTCACATTTGAAAAATAAAAAAAGGATCACGTTACACCATGCAATTCGGAGTCAAACGGGTTAATTCTTAACCTTTCGGTCGGAGGTGTTAACGAACCGGTCATTTTCCGCATGCAAGTCGAATAAAGCGCATTCCGCAGTGGGATAATCGCCGTCATGTCATCGGTAATTCTCTCCCTAATTTAATATGTAGGCGTGTGCACTTTCGCAATGGGGCTATTTGTTTTGGAAAACGAGCAGAATCAATAAACATTTAGTAAGAATTTTTCTCTTAAAAACATCGTGAGGTGACACCGCTGAATTTACAATATTGATAATTTTCAAAAGTAAAGAAAGTGATCCATATAGGTATTACGATAACATATTTTAAAGAAGATAGTTATGATAATAGGAAACCATAAGGACGGCCTAATAGACCAATCTAAAATTACAAATATGAATGTTGAATATTTGTGTTATCAGTTGACATAATATAAAATAAAATAATTATACAGAAATAGTGATAATATGTCCGTTGGCATATCAACAGAAGAATTGTGTTTTATCAGCGCGGTGCGGTGAAGTGGTACACTTGTGTTGCGCAATTCTATTGTCAAATTATAGCGAATTGTGTCATAATAAATTTCGTAACGCTCCTATTTGATAGCAAGATTTACCTCGAGAAAAGCAAAAACCTAGTATGACAAATTAGAAGTCATACTTGTGAAATGTTCTGCGTGGTTACAAATACAAAGTCCTGCAGCTCATTCTTAAAAGAAAGCCTGAGGGTCGGCGCGGTGCAGGAAGAAGACAGATATCCTGGCTCCGGAACATTAAAGAATATACCAAAATATAAGGAGTCCAAGAGTATTTACATAAGGCACAGGACAAAGAAGATTTTGCCCAAATGGTAGCCGATTTCGGGCGGATCTGACATAACACGAGAAAAATAGGAAGTATTATATTAAAAAAAGCAATATCTGAAGATTGAAAAACATGATCAACATATAATATTATACAGGGTGTGGACTGAAAGTCATCCGATGTCCTCGCTGCCGGACTCGCCTTCTATTGGTAGGTATGTATCTCGACTGGGAGATGTTATGAGATCAGTTCAAACCTTTTGATATTTTCTCTCTTAAATGTATTTTCTTCGCAATTATCTTGAAATATTTATGCAATTTCAGGACACAGGATTATATGTACGTGCATAATGCCAATAAACCTATATTTATTACTATTATTTATAAAGTAAATAATCATTTTATTTGTCGTCTTCTTCACCGCATAGATCAACGACATGTTATAAACTGCTTCTTGTGCCAGTATCGTCTTCTTTTTCTACTCAATTTAACGATTTCGTCAGTGTCGCGCATTTTTCTAATTTCAGTATAATCATTTCTGTAAGCCACTCACTAACTTGCGGGAGACGCATCGCTGTATCACGGAACTATCGGTTCGTCATTGCAAGTATTGGAAATACTACCGCATGCGAAGAGGTAAACATTCGCATACGTCTATTGTTTCCAGATGAACTTTTTTTTTACCAACTTTTTGTTATTTTTGGGTACCATTGAGATTCGAACCTGAACCACTCGGGTGGAAGTCAAGCGTCTTACCGACTAGGCCACAGAGGTCGTCGAATATTGTTTAATGTACATGATTAAAATAATCAAATGCCCCAAAAGTGATATTTAGGTGATGTAATATATAACGAGATTGTTTAATGATCAAAATAATCAAATGCCCCAAAAGTGATCTTTAGGTGATGTAATATATAACGAGATTGTTTAATGTACATGATCAAAATAATAAAATTCCCCAAAAGTGATCTTTAGGTGATGGAATATATAACGAGATTGTTTAATGTACATGATCAAAATAATCAAATGCCCCAAAAGTGATCTTTAGGTGATGTAATATAGAGCGAGATTGTTTAATGTACATAATCAAAATAATCAAATGCCCCAAAAGTGGTCTTTAGGTGATGTAATATATAACGAGATTGCTACAACTAATATTCGCGATAAATCAGTAAGCAGTGCATGTGTTTCAAATTAAAATAAAATCAAACGAAGATTACAATCGATAAAAATAAAACGATCCATTGTCGAATGCGTGCTTGCGCTTTGTCTCCGTGGACAACTTCATAGTTGGCTTTGCTCAGGGAGAAGAATAATTTACAAGTCGATGGAAAGCCGCGATAGTGCAGGTTCTCCTAGACAGAAGACCGAAATGGAAACAATGCGATATTAATCAGCCAGGAGAGACAGGAGTGGTACGAGAGGAAACAAGCGGGCCTCGGACGGCCGAGGAGGAGATACAATCTCGCGGCATTAATGGAGCATTTTTACGAGAAACACCAGCGCAGGCAGTGCTCAATACAATGGATGTTAATCGAGGCTGCGCCAAGGAAGTTGTTCAATCTCAATCGGTTTTGTATGCGGTATCACAATGAATATTATGTTGCGCAGGCCAGCGATGGCCAACTTCACCTTCGTCTTATTGCGTCTCAATGGAATTTTATATTTATGCTTTATTCAAATTTTGAGGTCAAACAAACCAAGGATTCTCCATAATTTAGGTCGTATTAACTGCTAAGGCCTCTTGGACCGCGATTACGTACTTGTGATCCGTTCTTCAATGTAGGAGGTCAGAAATAATACTCCCTTGTAATATTTTATTCCCGTTTGTCTAGGATAATTTAAACCGTTCAGTATCTTAAATACAATTTCCGTAATACACTTCGTAAGACGCTGGTTTTCTACCCGAAGTTTCAGATTTGATTACTGAACATATCCACAAAAAAATCAAGGGGTTCCAGTCTGTTTTAAGAGTTCGTCTGGTAAGAATACTTCAACTCGCTAGATCAGCTTGCCTACATTCCAGTCAGTCTATTAAAAAATGTTAGTGATTCAACCATAAATTGATGTATAGTAGATGCTCATGAATGAAGAGAAAGAATGAGAGAAATATAATACATGCCTTCAAAATGTGTCGTAAGAGGCGGATACTCCATATTTCATAGACTGCAAGGTGCACCAACGTATCTATCATCCAAGAATTGGATATTACCGAAAGACTTTCTTTCGATAACGTGCGGATAAATAATCCTAGCGTACTTTGGGCGAGCTGTTAGAAAGGATAATGAAAGTCTGGAGAGGCTGATGATCATGGCGACAGTTGACGGAAGGGGAGCAAGAGGAAGGTGCCCTATGATACAGATGGATCAAATAAAGGAGTATACACAGTCCTTATTAAGCGCTGTATACAACATGGCTCAAGACCGGAAGGGAATGAGTCGGTGGTGCGCCGAATTTGAGACATAGGAGAAGACTATGACCCTCAGCATTGAACACGCAACGAAGAACAAAAAGAATATGTTAATACAGCGAAACATTTTTTTTATCTTAATAAAACAAGTATTTTATTGTCAACCGATAAAAAGAAAAAAAATAATAAAAATATTTTACGTTAAAATTAATGGATTAGTAAATAAAATATCCTGTGCGATTGGAAGAAAGCGAAAAAGCTAAATTGTATGAGAAAACGAGATAAAAATGAATTGCATAATGCATATTTTTTTCATTAACACTTCGATAGAGCTGCACGGTGCATTCGAGGCTACGCTCCGCCGAGCAGTGCAGTTAGCTCACAAAATAAGGCATATTATATTATGCAGATATATGTAATTAGTACGCTTGGTCAGAATGTTACGATACTATTGGAATTATATCGCATTATATAACAAAACGATACCGCCACTTGCATGCTAAGTGACATTTACGTATCTCAAAACATAAGAAAATATCTACATAGACTTACGACTATGTAACATGTCATATCATGTTGTTTGAATACTTCCAATGTAAAGGGTCTTTCAAATTGAGCGGTTTTTTTTAATTCTTAAATAAAAACACAGATGGCGTCTCGAACTTGCCTGGGTCTTGTGATATTTGAGAACTGTAATGTATGATATTTAAAAAAAATGGAGTCGTCTACAATACAACAACGCATTCAAATTGTTGAATTATTTTATTGTAATTTATTTTTATCAAATACTGTTTATTTCACTTTTTTGTAACGGTATAACCCTACCGGTTTGAAGGCTTTCACCTCATCTTCAGGGGAGCACAAACAAGAATAAATTATGTTCGAACTGGTACCGATATACACGCTTCAACCGATCCGAACATCCGGTAAACAGTTATATCCCAAAAATCTCTCCGCTCTTGGCCGAAATCGTCCCATGCCTCCCTTACCCCTCAGTCCCCAACCGTTGAAGTGTGTATGTGCCTTCAAACCGGTAAGGTTATACCGTTACAAAAAAGTGGAATAAACAATGTTTGATAAAAATAAATTACAATGTCTTTAAACCTCCACAACGTTAATGCCTTAACTATAAACAACATATGAGTTATTTTATACATTGTAATCTCCGGAAACGGTGATGTTAATTGGCCACCAAGATCATGTGATCTGACACCGTCGGACTATTTTCTCTGGGGTTACGAGAAAAGCCAGGCCTATAAGAATGACCCCCAATCAATTCCTGAGATGAAGGACGAAATTATTCGCGTTATTGGTGCGTTAGAACCGCAATTATGGCAAAATATCATCGAAGATTTTGACAAAATAGTGGACATCTGTGGAGTTGTAAGAGGTGGATATTGTTTTTTTTTTTTTGTTTAAATGTCATACATTATATCAATGACCAATAAAAAGATTTTTTAAAATCAAAGCAAATTGTGTATTTTATTCAAGAATTAAAAAAACCGCCCAATTTGAAATACCCTTTACAATACAATAGTTAATAAAATATATTTGCTATTTGGAAAATATTAAATAACAATAAACATAAATTAAAATCCCTTCCCACACTGGCCGCAAGAAAGAGGTCGAATTCGTCTTGAGTGTGAAAGAAAAGGATATTTCTCATTTATGGTACCCTGTGTGAACTCTTCCATTTCTCTAGAACGAATTGCATAATTTTATTGGAAACATTTTATTATGCATACCTATCACGCAATTTCTATGTCGGAGTAGGCAGAGAGGACAGAGCGCCGGTAATAAATAAATATATAGATAAACATTTTAACGGAGTGAAGTTTCCGAATCTCCTTGGTCATGATAGAAGAAAATTAATTAAAATTTTCCAGAAGTTCCGACATGACACCCCCTTGCAAGTATTCCTGTCTAATTATTGCCGTGTGGAATCTCTTCCAACCAAACATAAAGATGATAAACATCAAATGACAGGAAAAATAACTGACTAAAAAAAATGGGTACCAACGGGATTAGAACCCGCAGCTTCGAGTTCGGAAACCGTGGTCGTCATATTTTCGCCGTGTTTTAATGGTTTTTTTCTTCATCTTTCTTTCCACACTCCCTTTCTTTTATCTGCCCACCAATGACCATGTTTAACGTATATTTGCTGATTTTTGTTTGTGTTGTTTTGTTTTTATTCAATTCAATTTCATTCAATTGTTTTTATTCAATTCAAATTTTGTTTGAGTTGTTTTGTTTTTATTCAATTCCATTCCATTCAATTGTTTTTATTCAATTCAAATTTTGTTTGTGTTGTTTTGTTTTTATTCAAACAAAATTTTATTTTTGTTCAATAACTTTATATAGCGCCATTTAGAGAGTCAACTCTCCTCAAGAACACTCTAACTCCGGGACCCGAACCCACTCATATTAAACAAATCATGTCTGGCATCTACAGCAGCACCCTAACGGATCATGTATAATACTTTATTTGTATACAGTACAACCTTATAGGATTATTTTCATGTAGCAATCTCCTCCAACCAACCATAAATATATTTATGAGAACTGTAAATCCACTTTTAACTCAAAACCTTATAAAACAATTACACGGTTGAAGAAATTACCACTTGACAATAAGTCCCTCATACTGTATAATAAAGCATAAAATAAATAAATAAATTAGATTGTTAATCGTTCTCAAGCTCGATTACACGTCGATGATGATATTACGAAACTTTATATAAACATTTAATAGACCGTCAAAATAAAATCTGGATGCCAGGAATTGTTTTTAAACACGAGTTGTATCCATTTAGAAAAATAATGTAGCGAAGAAACTTCAAACGACCACATGACACAAACAGCTCAAAAAATGTTAGGTCACGACACCTCCATTAAAATAGTTGTTAAAATTGGGTAGAGACGATGCATGATGCGAGTCGAGACGAGGCAAGGCAAGGCAAGCAGGCAGGCAGCTTGCGGCCCGGTCGGTATCGGAATCCGGATATCCTCTCGCGGCCGCAACATGCATGGGGTAATGCAACGTGCTGCTCTGTGGGATACCTCCAGCGGTTCTCAACATTAATAACAGATCTGGATTCATTGCAACATCGTTACTGACTTGACACTTCATAAGACATAATTCTTCATAAGACATAATATAACGCTTTTCTTCAACCAGAGAGTTTCGGGTTTAATTCTCGATTTTTTATTAAGGTAATCGACAAATTTCTGGATTGTTGGATGATTTTGTCACAGGACATAATACCACCAGGTTTTACTGTATATGTGAACAAATTTCCATTTTTTAAATATATTTTAAATACATAAACGTGGCTGGACCAAATGGACTAGGTTCTGAAAGCAGATAAACTGAAAAGTATGAATAATATACAATAATATTTTGCATGACAAGATGTATGAATGTGGAGGAAGCGAAAGTTGTGTTCTTAGATAGAACATTTTGGAGATCTGTTCTTTCTGCCTACCCTGTAAGGGACACGGGGTGATATACATGTATTTTTATATACTTGAACATACATTAAAACTTAATATGTACGTCTTAATAATTCTTAATAATATTGTTTTCTTAATAATTCTTAATATTGTTTTCTTAATAATTCTTAATAATATTGTTTTCTTAATAATTCTTAATATTCTTTTTTTTTTATCCACTTTGCACGGATTTCTCCTGTTACACAAAGAGGGTCTGCTTCTAGCGTTAGCTTATTCGTTAGGAAGAATATCAGCCAGGATTCTTCTCATACTGCTCGACGGTACCGAGAATATATCAACCGTGTAATATGTACGTCTTAATATTGTTTTCTTAATAATTCTTAATATGTACGTATTAATATTGTTTTCTTATTAATGTATGTCTTAATATTGTTTTCTTAATAATTCGTAAACAAAATATCTAGTCTAGATCTACAATTTAGTTTCAAATATACAATATTATCATTTAAGATTGATTATGACATATAAAAATGTAATTATTTAAAAAAGATTTGAGCTAAAAATTGATGTACGTAGGGAAAGACAGCCTGTTAAGGTGGTTTAGAAGAGGTTTGACATTAATAGGAGTCGTAGTAAAGGAATACCGAGAAAACTATGGTTGGATCAAGCGAATGAAATTTTGAAAGAAGAAAAGGTAAGGAGTAAAATAAACAAAAGGAACAGTATGGATGAGGAGAAGGCAAAGGAAGTATGTCGTGGTATGAAAGATTAGCGGTCAGCCCTTTATGTCTACCCCAACAGGTAAAAGGTGTGATGGTATGTATGTTTGTATAAATATAAAAGTTTTTTTATATATTGCAAACAAAAAAAATTATAAACAATAATTTATAGGTGAATATATTGTATTATTTTGCCAAGCTATCCGGTCCCATAAACCTTCCGCCAGTTATGGGAAATCTCATAAGGATCTACGAATCACGGGTTTGCAGCCACTGAAGTATAGAGTATGAACATACTTTGGAATACAAACGCACTCGACGCGACGTGCCTATAGGCCAAATTTAGAAAAATCTCCAGTCACACTGTCACAGGATAGAAATTTGAAGACGTTTACCATATTGTGTATACCGTTTCCAGGACATTACAATGTATACAGCGGCAGACATGTGTTACCGGAGAACATATTTAAATATTTGCCAAACGACTGCGTTTTTAGACCCACTTGGTTAATGATCGACTAAGAAGTAAGCACTTGATGTGAATCTTTTCTGACAGCGATTATTTCATCTCGGAATGAGAGGATTTTTTATTTGGTTGAAATTAAGAATTTTGATAATGTAATAAAATGTTGAAACAAGACGTTTATTTATTTATTTATTTAACACTTTTATTGCAATACAATCTGGCGGGATTATTGCCAGGCGGCAATCTCTTCCAACCAACCAGACAAAAGTAAGTGAAGCAAGTTATATGGTCGCATAAATCATTCAAATGACTATCCATCCCCACGAAATCCATAAACACATACGTGAGCACATGCCCACGAGCCCCACAAAGACGGACAATCACCCGAACATTATTTATCATATAAAGTGAGATATCATCAATCAAAAGGAAAGGAAGGGATGGTGGAGAGGAAAGGAAAAGAAAAATCAGGAATGAAACACGTTATTTTACTGACTAGAAATTAAGAGTTTTTTCATTCGTTTCTTAAAGCATGTCAAGGACGGAGCGAGTCTTATATCGGTTTGTAACTGATTCCAGAGTCTCACTGCATGGACAGTAAAGGACGACGTAAAGAAAGAGGAGCGGTGAACTGGAAAGGCCAATAAACAATCTCTGTTTGAGCGTAGCGCTAATCCATGATTGGAAAGAAGCTGAAAATATTCGGCGACGTTAATTGAAATATAGATAAAATACGTGAAATAATTAATTTTTAAAGATGGAGTTTTAATATGAAATCAACTGGTTACACAAGAATAATAATTATTAAACAAGAACACTCTATATACCGTCATTTAGAGAGCAAACTCTCCTCAAGGGCGCTCCAGCTCGGGACTCGAAACAAATATTACTGACGGATTAAAAGTATGTACCTATTACACAATAAATATTACTGACGGATTAAAAGTATGTACCTATTACACAATAAATATTACTGACGGATTAAAAGTATGTACCTATTACATAATAAATATTACTGACGGATTAAAAGTATGCACCTATTACACAATAAATATTACTGACGGATTTGTATGTACCTATTACACAATAAATAACATGAGTTGAGTATAAGGATAGAAAGTTAGAAGTTGCGGACTTTAGATTAGGTATTTATCCGCATCTGCATATGTTTAGAAAAAAACATATTTGGTAAGAAAACCGCAGAAAAGTTCACGAACTGTGATATTAAAAAGATCACCACTAACACACGGAATAACCTTTTTTTTTTTATTAAATAAAGTAAAATATTGTTCAAACATTTGTCAAGGCTATACCTATATACTAATTTATTACTTAACTAATCTTTATTATATGTTATAATTTATGAACTTACTTAATCTTATTTTCCTACATATCATTTTATTTTATTTTTTCAATCTTACTATATGAGATCTTGGAAATAATTAACACCTACATACTACTTATAACTAGATAACAATTCTTACACTAATTATTTAGCAAAAACAAGTCCACTCGTTCAGGCTACTTGTATTCCATCACATTCACTCAGACCTTGGTCGTCCCAGCTAAAACTGTAGGTGGGCTAGTCAGGAAACAGATAATGCTTCGGGAGCTTGTGCTTATAACGGAAGGGTAGGTCGGATTTACTCTCGTAAGCCCCCAGGGCAGCGACTAAGGGATTGGTGGGATTTTGTTGGATTTTATAGAACTTCACGGTCCAAGCGAGGATGTGGTGTTGTAACCGGAATAACCTTGTTGAACGAATTTTCCGATATTGAGGATGAAGCTCCTTAATAAACTGCGTAGACATAAAGGAAAGACGAACTGCAAACCTATGGCGTTATGGCACATGTTGATATGTCAGTTTTACCTTAATTTACAGGAGAAGAAATATTAACTTTGATAAGCTGTTAAAATCAGTATAAATAAACATTTTTAAAGTTTTTCCAAACGATATAATATATCTTTTGTTTGAGTAATGACTGATACGCCAAGTTTTGCCCCAATATACTGAGAAATATTTTCTATATATTGGGAGAATAAACACAAAATGACAAAAAACGGACATATCAACTTCTGCCATAACGCCACAGAAATAAACATCTGTATATCATCCGGTATGTGAGAGTAATACATTCGGCATTAAGTGTATACGCACTCAAAATACGCACTCAAAAATGTATTTTAATTCAAACTGCAATGCAGTTAAACAAAAAACGCAGCTATTTTAGCGAGTTGATAATAATAAACTTTACTAGGAAATATTTTTAAATAGAAAAAAAATCATCTCATGGAGAAAAATTGTCAAATAAAACTAAATGCAAGTATAACATGTAGAACTCGGGTATAAAACGAAGCAGAACTTTTTGTCAATAATTCTTGAAAGTACGAGGACACTGTACCGGGTAAAACTTACCTAAGAATGAAGATGGCATAATTCAATCTTAACAAAAGGCAGTTATGACATACCTGTAACAAGAAAAAAAAAATAAGAATTAGAAAAAGTTAAGAATAAAATAGGACATTCACAATACATGAAAAAAATAACACGACAAATCGAATTCAATACACGTTAAGCAGATAACCTAATACACATTCTAAGAACGATACAGACACAGAAGGGTAACAAGCTCAATATAGACACATTAAAAGAATTAACGAATAGTCCATCACATTGCACAAGGGAACATTCTATGTAGAGCATAGTTTCCCAAGATTTTTTCGCCCCGTAGACCACTTGTCGATTTTTTTTGTTTTCCGTAAACCCCCTGCCTGCCTAAAATTGAATTTTTCTAAACTTATTAACTTCAAATGTATTTTTGACAGCTGACACAGTGATGTTCACCTTGATAAGGTTTTTTGTAGAGCGGACAAATGTAAAAAAATAAAAACATGTACAATTTTTATTCATACCTTTATTGAAAAGACAAAATGCAAGTAAATATTTTGCTTTGGAACGAAACAAATCAAAACCTAGTAAAATTCTTACATAAAATGAATACACAAATAATACTGTTAATGAGAGGGATGAACCTGATGTTCTGATAGCAATGATTCAATATTTGACTTCAAATTAGTGAGGAATAGTCTTAAATCTCCACGTTCAATGATTTGCATTCAATTTCTTTATTATAAGTATTTTCTATGTCACATAGAAATCAATCTGTGTTAGGCGTAATAAGACATTTATGGAACGCCTAAATATTGATGATGATCTGATTAAATGGGATCCGCTCACGTGGACCCCCATTTACATCTCGTGCACCCCCAATTTCTTTTCTCGCTGACATAGACCCCGTGCAAGTCAAAATCGACCCTTGGGAGTCCATATAGACCACTTTGGGAATCTTTGATGTAGAGGGATTGTAAGCTCTCGTGAGAAGGCGAGGCTTATGAATCTGGTGAGTCAATAAGGAAAACACAATGAATGAAGCTGTGTCGTGCATTATTAACATTCTGAAAGGCAGGCAACGCGAGACGTTAAGTAATTAAGCTGTTAAGAATAACTGAAGGGAATTAATTAGGTGTCTCATGCGGACGAGTTGATCGCGGCCCTAACGCGCGCCGCTTTGTCCTAGTCAAGGTACGTATGTATAGGGTCTTTCAAATTGAGCGCTTTTTTAATTCTTGGATAAAATACAGATGGCGCCGCGAACTTGCCTGGGTCTTGTGACACTTGAGAAGTGTAATGTATGGCATTTATAAAAAATGGAGTCGTATACAATACAACAACGCGTTCAAATTGTTAAATTATTTTATGAAAATGGGCGTTCAGTGAAAAATGTTTTTAGAAAATATTTACGGGTTGCGTAATCGTCCATCTGAAAGCACTATCAATCGAATTGTTAAAAAATTTCAAGGAACTGGTTCGGTGGAAGATAAAAGAAGAGAAAGATATAGCCATAGCGGTCGTTCACAAGATCATATTGATTTGGTCCAGCATCGTGAAAGTGTTGCAGAAGACCCAGAAATGTCCATTAGTTGACATTTACAACAAGTTAGACTCGGTGAATCCACAACATGGCGTATTTTACAAAAATAATTAGCTCTGAAGGCACATAAGGTTCAAATAACACAGGAACTAAAGCCATTGGATCATGCAAAACGTCATGTATTTGTCAATTGGGTCAAAGAACAACAAGATGAATTAAAAAAAAGCGCTCAATTTGAAAGACCCTATATATAAGAGTATGTTATATCGGGAGTGTGGAGGCGAAGATAGAATAAAAAGACACGGGGAGATAGACGATGAGTGGATGCACACTTGTGAAACGTGACGCGACTCCGTTTTTAGGAAGTGAATAAGCGGTATCAGGATTAAGGGAGAAGCTCAGAATAGGGGGGACATAAATACTGTTAGTCACTCAAAATACAGTATGAATTTTAAGACGAAAGACAAAATAAAACTTACTCAAGAAGCAAGTTGAATTTGATTGATTAAATAAATCACATTATTAACATAAATAATAACACAAAGGAAATAAATCATAGCCAAAATAAGCTATTTTTATCAAAATATTTAAAAATAAATGTTATATATTGTACAATACATACAATGTTATATAGACAATATATGACAATATGGAATGAAGTGATAAGAGATGAATGTGAACTGCATGTGTTGAATAAAATGAAGAAGACCGTTCTCAGATGGTTTAATCATGTAGAACGAATGATTGAAGAAAGATTAACAAACCAGATATATAGTTCAAATGTTAGTGGAAGGCATGGTAGAGGAAGACCAAGAAAAATGTGGTCGGATCAAGTGAACGATATTTTTAAAGAAGGAAATGTAAAAGTTCAGCAAAGTCGTAAGAGTTGTATGAGAAGGAATAGAATAGGCAAAGGATAGTGACCTCTGGCACTCTGTCATCTTTACCTACTCTGACAGGAAATCGACGTGAAGTTTTGTATGTGTGTATATTTAATTTTTATTGAACACTGTTTATTCCATTTTTTGTACCGGTATAACCCAACCGGTTTCAAAGCTTTCCCCTCATCATCAGGGGAGCATAAACAAGACTTATTAGGAATCTTGTGTGTGCTCCCTGATGATGAGGTGAAAAACTTGAAACTGGTAGGGTTATACCGTGACAAAAAGTGGAATAAACAGTGTTTGATAAAAACAAATTACAATGTATTTAAACCTTCACAATGTTAATGAATTAACTATAAATAATATAACAATAGATAACTTTGTTCCCATCAATTACATTGATTTCCGTGACACGTGTTTCTACCTTCTTTCTCCAGGCTCTCGTCAAGCGGAATAATCCCGGCTTGTTACGAAAACAACGCTAAAAATAAGGTGCAACTAGTATCATGTTTCATCGGATGTGAGGGTGGTTATATTAACCCAAGAGATTTTTTTAATGAAAGATGATTTCTTGCATTCTTTGATTATTTATAACCGTTTTATTTTTACTTGAGGCTTTGTATATCTCTAATGTTTCTAAATTCGTTGTTTTGACAATAAAACAAGCTTAAAAAATCTACGTAGAAACCTTTTGAATGACCTGTAACACATACCTTAGAATTTTCATATTGGTTATGACGGAAGAATAGTTGACAATCCATAAATTAACAAATATGTTTGTCTGGAACGAATGGAGAATGACGTGAACCGACGAAATATGAGATAGTTGAAAGAAATTAATTGAGGGAAAGGGAACAATTACGAAAAACAGGAGAGGATGTATGTCGATATGTATGGATGTGTACGATGAGAGATCTGTGTGCATTGATAAAGATTCGTAGAGATCTGTCCTACCTACTGGTACCTAACCCAAAAGAGATATGACGTGACGGTATATATGTACGAATATATCCACAAAACCGATAACGTTGTGGTATGAAAATCCAGTATTTTTATTGTCATGGTACGAACTAGTACCTTGTCTAAGAACTTAACTTCCTAGAAGACTAATCCGTGCATTATACTCACTAAACAAGGAATAAATCATCGCTATGTCAAAATATCTCCTAGCCCGCTGTCACTCGCGAGCCAAGGATCTTCCCGTCCGTCATCCTTTCTATTAAAATATTTATATCTAAGCATTAAGTGGGTCTGAATGGGATCTCAAGGAGATAGCCTTGCAATGTTACTTATTCTTGATGTAATCATTATCAATACTTATTTGCAGTACTCTCTGATATGAGATATTAATTGTAATAGTTTTCTCAAGGTCCATATGTGATGCACTTCAGGATGTCGGCGCTTTGTCGCATCTATGCTAATTGATTTATTGTACGAGAATATTACTTGTTTAGTAAGTTAAAAATTATGCAAATACGAGTATAAATAAAATTCCACAACGCGTTAGCAACAGAAATATTCGATATACTAATACGAGTCATAATTAATGCGAAAAAGGGGGAAAAGATCAACGCATCTGTTATATTGTATCATACATATATGCAAATTACTAATAGAAAAAATAGCAAACCTCCTGTTGATTGCCAACATTTTATTTAATGCACCTGACAATTGTTCGCGCCATCATAAATTAAATTTGTTAATGGCGTATTCACGAACTGTGATATTAAGAGAATCACCACTCACACACGGAATAACCTTGTCGAACGAATTTTCCGATATTGAGCTCCTTAATAAACTGCGTAGACATAAATGAGCGGCTTCACACACAAAGTTTGAGTAATAATTGTTCCTGTTGTTTTTTACTACACTTTCGTTAGCAGTACAGCCTGGAGGAGCTATTGCCATATGGCAATCATTTCCAACCAATCAGAACGTCAAAACCAGGTAGATTTAAAAAAAAATCTGTGATCCAACGGATATCGAACCCGCAACCTTCGAGTCGATAAACAGGCGTCTTACTAACTACGCAACGGAGGTTGTTATGTTTCTTAAACTTTTATCTATTGTTTTTTTTTCTTGTACATATTTTATTATTATTATTTTATGTTATTGGGATAAACCTACACGTGTATATCAAAAGTAAAATAAAATTTATTAAAAAATATATTGCAAGTATAACACACTTTTTTTCCCCCACTTGGCGAGTTTATTGCCATGTGGCAATCTCTTCCAACCAACCAGAAAGATGTTCAAATGGGCCCTAAGTGAAAACCAGACTGTAATTCCATTAAAAAAAATCTGGATTCCAGCGGGGATCGAACCCGCAACCTCCGGATCGGCAGACAAGCGTATTACCACCAGGCCACGGAGGTCGTCATTTTGTATAGGCACTTAAATTTATTGAAATTAAATAAAATCTATAACAACCCCTCAGTCACCGAAAGTCGAGAACACATATCTTAATTAAAACGACCATGTACAACTCAATCTATTCCAAGATGCGAACATTTAAAAAGAACTAAAAGTTTTCCACGGAGGGGATCTCGGCTAGACACATGACAAATTAGTCTTTTTAGAATGATAAAAATTCCTCCGAATTCCCGACATCATATTTCAGCGGCAGGCGCTCCGTGGACCTAATGACTCTGTCGGGATATAATCTCTTTGCAATGGTACACCCATATAGAGGCGTAATGTTGCCATTACAAAGATTTATCTAAGCTTTCAATGTCTACTTTAATTAGACTCTTAATGCAAACAAACTACATTCCACCGCTACAAATATACAAGGGGCTATTAGTGGTTATTATTAGATATAACCAATACAAGAATGGGGGTGATGTTTAACCCTCGTTGTATACGACCGAAATAATTCCGTATATGTAGTTAATTATTTTAACTCGTCTCTCGACACTATTCAACAAAAATACGAAGTCAATTAGTGCATTCAATGTCATTTGTATATCGATGAACCTTATCTTCTCCCTGGCTCCATCCCAACTCACTGTCTGCGAAGACTGTTGGGGTCAGCTCTCCTCGTCCTCAGGTTGTATGCTCTTTTGTCCCGGACTACGTCCCCCAGGCCGTGCCTCTGCATCAGGTTATATTTTTGCACCACCCATGAATTATTTGGTTTTCCTCTGGTTGTTATTCGAGAAAGATCCATGGAGATTGCCTGGTTCACAATGTGATCGGGTGATCTGCGTCCAGCGTGCCCATACCATCTCAATCGCCTCTCCTCCATCTTTCTGTTGATGTATATAACACCTAGGCTTCAACGAATGCGTGAGTTTTTTATTTTGTCTCTTAGGGACACACCAGCTGACCATCTTAGCATGCGCATTTCAGCAGTTTCTAGTTGCCTAGAATAGGAGTTATACATCGTCCAGCATTCGGAGCCATACAGGAGTGCGGGTCTGACAATCGTTTGGAATACTTTTCCTTTTAACTTTACTGGAATTTTCGGATCACATAGAACTCCCTCATTGATCTAAAATCGATGAAACTTATATTACCCTACAATATGTTTCATAGTCTTATTGAAGAAAATAGTAATACACAGTGGTTTAGATAACATTAATAAATATGTATAACGTAAATGATTATTAATTTTTTAACCCCGAGGACCAAATCTTTCTAGTTCCTTCACATTTTTTTCTCCTATTTATGTTAAAGAGAGACGGGAAACACGATACAATAATTTGCTTTTTTCTTAAGTGTTTGCAGTCATATATATACATACCATCACGTCTCGCTATCGGAGTAGGCAGACACACATATTTTCCCTCTTCTACATCCATACAATTTCTCTAACATTTTAGGTCTCCTTCTATCAAAATATAATTCATTTGATCCAACCACACTTTGCTTGGTTTTCCTCAACCACACATTTCCCTTACATTTGCATTGTATATTTGTTTTCGTATTTCTTCATTCATCCGTTCCACTTGCCTCAACCATCTCAGGGTGCTCTTTATTTTGCTCCACACATCACCCTTATGTTCACACTTTATTCCGTATTCAGTCATTCATTATCACCCCATGTACCCTATGTTTCAAGTCACAGCCTCATAAAATTTGTATTCAGTTCATAACATTTCTAAAATTAATTATTTTCTAGTTTATCATATATACCATACAATACAGCTATGAGTATAGTAAAGGTTTAAGGGTAATTTTTTTTTATTCACAGCAAAATCTATGTAGTTATCATGATTCAATACATTTGACTTAGACATTCAAAAACGCCTCTGAACACATTTCACGGTTTATTCGAAATGTCGAATAAACAAACAACAATCTCATTGATACGTGTAAAATATTCAAGCGAATAAAAATACGTATTTTACACATTCAATTCGTATTAAAAATATTGGGTGTTAACATAAGTTGTGTCCGGTTTTTTCCAAATTAAAAAAGGAGCACCAAAAGTATAACAAAATGGTAAAGGTTATACGTCATTCGAAAGAAAATTTTCTGCTCTACAAGATATTGTGTTTGCTTTTACGTTACATATATTATTTGATTTGATTACAAGCCTTCAAAATGGAATGTCAAGTAGACGAAAGTGAGCATTTTCGACACCTCCTTCTGTTCGCGTTCAATCGAGGGAATAAAGCTGCTCGCGATATTTGCGAAGTGTACGGTGAAGATATATCAATATAACATTCCGCATAATATATCATTCCGTACAAAATGATGCCATGTTTTCTCGATAACCTCAAACCAGGTAAAATCTGAGTTTAATCCTTTTAGAAAACATGAATAAATGAACATCCATTACCCGTGAAGAGAATAATAAAAGGCACAATACAAAATGAGGGATCAGGGCACTTGACGTTGGTGCCACCGAAGATTACTACTGTGTTAGTCAATTTGTGAATCTTGTTGCATATAGGGCAAGGAGCTTCAGTAATTCCAGCTTGTCCGCGTCTTGCTTGATCCATTGGGTTCTTGATCCCTCTAGCAACAGTTCTACGTCGTTTGGGTCAACTTCTCCTCCCAGTTGTGATGAGAATTAATGTTGTTTATGGATAAGGCATTAACGTTGTGGAGGTTTAAAGACATTGTAATTTATTTTTATCAAACACTGTTTATTCCACTTTTTTGTAACGGTATAACTTTACCGGTTGCAAGGTTTTCACCTCATCTTCAGGGGAGCACAAACAAGACTAAATGCTGTTCGAACTGGTACCGATATACACGCTTCAACGGTTGAGGGCTGAGGGGTGAGGGAGGCATGGGACGATTTCGGCCAAGAGCGGCGGTATTTAGTCTTGTTTGTGCTCCCCTGAAGACGAGGTAAAAGCCTTGAAACCGGTAGGGTTATACCGTTACAAAAAAGTGGAATAAACAGTGTTTGATAAAGATAAAAATAAATGACAATGAGAATTAATGTTTTTTTAGTGTTTATACGTCCATTTATAAAATTAAAAAAACAGAAAAGCTTTTACTGCAAACACGGAAGTATTTTTTTGCGTGGATATAAAATAAAATTTAAATTGTATAATTTACCTCGCTTACGCGTTTACTACTAAATTGTACAAAATTACAAGTTACGTTAATTGCCTCTCATTTTTACATCAATTCTCCTCAAATAGGAGATGTTTAATAAAAAAAGAACACCTTAAGGTCATAAACAATAAATACGTGGCAACAATATTTTGTTTTGAATTAGAATGTTAAAAAAATATCGTTTATGACAGAATTAAAAAATCATCACACAGTGACAAAAAAACCCTCCAAGGTAAAGTATTTAAAGACCCTATGGTACATAATACTTAGTATTGGGTTGTCCAAAAAGCAATTTTATATTTTAACAGGTTGTAACAAGGTTTTAGCGGATGTTTGTAGTGGGACGCGCTGATGATGATGTTGTTGACATCGCTGTATTCGCTTTAGTCGAATTCTGTGTTCCTTTTCGTTCGGGGTCACCAATTTAGCGGGATACTTGATTGATGACAGAATTGAATTGATGTATGGAAGGGAAATGTAGATATGGAACTTTAGCGAAATGCTTTACTGGAACGTCGTGATGATTATGATTGTTTTGTATTTAAAATAAAATACGTCGATTCAGGAATGTGGAAAGTGAGAGTGAACAATCAATGAATAGTAAACAGCAATGAATGGTCAAGGGAATAATAATCTTTATTTGTCGATAAGTAGGTATTTATAGATGTGCGTGAATGCGCCCGCAATATATACTTTATCTCACTCCTGCGCGTGCAGAGGCGTTTGCAGACGTTGCGAACAATGTAGTGGGTAGAATATTTATCGACGAAACGGTGAGACAACGCGATGCGTTCTCTTTCTACCGTGGAATGCAACGTAAATATTATTTGCGTGTAAACAATATTAGTGTTCTGGTATGCGAACTTTGGACATATCCAAAGTTCGTTTCGTCGGTCGTTGACCGT
The DNA here is from genome assembly GCA_949825065.1 of Odontocerum albicorne. Classification (NCBI taxonomy): domain Eukaryota; kingdom Metazoa; phylum Arthropoda; class Insecta; order Trichoptera; family Odontoceridae; genus Odontocerum; species Odontocerum albicorne. Next base: position 4,640,106 of record OX463840.1, on the reverse strand, counting down.
GCATGTTGACAATATTTAGGGACGACGGTATTCCCTACAAGGTCAAATGCAAATACATTTTTTTCATAATTAGATGTAACTTTATTATATGATGCACGCACCGTTTTGTTCTACTACCTTCTTTCGAGCAAGAACTTTCGAAGAACTGCTCCCGATAATTGTTGCAGACCTCGAGGGAAATAAAGTTTTTCCCCTTAAGATAATTCTGTAGGGACATAAATAAGTAGCAATCAGGGGGTGACCGATGATTACGGCGAATGGAGTAGGAAATCTCAGCCCAGATGTACCATTTTTGCCAGGTCTATAAAAAGACGTGAAGTTTGGCGTTGTTCTGGTGAAAGATGGTGCCATCCCTATTGGCAAATCCTGGACGTTTCTGGTTGATAGCTTCCATTAATTGTTCAATTGCGTGCAGTATTTCTCCAGATGGATCGTCTGGTTGCGGGGAGACGATTCCCTTCCAATACCAACAGATGCATATTACGACCTTCTCCGGATTAGAACCAGCCTTCGGAGTGATTAAAACTTGATTTGCCGTGCTTGCCCCGCGACCTGTTCCACTCAACATTATTGTAGACGATTCGTTTTTCGTCATTCGTTTAAAAATGGTTCATTTTCGTTGCGTTTTTGCAATGAATCGCTTAAGGTGACAGGGTTGAGTTTTTTTGGCGTTTAAGCCCAGTCGTACCAAATATCGTAGAGATTACGTTAACCAAGCTTCGCCAAAATACTCGTAGACAGTGGTTATTGATATTTGCATTATTTTATAGTAGAACACCAGCAATTCTTGATCAAAGCCTTGATTTGGTCGATATCAGTGGTAATAAGAACTTCTTTCGGATCAACCTACCATAATATTAAGATCGAATCCTTTTCATAAAGGAAAATGATAATTTAACTTTTTGGTTAAATTCGAATTAACAAGATACTCACTTTTTTTCAAATCTTCGCACTAGAAAAATATAACTTACAATTTATAGTTAATTAAGGCAAATTAAAATAGTCGTAGTTCTTTTTCAATATGTTTTATTAATGCACCCATCTTAATTAACATTGTGAATTAATATAATAATGCATTAATAAAAAAAAGTTGGAATCGGTTACAAAGGATAGATTCCAAGAAGTGATAATCGATACGTCACTAAACTATATAGAAGATGAAGATAGATAGATATATAGATGGTCAGCTGGTATGTCCCTAAGAGACAAAATAAAAAGCTCACGCATTCGTGGAAGCCTAGGTGTTACAGACATCAACAGCAAGATGGAGGAGAGGCGATTGAGATGGTATCGGCACGTTGGACGCAGAGCACCCGATCACATTGTGAACCAGGCAATCTCCATGGATCTTCCTCGAATAACAACCAGAGGAAGATCAAAGAATTCGTGGGTGGTGCAAAAAGATAACCTGATGCAGAGGCACGGCCTGGGGGACGTAGTCCGGGACAGAAGAGCATACAACCTGAGGACGAGGAGAGCTGACCCCAACAGTCTTCGCAGACAGTGAGTTTGGATAGAGCCAGGGAGAAGACTAAATTAGATAGTACCTAAAATATTTTATTAGTATTGGAAAAGTTAATTACTAATTTACCAAGCCCTTACAAGTATATCTTGCAAACTTAAAAATAATTTCATTGATTACTCAGAATCCGTTATCTAAGATAATCAACTAGGACAAAACCAGTAAATATATCAGGTGTGAAGATAACACATTATGTCGAATGCTGTTTTTAGGAAATATATTTAATTATGAATCATTGTGTCAATCAGAGTGATACGGATGACGTGTAGCGACAGGAAACAGATTAGTGACGCACTAAAATATATATACTCGAACCGAACAGTATCAAAATCTGCTAACATGATAGTCCACAACAGTATTTTAGTAGCGACTTTGATGTATGTATGAGATGGAAACGTGGACGTGGAAAAATACTGAAAGGAGCTGAATAAAATCTGTACAAATTCGTTCAGTGAGAAGAACATGGAATTACAATGTGTACGGAATATGATAAGAGATGAGTATGAACAAAAGGCACAACGACAATCAGTTTTTTTTTATTTAATAAAATAATCTATAGTACAGTACCCGGCGGTAAGTAATACACACCGGGCTTAAGAAAGAGACTGTCGACCATAATCGGCTAATTTCGGCTTTGTAGACCGTAGTCTCTGTCGCTTGACAACGATTGACAAATCGCGACGGAACACGTGTACGAATGAGAGAGATGACGCTAAAAAAAGCCGGAGTTAGCCGATAATGGCCGACAGTCTCTTTCTTAAGCCCGATGTGTATTACTTACCGCCGGGTACTGTACAAACATTTGCCAAAGGCTATATATACAAACTTATTACTTAAGAAGAGAAGAATGTATCTATTTTTTATATTATAACTAAAAGCTAACCTAATTTGAATTCCCAACATGTAAAATTTATTTTTAATAATCGTAATATATAATATTGATATAGTATAATCAATGATAAATAGGTCAAAGTAATTTCAGTTTTTATATTGTAATATAAAATGAACGCTCGTATCGCAGGCCTGTTTCAGTTAGCATGAAAGCAAACAGTTTTATAGAGCAAATCAATCGAATTCATTATTTTGTCGAATAAAAATCTGAAATGGGACCCTATTTCAAATAAAACAGAGGCTATTGTGATTTTTTTGGCCACTTGAACGTTCACTAATAAAAATAATTTACAAACAAAAAACTACTTGATTTATTGATAATACGTGTTAATAAACTGACAGTTTCAATTTTTTAAGATATAAATCATGACATTATTTATAAGTGTGTTTTATTAATGATTTTATTGCTAAGGTTCCAAGTCAAATTATTCGACAAGCATTGATTGCAATTTTAAACGATACAAAAAAAAACACGAAAAAGGTTATAATTCCATTATCGCAAATAGGAAATAGGTTGTCAAATTGAACAGATATAAATAAATAAATTCGATAGAGTTATCACGATCTGAAAGGTGATACCGTGAGCAATGGACAATAAATATTAAAAGAAACAATCGATCTAGAACAATAAATCTTAATAAATATGAAAGCCCATAACAAACCACTGAATGCAGGGGAAGTTATTGTTAAAAAATACCAAATAAAACATGTATCTCCATTATTTATCTGTCAATTCTATTATTTATAGATCGATTGTTTCAAGGTCAAATATGCATTGCTTCCGTGTACCATTTTTTACCAATTATTTTTCAACACCATAATTGTTGGCTGCAAAATTGTTTTATTTTTTTCTGGCAATTTATTATATTCTCGGTTCTCGACATTTAAATAGCGCATTTTCTAATTATTCTTTCGTGCAATAAATGTATAGGACTCGACTTCCATAATCAACTACGGCAGATATAATTAAGAATAAAATAACGAAATATTCCCACCAATACAGGAAATATTTAGTAAAAAAAAAAAACAATATATTAATTTTGAAAATTAATTACCTTTAATGTTTCAGTGAATGGATGTACTCGTATATATGCAATCGAATATTTAGATTCATAATTGAATACAGAATCGGAGAGAAACATTATATATTATAATTAATACAAATTTTATAAATCAGGAAAACATTTTTTTTAAATAGGCAATCCAATCCAACTATAGTTCGGAAATTCTAGGATGAGTCCTGTGACAGCTCACAAATTTGCCCCAATACAACCTTGTAACGATGTTCAGTAATTTTAATTATTTTATCAACTTTAATATAAGCCTCAATTCTAATAAATAGCAAGTTATTTAGGTAAATACATTACATAAGGTTGTATTGGGGCAAATTTGTGAGCTGTCACAGGACTCATCCTAGAATTTCCGGAACTATAGGATGATTTGTGCCACCAAATCAACGATATTACGCAATTATATGAGTCAATTTAATTTAAAAAAATTAAAACTCTACATAATTACAAATTTTAACTGATTAAGCTTTAAAATTTAACAATCGATCTTTATGTTACTTATAGTTAAGGCATTAACACTGTGAAGGTTTAAAGATATAATTTGTTTAGTCCAACACCGTTATTCCACTTTATATAACGGTATAACCCTGCCAGTTTCAATGTTTTCACCTCATCATCAGGAAGCATAAACAAGTCATGTTCATGCTCCCCTGATGATGACACGAAAACCTTGAAACCGATAGGGTTATACAGTCACATAAAGTGGAATATACAGCGCTGGACTAAATAAATTACAATCATTGCAATTTATTTCTATCAAACACTGTTTATTCCACTTTTTTGTAACGGTATAACCCTACCGGTTTCAAGGCTTTCACCTCATCTTCAGGGAAGCACAAACAAGACTAAATTCTGTTCGAACTGGTACCGATATATACGCTTCAACGGTTGGGGGCTCAGGGTTGAGGGAGGCATGGGACGATTTCAGCCAAGAGCGGAGAGATTTTTGGGATATAACCGTTCACCAGATGTTCGGCGATCGATAAACAACAAATTACAATCAATCTATAAGTGCAAAAGATCCTCGAAGAAAGAAGAAACGCAACATTCATTGGCCGCGGCAAAGATATAGCTTTTAGTAAATCAAAACAATTTTTTGAACTAATTAAAAAAACACATTGAAAAAATACTTATTTACTCGTATATATTGATTCTATAATTTTTATAAATTTTTATGTCGGACAACAGAACTATATACTGACAAATATATATTTATGTGACTCTGGGTTCGTTATCAGCTAGTGTCCTACTAAACGACTTGGCTGAATAGAACATTGATTAATCACGTACATAGTAGTGTCTCATTTATGTAAAAATAAAAGTTAAAGTATGTTTTTTATAATAACCTAACAAACAAATATTAACATGAAAATCTTTTTGAAACACACGCTGTTTCTGCAAGTAATTGGATATTAGATATTTTCGGGTCAGAATAATAAATAGCTTGTGTGTTGAGTGAAAGTTCTTTCCAAAACATTCAATCAAACCAAGTCGACACGTCGTTTCGATCAGCATCCATAAATTTCCAAAGAACCCAATTGCTCCAAGAATGTGTCTGGCGACCCGTTCCCGATTCGCGACCTCTTCTTTCCTACAACCTGTCCCAGAATAGGGGCGAGGGTCTCTCCACATATCACTTTCCGCGCTGCAAACCGGAATTTACCGTTGAGTCGCCGGCGCATCAGTCCTCTTCATCGCAAGAAGTAACCCGAAGCCGCTGCGTAAAAAGCAACACGCATTCCGCACAATGCCATCTTAGTCATTTTAACCGAGAATTGCACCCATTTACAGAGATCCACGATAAACCCGAGACTATTGAATGTTGAGCGGCAGACGGACCACATTTAACCATTGCGGTCTCTTTGGCGCATGAGATAAATGCAGAAGTAACTGGTGCGTCTGCATTCTGTACAATTCCGCATCTCGGTGCCTTTGTTTCAAATCGAGGACACGGGAGAAAACCTGATGCCCTCTCTAAGACAAAATATATCCCCGACTTAAGTACTTAACTCAGACCCTAGACAAGTACAAAACAGATTACGCATAATGTAGAAAACTCCTTCCAAGTTGATGGTTTGCTCGGAGTGTCGGTCCGATTGTCGGACACCTTACTCCTTCATCGGTTGTGTAAAAACGGACTTTGGGAAATTAATTTTTGGATTGTTTGGTGGGGGTGTTAGAAAATTTTGTATAGAGAGGAGGGATAGAGTTTGGTACATACATTAAGGTTATAGATACATATAGGTTACATAATAATATACTTATATTTTTATATGTCACGAGCGTTGATAAATATGAATACAGAGAAAGAAAGGATAGTGATGTATACATAGACATAGATATTTGAATAATTATAAATATATTACGAAGATGGGGGCGGGGGAGAACGCTGTGACTTTAAATGTAGAAAACATAAAGTTTGATGTATTATGGGGTTACAATAATAATAAAGACGACCACCTAAGCATTCGCATTTCTGCTGTTTCAAGTTGCCTAGAGTAGGAGCTGTACATAGTCTAGCATTCTGAGCCATACATAATTGCGGGTCTAACGACAGTCTGGTATACCTTTCCTTTCAGTTTTATAGGCATTTTTGGGTCACACAAGACAAATAAAAAGATAAAAAGACAAATAAAATAATAAACATTTGAAAATATTCAGAAGATATACGAGTAAACCAGGTCACAATTAGCGGATTCTTGCATAAACTGTATGTGTACACATAATCGTTGATGAGAAAGTACGTTTAGTAAGTGGAAACAGTGCAACCAAAGTGAACTGCCCATTGTGTTCAATTGACCCAATCGAGATAGTTAAGAAGTATGCAAGATAAACATAAAAGGTCCATGCGATAGGTTCGCGTGTGCGCGCTCGACTGACTGACCATCTTGTGATACTTAAGATGTGTAACAATGCAATACGAATTATCAACTAATTAGAAAATTTGTGGCGTTTATAGGACATCATTAGATGTTCACGCTTTGATAAACAATTACGATTTATGATATATTTCATACATCGTCCATCCATACTATATTTATGGATGGACAAAAATTATGTAGTAATTAAAAATAGTCAATATTATAAATATTATATGTTGATCACTGATGAGCAAGTTTTTTTTTTCGAAAACATAAATATCTCATGAATCAATGAGCGCTACCCTCTCTCTCCGTGGTTGCAGTCCTAAGACTGGTTTGCAGCAATTTCAACTCTTCTCCTCCATTCCTCCCTGTCCTGTGCGGCTCTTTTTAAATCTGTATATGTTGAGCAGCGCACGTCCACCAACAGGTCCTCCAGGTACTCTCGGCGTGGGCGTCCCCTAGAGTTTGTCCCCTCGGCCATACCCTCCATTATGGCATGCAAGAGGCCCTCTTGTCGTATTATATGACCGATCCATCTTGCACGCCTTTCGGACAGGATCCTGAGCAGGTGCCTTCCTCCTTCGATTCGTTGGAGAACCTCTTCATTCGTGATGCGGTCTCTCCAGGAAATTCCTAATAGTCTTCTATAGGACCACATCTCTAAAGCCTCTAGTCTTCGTCTATCTCTTTCGGATAGGCACCATGTCTCGCAGCCGTACATCAAGATACTCCATACATAGGTCTTGATGAGGAGTATTCTCAGTTTTAGGTCTATATTATTTGATTCTATTATTTTCGACCTTTTATTAAATGCAAGTCTAGCCTGATGTATACGGCTGTCGCTACCCTAGGATGAATAAATCCTAATATTACTACAAATCAACGAAAAAAATATGAATGAAGAAAGACTGATCCACTGCACCTGATCATCCAAGGCAAAATAGAGGGTCGAAGAGGTGTTGGCAGAAGGCAAATCTCTTGGCTCCGCAATATACGTGATTGAACTGGTATAAGGAGCGTTGGGGATCTTTTTCGGGCTGCCGGGAACAGAGATGTTACTCTCAGGTGATAGACAACGTTGGGGGGACCTGACATGACACTGAGAAGAAGAAGAAAGACTAACAAAACCAATTCAAAGTGCAAATGTGAGTAGACGGCGTGGTAGAGGAATACCAAGGAGCATATTGTTGGATCTAGTAAATGATATTTTGAAAGAGAGAAACGTAGAAAATCAGAGGAATTGTAAGAGCTTTATAAGGTGTATGGATGTAGAAGAGGCAAAGTATATGTGACGAGATAGAAAAATATGGCACTCCTATCGTCTATACCTACCCTGACAGGGAAATAGCGTAATGGTATGTACGAGTACATATGTATTACAGAGTGCCGTTTGAAAATAACGAAATAAGCCAAGTGTTTGTGAATTTTTCGATGGATTTTTTTTAGAAAGTGGGACCTTTTCTATGAAACAATCTTCCGTCCTCTCTGAGGCAAATCTCCAAATTGGCGAAGTTCTCGGTAGACTTGGAAAAGTCACTTGTCCTCTATATATATTCTGTCAGTTAATATGTTGAGTTAGTTAGGAAGCGCTCTTGAGGTGATCTTAATGTTTTGCAAATTATATTATAAATGATCTCCAACAAAAAATATCTCTTCTGGGATAGGCAAAGAGATGATCTCCACATACATAATATCACCATTCATACTATTCTGTTTCATACCTTTCCCTAAGTAAAATGTTTTTAAACTTTTTCAAACTAAATTCATTTCAATTATTCTCGAATATCTATTACCCCAACTTAACGCATCGATCAATAAGTCCCGGGACTAACCACCAGATGGCGCCTCTAATTACAAATCGCCTCCAATGAAGAAGTGATTGCCGAAACTAACGCCTATTTTGAAACCAAAGATAAATCGTTCTACACGGCTGGCATAGAAAAGTTAGGAAAGCATTGGAATGAATGTATCGCTCTTGAAGGAGACCATGTTGATGAATAAAGAAGAATTTTGGCAAACAAATGTTGTTTTAGTAGTTAGTCCCGGGACTTATTGATCGGTGTGTTAGGATACATAACGTGGATGAAACTATACGCTCAACTGAAAATAATTAAAAATGACGTAAAAATAATTGAAATCAGTGGGAACACGTGTCCATCGGGGAATACACGAGTTTATTGCACTTTTGCAACCAGAAGATGCGGAGAGAGAGAAAATAACAATTAAGTTATGAAATATATGGTATTCGTTGTAAATCGCAACAACTGTTATGTAAAAGTTAATTAGTTTTGGCGCTTTCTTGAAGCAATGAAAGACATGGATTTTATAACAGCGATAAGAAGAAAGTTTCAATTAGCGATGATTTATTTGACATTATAATATTACGCTTCAGTGTATAGACACGGACCGCGAGAATCTCTTAAAAACAAGATTGGTTATAATTATTCATTAATCAAAACATATTCATTATTTATAATACTTTACAAAATCCCGTAATTTTTGTGTTTAATGCTTGTCAGTATTTGAAAAAAAAAACACCGTTTTAGTAAAAAAAATATAGCAACATTAGCACTACACAAGAAGTGAGAAATTGAATAAAGTTTCACGAAATAAGGAGGAAAAATATCTAATCAAAACATATTCATTATTTATGACCCTTCACAAAATCCCTTAATTGTTGTAATTTGTGTGTTTATTGATTGTCAGTATTCGAATAAACACTATTTTAGTAAAAAAAAATATAATATTAGCACTACACAAGAAGTGAGAAATTGAATAAAGTTTCACGAAATAAGGAGGAAAAATATCTAATCACAACATATTCATAATATAAATAGGCCATAGCCCGTACGACGGTTGTCGCCAAAGAAAGGATACGAGAATTGAATTTTGAATACAAGAGAGCGAGAGAGGAATACTTGGATTCTCTCCGAAAGTAATTCGAAATTTGAATCTCGGTGGGTCCGTGATACTGAACGAATTTTAAATACCAAGCTAACAATTTTTGAACCGGTGTAGTAAAAGGGGACGATGTATAAATGATATATATAAACAAATTTTACATTTATGAATATATATTTTCATAAATGTAGAATTTGTTTTACTTCCGTGAATATTTCACGGGTTGCAATTATTTATGATATTATTCATTATTTATGATACTTCACAAAATCCCGTAATTGTTGTAATTTGTGTGTTTATTGCTTGTCAGTGAGGAAAGATATCGTTTGTTAAATATCTTATTAAAATATTTTTTTTATTTGGTGTGTTGTAGTTCAACTTACACATATGATTAATTTAACACTTTCATGTTGATACATGCGGTAAATGTATAGTTTTAAAGCAATTTCTTCCCGTCAATAAGCTTTTGTTTCATAATTAACATCGGTATCCATGGTCGTGTTTTAAATATAGGTAAAATAAAATAATGTTTTGAGTAAAATCAATAAAACTTAAAGTAAAAAAAAAAATCTCAAGGAAAATGGGGATAAGTAGCGGCATTGTTTAAGATTTATATAATAAAGGAATATTTTGAGATAAATAATTCAATATTTTTTTCTCAAATATTGATAAGGATAAATCACATCAGATTGAGTCAGGAAGATCGTCCTAATGCCGAACAGAGTGAGCCGCAAAAGAAGATGTGTGACGAGTTGATAAACGAAGGATTTTGCCGTCACCAGATCCGAGGGGCAGTCCATGCTCAGAAAAATAATTGAATCCAAATAAAAGAACTTATTTAAAAAAAAATCCAGTCTGGTTTTCATTTAAAGCCTCAAACATATTTCTGGTTGGTCGGAAGAGATTACCACATGACAATAAGCCCACCAGGTATATGGTATACAATATAATACATACAATACAAAATACTAATAGGAAATTTTCTCTTTCTTTTTAACCATTTAAAATACGCTTTTTCCATTTTTAGAAACAAGATGAGTTTTTTTAATGTTTTGTGATTTGATTTACCTTATTAAAAATATTTTTCTAAAACTGACCATAATTTCCGAGACATTTTAATTGATTCCAAAGATTAAATATTTATGGATACTAAAATAAAAAAAAAACTATCGTAGAATTCTGACAATAACCGACAATCAAATAGCTAAATAATTTAAAACATTTACAGCAGGTGATGCAATATAAACACTTTGAATTGACGTGCAACTATTCAGCCAAATCAACCTGCGCGCGAAACATTTCGTACGATTAAGGCAACTGTCAAAAATGAGACGTTCTCAGATCTCAGAGTGGTTTTTCGTATCGCTATATTAGCAGTTAAGTTCAAATGTATGAAATAGATCAAATAGTTACCATTTAAAATACGCACACGGCCAAGATTTGCTAGCACATTATACGAGTATTATACGAACCATTGTGACTATTGTCCATTCCACTCCCAGCATCACACAACATCCCGAGCCTCGCGGTAGGAATTAATTAGCGAGCGGCACGTTTCCCAAAAGAGCGTAGTTTTAGAGCTTGTTGGCCTGGTAATTAATTCGGCAGCAGTACGCGCGGGCGGGAAGTTTGGACAGTGACCGAAACGTGTTTGGCAATGCGAATCAATTGACAATAGCGTGACTTGCAGACAGGCACCGATGTTCAACTACTAGGAATATTCAATATGTTTAACCAATGATCAAGTGTTACTATTATTATCTAAGCATTCAAGGAATCGAAGTATTTCGTTTCAGTAAAACATGGTTGGTTAATTGTCATGTGCCAACCTCCTCCAACCAGATCTTAAGTTTTTTTATATTTTTTTTATCAAAACTCTATAAAAATTCTGGGTTCAAATAAACGGCTTACCAACAAGGTTACGAAGGATCTCATCCCACCATAAACTTAGGAATAATACAAGTTTATTACAGGATAAGGGAGTCCACTATATTTACACTTAACTTCTAATATTTTATAATTATTTTAATTTTTGTATAATAATGGGTTCAAGTCCCGAGTTAGAGCGCCATTGAGCAGAGTTTACTCTCTCAACGGTGATATATAAAATATCCTTATATTATTAAAATTATTTCACATTTAGAAAATTTAAAATTTAGATAATTATTTTCTTTCGTATTAATATAATGTATTGTATTCTCGATAAGTATGTTAGCACTTTTTATGAAGAATGTGAAAAAAATATTAAAATTTGTCTTAACCCTTTAACGGGCATAAGAAAAAATCGGTCGCATATGCGACCACCCTTATGGTTATACTTATAAGGGTTCATTTTCTTAATGAAACGTTTTTAAGTAACACAAATGTCAAATTGACAAATGTAGTGGACGGGCAGAGGTCTTATTAAAGACAGATCGTCGTGAAGTTAGCTGCATGTTCAGTAGCAACGATCTAAACATCCGGTCAATTTATTGTCAAAAATATAAATAGGTATTATAAGTAAATCACCATTCATTATATCTCATATAAGAATTTTATTTCCTAATACAACCTAAACTTAGATATTATTACCTAAACATTCATCGGTCACTTTTGCGACCACTGACATGACCCCTGAAATGGGCACAAGTCTCATATACGACCGCCTCATTTCCAAAAAATAATTTTTTTTAAACCACATTTTCGAAGAAATAAAGTTGATTTGATACACATAATAATGATTTATTCAACAAAAAACTCAATATCTCAAAAATAAAAACTAGCCCTATAAAGGGTTCAAATACAATAACTATACAATGGACCTTAGAAAATTGCAGTATTTTTTTTTTTTCAAAAAGTGGCAACTATGTTATATAAAATATATTTACAATTAATATTTAAATAAGATACTTGATTTAATATTATTCATATATGAATGGGATCATTTTGAGTAAACGTTTGCGAAAAATCGAAAACCGGTTTCCAATGATGTATTCAATCGCTTCGGCAACCCATGACTAATAAGACCAACGGAAAAAGATTAAAAATAGATTCAAAATTATTATAATTCGCAAGTTCTCATTTCGGAGGCCTATATCTAGATAAACTTGGGAGTGTCCGAAACGTGTTCTATCTAAAAAGGACCTACGTGTTAACTGGTTGGGTGTGAGTCACTTGCACCTATGGAAAAATACAAAAAAAATATAAACGGGTAGGCAGAAAGAACAGATCTCTACTTTTTTAAATCCCAGCAAATTACAGCGTTTTTTCTCTTCTATTAGATAGGAGCATATGCAGATTGTCGTGCATACTCTCCTATTGTTTTAATGTCTTCCTAAACATCTCGTATTTCTTAACTGTGACGACCTCCGTGGCCTAGTTGGTAAGACGCCAGCCTCCCGGTCCGGAGGTTGCAAGTTTTTTAAAAAGGTTTCTTTAACATCTTCTGATTGGTTGGAAGAGATTGCCACATGGCAATACACCCGTCAGGCTGTATTGTACACAACAAAAGTGTAATAATTGTATTGTATTACACATTCGTTGTATACAGTACAAATTGGCAGGTTTATTTCTATGTGGCAATCTCTTCCAACCAACCAGAAATATGTTGAAGAGGCTTTAAGTGAAAACCAGGCTGGTATAAATATTTTAAAAATCTAGGTTCCAACAGGAATCAAATCCACAACCTCCGGGTTGGAAGTTAAGCGTCGTACCAACTAGGCCACGGAGGTCGTCAGTATTCATTATTTTTTCATGGCAGGACCACCTTATTACTTACTCCTTTCTTTCCTTCTTTGGATCTTCTTACATAATGCAAAAATAAAGAAATAATAGAGGAAAAATAAAGATATAACAGAGGAAAAATAAAGATATAACAGAGGAAAAGTAAAGATATAACAGATGAAAAAGTAGCAATGCTAACTGATGATAACATTGGTTCGATAAAACCGATTCGAGACTTCGAAAGTCGCAGAAATAAGAATTTAAAAAATAAAGCAGTAAAACGAAAATGTATTGACGTTACGGTCCAAAATCAAATCACTACTTTTGAATAGAAAACTATTATAATACTATACCACGGAGATGACAAGAAAGAATTTCAAATAAATAATATATTATTATTTTTTTTGTAAGAAATTAACAATAGAAAGACTAAAATGCGTTCAAATCCCATTCTCTCCTTATTCATGGACCAGATCAGATGTTTCAATGTATTCAAAGTATGGACACACGAGGAACCGCTTAACGAAAAATATATATTTAAACTCTATGAGTCACGCTGGCCAACGGAAACATATTTTAGATAATGTAGGTAAAGTAATCAAATGGTACGGACGGTAATTACAGAAGATAAAAAAAAACACCAGACAGTATTTTCTGACATGTGGGAGGCATACGTCGTAAGAAAACTATTTATCAAAATCGATTTATACGAGTATTTAGCATGAAATAATAAAAAAAAACATTTTGCCAGAAGAATAAAAAAATACACATCAGGAAATTTAGCTTAAATAAATGGCAACTCTGAAATTAGTAAACAGTAATAATTATAATCTGTGATAATATCGTAATTAATATTACAATAATCCACATTACGCGGTTAATTAATTTGCCTTTTACTTTCAAAGTATATCGCATAAAAGTAGTCGTACATTGTGTTTCTGTGAACATGCCGCAATATAATGCAAGTTGATATTTTTTTTAAGGAAACAACGTTTATTTTTAAATGTCGATTTCAAATTATAATCAAGATACTCATTGCAAAGTTCATTGCAATAATTATTAATAACTTCAATGTTTATATTGATAAATAAAGCGATCAATAACAAAAAAACACTATAAAATCCAACCAAGCCTGAAGCAAATAATATGAATAAATATAAATTTGAATTTAATAGTTTATATTTCGTTTTAAATGATCAAATGTGCTATTTTTTTTTATTTGTAAAGGGCAGCTCAAAGCGCCACTAAAAATATTAGATAGTATTAAATATGAAAATTGAAGGGAAATTTGTTGCAGTTGCAATAAATAAAGGCATCTTAAATTTTTTCTTCCCAAAATTGCTCACCACCAAAACTTTAAATACAATTTGCAAGCGACTGAGATGTGTCATTGATTCATAGCAGTAAGCGCAAAAAACGGAATACCAGAGTATATTCAAATACCCCTTAGGTTTATTGCAACATGGCAACCAGACAGGGGTCGTTTTATTGAATACCATCGAGAATCGAACCTGAAGCCCCCAAGTGGAAGAATAGTGTTCCATAAAATAGGCAAGTCATGGAGTCCGTCGTAAATTTTGTTTTCTTAATTATATTTTGTTATATATTGTATTGTGTAACACTTTCGTTCTATACAGTACATCCTGGCGGGTGTATGGCAATTTTGCAATCTCTTCCGAACAAACATAAGTCAGTAGCCTTAAAGGAAAACCAGACTAGAACCCTTTTTAAAATAAATTGGGTTTCAACGGGAATTGAATTCTTAGAACAATTATAAAATTAACAAAATATCGATTTCTTAAAATAATGTCAGTAAGGCGAAATATGAACAGTGGTACGCTAAAATTTACTTAGATGGTACGAATAAAATTTATTTAGGTGGTACGAATAAACTTTATTTAGGTGGTACGAATAAAATTTATTTAGGCGGTACAAATAAAATTTATTTAGGTGGTACGAATAAAATTTAAAAATACATAGTTCGCGGTTGTCTGGCATACAATAAGTGTATTTACTTAGAATCATATTAGTTTAAGTGGGCCTCACGTCAAAACCGCCAAAGTACGTGTATTAATTCCACATGTAACTAGATGTTACCACATGGGACATTAAGATGTGGCATTTTACTTTCGAATAAAACCGAAGTTGGTCTTATTTCCTGCATGCAAAAGAGAGATGGTCCAATTTCGCAACCGTAACCAGATCGATGGTCAGAATACTAAATGTTATTTGCTATTTTAAATATTGATTCAAATTGAATTGATGTTTTCGGAGTATCGATTAAATAACTATTCAAATTGTGCCATGTTATTTGGACCACGTTATATAAACTTGGATTTGGCACAACATAATTGTTTTGATATTATACATACGAGTATAGAATGTTTTTATTAACCGATTCGGCACTGATATTTAAAATATTAGCGATCTGAATATGAATCGAGAAAAATCATATAAATAATTCAAGTAAGTTCATTTACTTATTTAGACAGTTTATTTTACAATATATAAATGCCGAGTTTATTAACGTACAACAATATTTTCCAAACAACCAGAGCTCCAAGCTACCCAGATTCGTGACATTTGCTGGTTGAAAGGTTCTAAAGCTTTTTTTCCAAAAAGGCTTAAAGCATTACAAAAACAGTTAAAGAAAATATTTGCGAATGTCACCAAATTTTGGTAAAAGATAATAAAGAAGGGAAAGAATTATTGCGTTATTAAAGAGGTTTAAATATTTTAAGTTATGGTTGTCTAAAAATGTACTCCGAATTCACATTCACATCGCTATGAATTCAGAGTACATGTTTAAGCAAAAAAAAAACAGCTAAGGACTATAACACATTACATATATAAATACCATATCGCCGTTTCCATGTCAGGGTAGACAGAAAGGAGAGAGCGTCAGACTTTCCTATCGCGATACACAATCTTTCGCTTGTTCTACATCCAAACATCTCATACAGCTCCTACGATTTATGTGACTATAAAATTTCCTTCTTTTAAAATGTCATTCACTTGAATCAACAACAATAATATGAATTTACATGAAAAAGAATGTTCGGGTGATTGTCCGTCTTTGTGGGGTTCGTGGGCATGTGCTCACGTATATGTTTATGGATTTCGTGGAGATGGATAGTCATTTGAATGATTTATGCGACCACGTAACTTGCTTCATTTACTTTTGTCTGGTTGGTTGGAAGAGATTGCCGCCTGGCAATAAGCCCGCCAGATTGTATTTGCAATAAAAGTGTTAAATAAATAAATAATAATAAAAACGCCAATTTATATAGCGCCGTTTAGAGATGACTAACTTAGGATTTGAACCCACTATTATTGACATATTCAAAATATCACAAAATAAATATATATAAGTTGAATGTAAAGATAGGAAGGTTGTGGCTGCCATACTTTGTCTCGCTCAGCCACAATTTTCTTGATTCTACCGCGACTTCCACTGGTTAGTATATCTTCGTTCGTTTTCCATGCCCAAACTATCACTAAGCGCTCGTTTTCTTAAAATAAATGCTAAAAGGGAAAGGTGAAACATAAAAGTAAACGACTATAGTAACCGAGACAATGCTAGAGAAGATACAGACACAGAGAAGCTGTGTCGCAATAACAAGCTCGTAAAAATACTTTCATTCAGACGAAAAAACGCAAATATTAATTAACTCCAACTGGTCGTTATATAACAAACGGCAGTTAGTATTTTTAACTTAACAGTTAATACCACGAAAATACGTGTAATTAATTTCATAAATGACTTCCTCGCGATAGAGAACTATCAAAAATACCCATAAACAGCGTGTATGTGTAATTAAGACGAAATTTTTTTACACGTATCAGCAACATTCCGGAGTGTATTCAGAAAATATAATAAACAGCTAAAAGATTTCGCATTTTTTTCCACAGACAACTTTTATCAGTAACCCTTAACTTGACAGTAAGTATTCCATAAGAAACAAAGTCTTTAAATTTAAATTATTTATTTGGGATCTCGATGCTGAGGAACATAACCCACATTGACATAGCTGTTGGTTGCCACATTATTCTCCAGTCCTCTCTGCATTCAGTCGGTGTACTAAGAGACTGTGGCAATTGGCAGGACCATAGCAAACATGGTTGTTCCAAAGCATAGATGGTCTACATCTACTCCTGCGACCCTCCGTACTACCAGCGACTGTGAATCCCTCTATATCCTCCTTACGCGAAATGTGATTGAAGAATGCGACAGCGAGTGTACAATCCTGAAAACTTATCTGAGATAAGAGCTTCTGAAATGGAGACATTTGTAAGTTGTCCTGTCCACATCCATCGTTTCTGTATTAAAATATGTTTAATGTGTAAGTTTCAACTTTGCCTCCACCAAATCATATCACTTTAGTGACATCGACACGTAGCTTAGTGATATTTGTCCCGAACAGTGCAGTAAGATGGCAGCCAACAACAGAAAAATATGTCATACATACATATTATCACGCTTTTTTCCTGCTAGGATAGGCAGAGAGTGCAGAGGGCAAGAGTCCTCTACATTGACAAACATATTTCGTTACTTCCACATACATACACCTGCTCATACAGCACTTCCGATTTATTATACTTCTTACATTTCCTTACATTAAAACGTTTAATGTGTCTATAAGCACTATTTACATTTTCATTAACAGAATTTGTACTGCAATAAGATAAATAAATGTGTGTATAAAATACTCTTGTATTTCCCTTGAATTATTTTTTTCAATATTTGTTTGATTGTTTATTTTATTGAATTAATCAATGGCTTCAATATTTTCATTAAAAAACGTACATTTATTTTGGCATACATTACCAAGGTATATATCAAGGGTGGGCATACATGAGGTCAACGAGAGCCACATTCTGGATTTTCACGTATATAAAGAGCCACACCATAGTCACGTTCTCACGTAGTATAAAATACACAAATTCAGATTTATTACATATTCTACACAAATCTTAATTGCTATATAAAGTATAAAAAATATACATAAGAAAATATAAAAATAGCGCGCAGAATACGGTTTGCGTGGTTTGCGCACATAAAGAGGCAGGAGATGCGCGCGCAACCTGCACATTAAAATCACAGCACACACGTATACACCAATTCTTGCGTCTTTGACAGTTGCATTCATACATGAGCATCTTGTCACTTACAATATTTAGAAAGGAAAATCGCGAAAATACTAGTATAATGGGGAAAGAAAATATCTATATTTTTATAAGAGACATTGGGAGCCGCACTTAACCCAACGACGAAGAAGAGCCGCATTTGCCCACGTCTGGTATATATCATCATTAAGTAAGATTTTTTTTAAATAAGTTGTTTTTTGCTACAAATTTGTCATTGCATTTGAATAGAATAAAATAATCGAAAAACAAGAAAAAAATTTACTTGAAAACATAAGTCTGAAAAATGCATACTAATATTTTTACCACATATAATAATCATTTGACAAGTTAAGGGTTATCTTCTATATATTACTAGCATAAGACTCAGATTGAAGCTTATATAATGGAGGTAATCGATTTCATTCAAATTTTATTGCCAAGGCGTATTTATTTGAATGCTGTTTTCACTTTTTCTTTACAATCATAATTGTTAAACGTTTTCCTCTCTGTTCGCACGCCGGACGACAACGGATATTTTTTCAAAAAAAAAAACCCAACGGCCAACGGATGATTGTATGACATCATCGTGGGTCGATGTCAGGCGCGATGGCAGAGCATGGACTGACTAATGAAAGATTAATGATAATATGTTTAGTTTAAAATGAGACGGCGTCAATCTGCTTCACGGAACAACTAGAATATCGTGTTTCATAGAGGAAAGACTTAAGTTCAAACAAGAAATTTATACAGTTGTGTTTATGTATCATATACTGTATTATCCGCATGCGTTTATTTATTTCGATATATTTTCATTACAATATATAGTACATATAACAGTATAACCCTACTGGTTTCAATATTTTCGCCTCATCATCAGGGGATCGTAAACAGGATTCTTAAGACACAAAAAGTTTTTAGAATCCTGTTTTTGCTGTGTGTATTAAGTGGAAACTAAACAAATTACAATGTGCTATTTATAGTGAAGGCAATTAACGTTGTGGAGGTTTAAAGACATTGTAATTTTTGTAATTTGTTTTATCATTGCCGGGAAGACTTTGCGTGATCGTGTAAGGAACACCACAATCCGAGAGGTCTGTGAGGTCCAAGATGTGATCAGATGGGGACGACAGCGTCGACAATACTGGTACCAACACGTCAACTTCAAATGGCTTGTAAACAAAGAATGAATTGACAGATCGAAATGAAATTTTGAGTACGTTCTTATGACATATTAAAATGGCGTAGAAATTTTGGTTTTTCTACTGCTCCATAGATGTCGCTTTCAAAACTTTTTGACTAACCTATTATACCTTGTGGTAATTTAATTTCCAGGCGGTTATATAATGCAACCGACCACTATTATACGATAAATAAAAAAATGGTTTGATTGCTGGTATATTAATAATCATAATAATAAAAAGACAATTTATACAGATCAAAATTTCCTTAAAGGCGCTCCAATTCAGAACTCGAACTTACTTTTATTGACAGATTAAAAATATTACAAAATAAATATATTTATTTATTTAACACTTTTATTGCAAATACAATCTAGCGGGATTATTGCCAGGCGGCAATCTCTTCCAACCAGCCAGACAAAAATAAATTAAGCAAGTTACGTGGTCGTATAAATAATTCAAATGACTATCCCCACGAAATCCATAAACATGTACGTGAGCACATGCCCATGAACCCCACAAAGACGGACTTCAATTACGGCTTACTAGTTAGTTTTTCATTTTTGGTTTAGTTTTGAAAAGATTGGTACATTACAATAAATTTGTCAGATTGCACGACACACGACGAAAATGTAATACAATACAACATAGTGAAATACTATAAAAAATAAATGAACCCACAGGGAAAGATAAATGTAGATACAAAATTCTTGAATTTACATTTTTGCTAACTAAACACTGAAATTGTTATTGTAAAATATAATACTCGTCTTTTATAAGTCATACAATCATACCACGTTAATAATAAAAATTAAAAAAACACCCTTCAAACATATAAAATAAACAAATAAATAACAGTTGCATCATAAAAAAACTACCCATTTCCATAATAGTAAAAAAAATAAGGATTGTAAAACAGATGCATCCCAATAGTGCAATTATAACATTTCACCCTTTGATTAAACACTGTGCTTTATGATAAAGTGCACATTAAAGAACAAAATTCGACTGCATCTAAATTGAGTTTAACGCTGGCACGTGCTCAGTTAATTTATACCCTGCAATGTTTGTTTAAATTAAAAGTAATAACAAAACAGCGCTAGACCAAACCAAAACAGAGTAAATAAATTGTTTGGGGCGGAGATGCGTTCAGAATATAGGGGTTGTTCTATTTTGAAAACGTCAATATAAATCATTGAGAACGTCGGCTGCGCGGACGAGTCAGTATAATTGGCCCTCAAAAAATATTTCTAAATGGTGTGAGCTTTTAGAATGAATCGAAGGGGAGTAATAGGCGAATGCGGTTGCATTTTCTCACTCGAATTGGCAACCAGTAAACAACTCCCCCCATAAACATAAAATGCGAGAACTTTCGATAAATACGACAAATGTGCAAGGGGCAATGATTTGGAGACATTTCTGCAACAGATGCAATATAAAAATGGAAAATAGGGGTGCGAAAAATTCAGGCAGTGGATTGGAGCGTAGTTGTGATGCAGGAAGGGTAAGTTGCAGTAAGAATTTGTGTGAACTCTTAAATTTCGTGTTTTTTTTTTCATCATCACTGTATGTATGCTCACGCATATGTTGATGAATCAGGGTTCCATTTCGCAATGTCACATTGTGAGATAGACTTGTGATTGGTCTGAAATTGTGAAGTATTCCAGGGGATGACTTGTATGGTACATATACCGTATTGGCCCGACTATAGGGTGACCTTCATTATAAGGCGACCCCTATTTTTTTATCTGCTTTTTGGACAAAAAACATTTCCCTCACCATATTATGAAAAATAAAACTCGAATATAAGGCGACCCCCTATTTACGTGTCGCCTTTATAAATAAAAATCTCGCCTTATAATCGGGCTAATACGGTACTTAAGTCTCACAACTTATCAAGTTGACGAGAGTTTGTGACATAGGTATTAAATAATCAACAATCGTTTAAAAGCATCAACTCATTCTTCCATGTTTATATGTCCTCAGTAAGATACAGGCAAAACTCTAGTTTACTGAAAATATGACAAATGAAAGGCAACAAACCCAAATGCATATAAATTGAGAGTCCACTTTAAATTATCTGTTTTTAATTGGTGATTGTCTTGTTTTCATAAATTATACATTCATACAATTACTTATGTAAATAAATAAATAAAAATTATATTTCGGATGTGGTCTTAATCCAACAGGCATAAATTGCCAATAAATGTCATTAGTCTTCATACCGGACGATCTCGTAATAACATAATCCTGATTAGTACATTCAACATGTTACCGTTTTGCAACCAACCAGCGTTCCACAGCAAAGCAGGAGGTCTCGTAAGTTTATTTTTGGAAATAATAGCGACTTTTTCCCATGTTGAAATAAAGCGATATTTCTTTAGAATCACTTAATCTAGAAATTATCTTAAATGGCGTTAAATTAGTTGTATGAAAATAATTTAAAAAAATACAGTTTTTATTGTAATTTATTTTTATCAAACACTGTTTATTCCACTTTTTTATAAAGGTATAACCGTACCGGTTTCAAGGCTTTCACCTCTTCTTCAGGGGAGCACAAACAAGACTGAGATGAGGTGAAAGCCTTGAAACCGGTAGAGTTATACCGTTACAAAAAAGTGGAATAAACAGTGTTTGATAAAAATAAATTACAATGTCTTTAAACCTCCACAACGTTAATGCCTTAACTATAAACAACATACAGTTTTTATTTAAAAAGTATGAATAATGCCGTGCAAATATACGGTTTTGCTAGCAACATAATAAGACATTAGAGAAAATTAAACTCGAACCGAGATATAGATCAAATTCCGCGTTCAGTAATTGAGAGATTTGTAACAAAACAATAGTATGTTCTCGTATAATAGTTGTGTACTTTTATGTTATCTCCATGAATAATGCGTAACAAATTGTAAGAAAACTAGTAAGGAAATAGACGGAAGGTTATTATAATCAAATTATATTGCATTCAAACAGTAAAAGAGATCGATCTGCAAGAAAACACTAAACAGAATTAAGCATAAAATAATTGTATTTGTTCAATATGTTCCACTCACTTCTTATATTTACACTTAACTTATTTGCACATTTATTTTATTATATTTTTAATCTGTCAATAATAGTGGGTTCGAGTACCGAGTCAGAGCGCCCTTAAGAAGAGATTGCTCTCTAAACGGCGCTTTATAAATTCTCCTTTTATTATTGTTACTATAGTGAATAATAATAAAACCAAGAACAATTCATAAAAAATCTAAATTAATTACATTCATCCCCGCCACAGTTTCTACCGCCTATCCCGAGGCTAATAATCGATTGTGAAATAGATCGATATTAGATAAAGTGTGATCGCCGTCTTATTTATCCTGACGGGGATTAGTGATAAGATACTTTATTTGATCTCTTTTCATTTACTCTTTTTTACCATCCCGTCAAGCATTTTATCATTATGGTCATCGTTTATTTTCTACGAGCATCTTAGAAACGTTATTCGCTTTCCCTTAATGATAATCTTTGAGGGGAATAAGAAAAATCGTTCCAACGTTCTTATCACATCCTTTTTTAGGTTATTTAGAAGAAAATAAAACTTTCAAGTTAAACTCATATTCACAACTTGGAAAACATGAATGTCTCACTAACTTGTTTTTTTATGTCTTGAAATTATGGACTATTTATTATGTTTGCTTTTATTTTATTGAAAGGTGATATCTTTCACACATCATATTTACATAATTCGCTTTAAAGATCTTATTAAATCAGAATTTCTATACATCGGAATTGAATAATATTGAACAATAAATAATTTCGTTATTCCACTTATTACATTCATCCCCGCTACAGTTTCTACCGCCTATCCCAAGGCTAGTAATCGGTGAGAAAATAAATGTAACTGTAAAAAAATATTTTGCAAAGAAAACGCCGATTGATTTAAATGGGTCGTAACGTGTGGGGTGTAAGGGGTGATGGCGAATAACACCCAGCCGACCCAAATGTCAACCTCACCTGCCCGCGGTGCACCCTCCTAGATAACATACGAGGCTCTGGCGACTGAGAATTGGCGGGATAACCATAGTACGCAAAACAGAACTTAATATTCTGTTTAAAGGACGATGATCATCTGATTCCTAGAATTTCAGGTTTTTGTGCGTCAGATGGAAATCGGCACTGGAATAATAAATTCAAAACTAGCCAAAGAAAATAAAAAATGAGAGGGCAGACCACACCACTATGTGGGAATAATAATGCCAAGGAAGAGAGAGAGAGAGAGTAACGTGTGTTTTATAATCTGCATATATTATTCTGAAATGACACGCCGATCAATACAACGGTGACCGGTGACCGATGAAATAATAAAACGAATTAGAATTTATGATAGAAATGGAAGGAAGGCGATTGCACTACCGAATTTGTACAAATAACAGAGCTCCACAATGTCAGCCACTTCTGGCAGTACGGCGAACAACAGAATACATCCGTTAAGAGACCGTTAAATCGACAGTAGCAAAAAACAATGTTGGAGCGAGCGCAGAGTTCTGCTCGGGGTCAACACTCCAAACTCCAGTAATGGGATGGGCACAGTCCGATGGGACTTCGTAAAAAAAGATATACCAGATGACCTCGGTTTAATGAAAATTTATCAAAATGCACGCTTGAAGAATTAGTGTAGCAGGAGTGCGAAGTTAATTGAAGACGATAAAAAAAATATATCGTGAAACAACTTATTATAATAACCTTGCATTAATAAGAATAGATTCAAATTTCTAAATAACCCTATTATATAAAAATTAAAGGGGTGTAGCGATAGGAAACAAAGTCAAAGGGCTCGAATCGGACAGTATCAAAATCTGCAAAGATGATATAGATAGCCCATAATAGTATTTTGGAGCCAACTATGATTTATATGAGTGAAAAGTGGACGTGTACATAGACTGAGAGAAGTGAAATAAATGTTGTACAAATGCGTGCATCGAGAAGAATATGCGGAATAAGAAATATAAATACACAATCAGCGATAATGAAATAAATTAAATGATATATTCTGACATTTTTCTAAACAATATTATTCAGTAATAAGCCCTACCGGCACTGGCCGCCATAGTCAAATAGATATCAATTTTAATCTCCGGAAACTCTTATTTAATGGGAAAGGCAAAATGGAATACTTAGCAAGGTGTGTATAAACTTTTATGTGCTGATTGTGATAATTTATATATAGGAAAGACAGGAAGATCTTTTGAAAAGAGATTTCGTGAACACCAATCCGCCTTAACAAATCCTCTAATTTATTCTGAAATGGCTAATCATTGTCACCGTGAGAATCATACTTTTTCAATCGATGATGCCAAATTCTTACATATCAGTAGTAACGGAAATAAATTGGACAGATTAGAGGCCCTAGAAATTTCTAAGTCAGTACATCGATCCGAACATCTGTTGAACAGTTATATCCCAAAAATCTCTCCGCTCTTAGCCGAAATCGTCCCATGCCTCCCTCACCCCTCAGCCCCCAACCGTTGAAGCGTGTATATCGGTACCAGTTCGAACAGCATTTAGTATTGTTTGTGCTCCCCTGAAGATGAGGTGAAAGCCTTGAAACCGGTAGGGTTATACCGTCACAAAAACGTGGAATAAACAGTGTTTGATAAAAATAAATTACAAATAGATATCGTCTACGTATGAAAGAAAATTATATTTATCGTTTTATGGTACCCTGTAGGTACTATACCATTTCTCTCATTAAAATTGCACCATGCCATTATTTACCGGTAACAAATAAATACATAAACTTTTTAACGGTGGATAGTTTCGGAGTTTGCTGGCCATGATTGAAAAAAGTGTATTGACATTTTCCGGAAGTTGCGACATGAAACCATCTGCAAAAGGTAGTACTTCTACTGAAATTTACCTAAAACGGGAATGTATTGATTGAGCCAAATTCGTAATTAAAATAGTGTTCCGAAGTAACACAAGGGTGAAAAACATTAATAAAACTTTCAACAAAACTTAATTCATATTCATGGAAATTAACTAATAAATATGTAAACGCTAAAAACGAATAATATCATAGTATAAATAGGCCAAAACCCATACGACGGCTGTCGCCAAACAAAGAATACGAGAATTGAATTTTGAATACAAGAGAGCGAGAGAAGAATACTTCGAAACAGATTGAAATTATACTGAACGAACCGGTGTAAAAGGGGACGATGCCAATTTATTTTGAATTGTAATTCATTAAATAATTTATTTATTTCCTATTATATTGAACCTTATAATTACTTGTGTTTATTCATCTTATGCTCTTTTTTTTTAATGCAGACAATTATATGTGGCTTTTTCACGATGTCGGAAATGCGAAAACATTAAAGTAAATATATCTGAAACAAGTCTTCAAGGAAAACTTTATCAACGATTTAAATTGAACAACAGTACTGTTTATATGTATACACAAAACATCGTGTATAAAGAGATTTTTGAGAATTAAATAATTCATCAATCAAGATGTACCTTTTTTTATTTTAAACTTAAAACATTAATGAACCCTAAAAACTTTAAGCTGATCTTGCTCCATTCGGTATTTCAACAAATTTGAATTTGTTTTACTTCCGTGAATATTTCACGGGTTGCAACTAGTCTTGTAAAATTCGCCAAAAAGACATTTTTAATTATTGGTTCCGAAATCAAACAGATTAGTATCTAATTAGCGATAATGAGAACTCTTAACCCTGAGAGATCGGCGCACTGCTATAGCAGTGGAAGAAATTTGTTCTACCGTTGTATTCTAAATGAATATTATTCATTTAGAATACAAGGGTACATATTCTAAAATATATTTATGTTGTAAAAATAGTTTTATTTTTTTGTTTTTTTGTTGTTTAAAATAAACATTTATCACGAACGTCCGAATCGTAAATATATCTCAGCACTAGATAGACAATTATATTTTTTTCTCGTAGCGCTCTCAGCGTTAATGATGAAGAAAAGGTCTATTCAAAATAAAACTAATTTATTAATAAATTTCTTTCATTTGTAATTTAAACAAGCAATCACAACCCCAGCACATTTATGATTCAATCGTCGTCTCTGGTCAGTGATTTAGTGAATATTCGAACCCTATTATTTTTACATAATGGTATTTTTACAGTGGATGAGCAGGCAAACATTCAATACTCCTGGAAAGTAATTAAACTTAGGAGCAACTAAAAGAAATATAACAATGCACATTTGATCTATAATTGTACATTTCCTGTTTGTTGCCTTTCTAGCGCATCGGTATTTAGACTACATAGTTAAATTAACTGAATATACACATTGATGACACTGTAATATTATGTTCTTTAGGAACAAGTATGAAGCACGCGCTGCGTTCGTCTCAACCACACAGAATCCGTTGTCTCGGCGTTACGCAAGGCTGAATCACGATTTTATTAAATTTACATGACGTGTCAAAACAGCGTTGAATTGAACCTACGTAATTGATTCCGGAGCGCGTACGCACGGTAGCCAGTTGGTTATTAATAAATACGCATCCAATCGACTCAATGAAACGGGCTTACGCAATGTCGTTGTAACAATTGCATTTGGATATGGGGCGAGAGCCGGGCCGTTACATCAAGTCTGTCAAACTTGCGGCCCGCGACGTCAACGCAATGAAAATTTAATATTGAAAAAGCCGAGATTAAGCTTCACCTTATTGGATTTAATTAGATACATATCATAACGTCGTGTCCCTTGCAGAGTAGACAGAGAGAACGGATCTCCAACTTTTATATCCAAGCACACAACCCTAGCCATCTCCACATTCATACATCTTGTCATGCACAATCGTTTATTTATTATTCACATTTCTCACTTTACCTTGTTTTGAAATCCATCCGTTTCATCCAGCCATGTTTTCCTCGGTCCACCTCTTCTTACAGGCACACTTTGCACTTCTGATTTGTACTTGTTGAGTAGTTTTTTCATCTTTCATTCTCTCCACATGTCTAAACCATCTTTATAGCTCCTTTCTTCATCTTGCCTAAAATATCGTTTGTATCCATTTCTGACGTCTTCTTCGTTCAAGGCTTATAAACAACTGATTTCAAATCACAATTCATAAAACCGGGGAAACTAAGATGTAAAAATACACAATAAGATAACATGGCTTTAAAGAACTTACAGTTTTTATTATTTAATATTTATTTAAGGTTCATAATATTCACAATCGATTATATTGGTAATACAACAAAGGAAATATATATTTTTATTTTTAAGATGAATGTTTTGTCAGACCAATACACGAACTATTCAAAACCTCATTTAAAAACTGGACTTGTTGAGCTAAAGGTCCGATATGTGGCCCAATAGTGGTCTATATTGGGCATGCCTGTTACACGGAAACCGGCATTACGAAAGTTTCTAAGGTATGTTACGAGAAGCAAAGAATTAACAAAAAGCGGCCCCCGCCCCCGGGTGCCGAAGGACCCCCACACAATGGTTCGGCAGTCAGATTTCGCCGGCCGGTCCGGGGCCGCATTGTGGACCGGTATGCAAATATATCCGGTGAATAGAGCAACGGGTAGAATGTCGACGGGCTAAATATTTCGAAACGACCAATTTGCAAGCGCACCGCAGATGCATACATGATAATTGGAAATGTTGCAGATATGCGAAGCTGTGACGGTTATATAACATCTAGGTCACTGAACTAAACTTACTAAATCCAATAACCGTATCGCCTCTGAAATCTTTTATTACTAGAATAAAAAAAATAACTGTCAAACACGGTTAATTTATCAATTGATAAGATATACTATTAAAGTTAAAATGATAACATCAAAAGTTAATTCGAAACGTTAGTTAAATTGATCTTTATTCCCGACACATGAATATACGAAATAGCGAAAACATGACAATAAAAGGAACATTATTTATTACTTCAAACAAAACACCTGTTGGATAGTCGTCAATATTTCATTGCCTATCGGGAAATCATTTTTTTAAACTACGGTTTCGATATATTAAATTTATTTGATCTTACATCGGAATCTTGAATAAATTATCCCAAAATAATTGAAATTATTACAAATCAAAGGCAATTTGTAAATGTTATTTTATTAAATAAGAAGTATATTTTATCTAATTCGAGTGTGCTGGGACAAAGAAATAAGTAATTTGCTGATATAAAACCGATATGAATGATTGTTCATCCAAAATGATTCATAAATTAAATTCAGGGCTTAAATCGCACTGGTTTAACCTGTACACCGCGTTAAAAATCAAATTCCACGAATCCTGTGCGCGGCACAATTTCGGCGTTTTTTGATTTCTAAGTTTAAACGCGTATTTTGTTTAGAACCACTGATATTTGATTACACCACCAAGTAAACATGACATTCAAGTAATTTTCTGATAATAAATAATAGTCATTACTCTTAAGGAGACTCATTAAATAAAGGAGATAAACTAAACATTACGTAAAATACACAAAGGAATGCTACAGATCAGATCACAGGCGTTTGTGCTTCCCGCGAGGAACACGTTAAGTGCAACAAAGGTTTGTGAACAAGGTGATCGTATAAGACGGAGTCAGTAATAAACAAGTAATCAGAAAATACAGATATAGACGGAAAGTATGAACGATAAAGTTCAAAAGTATTAAGCAGTTCATTGAAACAATTTCAAGTGAAAAATTAAAAAAAAAATACGTAAAAAAAACGTTTATACAACGTACATTGCGAATAACTGATAAACGAGGATCGCTCACAGCTCTGAAAGCTGTTATATTATATATTGCTCTTGCCATAGACCAGGGGTCGGCAACCTATGACCCGCGGGTCACCGAGTGACCCATTTACTAATTTCAAGTGACCCACTTTAGTTCCGAAAAAAAGTCCACATTCGGTTCAACTTATAAATGTGAGCAAATATTTTCACAAATGAAATTTATTTTAAGCAAGAACAGGAGCAGGTTAACTAACGAAAATTCAGATGCTTGTATTCGTCTTAAAACGACTGACTATACACCAGACCAGACTTGACTAAATTGACGTCACAAGTTCAACATCAGGGGAGCCATTAATATCGAAGAGAACGTTTATAAATAAAGTTCATTCAACTATGTTTGTTTTTTATAATAATTAGAATTTTATTAGTTTTTATAACAATAATTAAACTTTAAAAGCGTATTGTAATTATTTTCTTAATAAAATGTATCTTATTATTCACTAAAAGACTGTTTTAAAATGAAAATATCACTGACCCAAACGTCCCTTTAATATTCACATTGTGGTTGATTTTGACCCGCAGCCAAAAAAGTTTGCCGACCCTTGCCATACATTATTGTTCTTCCCATATACTTCAATAATTACCAAGCAATAATTCATATTATTCGTGATATACATAATTAGCGAGCCAAGTGTCGACATACGAATATTTCTTCATATTTCGAAACGCAAACGTGCTTAAGAAAATACCTAACGCACACTTTCCGAAGGTCTTTAACACGAAAATGAAACAAACCTCTCGATTTTGAAATATTTTCGTGATAAATGACTTATCTTCACTGCCGATGTAGCACTGGTTTTTTTTTTGTTCTCAAGATAGGTAAAAATTAAATAGGTGCAAGCAAACGTCTATGAGAAAACAATCAGGTCAAGAACGTTGAACATCTGAAGATTGATGAATGTCAAAAGGAATATTCTAAGATCAGTTTCTTCTTAAAAGCGTGGTATCAGTTGGGATCAAAGTGTGATTCTTCTTATTGAGCCAATTATAAAGACGTCTGGAGTGACAGCTCCGCCAGCATATAATAGATAACATTGTAATTTATTTTTATCAAACACTGTTTATTCCACTTTTTTGTGACGGTATAACCCTACCGGTTTCAAGGCTTTCACCTCATCTTCAGGGGAGCACAAACAAGACTAAATGCTGTTCGAACTAGTACCGATATACACGCTTCAACGGTTGGGGGCTCAGGGGTGACAGAGGCATGAAACGTGAAACAAATGAATGAAGACTTACAAAAAAAATATACAGTGCAAATGTGAGTGGAAGGTGTAGCAGAGGAAGACCAAGGAAAGAATCGTTGTATCAATTGAATGATATTTGTAAACAATGAAACGTAAGAGAAATCGTAGGTATTGTATGTGGAAGAAGCAAAATGTGTGTCGAGATTCTGGAGCTATGTCCTCTCTGCCTCCCTCAGCAGGGAAACAGCGTGATGGTATGTATGTATTAGTTAGTATTTTTTAGAGATTCTATGTATTTACTAAAACAAACACTCAAAGTCAGTAAACAAAAAAGGTTTATTTACAGTGTTCCGAGTGTCGATTAACTTTGAAGATTTGTATAAAGTATTTATTGCAAGACGACAGTGATTCTTAAAACTAAAATCAATATGAGATAAGGAAAAATATTGTCAAGATTAGATTAGAAATATATAAAAATTAGAAATATATTAGCAATTGAATGCGACCCTTGGATATAATTAAGTCAAAAGAGTTCATTATTTCACGACTTAGACCTTGTCCAGACGAGGCGTTTTACGCGCGATTCGAGTAGCGCGTTTCGAATTAACCAAGGTAAATTGATCTAGCTTCGCGGTATTTATGAAATTTACGAACATGTATGTTAGTGTAAAATGTCTTCTTTCTCCGTGCGATTACCTTGATTAATTCGAAACGCGCTACTCGAATCGCGTGTAAAACGCCCCATCTGGACAGGGCCTTATGTGAAATAAAAGAGTTTATAAATAAATATTTAATTCCAAGAGTAGATAATAATAGAACGCATCCAAAAGAAAAAATTATGTTTAAACCAAGCGTTTCTAGGCAACGCATCGTAATGAACAAGTTTGTAATTGGTTTACTAAACCCTACCGGTTTCAAGGTTTTCCCCTCATCATCAGGGAAGCACAAACATTACTCTTTAAACCTCAGTATAAACGCTTCCAATTCCAAAAGAAATTTTGTAACTGACACACAACTTATAATCATTGTAATTTGTTTTATCAAACACTGTTTAATCCACTTTTTGTAACGGTATAACCATACCCCGGCGTTCACCTCATCATCAGGGGAGCACAAACAAGACTTCCCTGATGATGAGGTGAAAGCCTTGAAACCGGTAGGGTTATACCGTAACAAAAAGTGGTATAAACAGTGTTTGATAAAACAAATTACAATGTCTTTAAACATCCACAATGTTAATGCCTTAACTATAAATAATGTAACAACTTATAATCATTATCATCATATACGTTGCATTAGAAACCTAGCGATGCCATGCAAAGCTTCAATCCAGGTCGGTTTACAGCCCGGCACTCGTTTTCGACATACAACTTATATAGTCTTTTATTTATTTTTTAACACTTCCATTCAAATATCCTAACGCATTTATTGATTTAAAGCAATTTCTCCCAATCAACCAGCTATTGTTTCATAATTATTATCGGTATCCATGACAGTGTCTTTAGTTAAATTTAGTCAAAAGAATAAAAGAAAGATTTCAAGGAAAAAAGGAATAAGGGTGAGATGAGTTAATGAGATTTGAGAGTTAGTCAACGGTTTTTTGTGAATTTTTGACATACAACTTATATTGTTTTTTATTTATTTTTTAACCCTTCCATTCAAATATCCTAACGCATTTATTGCTTTAAAACAATTTCTTCCAATCAATCAGCTATTGTTTCATAATTATTATCGGTATCCATGACAGTGTCTTTAGTTAAATTTAGTCAAAAGAATAAAATAAAGATTTCAAGGAATAAGGATGGGCTGAGTTAATGAGATATGAGAGTTAATCAACGGTTTTTTGTGAATTCAGTTTCTTTCTTCTCCTCTCCCTCTCTCCCCAACCCTCTCTCTCTCTTCCTCCCTTCTTAGGTTAAAGAAATGCTGATAACATTGTTTGGTATCGAAATGTGCAATGTATGAGAGGACAGCGCCGAAGTTATGTTATTATTGAAAGATAAAATACCAATTCTAAACCTATATTTAATTAACAAAATTAAACTAAAACACAAGATATCTTCGACCAAAACATTTTCCATGATTTTAATGAATTGCTTACATTATAATATTAGTGTTAGGTTTTTTTAATCAATTGTACGAGTATGTTAACTTCCTGTTCTAGAAATCAAATCTAACAAAGGATAATTCTCCTAACGAAATGATGCAACATACATTTCATTACTGTTGATCTTTCTCAAAGATAAAAAGTAGAATTTAAATAAAAAAATAATAATTCTCAGTAAGAAATATAGTTTATTGTACTTAATTACATATACACAGGGGGATTAGTACTTCAGGCGAAACAATAAACCTCAACTACCATTGTAAAATATCCGTGGTGTATAGTAGTTGTCTACTGTATTCAAACTCAGAATTGAATTTCCGTTGGTACTTAAATTTTCTAAATATGATTTCAGTGCGTTTTTCACTTAAAGCAACGTGTTTCTGGTCAATTACAAGACATTACTATATGGCAATAAAACCGCCAAGTTGTACTATATACAATTACGAGACATTACTATATGGCAATAAAACCGCCAAGTTGTACTGTATACAACGAAAGTGTGCTACAATACAATGAAGAATGTGATTCGAGTCAACATTTTTAAGAACACCATGGAAATATGGTTGAACCAAGTGAATAATACTTTGAAAGAAGGAAAAGTAAAAAGTCGAGAAAGCGTAGTGGTTTGAGGTGTATGAATGTAGACGAAGCGAAGGATGCGCGTGACGAGATATGAAAGACTGGCGCTCTGTCCTCTCTGCCTACCCCGGCAAGGATATGGCGTGACGGTAGGTATGTATAGGTATTTTTTGTTAATAAAGCAATTACGAAGAAACATTAATTGACATTAAATCTGGATAATCGATAACCTCCCTCCACGGCGATCATGTTAACCAAATCATCAGCGGTGGTGCAAAGCAGCCCAAAATGCATCCAACAGTCTCCTGTCCCAGTTAATTTGTACCACACGGGAGTATTCTACAATTCTAGGGCCTCATAAAATGTATTTCAACCAATATATTCCAATTTCATAATAGTTGAATTATGTACAAAAATGATAAAAAAGAATTCCTTCTAGAACTCTAGTAGAAGTTGTAGGAAATACGAGGAGAGACAAGAACTTGGATTGGTGGAGGCAGAAGAGTTAGGTGACGATCTGAACTGGCAAGATTATCAAGAAAACAGAGGGACGACGAAGACGACCATAATGATGAACAAACAAGGGTCATACTGTATACATTATTAATGTTCGCTCCGATATTTGGGAATTTTAATAGAAAATACATTTGCATTATAATTATGAGCCGTCGTTTTGTGTGGCGCTGCATGATTATCACGTTATAAAAAAGTGGGAATACAGCATTAGTTGGACGTGTAATTATTATCTGATCGAGGCCGAGGGCCATTATATTCAAGGAAGCAGAACGAGACTCCAAGGACGATACGTACATACCTTGGTTCCTTCGACTGTCTTAGTAATGAAAGCCACGCCATACATTACACAACGGTTTGCGAGAGAGTTCACATGAAATAAGCAACTTTCTTTGAATATTTACAACAAAAGTGTATCAATAAGAACAATCACTCGTACAAAAAAGTAAACAACAAAATTCTAGTTACGTCGAGATATACTATACAATTATCTAAAGTGTCTTTCAAATTGAGAGGTTTTTTTAATTTTTAGATAAAACACAGATGGCGTCGCGAACTTGCCTGGGTCTTGAGACACTTGAGAAGTGTAATGTATTACATTTATAAAAAATGGAGTCGTATACAATACAACAACGCGTTCGAATTGTTGAATTATTTTATGTATCGTAATCTTCGGAAACGGTGATGTTAATTGGCCACCAAGATCATGTGATCTGACACGGTTGGACTATTTTCTCTGGGGTTACGTGAAAACCCAGGTCTATAAGAATGACTCCCAATAAATTCCTGAGCTGAAGGACGAAATTATTCGCGTTGTTGGTGAGTTAGAACCGCAATTATGCCAAAATGTCATTGAAAATTTTGACAAAAGAGTCGACATATGGGGAGCTGCAAGAGGTGGACAGTTGGCGGATAGTGTTTTTGTGTTTAAATATCATACATACATTAAACTTCAATGACCATTAAAAAGTTTTTTTGAAATCAAAGCAAATTGTGTGTTGTATTCAAGAATTAAAAAAAATGAATTTAAAATTCCACTCAATTTGGAAGACCCTTTAGTAGAATGAGATGTTCTCGATTTGGAGATAGATTAAATTTAAATTAAATGTGTTCCCATACTGCAATATTGTTATTTAAATAAAACAATTAAACAAAATATACAATACAATTGCGAGTAGAAGGCGTGGTAGAGGAAGACCAAGGAAAGTATAGTTGGATCGAGTGAATGATATTTTGTCAGAAAAACGTGTAAGAAAAGAAATCGTAGGAATTGTATAAGGTGTATGGATGTGAAAGTGGCGAAATGTGTATATCGAAAAGGAAAGGTAAGCGCTCTGTCCTCTCTGCCAACACCAATAGGGAAACGGCGTAATGTAAGTATGTATATACGAAGAAGATGGTTCTTTTGAATGTTTGTCTTTGCAATTTGCAAAAATCTCAATGTAAAAATAACTACTTAAGGTGGAATAACTTAGGCATATAACTAAAGGCACGACTATGAAAATATGCCTATAATATTTTAAACAAGTCACGTTCAACTTCTGAAATCCTGTTTCATTGTTTGATCCTAGTAAAAGTAATATCCGTCTTAACATAAAAAAATAGTATTGCCGATGTCAAAAGTCTAGAGGATAGATTATTCATTATTGACATCCTGGTGGTTTTCTGGTTTTTATATCTTAATTTCGAGTCGTATTCCATCTAAAATGTTTAAGGCCTCGGCCACACAGGAAGAAGCCTCTTGATGATTAGAGCTATGTTGCGAGTTAGGCGACATATCCTAGCGAACCAACGTATCGCATACTATCGCAGTGGCCACACTGCACGGTTCGCGCCACGTTGCATGACGATTAATCACCGAGTGAATCTCCAAGTGAACGGACGTGTCGGTTAATTTACAAGATGGCGGAAGTTTTAATGACAGCTGTGTATAGGTAAAAGGTAGCCTTTGTGGAACCCATCGAGCAATTTATAGAAAAATGTACGTGTAATAAAATCACTTTGGAATGAAGTTGCACAGAAAGTAAATAAAGGTGGTAAGTTAAAATGAAATTGGTTAGTTTTGAGAGTGACATCACGTGTTGACTCAACCGCTCCCGACTGTCAAATGAATTTGTGCGTAGCACTTTGGTGTGGCCATGCATGAAGTCACCTAGTATATGAGTCACGTAAAATATAGCTTAGCACCTAACGAAGCATTTCGGTGTGGTCTCGGCCTAAGTGTTACTTATGATCATTAGAAATTCATAAATAAAGTACTCGTTAGATATTTTACTACCACACGGCACAATACAAATCATTTATATGTCTATACAATTGTACGAGTCACATTCAAAAACATCATTGATACATGGTGATATACGAGTATATGAAGATAAAATAAACAACAAATTGTGAAATAGCTAGATTTATCAATATATATTATAAATGGGTAAATAAACAAAATACTATAATCCGCAATTATTTCAATCTTATCTCAATAATTTTTGGTCGGATCCGTGTGAATGCTAACAAAATGTACGTATCTTATTAATCTCCAAATTATTATAGATAAGAAACGAATTGGAGATAAAATTACACAGTTTATCACAGAACTTACGAGTAACTGATTCATCGGTTCTCTTTTCAGGCCATACTTTTTGCTTTTCAGAAGTGTCGAAAATCATCAATTTTTTTTAAATTACCAAAAATACTCTTAGTTCCCTTCAACTGCATTTAATATGTGTTTATCAATGAAAGAAAAATAACACATTTTTTCATAGGGTCTCAAAATATGTATTATCCATTTAATTATGTAATTATTTCCTCAGTGAGATACAGGCAAAAACCTAGTTTACTGGGGACACGACAAATGAAAGGCAACAAACCGAGATCCATTAAAATTGAGCGTCCGAATTAAATTACCTGTTGTGTTTTCGCAAATTATGTATATTTCTTGACATGTGTAAAATAAAAATAAAATGATTATGACGGCGTATTCGATATACAGACGGGTCTATATTACTTGGAACTCTATATAAATAATCATCTATCCAAGCTCTGCCAACAAAGGGCGTTTCTTCAGACACATATCGAGACACGATAATACTGTCACGCTGGCAATTTTTCTAGTAAGAGACCAAGAGACCGCGCTCCCTTGCGTTGGGCCGACCAGATCAAGAACGTTATCAACTCCACTCTGTGCAGGCCTTTACATCTGGCAGGAGACAAAT
Source organism: Odontocerum albicorne (assembly GCA_949825065.1). Lineage (NCBI taxonomy): Eukaryota > Metazoa > Arthropoda > Insecta > Trichoptera > Odontoceridae > Odontocerum > Odontocerum albicorne. The sequence goes on along the minus strand of OX463840.1, from coordinate 4,603,488 downwards.
TGTTGGCAGACCTCCTATCGAAGATCACGACTTTCAGCCATAAGGATGACAACTATAGACAGATTGAATTACAATAGTTTTGTTTCAAAACTGGAAGGTTTAAGTTATTGGACAAAAAATACAATCTAGTGGGTTTATTTTTCTTTCAAACAACCAGAAAGTTGTTAAAATGCTTGTTCCCAAAAAAATAACAGGGACTTTTATTTTAGTCAACAAAACCCTTCGTGATAGAGTACGAAACACAGAAATCCGAAGGATGTGCGAAGTTGAAGATATTGTCAGATGGGGACGAGAGAAGAAGGTTTTGGAACGAACATGTATCCAAAATGGCGGAACCAAGAGCCGTAAGAATGGCCAGGGACAGTATCCCCCAAACAAGCAGACATCCAGGATCTCCCAAAAGATGGAGACAGCTGGCAGTCGACGTCACAAGAGGGAAACGATGACGCAGGACCATAACAGGCCTAAAAGAAGATCAGGGTTTGGGCCTGAAGCTTCCCAGAGCGAGTTACGTACTGGGCAGCTTTGGCAACCAAATATATTTTATATAAAAATCTGAACATTTCGTATATGAAAAACAACACATAATTAAATGGATAATACATATATTTCGGGTACTTTTCATGGTTTATAAATAACATAACTTAAATTCTATCGACAATGCTATATGAACTATCCTGAATAACTCAATTTCCCCATAGACAAACCTGCGAATGTGTCAACATATAATAGTGACAGACAGTGTCGCGCACTTGTGATTAGCATGTCAGAATGGTGTCCTCCATTGTCTATGACATTATTCGTGTGTAATGACCGCCGTTTCGATCCAGTTGTGACCTTCATTTATTCAACGATTAAAATTGTTTTACCCGGAATTCGCGGCGCAATTCTGCGAAGAGTTTCGACACCCACAACCAGCCCAAGTTGGCAATCGGAGGAGGTGCCTCACATTTTACGAACTCGCCTGTCGAACGATCTGTTTCGTATGGCGCAGATCATACAACAGAGGCGACTACTCCATACCTACATAAGCTAATCTTAACCTCGTATCAGGATTCGTATAAAACGCGACTAATACCAACGCTTGAGAAAATGATAACGACGAATACCGAAGTTTGAGAAAATCAAAACGAAGATTTTAAACACTTGAGAAAAATACCGACGTTTGAGAAAATGATAACGGTGAATGCCGACACCCGAAAAAGTGAAAACAACGAATGTCAACACATGAGAAAATGAAAACGACGAATGTCAACACTTGAGAAAATGAAAACGACGAATGTCAACACTTGAGAAAATTAAAACGACGAATGATTATTTTAGACACAAAACTTTAGTTTACCGTGAATAACTCGATAAATCAAAATTAACACATTTGTACTCGTCGAATTGTTGAAAAGATAATTTCTAATTCACTTGATCTCTGTAAAATACTCAACATGTATCATTGACACTGTTAATGTTGATTGTCGAGATCCAAGGTCTGTGATCTCACCACAGTGCAAGGTGAGATTTTATATATTTAACTTTAAGCCACTGCCTTCCTATCCTTACACTCAATTTGTATTTTCTAATATTTTTAATCCGTCAATATTAGTGGGTTCGAGTCCCGAGTTGGCGCTCTTGAGAAGGGTCTGCTACGGAGATATAAAAATTGTTCTTTTATTATAAAAAATTTATAAATCCCTCAAGTTTTGAACATCAATAATACAATAATGTTTACCACAAACACTAATCGCGTATCCCCCATAATTATAATGTTAAAATCTTAAACTTTTAATTCAAGCTTCCTTTACCGATTCTCCTAGGAAGCACGACTTTGTTACCCATTCACATCAACTACCTTAATATAATCTTGCGTTTTGAAAGTTTAATTCAAAAGTAACATTTGTTAAAGTTATTTATAACATCCACAAACTATCCCCGAAGGCTAGTCAGTAACACTTCCTGACAAAAGGTTATGATGCTATGTTATGGATAGTCTGATAGTTGCGATGACAGCTCACATTCAATAAAACAAATGGTTTCATAAGACTTCCTCTATCGGCTCGCGGTATTATAGCCATTAATCTGAATGGAATAGTGCAAATTGGCGCGAATGTTCCGATGGCTGAGCACGGCAGGACCAAGGGTGTTAATTGATGCGGCCTAATCACGATACCGGCCGATGCGAGAGGTAGTAGATAATGTCACTTTCACTGCCGATTGCACCACTCTGGAGCCATTACGCGTAATGCACTGCGACCAGATCTGCGTGGATAATGAAAGGTGAACGCGTTTTCCGTTGCAAGTTACGCGCCTACATATCTCGTTTTTCTTGAATACGATCGATTTTATCAACTAGGAACAGTTAGTTACACGGACTCAACATTCATTTTGATTATTTAGCTCTCAATACTAATTATATTTCATTTGCCTGGTAAAAAATTTACATCTCCGACCTCCGTGGCCTAGTTGGTAAGACGCTTGTCTCCTAACCCGGACGTTGCGGGTTCAAATCCCGCTGAAACCAAGATTTTTATAAAAAGGTTTCCAGACTGGTTTCAACTTAAGATCGCTTGAACATATTTCTGGTTGGTTGGAATAGGTTGTCATACGGCAATATGCCTTCCAGGTAATACACTACTTCTCGCTTTATGATACATTCTTTAAAAATCTGGTCAATTTGATCCAGCCTTGTTTTCTTCGGTCTACCTGTTCCACGCAGACCTTTTGTCTTTTTCACCAATTATCTTATTCACATTGGAACATCTATTCTTATAGATATACTAGATCATATTATTTGACTTGAGTACGTCTATGACTGCATGCTAACCACTTCTTTAGTCAAAGATGACTGACTGGTGTGCATCATTAACGGCTCCGTTGTTGGAAAGAGCGGCCGACGTATCGAAACAAAATGTGTGTAATTTTAACAAACTAACGAACACGATACAATCAAACGATCGTATTGAATAACATGCAAAACAAGCTGCTCACAAAATAACCGAACCATGTTTCTCGCATTCAACCAGCCATAACAACTATATAGCTCCTTCCGCATAATTAGACAACGGTATTATGTGAAGAAAAATAAGTAACAATTTCGTTGATGATCGTTATTTAAGAGTACATTTATTTCCTCTGTGGTCTAAAGAAATAAACATATTCAAACAAAGACACCAACTTAATATCATATTTACAATTATCTTTCACAAATATTTTATTTTCCACATACATACCATCACACCATTTCCTTGTAGAGGACAAAGCGCCAAACTTTCCTATCTCGAGATACATCCTCATCCACTCCTAAATCCACACAATTTCTCATGTGACCTCTACGATTTATCCTTCTTTCTACGTTTCCTTCCAAAATATTATTCACTTGACCCAACCATACTTTCCTTGGTCTTCCTTTCTCACATTTGCACTATACGAGTATATATGTTTTGTTAGTCTCTTCCTTCATTCGTGTTCCTCTTTTTCCTGGGCACATCGTTTCCAGTTGCTCCTGGCCACTCTTTTAATGCAGTCTGACCACACTTCTTCTTCCCTGTCTTGGGCGCCACTCCATCACTCTCTGGGTCCATCTATCATCTGTGCATCTGGCAATGTGTCCTGCCCATTTCCACATCTGAATGGCGACTCTTTCGGCGACATCATCTACTTTGGTCTGCTGCCTTATCCATTAATTGGTTCTCCTATCCCTCAGAGAGATATTTAACATTCTTCTCTCCATGGACCTCTGCGTCACCATGAGCTTGTGCATAGTCTATTTATTCAGCACCGATGTTTTGAAGAACATTGCCAATCCAATTTAGTGGTTTTATCATTGTGAGGATTTAGATAACCTGCGACATTCCATATAATTATCGCTCGATCGAACTCGATGATTGAGATAATACAACAAAAAAAAACGTCACGATAATAATGTATTGATGACTACCTTAATGACGCATGGATATTAAACTTGGACTTGGCAGAAGAAGGATAAAAATAATATTAATAATGCAGTGGAGATATGTGAACTAAGAAAACAATGTGAGTGTCAATGTATGAAAGGAAGCAAAATGAAGACATCAAAAATTAATACATGGTTAAAAGGGATGTTTTAAGTATGTTGAACACAGGATCTTTAAAATTATTTGCACGTATGTAGAGAATGGACAATTAAACGAGTACACAAGTCAAAAGTGTAAGGTGTGCGTGAAAGAAAAGTGAGGAAAACGTGGTTGATATTTTGAAAGAAGCGATTGTCAGATTGCAAAGTGTGAATAATATTTATTTGTGCACGGCGAGATGTATGAATGTGGGACGAGACGTAAGTAATTGGATAGAAAAGCTTGTCGATCTGTTTTCTCTGTATACCCCACAAGGGACGGAGTGACGATATGTGTTAATTTATAATAATATACGAGTACGCCGACCAAGTTAGCAAGAGCGAAACGCGAAAGCCGACCCAAGGCCGTGGTTAGCGGACCGGGAAAATGTGCGCTAAGCCAAACCGCGAGGAACAGTTCCCACGACTGACGATACCCGAGAAGGGTTCAAAGACTAAAGAAATATCGAGACCAGTATTATAAAGAACTCTTTTTTACTAATGTTTATAAAATATCCCAAGCAAGAAACGACTTCCGTTGCCTTGGTATATAACACTTATCTTTAACTCCCGAGGTTTTGGATTCGATTCCCCGTGCTACCCGCAAAAAACGGCTTTTAAAACATTTCTATTATTTCTGGTTGTACAACAACGTATGTTGTGCGCACGTTAGTCCATTATAGTAAGTTAACTCAATTAATGAAAGAAAAATAGAAGAAATAATTCGACAGATTTACCTGTCTTATATCACCGGCAAATTTATACGATTTCTTCAAAATCACAATAGTTTCCCCATTTGTTTCTGATGTCATAGTCATTGCTGGCCTACAATTCTAACACAATGGTCAATTTGAAAAAAAAAATGAGCGAGAATTTTGATCTTCTCGAAACTACCTCCTTGGTAAGATGTCTGTCTCCACCTGAGGGTTGCGGGCTCGATTTTCATATGAACTCAGATTTTTTAAAAAGAATTCCAGTCTGGATTCTACTTAACATCTTTCTGGTTGGTTAAAAGAGATTGCCAGGTAGGAATAAGTCTGCCAGGTTGTACTGTATACAATGAAAGTGTAATATGAGTTTCCAACTATTGATATTGAAGTGATGCAAAAGAACGGATTGATATTATTATAGTGTAAATAATTTTCAAAACAGAAAACGTGTGCTTTCGTATCTTTTTGTAAATTTTATGAGAAATACAGATCTTAGAAAGAGCCTCCGTATCTCGGTTCCTATTGATTTCTACATCAGTGCATGTCCCATTCCTCGGGTTCCCTCAACCACGTCGATGCGGAGGGAATCGCAAAAGTAGAATGCAGAATGCTTCTCCTACAGGGAGCGGAATTACCAGGTGTCCTCGCCCGAGATGTGGACCCAGTAGGAGTCACGCAATGCCTGTCGCCGTGTGTACGACATATAATGGTCACTGTAGCCAAGTCGATGCACGCACGGTAGTTATTTATGGACCTTAAGTAAGTTACAGGGACCCAATACACTTTTTGCAACTAGGGTAACGGAGCCCACCTGCAACGAAACTTTTTTATATATTTTTTTCTTACATCAAATCAACTCTCATTATTGCATAGTGACACACAGGTAGGAGCCTCGCTTGATGCATAGAGCTATGCTGCGAGTTAGGCGACATCCTAGCGAACGAACCAACGTACCGCATACTATCACAGTGGCCACACTGCACGCTTTGCGCCACGTTGCATGACTATACAATACTATCGAATACGTTTTCCCACACTGGCAACTACATAAATCAGATTATAGTTGAAACAAAATATTAACTGCAGGAGGATGGGAATCTGCAGCTGGATCACGCGAAGTACTACTGCAGGTGCAACAAATTGACGGGGTGATCAAATCTAGTTACAAAGGTGCTATTAAGTACGTACTTAATAGCACCTTTGTAACTAGATCACGCAAACTACAAATGCTACTGAGTTCCAAGTACTGTCAAATTAACAAGCATTGTCGACGACGAGAAACACAATAATGCTCTTGAAACTAACACTGACAAATAAATTATAATTGTGTTAATTGAAACATTTGATTGTGAAATACGAGTATAAAATGATTCGAATATATATTTTTTTAAATTGGCTAACACACTTTGTTTTTTTTTAGCAAAATTACGACGATTACGAAATTTCTCCTTAACCTTTTGAGGTCTAATGTTCATAATTAAGATTAGGTATTATAAACATCAAACATTATCGTTGTTTAATGGTAGCTTATAAATAATTCGTCATAATTTTAAAGCGTTTTTGCTAATTATATTAAAGAAAATGTCAGCCATTAAAAAAACCAATTGTGTATCACTTGGACCTTGACTATTTATTAAAAATAATTTTGAAAATACACATCGAAAATGTATATTAATTATTTTCTTATAAATTAGATATTCTTGTGAAAAGGATAGAAAAACCACAAAATGACAAAAAATATTAGTAACTAACTGCAAATTAACTTGGCTTTGGTCACTTATGTTACTTAACCATTATTGTCATTCAGCGAAGCTTCGAGTTCGATTTCCGATGAGGGTTGGATATATTCACTAAAATCTACTGATCCACTAATAGTTTTTTCATAGATATTTTGACAAAACATACTTTCCCTGTCTAAATAGGCTGAGAGAACAGAGCGTCAGTCTTTCCTACCTCGACACACACTTTTCGCTTCTTCTACATACATACACCTTCTCATACAAGTCTCTGAATCTTCTTACATTTCCTTCCATGACAACATAATTAACTTGATTAAACCATACTTTCATTACTTTCCTCTACCACGCCTTCCACTCACATTTGCACAGTATAACTGTTTTGTTAGTCTTCCTTTATTCATTCGTTCTACATGCTCAAAGCATCTCAGAGTGTTTTTTCTCATCTTACTTAATAGATCAGCCTTAACTTCGTATTCATTCCTAATCATTTCATTCCGTATTCTGTCATACATTGTTACCTCATGTATTCTTCTCAGTACACCCATTTTTACAATTTGTATTCGGCTCCTTTCAGTATTTTTCCACGTCCATGTTTCACTTCAATACTACATTTATCAAAAAGTTTTAGGACCGGCCACCATGTGGCGCTGTCAATCACCCGATTGGAATTCCTTTTTTTTTTGTTAGGTTACCACATCTATCATTGAAAGACCTCAATTTCATGCAAAAAAAACATGATTTCCATGAGTTTTTGACCAAAAACAACACGAATACTATCCAGCAGCCTTCGAATTCACCTGACCTGGCTCCCTGCGACTTTTTCCTGTTCAACCGACTTAAAAAAACCACTTCGCGGAACTGCACCCGAGAGGATGTCATGAAAAAATCGAAGACGGCTCTGATGGACATACCGAAAATTGAGTACCAGCGGTGTTTCGAGGATTGGATCAAGCGCTGGCGTAAGTGCGTTGCAGTCGATGGAGAGTACTTTGAAGGGGATCATATCGATTTTGATAAATAAACTTGTATTTTAGATTTTATGAATAAAGTCCTAAAACTTTTTGATCAAGGTTAGTATATCAAAGTTGATACTAGAATACTATCATAAATTTATTTATTCCTTGAACGAAATGAAGCAAGTCATGTGTTGTGAAGGGAACACGTGCTGAGCAAATATGATTTGAAAGGTTTATCGCGGCATAATGTAATATTTCGGACAAGATTGCGCGAGTTCTTTGCGGGTGGAGTTAATTATCTCACCAAGATGGTATTCAAATTTGATTCGGTTTATTTATTTAAGACAAGCAATAAATTAGCCGCACAGAATTTTCAAGTCGTGAAATAAGTGTAACTATTGTCGGGCAGGTTCAGATATATTATTTCGGTTGCCATTTTCGGAACCGACACGACACCGTGGGCGATAGGTCGTTTTTTTTTTGCCCCGTTCCCATGAGTGTTCACACAGAATTGGCAGTGTTAACATATAAATATATTCAAATGATGGAGCGTTAACTTTTTATTTTTGCACGTTACCACGAAAATATGTATTAAGGACAGGAAAAAGGACGCAAGAAAATTATTTTATTTGAGCATATAGCTTTAATGGGAAAATGTTTTTTTCATATACGAGTCGTTTAGTATCAAAAACAGCAATCTGTCGATTTTGCGTGAATTGAGTTAAAACAGATGAAATGTTCCTATTGTAAAACTAGACATTTTTAAATGTTTACATGGTAACAAAAACAACAATATAAGGGTTATTGTTGTTTTTGTTACCACGTTAACATTTAAAAATGTGTAGTTTTGCAATAGGAACATTTCTTCAATGTTAACTCAATTCACGCAAAATCGAGAGATTGCTGTTTTTGATACTAAACGACTCATATGTAGTTTCAATTCAGTTCAGTTCGACCCAACCACCATCTAAGCTGTTATGAAGGACAAAATAAGTCCCCATCCAGCGCGATCTATACTAGAAGATCGAAATCTTTATTTTTTATGACCGCGACGTCAAATAGTGAAAAGAAGAAACTCCTCCGGTGACGAAAGACCGGAATGTAAGAACAGTAGATATGACAACTAAGAAAAACACTTAAAACTTGTGAAAGGTGGTCATTCAAGTCATTCAACATCTATGGGAATTCTTTAGTCATGGTGTAAGGAATTGCATAAGGACATCTGGAAATCTATAATAACCAACCAGAAAGACTGAAACCCTTTTAGAAATAAAAAAAATGGGTACCAATGGAAATCGCACCCGCGACACAAGGGTTGGAAGACAGGCGTCTTATCAAATATCCACGGAGTCGTCAAATGTATTGGACAAACAAACCATCAAAGTTTATTGTTATAAAAAATGAAATACGTTCAACTTTTAAAGAAAAGGAAATAAATATAAACAATAAAACCGTTTACGTCCGTAAACGATAAGACAACTAAAGATAATATAATTAATCTTCAAAAAGGAAACGAGTGCAGTAATTATTTGCACATCTGCCGTGGTGTCAAAGATACATCGCGATAGTCCGACCCAATAAATTGACTGTCACCAGGATACGAACACTGCGAAGAAACTCTTAATTGACGTCAAGTAGCCAGCCACTATTCAGCTCACTCTGTGTCGAGGCCTGACTGCCAGACACATCTGGTTGCAATAGCCAAGCGCAGGCGGACGCATGCATCGTGCTTTGGCGCTGCATCGGCAGAACAACTCGATAAGAACACTTTGTGAACATGACAAAATTATTATATAATATTGTACATAGGACAAGCAAAATAAAAATACATCCTTGGACGCAATTATGCAAAAAAAAAACACCAACTCACATTTTACGTATTTTGAAATGACGATATATAATATATACCTTGCTGTTTTTTAAGGGCTCGTATGGAAGAAAAAAATCTTAAAGACGTATAATTTAATCATAAAATACACATAAAACATTTGTGGAATGTCAATGTAAGAAAAAAGGTGGAATAAAGACATCAGAAATAAATGCATAGATAAAATGAATGTTTTAAATAAAATTAAAAAAAGGAGCTTTTAGATGATTTGTACATAAGAGAATGGAGTATGGAACGTGTGCGTGGAAGAGGTAGACCGAAGGAAAAGTAACTGGTTCCAATGTACCGGATTTTGAAAGAAGCTAAAATTAGAACAATGAATAATGGAAGATTTGAGAAGATCTAAAAAAACGTGACACGACCAAATAAATCCCATTATGAATATGCATGACGAGGTGTATTGATGTGACAAAAAAAATATGTATGCCAGGATATAATGTGATGGAGATCTGTTGTATTTACCTACCACAATAGGGACATCACGTGATGGTGATGATGCCAAATGAAATTTAAAAAATAATGCCTTGTGGGTTAAGTTCTTTTTGCATCATTTCGTCCACTTGTCCATTATTCGCATGCTATATTTTTTTGCCACAGTAATTTGATATCCTTTTTTCACTTCGGTGTGGCGTCAACGCAGCTGGAGTGTCTTGAGTTCTTTCTGCGACGTTAAGAAGTCATGTCTCAAATAACGTTGATCGCATTAATGAGAGGTCTATTCGTTTCTACTGTGGTGTTGGGAATGAAAACGGCCTCTTGACTATACAAAAATAATAACAAAAGGACAATTTATACAGCGCCATATAAAGAGCAGACTTTCCTCTACGGCGCCCTAACTAGGGATTCGAAACCACTATTATTGACAGATAAATATTACAAAATAAATAAATCTATATTTAAGTTGTTTGTTAGGATAGAAAGGTGGTAGATGCGATCATTAGATAGATACTTCCCCGCATCTACATATATTTAGAAACACTATGACTTATTGGAAAAACTTCGTTTTTATTCAGATACATTTCGAAGAATTATATGAAGAAGAGCACTCTCACATGGTTTGAACAAGTAGAACAAATGAATGAAAAAATACTAACAAATATTCAGTGCAAATGTCAGAGGAGGGCGCGTTAGAAGAAGAACAAAGAAGTATGGTTAAATCAAGTGAATATTTTGAAAGAAGAATGTATGAGGTGTATGGAAGAAGAAGAGGCGAAGGATATGTGTCGAGATACTCGTAGAAAAGAATGACGATTTGTCCTCTGCCTACCCCGACAGGGAAATTGCGTGATGGTATGTATGCATGTTATGAAATAGAAAACATTCCCGATTCCAGCATCCCTTAAAATTGCTTCACGTAGAACCGTGTATTTATATTATATATCTAGAGGTCAGCATATTAAAGGGGTATTCTTTTCTAGAGTCGTGAATTTCGGCCGTTTTTTTCAGACTTAATTAAAAAAAAAACTAAAAACATTTTTCGTATGCATTTTTTACAGTTTGTTTATTGATGATTTGAGAATGTACAAACAAATGTTTGAAATTTTTTTTTTAATTCAAGACGTTATCAGCTGTTATGATGTATCTTGTAAAAGAAAGGGGGTGAGCTGGTCGACATGATTGAAGCCCTTTCGTAAATCCGAAACAAAAATCATACAAAGTTTGTTGATACGAAATAATGTCGTTATAGTTGGTACCAAAGAGAAAAAAAACGTAAAATGGCGGCTGTCTGCAATAAAATTCACTTTTTTATCCTTTGTTTCAATTTAAAAAAAAGTGTAAAAAAATAGTTGTGAATTTTTCAAGGTAGGGAGTTATTAATTATTATTAACTTAGAAAGTTTCGTACCAAATTTGAAGGCAATCGGTTGTATAGAACTTGAGATTTTATGTCGACCAGGTCGAAAAAAGTTATTTCGAGGAAAAAAGCGTTTAAAGTTTTGAGATTATTTTCCGCCTCATTCCGGTGCGGTGTAATTACTGCCTCATTTATAGCTATGTTATAACTTCGTAAATATTGAGAATTTTTAAATTTCCTTTTGAGAACATATTCTAAAAGGTCTAAACTTTAAGAATATGCAAAAAAAAAATTTTTTTTCAAATTTCTACAGTAGAATAACCCCTTAAGACACGACGATAGAAGACAAAAAAAATGTTATCATGTCGGAATCAAACAAAGAAAAAAACACTTGAAAAAGTCATTCAGGGAACCGTTAACGGTTCAGTGAACAAAAAAATGTTTTTTTTTTGCAAAACACAGCCTAGCTAAGATAACACCGCTCTGATCGTGTTGTGGCAGCTTATCGTCTCCGCCTGTAAGTATTCTAATATGATTAGATAAAAAATGGTATTGGCACAATGTTATCATTGCTTTGCTGCGCAAATGACAGGGGTCAGAACATTTCGACCACAAGGAACCTGCTTGCTTTGTTCAGTGTAGCTACATTTAGAAGTGACATTGACTTCTATAACCCAACAGTAAGAATATATGTTCCGTCATGGATGTATGTTTCGTCAAGGATGCCACAATACGCCTCTATCCGCTGCGGTACAGTCTGGTAATCCACGTCATTCGAAGCCATGACCGAACCAACTCAAAAGTGATCCATGGCTATCGATATTTAAAAAAAATCGTTTAGGCGCATATACATACACACCGTCACACCGTGTCCCTTGCGAGGTAGGTAGAGAGAGCAAATCTCCAAACTTTTTTTATCCAAGCACACAACCTCATCCACATTCACACATACCTTCATGGACAATTTTCTATCATTCATACTTCTCACATAACTTTCTTTCAAAAGCTGGTCAATTCGGTCCAGTATCGTTCTCCTCACTCTACATCTTCCACGCACACTGTGCACTTCTGACTTGTATATTCGCTCAGTCATTCTTTCTCTCTAAATGTCCAAACCATCTTAAAGGTCCTTTTATCTAATTTAAAACATCCATATCCATGCATTCATTTCTAATGTCTCCATTTCGCCTTATTCATACATTGGCATTCCACAAATTTTACTTAGTGCACGTATCTCCACAGCATTACTCTTACTTTTATCCTTCTACTAAGTCCAAATTTCACTTATTTACATCAATGTGGATACCAACACACTATTGTACATATATTGTCATTTTCACTTATTTACGTCAATGTGGATACCAACACACTATTGTACGAGTGCATATATTGTCATTTTTGCTAGATTTAATATAGCGCGTTTGTTGTATATTACATTAAATGCGCCGTGTACATTGTTTCCTGTCACTTCCCTTCTTTCAATGTGTATTCTATGGCTATTGTACTCGTTTATTTTAAGTGCGTTGGGGAATTAACCCAACTGGCCTGAGGCGTGGGGAAAACCCTAAAACGTTTCACCCTGGACTCTATTTTGCAAATATTCGCCTGTTACAGACTACCTGGAAAAGATACGAAATTGTATTCTTCTTGTTCCGCAACCCAACGAGATGAATCATAACACTAAATTTACTTTATTAGACGACTCGAATGATAATGTTTCATTCATATATCTATTTGCTAATCCACGTCTACTTTAGAACAGTAAGCCTAATTAGTAAATTTTAATCAATTCACTTAACTATAATATTTACTGATTTCACTACATGTGTGAAGCATTGCCAATATTATATTGTATATATTTTAAAAATATAATTTACAAGTATAAAAAACGTGACGTTACTTTTCTGTGGGTCACTTACAAATGATGATATTGATCAAGTTGAATTAGATACAAAAAAATGGTATAAATCGATATTCTAAGATGAAGAAAAGAGTGTTAATATGCTTTAAACATGCAGAGAAAAATAAAAACTGAGTCAAACGTACAAGGTATGCTTAAAAAAGATAGATCGATGAAATCGTGATTGGATTAAGTTGTCCAGAAATTTAGAAAGAAAGTAAAGTATAAATAATAGAATACTGCATGACGAGGTATATGAATATTGTGGAAGCGAAAGTTGTGCGTTTAGGCGGGAAATGTAAGTTCTAAGTTTACATACGGTAATAAAATAAAAAAAAAAACAGAAAATTTATTTCTAAAAGCATTGTATACAATTTAGTGAAACTGCCCTACTTGTATACAATTTAGTGAAACGAACATATTTAAAAATACTCGTACTATATCGATATCTCTGGTTGCCGATACCTATCTAGATACAAGTATCTTGGTTTAAGAGCAGATAACCCGATTGTGGAACCGAAAACACGTCGCACCTGCCGCTAAAGGAAATTAGACCCTGACATTGTGGAACTTTGTACTAATTATCTCGGTTGCTCACTTCAAAAAAACCACATATACATAATATGTGCTTCTCGTAACGAATCAATAACTTCAGTTAATCAGGTTTACGATATTTAAGCATAAAAATTTAAACATGATGGGGGAAGGCGAATAAATATATGCGTATGTAATTGAAATGTACATCTTTAAAATTGTTATTTAAGTTATTCTAATATATTTCCTTGCCATGTAAAAAAATAACGAAAAATAAATTTATTAAATGGCTACAAATTGTTTTATTAGGAATATTGCTGGTTCTAGTCTACACAAAGTGTTACGACTCTTCCGTATTCTACTTAAGTCTGATGTATTAAGAATGATGAACAAGAGCACACGCTGATGGTTTGGACATTTAGAACAAATAAACGAAGAAAGACTGATGAAACAAATATATAGTGCAAATGTGGTATTAAATTGTGGACAGGAAGACCAAGGCAAGTATGGTTAGTTGGTTACATACACAACTTGGGCGCTTATATACCAGATGTTATCTAACATTATAAAATAAAAGGTCTGAACGTTACAAATTGATATTTTTTTACACATAAGAAAAAAATAAGATAAAACTTGACTTAATCGTTAATTTCCAGTGAATTAATACAATAAGAATATTTTCATTAATTACACACTTGAGATTTTGAAAAATACACACTTGAGATTTTTTTATTATCTATCTAATAAATGTGATACAACAAGGTGTGTTTAACAAGGCCTAAATTTCATCATCCTTGCAGATAAATTAGCGACATTTCAAACTATATTACTCGGCGCAGTATCAATAAAATAGCCAATAGATATAAAAATAGCTATTGTAAGATTAAGAAATCGACTTAGAACAAAGAGAAAAATAAGAAAGAAAAAAAAATAATAATAGAAGGGTGACGTAATATTGGAGATAAGGTTTGTGTTAAAAGTTTACTTATAAAATCGAAGATCTATACATTTTCCATAGTATAGAATAGTAATATTAAATCTGGGTTCCGTGGGACGAACTTTTTTAAATTAAAATTTAGATTTCTGTTTTTTGTTATATCATTTTATAACGAAAATTTCGGTACAATGAACGAAGTAAATTGAATGAATTATACGAGTTAACCGGTACTCGATTATTTTTTAACCTTTCATATTTTTCAGTAACTACGCGTATCATTATATCGTTATAGTTTTCAATAAAGAATTATTTTAAAAAAAAATGTGTTGAATTACGTTTATCTATAATATTTAGCAAAAAATTAAGAACCCAAGATATGTGAAAAATTGTAATTTAGACATCTGTGACTATGAACGATTCGGACGCTTGCCGCATCACATGGGTTTATACATTATAAATACTATCTAATCTTGATTCAGTCAGTAACTATTTAAATTTTCATTTTTAAACGTTAGACTTTGAAATAAAATTAAATGCTTGTGATGATTTATTGTACCAGGTTTTCATAGAAATTACGTTAAGCCTAGGGTTTCGAAGGTCTTGGAAGTGTAAAGATTACTGTTATACAGGTATGAAATTCAATAATTATTTGTAAGAGACTTTAAACAACAACAAAAAAACCAGAACAAACCATACATGGACATTAAATATACATAAATTACCAAACTCACATTTTACCCTTTCTAAGATATTAAGAAAACATCACACCGCTTTGAACATGCTTGTATAGAATTTTTTTTTTAATAATGGTTTGATATTTTTGCGCATGTGGGATTGAGGTATACTTAATTCAATATTGTAAATAAACCAAAAAAATAAATGTGTTTTGTAGGTTAGTTCCTTTTTGTAAATATGTTCCTTATCAAATACGTCATCCATTTTAATGAACACGAGAAAATCATTTCAAGTATGAATATAATGTAAATAATTGTATAAATAACAAATAATTTTTATTTTTGTATAACCTTTTAGTCACAGAAATGTAATTAATTTCACCTGCAATATGAAAATGAACAACTTATATAAATATAGGACGAAATTGAGATAAAATTACATACAAATACCCTCTCTTGTTGACCAAAATTATTGTTAAGAAAACTTTCAAGAAGCGATTAAGAAAACAAAGATAACTTTCAATAAGTTCCTTATTATTTTCTGGACAAATTCAGGTTAAAATCGGTAGTATTATTTTTATCACCATGGAAATTCCTGAACATTTTAAATTTAAAAAAAGCTCGTTTCCTTCCATGAATCACCATGGTTAGGTTATTTGTTTTCGTTAATTGGCCAAATACGATGTTCGTTTATTACTTTATGTTTTCAATATCTAAAAAAATAAACGTTCTATACAACATACAGGAAGTGTTTCGTAAATTCTAGAGGTATCTTGTTTTTTTTTATTTAATATGCATCCACATCATACAAAACATGTTTTTAGGTTATATTTATATATAAAAAAAACAACTGGTTTATATTTTTTATAAGTGCAAAAAACTATAAGCGCTTTTCAAAAGGACCTTCTTTAGGCAATATTAAGTTTATAGGATTTGTAATGCTCACTTATCCACACTTTCAGTATAATATTAAAAGATTTTAAAATGAAATTCGAAAATTGTTGGATTTTCAAGTTGTTTTGAGGTTAAAGCAACAGGTTTTTTGTATATTTTATACGCACCACGGTGCAAAGAAATATGTTCTTTTACACATGTTTATTATATATATTACATTTCTGGTCACATAAAATAAACCAAAAACAACTTGAAATAAATAATAAAACGCTTAAATTTGAATTGGTTGAACACACTCGCTAGTTCATACAATGTAACATGTAACTTTTGAGTACTGAATACTCGAGTAATGTGAACACAATTGACATGCCATACTCCAATACCAAAAAAAACCGTTGGAATTTAACAGAATAATGCAAAAAAATTGTATAACCTTAGATCATTTAATACCAAATTTGTAATCGTGAATGAACAATTGAATCAACAGCTGTCTCTTATAAATAATTTTGTGCAAAAAGGATATTTTTACCTGGCAAAGGGGGTCTGTTCTACATAGTAGACGTCGGTAATCGGTTCCGTACGCATAATGGTTCGCAGCCTCTCAGGACTCAGTTCAAGGAACCCATCTCCACAACTCTTGACTTCTCCTTTCATTGTATCACTTAACCTACTCATATTTTTCACAATTCAATGGAATAAAACACGAAAATATTGTAATTCACAGACGTCCAAATACGCTCAGCGCCGAGCCGACGAAACTATTCAAATATAATTTAAAAAATTCGTTTAGGCGCACGCGGAATTTTTGACGTTTTATAAATCAAATGCACATTCAAGATTTAAATTGTTACACTCTCGTCTCAGCAACTACGATAGATTATCGTTATCATTGCGTAAAAGACGTATTACAACAATCCAAACAAATAACATTTCGCAGGAATATTTTTTTTATAGAAAAACACGATAATATTTAGTAATACTTTACACAAACTTTGCAAAACTTAATGTATTCACAACTATAATTTTGAATATTGAAAATAACCGATATACGTTCGAATACTTGAAAAAACATTCAAAATAACAAAACGTAAAGACGGTATCAACAGAACGCGGCGCTGCTCGCCACCAGTCACATTTCCGTATGATTCTTTTACTGAGGAAAATCACTGATTATGTTTCTGATTTTTAACACTACATAGCGCTAGTTTCGTTCATTTTTATTATGCCATTCCATATACTTATAGCGCCATCTAGGTAAAAAGATCAAATTTGAGTTAAAATGTTTTGTGATTAATTCAATAGATGCCTATACTAGAAATTTTTTAACTATATAAGTAAAGTGATTAATTTTATTCGAGGAATTTACAAAACGGTTTTTCTACTTACTCTGGAATGAATTCCTATAAGTATATACATTTTTACAACGAACTTTGTTCATATTTTTTACATTATGGTTTATGTGTTTAGTTGGCAAACAAAAACTAAGTAAACCGACCCTATCTAGAACTTCATTGGTGCAAGAAAGTACAAAAGAAGTTTTTGAGATATCTCTACCTACGGTAGTATAGTCTATCCATGGTGCTATCTTATAAGGTTTGTTCTAGGTATGTCGGTATATAATATTCTAAACGTGATAAGGGGTATGAGAATCTCTGATCTAAAAGTCAAATCTGAAAACTGCAATCTCTTGGATATATCATTTCAAGTTCCAGATCCTAAATCTATCTATTGAAGGAAATTATATGGTCCTGACGTTTATCATTGCTGAGAAGCCTGTGGTACTGGTTTGGATGGATGACTACAAATTTTCCAAGGAATTGTTGGATTATAAGATAAAGCCAATATTGATTAAGAGAACAAAGCATCCCTCAAAGAAAAAAGTGTCTCATTGTAGACTAGTATACAAAAAGGTTTATTTAAAAAAATATTTATTGTGCATTTTTATTGTTTAAAGTCTGCATTAACCCTTCCCTTATGGTGATAAAAATAATACGCGTGCTCCGGTGTTGGGTAGTGAGTACGCAATAAAAAATTAGCGATTTTAAATCGGAAAAATAAGAACATTCATAGATAATCCCCTTAATTAATTATAATTGAAGTTAAAAATTATAATAATTGAGATTTATTTGCTGAAAACATTAAAAAACCACCTGAAAACATTAAAAAACGCTCACGGAATGGGCGTACGTCTAACCTATTTGCAAGCCTAGAAGCTACTAGTGGCGCGGAATGTCAGTCGCATACCCCGGCGCTTACGCCTTTGCTTGCGACGTTGAGACAATTCAGCTCCTCGCAATTCAGTCTAGTATGCAAGAGTGAGATGCGAATATAGTGTCGCGCTTCCCGCATACTATTCACCTATCGTCAAGACGAGGCACTCGCAGCGTTTAAATGCGAATTTGTTTTCGATCTTTACAAAACACCTCGATGTAGTCGATAAATTCTGATTATTATTAATATTATTTTTTAAATCAATGCGTAAATATATTATGGAGGAATACATAAAATCTTAACCTTGTATTTATTATATTTATAGAGATATTGATGGTTATTAGAAGCAACGTGTAGAAGACACCCAACACAGGGAAGGAAAGGTTAATGTAGTCATTTAAAGAAAGAAGGGATTTATTTAGACATAATATATGCTTATAATAAAGAATGTAGTAAAAGAGATCAATTTGAGAATAACCTTTGGTGAGGTGAAAATAAAATAATAAAGTATGCTTTTATATGAACTAAAGTATCTACCGCAATACCAGTAGTATTGATAACTTTCCATAAAACAGAAACACAAGCATTGAAGTTCTAGATTTTTTTTTGTATTTAAGACAGGGAGTACGTTCCAAATTTTTACCTCAATACATATCCTCTGGAAACAGAAGCCTTCTTAACATAAGTCTTCTATTTGTATATGTATTAGCAAGTAGATCTAAAGCTGACTTAACAACTGCTCGTATGCAAGCACACTCTTTGGTTGTTTCTGAAGTTGATAACACATCCGCCATTGTAATCTAGGGCAACTTCTTGGAAAACTCTCAGGTATCCTCCAAATACGCTTCAGTGAATGTTATTTATCTTTTCAACAGTAATTTTAAGATTATTTTACATATGGATGTAATGCTATTCCAAAATAATTTTTACTTTTCAGTTTGTTCCTTTTTCATATTAAGCATCACCTTCCAGATACTTGGTAAATTTTCTTCTGCCCAAACCTGAATTAAATTAGAAAAAGTGTTTTATATTTTAATAGTTCTGTAGATATACTATTTTTATAAGGAACTTTGTAATGGTTCTTCAGTGTTTCACCATTTCCTTTCTAGCCCCTGTGTCTTCCTATTACTTAAATTTATGATGTTCTTGGTCAAAATATTTAAAGAATCGCTTCGTTTTTTAGCCAATATATTTTACCTATTTTTCAATTCTCTGTCTAAAAAAATCTTCTTTTCTACATGTAACAAAAATTAAGTTTTTATTATCTATTGGGTGTTAACATAAGTTGTATCCGTTTTTTTTCAAATTTAAAAATGAACACCAAAAGTAAAACAAAATGGTAAATGTTATACGTCATTCGAAAGATAATTTTCTGCTCTACAAGATGTTGTGTTTGCTTTTACGTTACATATATTATTTTATTTAATTACAAGCCTTCAAAATGGAATGTCAAGTAGACGAAAGTGAGCATTTTCGACACCTTCTGTTCGCGTTCATTCGAGGGAATAAAGCTGCTCGCGATATTTGCGAATTTTACGGTGAAGATGCTATGAATGAAAGGACAGATGGTAGATGGCGGTATATATATTTATGTGACTACAATTCATCTGCTCAGCCAATTCTACGGTGGTTTGAAGGAGATCTACATGAATAATATGGTTTAAGCGGTCCTCATCGAAGTCCACTGGTCGTTCGGAACGCTACATGTCTTTCAGGTCGAAATTATCTTCTTTGAAACGCAAAAACCATCGACGAGCTGTCCTTTCATTCATAGCATCTTCATTGTACACTTCGCAAATATCGCGAGCAGCTTTGGCAGCTTTATTCCCTCGATTGAACGCGAACAGAAGGTGTCGAAAATGCTCACTTTCGTCTACTTGACATTCCATTTTGAAGGCTTGTAATCAAATAAAATAATATATGTAACGTAAAAGCAAACACAATATCTTGTAGAGCAGAAAATTATCTTTCGATTGACGTATAACATTTACCATTTTGTTTTACTTTTGGTGCTCATTTTTAAATTTGAAAAAAAACGGATACAACTTATGTTAACACCTAATATAATAAGTCTGTTAAAAGATAATTTTATAAGAATTATATAAATAAAGTTAATTGAGGCGAAAGCTTGAATTAAAAAAGTAAGAAGTATATTTGTTTTTAATGATTTGAATTTTTTTTCCTGAAGTTTCCAGTGCTCTTTATTTGAAAGAAATATTTTATTGCATCAACCTACTTAGGTTTTATACATTGATATTGTAAATTATTTTATCAGCAGTATCTCTTATGATTTTTTATTCTACCATTGACTTTCGTGTGTACTTGTGTTATGCTGTTCTTGCAGATTGTTACTGATTTCTTCTCTGAAGTGTCGAATGGTTTCGGAGTTTACATATTTTACAATCCCCTCTTTTAGTTCCACCACTTAAAGAAAGTGGTCAGAATCAGCCTAATCCTTTATAATATAGTATGTTTCTAACAGATCCTGTGTACCTTCTTTTAGAAAGTTATTTATTTGATTAACTGTGGGCAGGAGCACCGTGTCCATATATTTAATGTGTGTACACATAAGCTGCGGATTCAAGGGGCTCCTTTAATTTCTGCCGGTGCAGGCTGCCCCTTGATGTGACTGTCTTCATAAGTCTTGGTCTCCTTGGATTTAAAAAAAGTTCCTATCTATAAAACTCAAAATGATTAAGAATTGAATTTTAAAACTGAAGGAAAACAATCAAACTTAAACACATCTAAATTGAAAAAAGTGGTCATAACAATCCTTGCACACCATTTGATTTGGATTATTATCCCTTGTATTATATTATATATTTCATACACATATGTGTTCTTGTTTTCTCATACTTTTGATGTTCTGCACTGTACCAGGTCTGTAAATATAAAACCGGTATTTGCTCATAGATGGCTCTAGTTGTCAATGTAGTGACTCAAACCGCATCATTGGCGCTTTTTTCTTATGTTTACATTTGTCAAAGAATTTTAACTCACAACAATACAAGTTTAATACAACTACATATGTTTTCATAGCGTTGAACATGTCTGTTTTTGCGGACAGCATTGAAAACTACGATTTGCGGACAGCATTGATTTTCTTCAACGTCTTAAGAGAATTTCAACATCTTAAGTGGGAAATTTTTGGACATCCTCCTTACAGCCCTGACTTGGCACCAAGAGATTTTCCCTTATTCATGAAACTAAAGGAATTTTTGGGTGGAAAACAGTTCGCAAACGATGAAGACCTCAAACAAGAAGTAACATCCTGGCTCAAATCTTTGGCAGTAGAAGAGTATAAGATCGGAATTGAAAAATTGGTTCCACGTTACAATAAGTGCCTTGACAGCTATGGCGAGTACATTAAAAAATAGAGTAAGGTACAGTGACTTTGTAAATAAAGTTTTGTGTTGATATCTTTCGTTTTTATTTAGTTATGTCAAAACGTTCTTTACTTTCTGGATGACCCACGTAAATTTTTTCAACACTTTTTACCATTAGTTAATTCCCACATAACTGTGGTCGTACTGCAGGTAAGCAATCAAAGAATCTGAATTGACACACCACTTAAAAAAATTGTACTCAAGCACTGTTGTAATGTGGGCATCTATGCTTAATCCTAAGGCATGTTGTGTCCAGGCGGGAAACCAACTTAATAAACCTTTTAAAAATAAACAAAGATTTCAATAACACATTTGTAATTTTAATTATGTTCCTCTTTTCATAATGAAACCAAGAGCTCTAAAACCACAATGAAAATTATTCAAATCAACAAATACAGTCAACTCCGGTTATAGTGAACCTTCCGCTATAGTGAACCAAAATTTTCTATCATCCACATATATAAAGGGTCTCTCAAATTGAGCGGTTTTTTTAATTCAATTTTTTTTAATTCTTGAATTAAACACACAATTTGCTTTGATTTCAAAAAACTTTTTATTGGTCATTGAAGTATAATGTATGACATTTAAATACAAAAACAATATCCGCCAAATATCCACTTCTTGCAGCTCCCCATATGTCTACTCTTTTGTCAAAATTTTCGATGACATTTTGGAATAATGCGGTTCTAACTCACCAATAATGCGAATAATTTCGTCCTTCAGCTTAGGAATTGATTGGGGGTCATTCTTATAGACTTGGCTTTTCATGTTACCCCAGAGAAAATAGTTCAACAGTGTCAGATCAGATGATCTTGGTGGCCAATTAACATCACCGTTTCTGGAGATTACAAGACATAAAATAATTCTCAATTTGAACGCGTTCTTGTATTGTATACGACTCCATTTTTTATAAATGTAATACATTACACTTCTCAAATGTCACAAGACCCAGGCAAGTTCACGACGCCATCTGTGTTTTAACCAAGAATTTAAAAAAACGCTCAATTTAAAAGACCCTTTAAGAAATGCATGGAAAAAACCCATGTTATAGTGAACTAAAACTAGTAGATTTTGGTTCACTTTAGCTAAAGGGTCACTATTACCGAGTTCACTATAACCGGAGTTGACTGTAGTGCTATATTTAAGTTTATCATACACAATCTCGTTTTAACTTGATTTATCCTATCTTTGTTTTTTCGATTTTGTTTGTAAACTAAATTAGATCAAATAAGAGTTTATTGAAATATTTTAACAACCACTTGTTTAAACACTCTCAGACACTTGAACATTCTCAGATAATATTTTTTTGCTTATATTGGCCACGTGTAAGTGATAAAATATAAAGTATGTTTTATTTTACACCTTTTCAAGATATTATTCTAAAACTGGAGCAATAATTTGTAAAGGCAATGAATCAGAACACTTCGAAAAGTTGATTCAAATATGATTAACGAATATGACACGAAAATTTTAGATATTAAAGTGCGGAAACATAAAACGAATTAACCCTTTGCACTCGAGAGCTTTTTGTTATGTGCCTACCGCCAACTCGAAGTATGTTATTTTACATAACAATCCCAACGTGAAGTCCAGGTTTACTTTCGCAGGTTTCGCAATATAATTGTGTTTCTTTTCTTCCACCAGGATTTTTTCTATTGGAACATACTGCGCAGTGCTTCTTAGTTCCAAGTAAATTTCGTTTCAATATAAGCAGACGAAACTACAGATGTCGCTTGTCGTTCACAGTTTGTCATCATATTGCGATATTTGAAAGACTCACGACCTGTGGAAAGATTTTTAGCTTACGTCAATGTTGACGATAGAACATCTTGTGGGCTTACAAATATACTTCAAGAAAAATTAAGCCCTTTCAACCTCAACGATAAACTGATTGCCCAGGCATACGATGGCGCAGCAGTAATGCGCGGTTCTCGTAATGGGGTTCAAATCAAGATGAGAGAAACTTACCCTCATGCCCATTTTGTGCATTGCTATGCACACCAATTAAATTTAGTTTTAAAAAAAGCTTGTTCATCGATAAAGCAAATTAAACTTTTTTCTTCTTCGATTAGTGGAATTGGTGTTTTTTTTAATTCACCAAAGCGTAATAGTTTATTACGAAAAGTTTGCGAAACTCTTGTCCCCAAAGTGTGTGAAACACGGTGGAATTTCACTTCGAGAATCATAAATTGCGTCAAAGAAAACAGAGATCACCTGATGAAATGTTTCGAAATAATTCAAGTAGAAGATGGGTGGGATGACAAAAGTATATGGGAGGCTACTGGATTCATGAAATGCCTGAAAGATGGCGAGTTCAACTTTTTATCTTTTTTTTATGTAGTATTTAAACAGGTCGACATTTTATATAATGTTTTACAATCGAAAAAATCTACAAATATATCCGTTGCACGGGCGTTCGAAAATTTTGAATCGGCAATTGATCGAATTATGGAAACTTTAAAAGATTTTCATCAATCGGTCGATGATGATACTCAAATTCCAGAAAAGAGGCCGAGAAGGGAATCAAACTCTGCGAAAATTGATACACTTCAAATTTGTGCAAAAAAAGCATGTATCATTATAAAAGACGAGATGAAAAACCGATTTGAAAATAGTGAAATTTTTAAATCATTCGATGTTGTGGATCCGAAACAATTTAAAATCCACAAAGAAAAATTTCCAATTGACCGTGTTAATGTCTTAAAAAGAAATTATCCGATGTTAAAGATAGAAAAATTAAAATCGGAATTGTCAGTAGTCTATAATAATGATCTTTTCAATAATTTTACAAATACAAATGAATTATGTAAATTTATAATCGACTCAGACTTGAAAGACACTCTGTCGGAAGTTTTGAAGTTGATAGAAATAGTTTTGGTGACACCCATATCAACAGCTGATGCTGAAAGGTCATTCAGCACGTTGAAACGAATTAAGACATATATAAGAAACACCATTTCCCAAGATCGATTAAACACCCTCGCCTTATTATCGATTCACAAAGAATTCATTAAACAAATCCCATTTTTTAACAAAAAGGTGATTGAAAAATTTGTTAGCATGGACAGAAGGGCAGAATATTTGTATAAGTGAAAAGTTTGTAATGAGCGACGTTTATTTTTTGGTTTTTCATGTTCATGTACTTGTATTATATTAATAAAAACTATTTCCATTTGATTTTGTGAAAAATACATATTTTTATAATAAGAGTTTTGTTTATTTAATTATTATACTCGTATGTTAATAAAAATTATTTTTGTTTAATTTCGCAATAAAAATTTGATAATTGTTAGTATTTTCTTGGTTCAACTTCACTGTTTATATGTATACATAAATACCGTCCTGCAATTTCCCTGTCGGGGTAGGCAGAAGGACAGAACACCATACTTTCCTATCTTGATACACATCCTTAGTATTTTCTACATCCATACAACTTCTACGATTTCTCTGACTTTCTGTTTCCTTCCTTCAAAATATCATTAATTTAATCCAACCACACTTTCCTTCATCTTCCTCGACGTCTTCCACCCACAGTTGGACTGTATATTTATTTTGTTCATTCATTCTTAGTCACTTTATTCCATATTAATAATAATAATAATAAAATGACAATTTACATACTGCTGTTTAAAGAGTCAACTCTCTTTCTATTTATTTATTTTGTTTGTTTTTCTTCATTCATTTGTTCTACATGCCCAAACTACTTCAGCCTTAAGTTCACATTTGTCCCTAATCACTTCATTACTTATTCTGTCATACATTGTCATCTCATGTATTCTTCTTAATGCACGCATTTCTACAGCATTTATTAGGCTTCTTTCAGTATTTTTCCACATCTATGTTTCACTCCAATACATCAAAATCAGTACTAAAATACTGTTGTAAACTATCGTCATCTTAGCAGATTTTGATACTGTCCAGTTCGAGTATTTAGTGCCCTGTTGACTGTCAAAACATGAATCTATGAAACTTTTTACTAAAACATACATTTATATTAATCATTTTTACTAAAACATACACTTATATTAATCATTTTTACTAAAACATACACTTACTACCTTGATCAAAAAGTTTTAGGACCGGCCACCGTGTGGTGCTGTCAGTCATCCGATTGGAATTCTTTTTTTTTTGTTAGGTTACCACATCTATCATTGACACTTCCCTCCAAATTTCAGCGTCATAGCTTGACATTTGTAAAAGTTACGCTGTACTGAGTACATCTACCTTTGTGCATGTTTTTGATTTTTTACAAATTTGAAAATGGCATCAACGAGTTTGCATTAAATTTTGTGTGAAAAACGGATATAACGGTCCGCAGACCTTGGAAATGTTGGAGAAGTGTTTTTCGGTGGCACGAACGCTTCAAAAATGGTCGTGAGTCGGTCGAGGATGACGAACGCAGTGGCAGTCGAAAACCGATAAAATCAAAGAGATGTTGGCCGAAAACCGCAAATTGACCATCAGAGAGCTGGCAGAAGACTTGAACATCGCTTATGGATCCGCTCAAGACATTTTGGTTGTGATTTAGGCCTCAGACGTGTCGCTACAAAACTGGTGCCGAAAGACCTCAATTTCATGCCAAAAAAGGACCGCGTTGAAATCGCGAGACATGATTTCCATGAGTTTTTGATAAAAAACAACACGAATACTATCCAGTTGCCTTCAAATTCACCTATTCTGGCTCCCTGCGACTTTTTCCTGTTCAATCGACTTAAAAAACTGCTTCGCGGAACGATGATGTCATGAAACGCGGATGTCATGAAAAATCAAAGACGGCTCTGATGGACATACCGAAAATTGAGTACCAGTGGTGTTTCGAGGATTGGATCAAGCACTGGCATAAGTGCGTTGCAGTTGATGGGGAGTACTTTGAAGGGGACCATATCGATTTTGATAAATAAACTTGTATTTTCGATTTTATAAATAAAGTCCTAAAACTTTTTGATCAAGGTAGTATGTTATATTAATCATTTTTACTAAAACATACACTTATGTTAATAACTTTTTTCCACTTATTATTTACCTTAAAATTAAGAAGTGGTAAAAAAATAAAAAACAGAATAATGATTAAAAAAATATATATATATCACAATTTCCTTATTTTATTGTTGTTGTCCGGACGAAAATGTCGTTTTTTAAATAAGGTAGATCGAATTATTTAAATTTATTTTCTTATTACATCGATACAATATATTCTCCTTCAGTAGACACAACCTTGTTCCATCTCTTTAACAAATTTTTAACACCGTCAGAATAAAATTTAGTAGATTTGGATGCAAAATATTCCTCAATGCCTTTTTTCACTTCTTCTTAAGTGCTATTTTTTTTCCAGCTAAATAGTGCTGCACAGATCTAAATAAATGATAATCTGAAGGAGCCAAATCGGGACTATATGGTGGGTGAAGAATAGTTTTCCATCCAAGCTCCTTTATTTTATTTTCAGTCATATTCAATGTATGGGGTTAGGCATTGTCGTGTTGCAATAAAATCGAATGTCGATTGAAAAAACCAGGTCTCTTTAGCCTTATTGCTGAATTTAAATTTCGAGTTGGACAGAGTATAAGTCACTTGTAATTGTTTTACCGTAAGGAAGGACTTTGTGATACATTATGCCTTTTGCATCCCACCATACACTCAAAAGGACTTTTTTTACAGTTAGACCCGGTCAAGGGGTGGGTTTTGCTACCGCCCCTTTGAAAGGCATTGGCGTTTACGTCGTTGGTTCAAATATAGCACCCACTTTTCGTCTCCAATCACTAAAATATGTAAAAACGGAGTGTTCTTCACATATGCGCTTGCGTACCACTTTCGTCTCATCCGTTAGATCGTGCGGTAACCATACGCCCTGCTTCACAATTTACAGATTTTTTTCAGATGTTCTTGCACACTAGATTTTGAGTATCCAAGTTTGTCAGCTAATTGTCGTATAGTCAGTGTTGGATTTGATTCGATTTCTGTACGCAATACGTCATCATCCACTTTCACTACTTTTTCACTTCGAGGATTGTTTTTTAGATCAAAATCACCAATTTTAAATTGTTTAAATCATCTTTGGCATTGCCGAACAGTTAAACAATCTCCAAATATGTCGCAAATGTTTTTATTTGCAGTTGTTGCATTATTCGAACCCACGTTCGAAAAAAATTAAAAATCACTAAAATAACATTCTCTAGATGTCAACTGATGAATAGAACACAAAACAGACCTTGTAGGACCAAAGACTGGAACACAACTGATGATCAAAACTTACCATGCAAAATACGTTTTTTTCAACCGGACAACCCAATATATTATATTATTTTTTTACAAATATCCAGCTTAAATAATAATAAAAATTATCCAGCTTCCTCTTCAGGAGGTAAGATAGTTGCAATAATACCAATCAAATCTTCAACTTCTTTTTCGCTAAGACGTTCTTCACTTTCTTGAACAATCTGAAATGTTAAAAACCTCGTAAGAACATTAAAAACCTCGTAAGAAAATTGTGGAGTTATGTAAGTTTTAGTGTCTTATATAATTTTTGTTGTTGATCTAGTGCTTAGTATATGACATAGAGCCCCTTTTGAGTGAAATGTGATGTAGTATAAAAACATTAAAATAAAATGTGTTTTTTTAACCCTTCCTTCCCTGTGATGTGTAACTAGTACACATTGCTTCTAAAAACTTTAATATCTCTATAAATATAATAAATACTGGGTTCGGATTTTAGATATTTCTCCGTAATACATTTATGCATTGAATGAAAAAAATAATATTAATAATAATTAGCACTTATCGGCCACATCAGAGATATTTTGTGAAAATCGGGAATAAATTCACCAATACAATCAAACGTGTGCCAGTGTGTGACGTAGGTATATTCATTCTAAAAAACCGCTATGGGTGAGGAAGCGACGCTATTCACGTCGCACTCTCACTCTACTTCGGTATATGGGAACGCAAGAAATAGAATCTCGCTTCAGTAGCTCGCGGGCTTTCGTTTGAGGTGGTCGCTTCACCCATTTTGTGAATGTCGGCCGATGGTGTTTTCCATGTTTTCAACAATTAAATTTCAATTATTATCACTTTTGACTTCAAATTTAATTAATTTAAGCGATTGGCTATGAATATTCTTATTTTTCTGATTTTAAATCGCTCATTTTTACATGTGTATTGAATACACAGCACCGGAACGCGTGGAATTTTTTAGCACAGGAAGGAAAGGTTAATATGTAAATACCAGGGCTGTGGAGTCGGATGAAAATTTACCGACTCCGACTCCGGCTTTATTTTATACTCCGACTCCGACTCCAACTCTTGACTCTGACTTCAATTTTTATTTTATTTTATAATTTACTGCGTCTACCTAATGTATTTATATTGACTTATTAATAATGGATACAGGTGTAAATAAAAAATTTATTATATTCGTACACAAATGAAACAATTTAATAAAAAAATATATAAACAATACGCATTAAGCAATATCTTCACACAAAAATAATATTAAAAATATATATTAATATTTAAAAAAAGAATTAAATAAAACTTTTAAAATAATTAGAAAAACAACACAGGTAGGTATTAAAAAAAATAAGAAAACACTTTAAAATAAAAAGGTTGCTTCATTTGTTTTCATACATTGACTAAATCTTATTTATATTGTTTATTATTTTTTTTATTCAATATTGAATAGAACACAAGATTTTTGAAAGTAAATATACTTTATATAAATCTTATTTCCTATTCGTGGTCTAAATGGAATTAGCATGAAACGATGAGAGGTTAACTGGTTAACACATACCGTAACGTTATTCATTAAAGAAAATGTTAAAATAATTAAACGGAGTCGGCCGATTTTAGCCGACTCCGACTCGACTCCGCCTAAAATGTTCTGACTCCACAACTCCGACTCCACAGCCCTGGTAAATACTTAATGCATCTGATTTTTCATAAAAGAAAAAAACAGTTTATTTTTAACAGGTTTCAGTAAGAAAAAATGACCATGTGAAATATGATCCCCTGAATTGCCAATTAAACTTTTACTGTATTTCCCATATTCATTGAGTTAAACTTTTACTGTATTTCCTATATTCATTGAGTTAAATCACAATTTTAGGTTCATATATTTATCGTAAGCATAAAGAATACTATAAGTATGTTACCAATTGTATTTCTAATGGTGATCTTGGAGGAGTATTCAAAATCATTAATTTTTCCGTCTTGGTTAGTTTATAAGGTTTTAATGCCAATAATAATTTTGAGATTTTCTCTTCACTCTGATTTTTGGACTCGGTCTCCTGTAGATATCGCAAAGTCTGGAAAAAAATAGTAATAATTATGTTTTGAAAAATGTTAAAGGATGTGGCATTCCAAGCATCCTGAAGTGTTACATACATCTTTGGTATTCAGTCAATTTCAGATATATACAAAAATTGATATAACTTTTACACTAATTCAATTTACATACACACCATCACACAATATTTCTAACGGGGTAGCCAGAGACGATAAAGTGCCAGATTTCCAATCTCAATACACATCCTTCGTCTCTTCTACATCCATACAACTTCTACGATTTCTCTAACGTTTTAAGTTTAAGAATATCGGCAATATCAAAAATAAAAAAAATCTTTCTGAGAAAAATTATTTTGTTTTATCAATCAGTCCAAAATTCATTACATACATACTAACCATCACACTGTTTCCCTGTCGAGACAAGCAGGGAGGACAAGGTTCTCACAATAATTGTGACAAACGTATTTTCCTTCTACACCTCATATGATTTCTGACTTTTTATAATTTCTTCTTTCAAACTATTCAATAGATTCATCCATCCATTCAGTGTACTCTTCTTCATCTTACTCAACACATCAGCATTAAGTTCACATTCATCCCTAATCACTTAATTCTGTATTCTATCAAACATTGTCAGCTCATGTATTTATCTCAGATCACACATTTATGATGTTCCCAGCCGTTGGGAAGTGCTGTGCAAATTCAATTATTTAGTTATTAACAATGTAATTCTTAGTTAAATTTTTTATGAAATTCGGTCCCCTGAATATCGACTATACTAGAGAAAATATAGGATGGTCCCTGTGACGTTTTTTTTTACAAATCGAATAATTTTTTTTGTAAATCGAAAAATTGTTTTTCTCTAAACTGACATTTTCATTCCTAATTTTCATTATACTGACTTTCTAATGTATTGTATGATTTGTATCTATCTTTAAATATGCCAAGATCCACTGTGAATTAATACTAATTACAAACATTTAATTTTAGGTATAAAAATATCGAAAATCCAATTATCGTACACCCCATCCCTAGCCAATGCAGACTAACGTAGTGACTTTTGACAAATGTCACCAAATATTATTTGATTTTAACAAACTGCCACATTTTTGCTAATTTGTAACAAGATGTATTAATTTGTCATTATTGTTAGTTTTATGTAATGTATTTACCTAAATAACTTGCTATTTATTAGAATCGAGGCTTATATTTAAGTTGATAAAATAATTAAAATTACCGAATGTCGTTACAAGGTTGTATTGGGGCAAATTTGGGAACTGTCACAGGGGCCATGCTGCATTTTCCCTAGTATAACAGATTTTTTATGTATTTATGTAATTTTTTTTGCTATATAAAAATTATTCTAATGAAACCTCCTACTATAGTACCTCTTATGTCGAAAGCAGTCTGGAAATATGTCCAACTTTTTTTTTTTTTAGTATTTTGATGTTACCAACAATGTGATACTATGAATATTGAGAGTATAAACAAATAAAAATAAGTACTCACAATTGTGTTATTATCAAATTCAAATCTCAGTACGTTTATTTAAAAACTAGGCAATTAATCCGTGCAATGTACAGTTTCAGATTGTTTTGGAGTATTCATGTTTCATTTTTGTCATCAAGCCCCTTTGGTGTTATAAAACGATGCTAAAGAATTTCAAACACAACAATACCGTCTGACACATCACCTGACAGCTGAATTTCCAAACTATAAAATCTTCACTAGTGACTATTGTTTATTCAACTCTACGTCAGGGCGTGGATAAAAAAATGTTATTTCAATTTTATAATTAAATTATAAAAGTGGGCGCTTCATTTTACTTACAAAAGTTAAAACCAAATGCGACATCTGTTATTACAAATCAGGATTACCTAAATTATTATCCAAAGTGATGTGCTATTGAGTCTATATCAGTTTTTCGATTCTACTTTTTTTTACTTTGGACAAATTCAGTGTTCCATATATATGCATCTGGGTAATTCATATAATTTAGTTTTACTCATAAGCCAAGTTGTCGTGTTACCAGGAACATTAAAGATGTGACATATTGCCAGATGAATTTTGATATGGACAATTAATATTTATATTTTATAATATAAAATTTGATTTAAACAGTCAGAAAATCCTACCTCATATGTCACAGTTGCTAGAGATTCCTCCTTTTTATACTTCTTTTTTGTGTTATCTTTCAGCATTTGTAATATTTGCATTACTTCGAAATTGCATAATGATGCGGAGTTAGCATTTATTCTAAAAAAACATTTAAAAAGGTGTTAGTCTAGTTATGTATCATATATTACCATTTAATGCTTTTTATGCAATGTCTTCCAATCAACAAGCATTTGTATCATAATTGATAATTTTCAGTATCCATACCCAGTCTATGTATAGCAAATGAAAAGTAATATTTAAATAACATTTATAAAAAAAATTAAGGCATATACGATGTATAACAAGGAAAGTATCATAGATATAAGGATGGGAATCGTTAAGTTTTTTTTTGGCTTAACTGGATCATACCAGCTCAAAAACTCAATAATTGCAATCTCTTTCATACAACCACCACATCATTCAAGATAATTTGCAATTTTAGAGGGTCCATAGCAAAATTGTCCAATTACTTTGTAATACCCCCCCCCCCCCCCACATCCAAGATCACGATTTATGCAATCCTTTAGATATAATATAATTATACACAAGAAATCTTGGGTATAATTATATTATATCTGCACAAAGCATCCAACCCAAATTTTACTTGTTGATAAGATGGCAATGTCTGGAATGAATTATTCTTAAGATGAAATTGAACAATAAAATTCATATTTTACTAGTTCAATATTTTCACATTTATAATTGGTTTATTTGAAATATCAAATAAAAATACCCTTAGATATATTTATGGGTTGGGTAATTTTTTAAATGAACCAATTGTGATGAGTATTGTTAATTTTTTGAACAATTTTATTCTTCATTACAATGGAAAAGTAATAGATTTTTGTGTCATTGAATATGTACTGTTCTTACTAACTATTTGCAACAACTAGACTTGCCCATATTCAGGCATGGACTAGGGATAAGTCGGGTGGGACTGCTAGTTTGCAAGAATAAGATATACAAATGTTTACTTATGGCGTAATATGGGGTTATTTAAGACTGCAATTTTAGTTTAGTCTATATTGTTCATATACTGCTTTCAGTTATAAAAGCCACTTTTGACTATTTAGTACCGTTTATTAGATACCTCTTAAAACTTCAAAAACTGACAGTTCTCGAGATTATATTGTATTATAAAACAAAGATATATAAATAATCTACTTATTTTTATAATTATTTAACAAAAAATATTTCTATGTACAGTAAAATTTCAAGTTAAGGATAACTTTTTTTTCTCCTATTTATGGAATCATAATGATAGATTTGAAGAAATTATTCTAAATACTAACGTTTCCATGACAATTTTTTTGGACTAAAAATCTAAAATTAATAAGAAACAAAATATTTGTAAAATAAACACGCTAGCGTTTCAATCACGTGTAGCTTCTTTAAAAATAATAAACACGCGGTTGCAAAATACTGTCAAATATTTTCAGCATTTTATTTCTGGATGCACCAGAGACAATACAAATTATGTTGTTAGTTGAAATAATCAGTTTGGAGAAAATTAATAGCCCGTGCACACTTTATAAATAGATCTCGACATGGACATGAATACGAACGGAATGCACTTTAATTTATCTTTTATTTTTAACTGAGCCTTTAATCTTAATGAGATATTTTACAGCATACCGTTCACTTATGTGTATACTCAATGTGACCTTGGATATTCACTATACGCTCTCCCAGAATGAATTTAAAAACTTCATCATAAAACGCTATCGAGTCGATCAATAATTTGTGTGCCAAAAGGATTCAGTATGTATAAATAGTATTTCTTTATTTATTTAGAGTATAAATAAACGATCCAATTGTAATCCAAATATAACAAATAATAAATGTAAGAGTATGATATATTATGATAATTTCGTCACGTCATACCCGATTAAGGCAATAAAATATACATAAACATTTTATTTTTTTCATTTCCATCATATTGTGCACAGCCTTTTTTATCCACTCTGGCCTTTTACATCCACATCCACTCTGCTGTCTCTGAATTTGATAAGATGTGTCCTAATTCAAATATTTTATTAAGTGAAACACCTCGATACTATTATTATTTCAGACACACTTGATTTTGGTAAATTGTTTACATTATGATTTCACACATATGATTTTTAGTTGAACAGTTTACGTAACAACCTTTCTCAATTGTGTTTATGCTTGGCAATGCTGACAGTTAAAATTAATAAAATATACAACATTCAAATTATACAAGTCTACGCACCCACAACAAGTCACAGCGATGATGACATTGAAAAATTCTATGATGACTATACGAGTCTCCATCAAAATATAAAACACCATTATAAAATCATAATCGGGGACTTAAATGCCAAAAATTGGAAAACTAGGAATGACGATGATTGCATGGGTATTTCGGCTACGGTAAAAGAAACGAAAGAGGAAATCGAATGATAGAATTTTCTCAAGCAGAGAAAATGTACATATCAAACACGCTCTTTAAAAAGAGATCACAAATGAGATGGACCAGTGGAGAGGACCAAATGGTACATTAAATGAAATAGAGTATATCCTGGTAAATAACAAAATAATGATAGAAGATTGTAAGGTAATTAACATATTTAACACGGGGAGTGGCCACAGACTTGTGCAGTCGACCATCAAAATAAACATAAAAATGGAGAAATATAATCTTTTTAGAAACCAAAGGGCAATAATTAACACCGAAGCACTTCTCTCAAATAGAAGAGAAGAGTTCCGTCACCAAACCAAATGTAAACTCCAAGTTCTTATGAGAGAAGGAAACCAAGAAACCTTCTCGAAAAAGACATTTCAGAAGATTGGAAGTTTGCAATAGTAATACTTCTCCATAAGAAAGGTGATCAAGAGGATCTTAAGAACTACCGTCCGATCAGCATGTTACCTACATTATACAATTTTTTTATCAAGATCTTAACTAACCGACTCCCGAGTACTTTTGACAAGAACCAACCACGAGCACACGCTTGATTCAGGAAGTGTTTCAATACGATGGATTATATTCAAGTGCTGCGGGGAAAAATAGAACGATATGAGAAATACGAACTTCTTCTATACCTAGCTTTTGTGGACTACGAAAAGCCATGTGATTCAGTCAAGAAAGTTGTCATACTAGAAGCTCTAAAGACTCAAGGCATTGATATAGCGTACATTCAGTTGTTAATTAGCATATATAAATATGCAACAATAAAAATACATCATAAATCCTCCGAAACCATCCAAATTGGTAAGGGAGTTCGTCAAGGAGATACTATTCCCCCAAAATTATTCACAGCTTCACTTGAATACGTCTTCAGTAAACTGGAATGGGAAAATAAAAGCATGATAATTGATGGAAAATACCTGAGCCATTTGAAATTTACAGATGATATCGTTATATTCTCCCAAAACTTGAATAATCTTCAGCACCAATTGCAGGAATTGGCAGACGTCAGCAAAGAAGTTGATTTAAAAATGAATATATCAAAAACCAAATATATGATGAACAACTTTGCTACCTCAAAACCAATAATCGTAGAATCGATATTGTAAAATGTGTGTTAACCAAATTTTTCAAGGCATATAAGTCTGTCTTTTCGAACTTTGTTTTTATCATACAACTCGATGCTGTATAAAAATGGAAAGCTTGAGAAAATGAAGAATATATATGTTGAATATATTTTAGATGTGGCGATGGTGTTGAATCTTTTTCATAGACTTGAAGACGCTACGAAGTGTTTATTCTCGAGAAAATACGTCAAAGATAGGCTGTAAACAAAATATAGGAAACGAATGTAATCATACTTCGGACACATCTTTAGTTTACAGAAGCTGGTGGTAACTGGAAATGTTGAGGAGTAGCTAGCAAGAATACGATATCTAATAAGACCAAATAAATATGATGATAACAAAATGGTGTGATATCAAAAAATGTGCACAAGACTTAAGATGTTTTTTCACCCTCGTCGTCGATAACCACATGGTGAGAATTGTGGTTCGAACTAGCAACATTTCATTCTTGTCTTTGCTCCTTATCATATGGCGTGCTCGAAAGCGGCGCATGTTCTTCCGCCATTTTATTCTAAATCGATAAGTAACAAAATGTCAGTGTGGTGAAGTTTTTCGGTTGATTTAAATCTTCCAACATCCGTCCGTTGGATAAAGTAAAACAAAATCAGATCATCATGGAGAATTCCTACGGTGTCGGGGTAGTGAATAGATACGCTCTTTTTCTCGATGATGATTCGGATCCGTTAGATGTGCTTAAGGCGAAGGAGGCCGAAAAAGAGCGAAGAAAGAAGAACAAGGAGGCCGAGAAGGAGAATAAAGGTAAGCCTGAAATCAAAACTAAGACGGCTACCGTGGCTCCAGTTCGCAAGGGCATCAAGGAGACCCAGAATGTGAAGCCGCAGGACGGCAAGGTCGCCGCCGAGCCCAAACGGGAAAACAAACCTCCCGCGAGGCCGGCTGACCGTAATAACGCCGAGCGGCCGCCTCCTCGCAGGCGAGAGGACCGGCCGAACGGCCCCACCGAGGGACCTGCTGACACCAATGCCAGGCCTCCCCGAAGGGAATTCAACGACCGCAAGCCCGGCAACTTTGAGCGTCGCAACTACAGCGAGAGCACGGCCGAGCGCGGAGAGCGGACCGACCGCGTTGAGCGTCGCAGTTACGGCGAAGGGGAGAGACGTGTTTACGGTGACGGGGAAAGGCGCAGCTACGGCGAAGGGGAGGGTGGCGAGCGTCGTGGGCCCCCGAGGGAGCGGGGCGCGCGCGGGGCTCGTGGTGGCTTTGACGGGCGCGGGAAGCGGGAATTCGACCGGCGCTCCGGTTCTGACAGGACGGGCGTAAAGCCCGTGGACAAGCGTGACGGCGCCGGCTCCCACAACTGGGGCTCGCACAAGGACGACCTCGAGGACTGGAACAAGCCGCAGTCCGAGGGAGAGCAGACCGACGGCGAGAAGAGCGAGCCGCCGCCCGTCGAGGTGCGCGAGCCGACGACCGAGGAGGAGGCGCCGCCCGCGCCCGTGGAGGAGGAGGCTAAGGAGCTGACCCTGGACGAGTGGAAGGCACTGCGTTCCGGCCGTCAGAAGCCGCAGTACAACCTGCGCAAGGCCGGCGAGGGCGAGGACCTCAGCCAGTGGAAGAACATGGTGGCGCTCAAGAAGGATAAAGCTGACGGCGAAGAAAGCGATGAGGAATACGACTCTGCCGAGTACCCGCAGCGTGTGGGTCGGCAGAAGCGCGTGGTGGGCATCGAATTTACGTTCTACGAGCCGCGGCGTGGAGGCGGCGCCGGTCGCGGAGGGCGCGGGGGTCGTGGCCGCGGAGGCGGTCGTGGAGACCGCGGGGGGCGCCGCGAGGAAGGGCCGCCCGTGAACACCGAGGACAGGGGCCGTGGGCAGCGCCAGTACGCTCCCAAGGTGGATGACAACAAGGATTTCCCTTCGCTGGGCTAGGCCCTGCGCCCCGCCTTGGCCTCGAGTTCCCGGTAACAATATAATACCAGCTATGCGCTAGAATACAAGTCATTGTGTGTAATGTTATTTTTGAAGTAAATGTATGATTATTTACGAAGATGTTTATTTCTAAACGGAAGTCTCGCTGGTGCGGCGAGTGTCCCCGCGCAGAGTCGCGCAGGTAGCCGGGAGCTCCCGAGGCGATCCATCTCGTGTACCGTCGATTGTGCTTTTGGAAATTGTTGACATTTTTATAAAGTTTTAAAGCGAGATTCATCTGTATTGTTACATGTTTTGCCTGATCTTGGATCTTACGAAGAGTACAAAAAAGAAAATCAACCTTTGTGATTTGGTGGCTTTTATTTGAGAAGTTTCCCCAATATTTTAAAATACTGTAAATAATTATACTTATCTTGTTTTGTACTTGGAGATGTGAAAATTTCCCGCAAAATAGCGTTCATTTTTGATTAATGAATATATAACAGCATGGACTAGATTTTCATGGTAGAATTAACTCTTGGATTAGGATATATAACATTTTTCATGTTGACTCATTTTCCATTAATCATATGTGTAGCATTCTTGTTTTTTTTTCAAGATTTTCACATTTTTGTTATATTTTTTTTTATAATGAACTCACCACTGCAGAGTTATTCGAATAAACAATGTTCCAATATAGTCTATTATATTTTCCAACTTGGCGACATCTCTTGTCATAAGATGTTATTTTATATGTAAATCTTATGAAACTTCTGTAAATAATAGTTTTTAAATAAACTACCGAAAATACATTGATATGGTGTTACAAATTTGACTTATCTTTTTATAAACACTCATCCTACTTGGCGAACTTCGGATTTGGAGTCAACTTGAATAATTTTGATATCAAATTGATAAAATCGATCCCAGCTATTCACCAATGATCAAGTATCAATCAGCCAGAGCTTATAATGTGTATTCAGAATTGATCTCCAGCCTGTACTGCGAAAGTTTAGTGGACATTAATTTAAATTGCATAATTCACTATACCACACTTGTCTAATAGGTGCTGTTAAAGCTTTTAATAACATTAGCGGTCTTAATTTACCAATAATACTTTATGTTGCTTTCATATCCCTAGGATGAGACAGTGTGAAAATCAGTTTTTATTTCCAAGCATTTTATTTTTCAGCTTAGCAAATTGTTGTCATCTTAGACATAAACATTTAAATACAAGACAAAAAAAGTAGTTGCTTACGACGCTTCGCTTCAACATTGTTTTGAAATATAGGCCTTGGACATAGATCCAGATTAATTGTGAATTTATTTGATTGAAGAACTGTATTGAGTGGTATGAATTCGCACCGGACAAACATTTTAGAATTCATATTGATGTAGAACATTTGCTTTGCATGCCAAGTCCTGGTGCAATGTTATCTGATATCAGTTTGTATAACTGTTTGGGGTGGATAAGTTTACACACACTGAAAATAACATTGTGTAAAAAGTTATTTTCTTGAATATTTCTTCAAGAAAATTATATTTTAATATTAGATATCCTGCTTATGCTTTGCTAGATTTGCCATAACCTTTTGAGTTTTATTTCTTAACCACTTATATACATATTAACAGTGTGCTGTGTTATATATTTATTAATATTTTGATATTTTATATATCCACCCTGAGCAACACGTGCCAGGCGAAATGTTCACATGCACAACATGAATAATATAACGCTTATTCCAGACCACATTGCTTGACTTAGTCAGCGTTCCAGTTGCACTTTTGAGCAATTTTTTGGTTATGAAAAGATAAAATTATATTGTCAATTAACTGGTTTAGAAAGTGAAACGTGCTCCGTAGTTTCAAGTGTCATAGAATCTTAATTTCTTTAGTATGTCCACTGTATAATTAAGTAAGGTTTGCGATACCGAACATGCTTACATTTGAATTGCGAATCGACAAAAATAAAGGACATGCATATTCAAAGTAATTATATTGGTATAATAGAAATTATCCCAAGTATAGGACATGTTGCTATAAAGACAATAAATGCCAGCAGTATGGTCTGATAATACCTTAATAGATTTTACATTGGCACACTTGTCACATGAGTATAATCAAAGGGAAAGTGAAAAACATTTTTATGTTCACATGATTCTACTTCCAATCATTAAAAATTATAAAATATAATATGTTGGAATAGAACTATGTGAAATAAAATGAAATATGTTTTTGAAAAAGTTAAGATTTTTATGAGTTATGAAGTGGCCAATGTGTGTGCACCCGAGTGGTTTTTTTTTAAAATCTAATCTGGGAAAACTTTCAAATCACTGAAGCAAACAATTATTTATCTTTCGAAGATGGGAAACTTATTTCAATTATTACTTCGTCTCGTAAATTCAGTTTGTACAGTGAAAATTCTGGGTCCGTGAGACAAAAAGTGAAAAGTCAAATATGTTAAAATGTTAATTTTGTAAATATAGAGGAAACAAGAAACAAACTAAATTATCCATCATAGGTCTATGTGCAAATGATGATATAGTGAAAACACACATGGTTTTATATATTTAATCTTTATTATGGAGTTACATGTACATAGTTTTATTTCTTAAATTTTTTAAATTACTTCAATTTGAATTCTTGAATAATATTTGGATCATGACAAGCCATCCTTGAATGGGGCCTCTTTGGACTATTATGATGGGATCTCGATGTCTTTTGTACAAGTGTAGAATTTACATTTGCAGACATACGGTGCGAGTTATGCAGTCCACTGCTGATGTGTGCTGCTTCGCTGGTTTTCATGCATTATGGAAACTCAGATTTCACTGCAGGCAATGCCAGTCCAGAATTTCCACTAATACAAGCTGAAATCGAAAGAAATCTTTTAAAAGAAATCCAGTGAAAGAGCCTACTGAAAGGGATGAAAAGTGTAGCCTTTTTGCATAGAACCCGTACCGAGATCGATGACGTTCTTCAATTTCTTCTGTCGAGCAGTTTATACTACGAAGAGGAATATGTTTCAGATATCTGAATAAGAGAATGCCCCAGCAGCTGTTCCCAGCAGTGTCCAATGTCACAAGGGAAGTATTTATGTAGGAATTAATTTTCAGGAAATCAAATGAACATAATTAGACTAGTTGTTGACCTTCATCGGTCTAATAAATGATTTTGTTCAACATTCTATGTGTTACGCAAATTTGCATTGAAATTTTCAATTTATGAGAATTAATTGATGAAATATACATAGCTTACAGATGTGATAATTATAAATGTCCAGAGGAAAATATCACAATTTTAATTAACTGTCTAGTGTACCTGTCACACTGCTTTGTCTAGGTTTGTATTTGTGCACAAAGGTCAAAGAGAATTGACAAAACTTGTCTGACACAGTGATTCGAGTTAAGGTTTAAGAAACACACAAAGTGCATGTCATATATGATAGATATTTGATCGCTGCCATATATTTGAGCTAAACTGTTAAAATGGATATGAAATAACGCTCAGAAATGACTTATTAAGAGGTCTTATTTTTTAATAGCTTAGATAATTGCAATTAATATCTTAGTATTGACACTGAGTTGCAGCCATGTTGTTTATTCGCTATATTTGATTAAAAATTCATATTCAGAGTGAA
This sequence comes from Odontocerum albicorne, assembly GCA_949825065.1. Classification (NCBI taxonomy): domain Eukaryota; kingdom Metazoa; phylum Arthropoda; class Insecta; order Trichoptera; family Odontoceridae; genus Odontocerum; species Odontocerum albicorne. The sequence goes on along the minus strand of OX463840.1, from coordinate 4,562,284 downwards.
TATTTAATTTATGATTATCAATGATGCTTAAATATATCCTAAAAAATCAAGAAATATTTCATACACAATTTTGTTATCTTATTCAAAATAAACAATATTTCTTATAGATAATAAATATTGATTTAACATTTTTGAGATATTAGAAAATGCTTTGGTTAAACAAGCGTTTCAAAATCAATGTAAATGAATTTTTACTTGAAGGACAATCTAGTTGGTGGAACATCTGTCTTTAAACCTGGAGGTTCTTCACTATGAAGTGAGACCATGGCTACGAGATAATGCATGGATTGACAATCTTTCTCATTTGGGAGGTATGAATCTCACTTGTCCACTACTAAGACTAGGGTCGAGATATTGCACAATCATCTGGCTGTAAATACTAATCAATGGATAAAAAAAGTTTATTCTCATTAAATAACCAATTTTTAAAGATAATTAAGGCAAGTATTAATCAATCTTATGGTTACTGCATCATTGGGTTGAAATCCGATAGCCAACCAAGGTGACTTGTATTAATTTAATCAGAGCCTTGGTTGATCATTTCTGATATTTGATACCTTGAACTATACAAGTTAGGGATTTTTTTAATGAAAATATATTAGTGGTATAATAAATTAACATTTTATTTCTCTAGCACCATTTAGTGACTACATATCACTCCAAGGGTGCCTATGCTATGATGTAACATTGTTAAAAAAGGATGAATTTAAGAAGCCTTTTTTCTATTAAGCTGCCTACGTTCTAGATAAGGGGTTCGCAAGATTTTTTTTAAAGTGAGAGTGGTTGACCACCAGTACCCCTCCTCTCCCTGCCCATTCATAAGTCAATTTTCATTATATGCGTATCTATACTTATAGAAAGGTTAAATATAAACCTGGGTTAGTGGAGTAAATTTTTGTGGTGCAATGCGTTTTAATTTGGAAACCTTAGGTTACCTCGATATACATCCTTGGTACAAGTTGGCCTTAAACATGTTAATTATGTTGAAGTTTCACGGGACTAGTATTTCTATGCTTGCGTGCGTACCATCGTTTACGGACCATTGCTTTAGATGAAGTCTTCCATGATATAGGGCCACCCACTCCATAAACTGATCGACTACCTCAATTATTCAGATAACACTTATCTAACTACCATGTTACCCAAAGGCACTCATATTTGCATCATGCACTTTCTGCCATCAATAGTCATCTTTCAGAGCGTATCAACTAGTGGAGTTATTCTACCAAATTGGACGTATATAAGCAAAAAAAAACCAAACCCAATGAAACAATTTTTTTTTGCTTTTTCAAGTATCGAATAAAATTGCCTCAATTGTTTGAAAATTCCAACTGAGTAAAATGTATAGTTAGTTCATAGTTAAATTTCGTCTTAAAAATATTTCTTTCCATACTTTGTAATATGGTTTCTTGATTATCTCAAAACAGGTAAAACGTGGACTGGGTTCTTATTGCATATATTTCGCCAATTTATCAACATTCAAAATAAAGAACATATATTTGCCCAATTTATCAACATTCAAAATCAAGAACGTATATTTGCCCAATTTATCAACATTCAAAATCAAGAACGTATATTTGCCCAATTTATCAGCATCAAAAATCAACATTAAATAGATCAATTGATGGAAAGGTATTCTCAAAATTTGTATTGAATATTATTCATATAGAATCTATTAGTCATATTCAGATTTTTTTAAAATTAAAACGTATATTAAAAACTACATCCTTATTTACATTAAAAGCTACATACATATTTAGTGTTCAATTTTTATAAATTATTCTAGTAATTTCTATACTTATATATTTTTTTGCTTCATGTAACAATTCTATTACTATTTAGTAACTCCTAATGCAGTTCGATTTTGTTAGCATGCCATAATATAACCTAATTTATTTTGCAATCTGAATTTCACACCATCTTTAAGGGTTGGTGACATAGTTTCTTTTACTTTATGAAATGATGTATTTTAATGAAATTACACAAAATATTATATTGCATATTAAAAAAAATCTGTTTATAAGAGAAATTATTGATTGTTAATTTTGAACATTTTGTTTATAATTAAAATATTTATAAATTTAACCAAATAATTACAAATTTGATTCAGACAAATTTAGCCAAATAACATTGAAGGAACCTCGTTGATTTGGGAGTGTTCTAGAAGGGTGGAGTTTAAAATGTGTTTAATGGTATTTAAAATCTTTAATCTGGCATGATGGAATTATGCATTGGGGATGTGTTCTCTGGACAACTGAGAATGTCTAGCCTTATTAACCATTGTAATTTGTTTTATCGAACAATGTTTAGTCCACTTTTTGTAACGGTATAACCCTACCGGTTTCAAGGCTTTCACGATTTGTTTGTGCTCCCCTGAAGATGAGGTGAAAGCCTTGAAACCGGTAGCGTTATACCGTTACAAAAAGTGTAATAAGCATTGTTTGATAAAACAAATTACAATGTCTTGAAACCTCCATAACGTTAATGCCTTAACTATAAACAATTTATTATAGTTCGGAAATTCTAGGATGAGTCCTGTGACAGCTCACAAATTTGCCCCAATACAACCTTTTAACAATGTTCCGTAATTTTAATTATTTTATCAACTTTAATATAAGCCTCAATTCTAATAAATAGCAAGTTATTTAGGTAAATACATTACTGTCACAGGACTCATCCTATAATTTCTGAACTATAACCATCTGTTTGAGGTAGAGTAAGCAAATGGACCTGGTTATCTTTATCAGTCTTTTTGGAGTTGCTGATCATATAGCATGAAACAGATTTCCTCTAGAATGTAGGCACACACTTCTTTAATGTAGCTCTTTAATAACTAAATGGAGCTAATAATAAATTAAACGATATTTATAAAAACATCATGAAAGCTGGAGTAAAAATATTAGTTTGGGGGCATATTTATAGAGTATTCTATTATTAGTCAGTTTGTCCTCATTAGATGATTGACAAACCTAATATTCTGATACTAGTCTCGCTAAACTTACTCCAGGAATTTTGCGGTACATCATTTAATGAATTTATTTTTGAATATTCCGTTTCTGATATATTTTGACACTGAATACAACAATAGTGATATATTTTCTCTATTGAAGTAAATTAAATTTGATTATATGTAACGAATATAATGACTCATTATATATTTCGTGAATTGATCAAATTGTCACATTGACAAGTTGAGGACCTTGTGTTAAAATGACATTGAAAGTACACAGATGTATTTATAAGTTTACCTGACATCTATTTTAATCATTAGATTCAATAAGAAAAACTTGTCAACTTTAGAAACATGATTTATTTTATTAAGTAATGTGATATAGAATTTCAATCGAGAACAATTACTAGAGGCGGATTTCTTATTGGGGTAGGTAGAGAGATCTTTACTTCATTCTATCCTGACACATCTTTTGATTTTGCTATATCCATATACTGTAAGGTTATAAACAAAATATCCTACGTCTGTTTCACAATATCCGAAGAAGCAGTAAGGTGTCTCAAAGTAGGACCGATATTCCGAGCACAAATCGTCAACAGTGTAGGTATACTTATTTAACCTCTAAGTAAGTGAAATTTCGCAAGTAATATAAAAAACTTAATTGCGACTGCCATATACTAAATAATTAATTAGATAAAAACATTTGAGCCATGCCCGTTTTATGAATAAATTCATGTATTCGGGAATAAAAACATCAGACGTACTGTGTACGTCTATACTCTCTTGAGGTAAAAATTCACTCGCCGTACACCGTACGGCCATACTCGTTTCGAGGTTAAGACATTCTTTCAGAATTTGATTTCTTTTATTCGTGCTGTTTTATTAGGCTTACTCAAACTTCTCATACCTTCTATACTGCTTCGTAAATATATATTCTCTCCTGAATTAGGTTTTTCAATAGATAAACTATAAGGATTAAAACAATAAAGAAAAACTTAGAATTATCCTGCAAATTGAAACCACGATACTACATTGTTACGAATATATCATTTGTAGAACAGGCAGAGAATATACGAATATATATTAGTATAGTTGTGTCTAAATAAACTGCTTTTACTTCTACAGATACATGAAATTTTCCATTAGATTTGCTCGTGTTTTATATATTTTTTTTAGCCTTCCAAGCATACATAGATTTCTTTTTAATCAATTGTAATTTGTTTTATCAAACACTGTTTATTCCACTTTTTGTAACGGTATAACCCTACCGATTTCAAGGCTTTCACCTCATCATCAGGAAGCACAAACAAAATCTTTAGACAAAATCGATAGTGGAGATAATAGCTCTTGTGAAACATAAAATTATTGGAAATCGAAATATCATTCAAAGGAAAGAGGAGAACGATTTCCTTCTAAGGTAATTTTGTATGAAGGGATAGTAAATAGTTCTTTGTTACAGAGTCTTGTTTGTGCTCCCTGACGATGAGGGGAAAGATTTGAAATCGGTAGGTTTATACCGTTACAAACAGTGGAATAAACAGTGTTTGATAAAACAAATTACAATGTCTTTAACTATAAATAATATGTTTTAATCAATTCTTAAAAAACAATCTTATGATGTGATATAAAAGAATCGTGTTCAAATTATGTATCAAGAAGATTCCACTTTCATAAAAATAAGTTTTAAGTCACAAAAGAAAAAAACATTTAATATTTTCACCAGAAAATCTTTTTATTTCTAAATCAATCAACTATGGAATATAAAGGTTTCACTATGGTTTGAATTTGAATGTAAGGGATTTTCGAACAAAACAATTTCTAAAGAATAAGTTTGATAAAGAATACTGGGATTATACAATTTTTATTTTTTCACAATACAGTTAGTTACAATACAATATATTTATTTGATTGGAAAATTCATTACTGGAGTTTATTTTTCATTATTTTATCATTTTTTTTACCACATTTCATTTTCATTTCTTCATTTTGAAAAACATCCTTTTGTGGCCAATAAATGAATGTTGATAACGGTTATCAATTTAAGATAGGATGTTTTGTTGTTGCTTCCTGAGGCCGCATTGATGCCATATTTGATAAACTCAATCAACACAACGTAATATTTATTTACCTTGTATCAATAGCTTAAAAGATAAAATTTTGGATTCTGTAGAAAGAACCGAGATTAATCTATACTTAGGTCATTCTAATTGATTTATTCGTGAAACATTAATAATGGTTATATTTAAACACTTATGAAAGTTTATGTGGTTTGTTAATTGTGATATACTCGCATTGTGGATATCGACAGAAATTGAATTTGTTACTCAGGGTTGGAAGACAGGCATCCTACCAATTAGACCACAGGTAGTTTATGTGATTCTTAGTGATGGTACCGGGTTCTCTGAAATTACCCGGATCTGGTGCCGGGTATTAAGTCCCGTGAAAACTAAAAAATAGACAATTGAATGAAAATAAATTACACCAAATTTATTTAAACATTTTTTATTTATTAATTAAATCTCGATGTTAAATTATGATGCAGAAATAATAATTTCTCTGCATTTCGCGGAAACAGTTTGTTCCTTCTCTCTTCATAGATAATGCCCGCCTCGCTGAACATTCTTTCACTGGGTATGCTGCTAGGTGATAAATATTGTCAAACCAATTTTGATAGTTTTGAATAAATATCTGCATTTTTTGACCAACCTCCCGGGTAACCGGGTAAGTTCTTTTTGTTTTCCCGATACCCAATACTCGGTACATCACTAGTATAATAATAATAATAATAAAAAGGATACTTTACAGAGCAAACTCTCCCCAATGGCGCTACAACTCTGGACTCGAACCATTATTATTGACATTAAAAATATTACAAAATTACTTAATATATTTCACTGGAAACTATGTTCAGTAATTTTAATTATTTTATCAACTTTAATATAAGCCTCAATTCTAATAAATAGCAAGTTATTTAGGTAAATACATTACATTAGGTTGTATTGGGGAAAATTTGTGAGCTGTCACAGGACTCATCCTAGAATTTCCGAACTATAGTAGATTTTCGTTTTGTTTTTATAATGTAAATTTTACAAAATTTGGAGAGTAGGGAAATATAATTTTAATTTAAAATATTGGTTTTGAAATTTTAATAAAAGCAATATATTTCTTACCCTAATTTAATAAGACTTGTTCTCTCTACCTATCCCTCAAGGGACATGATGTGATGATATGTATGTAAATACAAGTAAAGTACCCGGCGGTAAGTAATATACTTACATAGTTTGTAGATCGTCATCTCTGTCATTCATACACGTGTTCCATCGCGATTTGTCAGTCATTACCGGACCGGACTGTTAGCGCATCGTGCTACAGACGACACTCTATAAACTATGTGTATTACTTACCGTCGGGTACTGTACTTGATGTAAAGATAAGTATAAATTTAAAATACAACGTGTAATGTAATATTCTAAGTAATCTGTTAAGTGCGTCAAACGTATATAATTTTGGACAAATACAGTAATAAATCAGAAATAATTAATGAAAAACAGATGTGAAAACACATATGGCAGTTATTGACAATATTTCTACATTATGTACAGTATTCAACTAAAGTTGACAATGTTTGTATTACATACTTCCCAATTTTTTTTGCTGTTTAATTATTTCAGAATAGGATTGGAATAAGCATTATTTGGATCAAAAGCCAGCTTTAGGTCAGCTTGTAAACTGCATTCTCCAAAAGATAACCCTTTTAATCCCACGGGGCCGATTATCGGCCCCAACTGGTGAATTGGAAAAATCCCGGCGGGGCCGATCATCGGCCTCAAAGTTTTCATACAAGTTATTATGTTGAATAAAAAAAATAATGATTTGTTTTGAAATATGAAAATTACTTTATTATTTTACACTATACAGGGAGGTCTCCACAAAAAAATTAGGTTTTAAAACTAAATATTAACTGAGATAAAAAATAAAATATAAACTACAGACGTGGGCAAATTATTAGACTCAAAAATTTTTTCAATGAAAAGTTACTTTATTAATTAATAAGTCGATTACAAAATATTGTTAGTCAAATTTAGTATTTGGTGTGCATCCCTTTAGCGTCCCTGTGCATGTATTACATGTATAACGATTGCGCATGGATTCTATGAGACTTCTACACACTTTTTAAATATATTTGTCATGATGCCAGATTTTTATGAGATTTTCTTACAGGGACACTTTAGTGTAGATTGTCAATTTCTTTAGTTTTTTCTTCACTATTGCCCACATATTCTTAATTTGATTCATGTCAGGGCTATTCCCTGGCCATGACAAAGTGATTGTTTGGTTTTCTTCCGAGAACCTTGTAAAACTTTTAGCTTTATGGCAAGTGACCCCTTCATGCATGAAAATTACATCTTTATCTGGAAACCACGCCTGCATTTGGGGCAATAACCTGGTTTCCAGGACTTATTTTTATTGATCCTGCCGCATTGTACCCTGAACAATATATAATCTAACAGGGTCTTTAACAGAGATGACAATCCAGATCGTAACTGATGTTGGATGCTTAACCGTTGCATTCTTCTTTGAACGTTTCATTTGGCCTCCTTCGTACATATTGGCTGGTCTCTTCTGATATTTAAAAAAATGATTCATCACTGAAACATACCTGGAAGTAGCATTAACATTTTGACATTAAAAAATTTATATTAGCTGTACCACAACAGAATATATAAAAAGTCTCAAGAAAATTCATTTTAGTATTTTTTTTAAAGAAATATAGTTTAAAAATGTATTGTAAAGAAACAACTTAGGGATTATAATATTACCTTCTCCCAGTCCTCGATTGTCTTATCTTTGTGTTCCTCTGCACATGCAAGTTGTATCGCATCGTGATTTTGACCTTCTTTCGTGGTCTTCGAGCTGATAGTCCTGCGTTAAATAATGTTCTGCGAACAGTTATATCTTAGATGTCGACTCCCAAGGAGTGGAGTTATGATTTCAGGTCAGTTGATGTGCATTTTCTATTTCGCAAGGAGAGATTCACGAGTTTTTTTTTCCGTTCGAGAAGTTATTTTTTTTCTACATTTACTCACTCGAGTGTGAACATAGTCCTCATTACGCCCCAAAACCATATTAATGCGGCTCACATATTACGGCGAAACATTGAGTTTTGCTGCAATTTCTCTTTGGGAATATATTTTTTCCTTCAAGAATCTGTACTGCAACTTTACGTGGCGATAAGTCCTTAACTTTCCCCATTTCACAATAATTATACAAAAAATAACAATGTTTTTACAATTGCTTTATGCCAGTAAAAATCACATACAAAAATTATACTTATGTACGGCAAAATGAAATTTAACACGCTAATAATAGTAACAGAACACTATTTAAACTTAAAAAATGTAAGAAAAAACACACGTGTTACGTCGAGCAAAGTAGCAGACAGAATGGACGGGCCGCTCAACTAAACATCAAGAACGCGGTGTTGCTAAGAATAAAATAAAATTCCATGCGCTTTTTCAGTGTTACCATCATTCAAAATAAATTAAATATGTAGAGAAATGTTAACATAATTCAAAAAAACTTAAACTGGATTAACAAAAGATGTCATGTTAATTTAGAAGCATATTTACACATGTCATAGTAGTTTATTTCACTTGAGTCTAATAATCTGGCCATGTCTGTACTGTTTTTTTTTTGCCAAAAAATGCTTGGGATTTTTCGCACATTTTATGCAAAATATGCTGGGATTAAAAGGGTTAAATATACAATAAATAAAATAAAGGAGCTATGAATTTATCTATAAAAAATATTTTTACTATGATAATGGATTATTTTATATAGATGGTGCAGTGCTAAAGATGAAGAGAAATGTATACCTGTATTAGAGTTGCGTAGAGAAAGTGAAGAAAATCTTATTCTTAAAAATTAACAATTGGGAACAGATTCTAGATTTAAAATGACACTATTATTTTTATCCAGAAATATTAAATTTGATACTAAAAAAAGACTTGAATAATATAAAAAGAGTAATAAGGGATAAGTGGATTGAAATGTGTGAAGTCCTGTCCTCTCTGCCTCTCCTTTCAGAGTGTTTTACCACTTGGTTTGGCTTGGTTAGGTTTTACCACATGGTTTGGAAATATCAAAATATTAAATTTGATTCTAAAAAGAAAGACTTGAATAATATGAGTATAAAAAAGAGGAATAAGGGATAAGTGGATTGAAAGGTATGAAGTCCTGTCCTCTCTGCCTTTACTTTCAGAGTGTTTTACCACTTGGTTTGGCTTATGATGGCACCATAAGCCAAACCATGTGGTAAAACAAAAAAAAACTTATCAAATTGATACTCTATATTTGTTATGTAGAATTTATTTTTATTTCTGTGAAAATCATTGTGTCCTTGATTCTAAAATATGAAATATTACATTAAACTGTATAGAGAGTATAAATGAGAAAATAGGCTTTAATGTGATAATTGATTAAATTTTCAAGAAAAGGAACAAATAAAAATAGCCCCAGTCGAATTGCGCCTTAATAGTCACGTAGCGAGCAGTGTGGCCATTGCAATATTATGGGGTGCGCTGGTTTGCTAGGATATATCACCTAGCTTCCAGCGTAGCTCTAAGCACCAAGCGAGGCTCCTACTTGTGTGGCCGAGGCCTAAATGAAAGGATAAATTATATTTGGCCTCTTCCTTCTTTGAACAATAGCGAGTGAAACGCATAAATTATCATTAAAATATTATGGAAAGGTCAAAAATAAATGAAAAAGTTTGTTCAATTTCATTCTGTAGATCATATGGAATAATGGAACCAGCAACCCCCAATACAATAATACATCTTCATATTTAAAAACAATTAATAAAGAAAAAGTAGCACCGCTGCAGTTACTTTTCAATCTAAAGTAGTAACAGCACTTTTACAGCTACCATTGGATGAATTTAACTTTTTTTCAACACTGCAAACTCCTTAATAAAATATGTCTACATAAAAATCTCCTTTAGTAAAAATGTTCACTCTAGGATGTTATAGTATGTTTACAAAAAGGGTCAAACTGCATGATTGATACTCGCAAATTTCTTTCATTGTCGGCCATAATTTAAGAAGAAAAAATTGAACACTGTATACCTGCGCATGGGGATCTGGTCAAAGGTAAATAAATAAAGGATAAATAGAAAATAAACGGTAAGAAAAACTCTTAATATCTCAACTATGAAAAAAACCTTCACACTATCAATGTTACTAAACGACATATGCATAAATTCCTAATTCTTGAAGAAAAGATATTGAAGTGAGATTAACTCTTTTTTTCTAACATTGATCTAAATCAAATTATACATTTATCAGATCTCTTTTACTTTTCCTAATAATGTTGCATTAATAAACATTTTGGCTCTTGTCAAATTAGTCATATGTACTTCATAATGACCGTAATATATGCATATATGGGTGACATGTTAAAACTTGTAAATTTAGTTTAAAAAATCTAATTTGAAACAATTTATTATTATTATAGTTTCAAACCTTTTTTAAATTTTATTTTGACTCTTTTTTCACAGATGTCACTGTTACAATTCTAAAATTGGGCAATATTTTTATACATTTGAAAACATGACTTTTTACACTATTTTTTAAAGATATTTTTCAAATTTAAACATATTTTGGATGACAAGTTATGTTTTTGATACTCGACACCTTTGAAAAAACCAATAAACTTTTGCTGGGTGTACAAAACGACATTCTACGTAATTTTTTAAAAATATTTTTTACAAGTGATCCCAAAGTGGCCTAATGGTGCTGATAGGGTCTGTAAGGGTATAATGACACTACTCTCTGTATATCTGCTGTCATCTTTTTACTATTTTCTAAGAATTTTAAATATGGTCTAATTATAGCATCTCCGTGATTTTAACCCTTCCCTTACGGTGATAAAAATGAAACACGTGTTCCGGTGTTGGGAATACCTAGAATCTTAACCTTGTATTTATTATATTTATAGAGATATTGATGGTTATTTGAAGCAATGTGTAGAAGATACCCAACACCGGGAAGGAAAGGTTAAAAAAAAACTTTTTTAGCAATTATTGTATTGTTCTTCTGTTGTAAACAGTACATAACCCAGTGGGCTTATTGCGATGTGGCAATCTCTTCCAAATAACCAGAAATATGGTCAAGAAGTAAAGTGAAAATCAAAATGTCAAAAAAACAACAGGAATTAAAACCACAATTCCTGGGTCAGAAGATAGAGGGAGGCGCCTTACCAACTAGTACATAGAGCTTGTCAGTTGATTTTTAAATGTAAATTTATCAAGGGAAAGAAAACTATTTTAATATTGTATATTTTTTTAATAAATTAAGCAGCAAATAATAATAAGAAATAACATTTAATTATAAAAAGAAAACAATTTAATATATGAATTTATTAAACCCTTTTTGCTTTTATAGATTCATTTAAGATGCGTCGCAATGTACAGAAGGTTACACAACATATTGAAACTTTTCTTAGCGTAGATTTGATTCAAACAATTATTATCCTCTAATAGAATATATCATATAGAATATACTTAAACGATATTGACTAGAGGTGCACTATGTTATACACGACTCCAAGTACCAAAGAGTCACGTTCCATTCACTTTAACAGCAGTCCATCAAAACATAGAACAGGCGTAGTAAACATTTTGTTATTCTATACCAAAGGTATTAGTCTCTTCCACGGCTAATAGTAACTTTTCATGAAGTATCTCCAGTGTAGGGTAAGGAGGGAGATCCAGTCGGTTGAAGCAGGTGTGGGCTCGAGGGAGGCTATTGGGTTTGCCCCACTTCTCGATGCAGAACTTGCGAGGTCCTACGGATCCTCTGAGGGCTGCGAAACCTTCGTACGGTATACTCGATGTTCCCGTCACAAACTGGACTAGCCTCAAACGCTGTTCATTGCTGAATCTGAAACAGAATCATAATAAATTACAAATTAAGTTTTTTATTAAAATATGACAATATTATTTTTCATTAGACGACTAACCCATGCCATACAAGGTTTCAGATTTTTATTATAACATTTCTGAACTGTTATATTAACCACTTACTATTCTTATAAAAACATTTTTATCACTTTACCAAAAAAATACCGCATTTAATACAACACTACCATCATCCCACACATCGCCTGACAGCTGAATGTCAAAACTAAAAAAAATCTTCACCTATGATTATTATTTATTCAACAACACATTAGGTTGTGAACATAATAAATTATTTCAATTTTATACAATAATTCAATTATGACATCGAGTACAAAATTTTATTTACAAAAGTAAAAATAGTGTGACATCTGTTATTATAAATCTGAACTATCTAAATAATAATGTGCTATTTGTGCGACAGATTTATCATTCCGAATGAAGGAATTCAGAGCATTCCAGATATATCTAGTTAATTCTTATTATAAGCAATCTTGGTCCAAGTTTATTTAAAGATTTACAATTTAATGAATTTATATTCTAATTGTGTTTGTAGATTTTCATTTAAAAATAATTAAAATAATGTTAAATTAATTTCCCTTCTTCTTTACTAGTTAATAGTTCCTTTCTTTTATAATAAAGTAGGGTAAACTTTCCTAAATCGTACTCCTGCCTAAATCGTACCACTACGATAACTCAAAATGTAATGCTCATTCAGCGCCACCGGTGACAAAAACAAGAAGCCCTAGGCAGACATATTGCTTTGTATGTTGTTGGACGCTGTGCATTTGCTCTACAGAAAAAATATATAAATTGTAAGTATTTTTGCTGTTTTTCAGTATTTTTTTTACTTATTTGATAAGAGGTTTGTTCCATTATCGTTTGCATAAGTTGATGAAATGTATATACATACCGAACTATGTGTATTTCTTCATATTTTTGTATACTTTACGTCACGCGTGGACGCACGGTATTTAAACATAACCTATAAAAATGTGAATGACATGATTTGCCTTAATAGTACCAGTAAGGTTATTCTGAAATCGTACCGGTACGATATAGGAATACTTGGTTTTAAGTGCTAACATATTTTATTCATTTACATAGTTGATTATTATTCATGTTAACAATAATGTATTGTATTTTCAAGTTAGTAAACATGTTATTGAGAAAGATTTTTTTATAATTCTGGCAATCCACCCAATTATTTAAATTATTTGTTTCCTATTTTTAGTTAAGCTGAAAAATGACAAAACGTCAGTATAACACATGGTCCAAGGAGAATATGGAAGAAGCTATCAAGATGTATAGTGACGGAAAATTAAAATTCAACGAAGTGTGCCGGAATTATAAAATTCCAAAGCCAACATTCCGACGACACTTGAAGAATCTGAATACTTACGAAACTAACGGAAGACCCAAAGACTTAACAGAAGACATGGAAAACGAATTAGTTAAACATATACTAGAACTAGAATCCAGTTTTTTTGGACTGACAATTAAAGAATTTCGCCACTTGGCGTACCAATTAGCTGAAAGATATAAACTTCCGCACAGATTTAATAGAGACACTCAGTTAGCTGGCTGGAAGTGGTACTACAACTTTTTAAAGACCCACCCGGAAATATCATTGAGAACTCCTGAAGCAACATCAATGGCTCGGTGCAAAGGTTTTAATAAAAAAAATGTGACGGATTTCTTTGACAAATATGAAAAGATTGTAGATACATTCAAATTTACAGGGAGCCATATATATAACGTCGATGAAACGGGACTCAGCACTGTACACAAGCCATCTAAAATTTTAGCAAAAAAAGGAAAACATCAAGTATTGACAAGTGGAGAGCGAGGAACGAATACAACGTGTGTTTGTTGTATGAATGCTGTAGGTGAATTCGTACCTCCAATGCTCATATTCAAAAGGAAAAGGATGACAGACGATCTGACAAGAGGAGGTCCACCTAACACATTATACACTTGCTCTGACAGTGGATGGATTACATCTGGTTTATTCCTACAATGGATGGAACATTTTATTAAGTCTGTCAGGTTACAGAAATCAGATGAAAAGCAAGTGTTGCTAATACTAGATGGGCATTCGACCCATACAAAAAATATCGACGCAATTCATCTTGCCAGAGAATGTGGAATCCTTATGCTTTCCTTGCCAGCTCACACATCCCACAAACTTCAACCCCTGGACAAATCATTTTTTAAATCTTTGAAATTAAAATATACCAAGGCAAGCGAAACTTGGATGCGTACGCATCCAGGAAGTTTAATCAAACAGTCGAATGTGGCAGGAATTTTAGGAGACGCCTACCCACGAGCTGTGTGCATGGAAACTGCATTGCATGGCTTCGAATCGTGTGGTTTGTGGCCATGTAACCGTTTTCAAATAAGGGATGAAGAATTTGTACTTATAAATGACACCAAAGAAACTGACGAAATACCGTCAAGATCAGACACATACACTCGCAATGATATTTCAAATAACACAGTCTTGCATATTCCACAGATTTCCGCACCACAACTAACTGATGAACAGTGTAATTCTCCTGACATTTCACATCAAATTTGTACGTCAACCATAAGGTCTGAAATTGAACACCTGTCACCCAAAATTCAAATAACAGCGACACAAAATAAATCAAGAAATACCACAGCATCAGCAGGTCAAGTTTTAACTGAGAGTCCGTATAAAAATGAACTCGAAAATAAATTGAATGAGCCAAAGAGGAAAAAAATAACCAAACGTCTTGAAATGGAAGAAAAACGAAAAAACATTAAAAAAAGAGCAAACAAATCCAATGTAACCCCTGATTTAAAAGAAAATATTAAAAAAAGAGCAAAAAAAGCCAACATCGGTTTGTTTTGTGGAAAATGCAACAAAAAAATACAAAAAAATAAGATGCAATGCATACAATGTGACATTTGGTTTCATGAACTTTGTGTTGGAGTCGACAAAAGAATTTCTATTTATATATGTAATAACTGCAAGATTTGATTCATGTAGTACCTATCCACATAATACTATATATTGTTTTTCAGTCATTTCTTTAAAAATATCATTAACAGATTTTAAACACCATTACTTTACTTTTTCCAACAGCTAATTTACCATTTATTTAAGTTTGATTCAAAGATTTGATTGTTAATTTTGTTCAAAGTACGATTTAAGAACAACGTGGTACGGTTTAAGAACATTTGAGCCTAAATCGTACTTTTTTTATTATTTTTATTTTGAATTTTTTTTTTAATGCCTATTTCTTTTTTTATATTTTTGTGTATGTCATTTCATAAGTAAATAATAATTGATTTTGATAGTATGTATTTGATTGTCTTATTTTCCTTCATAACCTTGTTGTTGAAATATTTGCTTAAGGGGTACGATTAAGGAAAGTTTACCCTATATACGTATTGCGTTAAAAGGACAAAATATTCAATATCTTACAGATGTATATATTTTATTAACCTTTCCCTTCCACTGCTAAAAAAATTTGCGCGTTCCGGTGCTGTGTATTCAATACACATGTAAAAATGAGCGATTTAAAATCGAAAAAATAAGAATATTCATAGCCAATCGTTTAAATTAATTAAATTTGAAGTCAAAAGTGATAATAATTGAAATTTAATTGCTGAAAACATGAAAAAAAAACATCGGCTGACATTCACAAAACGGGCAAAGCGACCACTAAAATGGATGCCCGCGAGCTACTGAAGCGAGCAAACTAAGATTCTATTTCTTGCGTTCCCATATACCGAAGTAGAGTGAGAGTGAGATGTGAATAGCGTCGCTTCCTCACCCATAATGGTTTTTTAGAATGAATATACCTACGTCATACACTGGCACACGTTTGATTGTATTGGTGAATTTATTTCCGATTTTCACAAAATATCTCTGATGTGGCCGATAAGTGCTAATTATTATTAATATTATCTTTTCATTCAATACGTAAATGTATTACGGAGGAATACCTAAAATCTGAACCCAGCATTTATTATATTTATAGAGATATTAAAGTTTTTAGAAGCAATGTGTACTAGTTACACATCACAGGGAAGGAAGAGTTAAATAACTACTGTATTTGTATAACCCTTCGTATAACCCTTCTTACATACAGTACAACCTTGCTGATTATAACCATACGCATGTGAATAAATAACTGATGCGAATGGAGAGCATGTGATGAAGATTGGTTGGATATGATTTTGATGAGGTTGTTGAGAGTAATATGCAGTTGAAATTATGTATGTGATAACTTGGGATAAAAGTCTGTGTAAGGATGTGAATGTTTTAGTATATAAAAAATAGTATTTTAGTATTTAGGAAATATATAAAATTTGTGATTAAGGAATGAATCTTGTTGTGGATTCGATCAAATCCATTGGTACCAGATTTTTTTATAAAAGCCACAGCAGTCATCAAACAAACTTAAAAAATACTCTAAGACTGCTTTGGTTATATGCCCATTAACTAGACTGTCTTCCTTCATTGGGAATTCGTTCGAAGACTCTGGGTAATAGACAAATATGCTATCACTTTAGACCAGGACTGGCCAACCCATGTCCCGCGGGCCACATGCGGCCCGCAGTCATATATATGACAAATTAGGTTTATTTTTATTACCATACAAATATATTTACGAATAAATAACTTAGAATTCTAAGTAATTATATTACCATACAAATACATTTTGTTGTTGGTTTAATACGTGTATTCTCTTCATATATACTTGTAGTATTTTTTTCAGATTTACACTTATTGAACACTTCCTATGTACATCTGCATCCAAATCAATCACTTACAAAACAAATTAATAAGTAAGAATTTAGTTGTAAAGCCAGAAATCGAAAAAAATATTGGAACAAAATATGCAATTTTTCTAATTTATGTGAGGCCCTTGGAAAATTTTAGGCCGAATGCGGCCCATGGGGCAATTTGGGTTGGCCAGACCTGCTTTAGATTATATGCAGGCAGTCTAGAACAAAAGTTTCGAATAAAAAAAAAATTTAAAAGATCATTAAAAAAAAAACAAAGACTAATATGGATTTGAATTGATTATTAATCGGAGGCAGCGAGCGATATTTAGAAATTCCCTTAAGATTTTTTTAACCAGTCCCATTGGATTTATCATCTTACATAAGTATCTTACACAATGATCTCGATATCTACCCGAACATTAGAGGCAGCATAACCGGTCCAGTGCCAATTGTCTCGTAAATACGACTTGTTATTCATTACTGGGTTCAACTAACTTCCAGACATTCCATCTGAATTTATTTAGTAGCATTTACGAGCTGCCTTTTATAAATTCAAAAACAAAACACCCTTGAGGTAGATATACAATACATTATAAAATAGTGCTTTACTTTACGTAGTTCTATTTATTGTTAATTTATTACCTTCCAATTGTCTGCCAGAACCAGTGGATGACCGGGTGTTGATCATGGTATCCGCTGCGATACTCAGTATTATTTCTCCAGTCCGCAATGTCTATTTCTGCAGTGCCGGCGATGACCAGCTCCAACTCTCGGGCATCAAACACAGCTACCAGGCGAGGGTCCACTACTTCGTAGAACCCACGCACCAGCCATTCTGTTTGTTCTGCCACACCCCGCTCCAGTCTCCATCGAACCACTCTCTCCAAATATTCCTGAAAAATAATATGATACATTGTATATTACTTACATAAGAAATTAAATAAAGACACATTAAAAGTGAGGTATGGAGTATAAAGAAATGTTTTGCTATAGAATGCTATGAATATTCTATTAGCCATTTCTTACTGGGTTTTAATCACATACATGCCTGATTCTCAGTCTTATAAAAGACTGGAGTATGAACGTTAATATGTTTGTTACCGTGTAGTAAAAATGTAAAGAATGCATTACCTTTTTATTTTTCTCTGTGACTAATATATTCCTGCCTCCTGGTTTCAATTCTCTCTCAACGACTTGCCCGAACAACTCTTCGGTAACAGAGAAAGTCAGTTCAAGTCCAGCGGACGTAGTGCCGAGATCATTGTCTTTGATCCAGTGCAGAGAGCGGTGGAACTCCTCGTCCAGGGACTCCAAGTCAGAGAGGCACACGGGCAGCCGTAGCAGGGCCTTGTAGAAGGGGCGTGTGAAGAAGGCATCCAGCAAGTACTGGTGAACTAGAGCTAGACCCAGAACACGCCCACTGAATCTGAACCTGGAAAATATAAATAAATTTCAATCAATCAATGCAGAGAATGGTTAAACCTTCATTTTTACATTATGGGTATAATTTAATAATAATCATAAAAAGACAATGTATGTTATAAAGCGTCACTTCGAGAGCAGACTCTCCTAACTCAGTATCGAAATCCACTATTATTGACAGATAAAAAATATTATTGTACAAAACTAATAAATATAAGTTAAGAGGAAGGTGGTAGCTGCAGCCATTGATTAGGTTTCCCCGCATCTGTATGATATATATTCAGAAAAAAAATATGTTGCATAAAAAGCTTGCCAAAGGAGAAGACGAAACAATAAAGAAACCTTTGCAGATCTTCCAGTGTGATAATTACACATTCGAGTGGTGTACCATATGTGTGTACCAAATTTTAATATTTATATTGCAATAGTGGAACGAATATACCTTTTAAGTTAATTTTTATTAATATAGTAAAGGGAAACCTCAGCATGTCTGAAGGGTGATGCAGATATGCTGATGAACATGGGCGGAAGGCTACATTGTATTCGGGACCATTAATCAAACTTTGGATTTGAAACCACTGAATAGGCATGTGACGTGCATTTGGTCATCATACTTTTTGGCAATACTATCGCATACAGAAGGGTAACAATAACCTTATCGACGTACTTAACCCTCGAATTTAAATAGAGTATAAAGTGTCTTACAGACTAGGTTACATAAATAATCTAGATATTTGAATTGAAAAATACTTAGGCGAAGAAAGTATGTCTTGATACGAAAGTTTGCCACTGTGGCCTCTTCGCTTACACAGGGAAATGGCGTGATGGCATGTATAGGGTCTTTCAAATTGAGCGGTATTTTTAATTCTTGGATAAAACACAGATGGCGTCACGAACTTGCTGGGTCTTATGACATTTGAGAGGTGTAATGTATGGCATTTATAAAAATGGAGTCGTATACAATATAACAACGCGTTCAAACTGAAAATTATTGTATCTATTGTAATCTCCGGAAACGGTAATGTTAATTGGCCACCAAGATCATGTGATCTGACACCGTTGGACTATTTTCTCTGTGGTTATGTGAAAATCCAGGTCTATAAGAATAACCCCCGATCAATTCCTGAGCTGAAGGACGAAATTATTCGCGTTATTGGTGAGTTAGAACCGCAATTATGCCAAAATGTCATCGAAAATTTTGACAAAAGAGTGTATATCTGTGGAGCTGC
The DNA here is from genome assembly GCA_949825065.1 of Odontocerum albicorne. Taxonomy (NCBI): domain Eukaryota; kingdom Metazoa; phylum Arthropoda; class Insecta; order Trichoptera; family Odontoceridae; genus Odontocerum; species Odontocerum albicorne. Next base: position 4,542,960 of record OX463840.1, on the reverse strand, counting down.
AAGAGGTGGACATTTGGCGGATATTGTTTATTGTGTTTAAATGTCATACATTATACTTCAATGACAAATAAAAAGTTTTTTTAAATCAAAGCAAATTGTGTGTTTTATTCAAGAGTTAAAAAAAATTTAGCCAAAAAAAAACGCTCAAATAAAATAAAGACATCTAATTTGCACAGTTGTCGAGGTTCTCTATCTCTATAGTAGTTCGTACGCACTCAAAACGAATTCATTCGCAGCTCACCCATATAGTACTCCTAGCCATACTCGTAACCAAATATTGAATAAACGAGGCGCCTTAACTCGCGGCGCGAATCCATCCGACCGATATTGTCATTAAAATTGTTTTTTAATTTTTGTGAACTGACTTATTCCTAAACACGTGAAACATTCCTTTGTAGGAATGATTGTATGTAAATGTTTGACTGTTTTAATATTCGTAATTTACATAATACCGATTGTGTGATAATAAACATATTGACACTAAAATAATTATTCCAAATGGATTCGTAAAGAATTCGGGTTGGCGTCGATGACAAATTTATAACCACGCGTGAACATTAGCGGATTTGCAGTGAATAATGGGCAAACTAAAACGTTTAGTTCAACGCTTGTCAACCTGTGTGAATCACGACTCCCCCCCAGGAAGGTCACGAAAATAATAAAAAATAAACTTACGTGTACAGAAAAAAAAGAAAAAGTACACATTTTTTTAAGACAAAATAGCACATTTCTTTAAAAAAAATACAGTCCAAATTGTTATACAATGTATACACAGACATTGTAATTTGTTTTATCAAACACTGTTTATTTCACTTTTTTGTAACGGTATAACCCTACCGGTTTCAAGGCTTTCATATTTTTGCCGTACTGGCATTTAATATATCATTTATCACATAGGGGTTTCGGGTTGGATTCCTGACGATACTAAAAAAAAACAAATTAAAAATTCCTATTCTTGTAAAAAAAGTTCGTGTATTAACGATTCTTGCACACGTCGAATAGATGCGCGCATTCACGTGCTGTAGTGTTGCCAACACATACAATGACGAACCGCGAGTTTCTTGTACTTACAATACTATTTCTTTATTGGAAATACGTGAAAAATGTAAAGCACTTATGACCAAATATCCTTAAGATCTAGATATTGGGTTAGTGGATATCGAAACGCTTTACCAACGATAGAATCGATATAATAATTTTTTTATAGTATTTTTCCATTTTATTATTATTATAGTCAGTCATTCCATATATTCTTCTCAATTAATTTATTCGGTTCATCTGTCGTTTTCCATGTCCACGTTTCGCTCCCATACATCTAAGTTGGAACCAAAATACTATATTTATAATAGTTTAAAAAGTTGTAAAAGGAAACCTAGATACTATGTTCATTATTCATTTCTTTAACAAAGAAAACAAAGAATTATGTGTTGCCATATTTCACGAGTTACGGATTCGCAATATCATTTTTTTTAATATGTATACGAGAATGACAACCCACAAAGCGACAGAGCTGCCGCGGGAGTGGGCTGTCGCAGTACATATTATGTTATTGGTGAATTTAAAAATCGCAACAGTGGGTTAGATAGTAACATACTCGTAACATAGTTGTGATTGTAGTGTATGAGTGGTACATACATACATTCACGCCGTCTCCATGTCGGGGTACGCAGAGACGAGAGAGCGCCAAACTTTCCAATCATGATACGTATTTCGGTTCTTCCATATCCCTACGATTTTTCCGACTTGTTATATTTACTTCTTTCAAAATATCATTAACTTGATCCAACGATACCTTCCTTGGTCTTTCTCTACCACGATTTCCACTGTATATGCATGGTATTTGTTTTATTACTCTTCATTCACTCGTTCCACGTGTCCAAACCATCTGAGTGCTCGACTTCATCTTACTCAACACAACAGTTTTAAGTTCAAACTCATCCCTAACACTTCATTCCGTATTCTGTCATACATTGTCCCCCCATGTATTTTTCTACGTGTACGCATTTCTACAGCATTTATTCGGTTCTTTTCAGTCTTGTTCCACGTCCACGTTTCACTCCCATGCATCAAAGTTGGTTCTAAAATATTGTTGTGAACTATCCTTGGCAGGTTTTGTACTGTCCAATTCGAGTTTATATTTTATAGTGCCCCATTGATGTGTACGTGTTGCCTAATACATTTTGAGAAAACCTCGCAAAAAATGGCATTATTATACATACATACATATCACCACGTCGTGTCCCTTGCAGGGTAGGCAGAGATAACAAATCTCCAAATAATCAGAGGCCGAGAGAACAGCTATCAGATCACACAATTTCGCCTCCTTAATCCTCAGCAGACTAAAAAATACTCAAGTCGCTACTTTAGGACGAAATACGTTCCATGAAGATCGATTCTTCACTTAATTTATCCTAATCGAGTCCAGGATTACTTATTTTGTTGTAATTATTTTGTGTACATGGTTAAACATGGTATATTTGGTGGGCTTATTGCTATACAGAAATTTCTTCCAACCAACCAGCTCATTTCATACATTAAACTGTTCATTCGATGATAGATTTAACAAAAAAATATAACATACGAGTATATACTCGTATATTCCTTGAATCTTAGAAAAGACGTTAGCTGTTTCACTTTGTGGTGTCATATTTATAAATTTTTAATAAAATAAATAAAACATTTTTTTAAATTTTGTATTCATCACTATTTTGTTTGTTTCAAAGACCTCCGTCTTCCTCGTCAGGTGAAGTTCACCTGACGAGGAAGACGGTCTCTGAAACCGGCAGCGAACTCAAATAAAACAGTGGTGTACACAAAGTAAAAAATAAATGATTTATTTATTTTATTGAAATATTATATACACATGCATTCGTTTAAATTTAAGTAAAAAAAAACAAATGCTAATCTATATCAATAATGTTAGAACTTCTTCTTCTTCTACAGTTTCAATCCTGGGGATTAATTAGCGGCAAAGCCTTGCATCTCCTCCTCCACTCCGCTCGGTCTTCAGCGATCCTCTTGAGCTCTGTATAGGAGGTGCAGTCCATATCGTGGCATATTTGCTCCAGATACTCTCGGCGAGGACGCCCTTTGCCAATCGATCCCTCAACCATTCCCTCCAGTATATTGTGCAGGAGATTTTCATGTCGCAACATATGACACATCCATTCTGCACGCCTTTCCGATATGGTGTTTGACAGGTGCCTGGTTTCTTCGATCCTGCTGAGAACCTCGTTATCTGTAATGTGGTGTCTCCAGGAAATCATTAGAATTCGTCTATAGGTCGACATCTCGAAGGCCTCCAATATTTTTCGATCTCTTTCGCCCATGCACCATGTCTCGCAACCATACATCAAAATACTCCACACATATGTTTTGACCAATTGCTTAATACCTTATTTGGTAGAACTAGAGGAAATAAATTCGTTCGGATAAGGAAGGGAAGCAAATGAAAATTAGGATGAAAGGATATTCTGAATTATGTAATATTTTTCAGGCTTCGTTTTCACGTATCAGGCTTTTATAGGCTCTATTTAAAAATTTGTTAATTTTATATGCGATTTTAAAAAAATTGAACTAGCCCTGAGTTAATTATTTTATATTTAACATCACCATTTGATATCATTACCATTATAAATTAATGTTAGTTCATTTATTAACTGACAATATTTGCTTTATGATATTAATATAAGAATAAAAATGATTAAAAAATAAAGATTAACTTTTATAGTACTATGGCAGTACACTACAGTGTATGCTGTCGGTTAAATTAACTGTTTGTTTCCTTCATATCGGAAATTGTTGAACAAACAAATTATTATTTAAAATCGACAGGCGCGTCCTATCTATGAGATTTGGAAAGCAAACACGGAGCACCGTTATTGATAACAATTCCAAAACGGGAAAAGTTAAATACAGGTTGTCCCAAAAAAATGTATCCACACTTTGAATAATTATAAATTCAGTATTTATTAGGGTATATCTAAGATGAAAAATTCAAATCAAAGAAGACATTCGTACAGTTATCGCAAGAGCTCTAATTGATGGCCGTGCTGGTGCATGCACTGCTGATAACGTGGAATGGCAAACATCACGAATAATTTGTTTTGATATTTGAGCGCATTCTCTTTCAATGCATTGTTTGTTGCCGGTTTTGTGCAGTCAACTTTATCTTTGATGAGTCCCCATAAAAAAAAACAGATGCGTGAGACTCTCGCGCTGTAGAAGTGAAACTTCTTAGCTCCTAGGAAAAGTTGATTTTATGCATTGCTTTTTTTTCCCATTTGTTAACGATTTTTTTATGATAAGGTTATGTGGAATTTAATTCAAGTAAATAAAAAAATATTATTTATTTTATTTTTAATAATAAATAATACACTTAATAATATTAAATTTATATTTTTTTAATATTAAATATATTAATATTTTTATATTATTAATTATTTTTAAATAATTATTTATTTATTATTAATATTATAATAACATACATATATTATTATAATTATATATTAAATATAAATTATATATTAAATAAATATTAAAATATGATAAATATTAAATAAAATAATATAAAAATCATATTTAACAAAAAATATATATTTTTTTATTTTTAATAATAAATAATAATTTATTAATAAATAAAATATTTAATAATAATAAATAATAATTTAATAATAATACATCCCACCGTTTCACTTTTCGTGACGTTCAGGCCAATTTGCCCTACCGCGCCTATAGAAGATTCACTTCATAAAGTCCATTGGTGTAAGCTCTGGGGAGCGCACGGGGTATTCAATGCTACATTTACGTACAAATTATTTGTTCGGCAAATTTTCATCAAGACAGTCCCTCACATCACGAAGGTAGTGGAAAGGTGCACCATCTTGCTGAAGATAAAATTCCTTCACATTTCTAAACTCCCCACGAATGCGTGGTGGTATGACAAATTCCCGCAGGAAGTTCAATTAAACGGCACATTTTTTTGGGACACCGTATATCAATAAACGTAAAAATATCAAACGAGAAAAGGCATTAAATTTTTAAGTATCGATATGGAAAAAGATAAGTAAATGTAGCGGTAAAATTTATCTCGACAACGTCGTTTTAAAATTATAAAATAGTGTGTAACTATTGATTGAAACATTAAAATCGGGCTGTTCTATTTTTCCTTGACGAAAATATCACGACGAATTGTTCCGTCAATCTGAGGTTAAGTAAAAAAAATGTTTTAAACTACAATTAAAAATAATAACAGAGACGTTTCTATTTCAGAATCTTTGGTATCACGAGCTCAATTAATCCCAGTATTGTTAAAGCATCTTTAACCCTTCCTTCCCCGTGATGTGTAACTAGTACACATTGCTTCTAAAAACTTTAATATCTCTATAAATATAATAAATACTGGGTTCAGATTTTAGGTATTCCTCCGTAATACATTTACACATTGAATTAAAGAAATAATATTAATAATAATTAGCACTTATCGGCCACATCAGAGATATTCTGTGAAAATCGGAAATAAATTCACCAATACAATCAAACGTGTGCCAGTGTGTGACGTAGGTATATTCATTCTAAAAAAACCGCTATGGGTGAGGAAGCGACGCTATTTACGTTTCACTCTCACTCTACTTCGGTATATGGGAACGCAATAAATAGAATCTCAGTTCGCTCGCTTCTCTCGCTTCAGTAGCATCCATTTGAGGTGGTCGCTTCGCCCGTTTTGTGAACGTCGGCCGATGTTTTTTTCATGTTTTCAGCAATTAAATTTCAATTATTATCACTTTTGACTTCAAATTTAATTAATTTAAGCGATTGGCTAAGAATATTATTATTTTTCCGATTTTAAATCGCTCATTTTTACATGTGTATTGAATACACAGCACCGTAACGCGCGGATTTTTTTAGCACAGGAAGGGAAAGGTTAAAAGAGAAACACTTTTACAGCTACTTTTCAATCTAATCAAAGCTTGCTCCTTAAGAATTCTCGGTAAAAATGATACCAGCAACTCCTATAAGACACTAAAAAATTGGATACAATTTTCTGAATATTATTTATAATATAATTATGTATACCATGCGCTAATGTTTATATATTTAGCTTATCATGTTAATTTCAAAATAATACGCTTCAATTTTTTAGTGAAAACAAAGAATGAAATTGAAGCTGTAAAAAGTATAGATTGTATGGAATATAGAAATACTCGTAGCATGTATCCAATAATTGCACGTCACTGAAACTCCATCAATTTTTTCCAGTACTCATGATACGAGTATGTTATACATACTCGTACTATGGAATAATGTTCAATTTCGTAGAATTTACGAAGTGTTGAAAGAAAGAACATGGTATATCGTAATTGATACTAACTTAATTAAGAGATAAAAAAATCCCAATATTCAATTAGTCTCATCTTGTATCAAAAATTTAAATAAGGCTTGTCTTGTATAAACGATTAGCATATTGTTAAGTAGAGGGGTAAAAGTTGCGCACTTCACCCTAAGGGTAGCTGTAAAGTATTGTTTCTCAAGCTTTGTAGCCTTGTGACCCCTTAACCCTTACAGGCACAGGTAAACTTCACTTATTTATACTCAGGCTGCACAAAAAATAAAAAGTCAAGTTTCTCATTATTTTTTTAATGTGTTTGAAAAATGATACATACTCGTACAAATGCTAAATTAACATATTTCCACTTCCTCGGTAGGTCAAGGTACTCCTGGTGAGGTGGTACAACTTATGTACCAATAGTCCATATTTCCACTGGTACTTCTAATGTACCACCAAATAATGCGGAAATACATCCAAGTAAAATTAATTTTTAACCTAAATATAAATATACCACAATTACTGAAGTCAATTTTATCACAACACAACTATTTTTTATTAAAATTTAATACAAATATATAACGTTTTCTTTTATAAGCACACCAAGAACAACTAACTGTCAATAATATTAGAAGCTAAATGAATTTGGACAGGCCCAGACCTGCAGCTGTGCGGATATGAGTCATGAGTATTATATTATACGAAGTGGTACATAATCTAAGCGTTCGTGCAGCAATAGAGAGAGGTTTAATAAGTGGTACATTGCGTGTACCATTGTGCAGTACTGCGTCAAAACAAGGTGGTACATAACGTGGACCACTAAGCCTGTAAGAGTTAAAATATACAAAAATCAAATTAAGACCTTCCTGCAAAAACTTAATATCTTGTTGATGTATGGCCACGTGGCCGTACAAATGTTGTACTTGCACAAAGATGACAAGTCATATCAGGCAAGGATATCGACTGTTTTAAGTCACGAACAGGGCAACTAAATAGTTTGAACTTGTCGCGAATACATGTATACGAGCGGCTAGTCCAAACTGTTAAGCTGCATTTTTTCCGAAAATGTGTTATTTTCCTTTTGTATTGTACATATAAATTATTTTTATTTTCGCGACCCCCCCCCCCCCCCCCCCCCGAGATTCACGACTCACAGGTTGAACAACGGTACTATAAAATATCACCGTTACCCTTTTACTTAAAATATTTGTGTAGCATGTTAATTTAGATTTAGAAATAACTGTTACACTGCTTAATTTTCAAAGTCACTTTAAAACAGTTAATTAGCATTTATACAAGAAGTATCTTTTTACACAATCTAAGGAATATTTTTCAAAATGAATAAATTATTTTCCGAAATCCAACAGTCTTTAATAAGGTTTACTTAGACGAATACTTTTAGACCTGTTTGCCAATTGTGTGAATATTTGAATAGAAGGCGACACAAGAAAAGCTAATATTTTGCTAAAATCGGCAATGTTTCTCGTGTCAATATGCCACAGGAAACACAGAAGCGTATCTGCACTGTATTTACCAAACATTTGCCTAACCTTGGGTCAAATAGCAAAAGATAATTGCGATATTACAATACTTTTTGTTGGCAATTCCAATGCGGGGAGATAGATAACGCCAGTGTTACCACAATATAAGATTATTCCAACACAATTGGAAATTTTGACACAATTCACTTGCCGAATGAGGTGAAATATGTAAAATGATTTAATTAGATTTCAGTTCTAAAGCAAGGATGAGCGAAACTCAATGCCAATATGCCGAATTTACAAAAATGACACATTATTACGATCAGCACACTTTTTTTTCTTTCAAAAGCTAGATGTATCCCGATTCATTTTTCCCTTTTTTAACTTTCGATTTACAAAAATCAAAAATGACAATATGTCAAACTAATAATATATTAGAAAGGTTTTAATTTTTTTAACGAAATGTCAATGATTGTTTGAGAAGTCGAGAGGTATCCGAAATTTTCGTTGCCTAAATGCAAATTTCATACAAATTTTGTCGTATCTTCCTGAAATAAGATAGCCACGTGGCTTTATTACGAATAGGTCATTCTGGAGCGTATAAGGTCCGACACTGAATACAAATCACGAAATTTAAAGATGAGAAATTAGTATTTAGGTCAAATTATGAATTCGAGCCTATGTGTTTTATATGTTAATGATATATCTATTTAGTATTGTTCATCATTATCACAATCCCGGCATGACCCTATTGAGATAATCAGAGAGAACAGATCTCCATTTAATTATATCCTGTAACACGCCATCCGCTTCTATCACGTCTATACACTTCTTCTTGCATGCTCTCCGATTATAAAGGCTTTTCATTCTTCTCCTTTTTCAGAATATGATTGTTTGGTCGTGCCAAGGTTTTCTAGGTATTCCAAAACTTCTCGTGCCTTGTATTCTACGCGTATAGAATATTTTTGTAAATCTTTCATCATTCATTCTTTCTATGTGACCGAACCATCTCAATGCTGCTTTCTTCATTGTAAGTACCACATTTTCTTTCAATTCGCATTTATTGCTTCATGTTGTATTGTTGACGTGAAAAAAATATTTAAATGTAAGTTTTCGGGTGTAAAATGATAGCTTCTTCAGATAGATTGCCACATGGCAATAAACCCACCAGGTTGTATTGTATACAACGAAACAATAAAATAATATATGTAAATTAATGAGGCCAAAATAAATTTATTAATTAACAAAATCCATTATCATGAATAGAAGTTGGTGAGATTTTTGTGCATTCTTTAAAATAAATAAACTGCAATCAAATAACTCACCAGTCATGATAGTTGTCGACAAAGGCCGACATCGGCGATATCTGCACGGTGTATGTGTCGTTCGCCGAGTACTCGAAGAGCCCGTAGTAAGGGTTGAAGAGCTCCCGGGACAGCAGGAAGAAGAACTCGCGCGAGGGTCCGCCGTAGTCCATCCCTTCCTCGCTGTCCCACGTCACGCCCAGTTTGCCTTTCTGCAGCTCCTTCTTGCCACAGGACATGATGCGCCGGAACGCGTCTTCCAGCAGGTGGTCTCTTCGTATGTGCAATCTGTGAAGGGACAATACCAAAATATTACAACCATCGTAAGCAACTTATATATTCTATTCGACAAAAAATGTCAGCGGCCGTGGTCTAACGGCTAAGCCTTCAAGCTAAGCAATCGGGCGTCCCAGCTTCGATTCATGGCGGATTTACAACCGGATTGGTTTTACTGTTAGACCGTTTTACATCAGAATTTATGTGTTTTTATCGCTTATAAGTATTACCCACTTGCCAGGTGGTTTGAACTCCAGGTGTTAAGTCGATTTATAAATATATTTACTCTCAAAGAAACAAAACAAGTCAGAAAGAGAATTCGCCGGGAACCGAATGCAGCAAACCCGTTTGTTGAGCGAAAAAGCTAACAATTACGCCAAAGTCATAACCAACAAGATATAATCTCCTTGGAGAGGGACATCGATGACAAACCGAAGTGTGAAAAGGACAGCAGCGGGTACGACATGATAGGCACTATCCTCGTGATCGAGTATGATTGTCTTATAGTGTATACGCTGTCGCACTTAAGCAAGCACACAGTCTTGACTGATTAAACCCGATGGCAAGGAGGTAAGATAAGACAAGGTAAGATAAGGTAAGACGACCTCCGTGGCCTGGTGGTAAGACACTTGTCTGCCGATCCGGAGGTTGCGGGTTCGATCCCCGCTGGAACCCAGATTTTTTAAAAATAGGATTCCAGTCTGGTTTTTACTTAGGGTCTATAAAAACAAATTTCTGGTTGGTTGGAAGAGATTGTCACATGGCAATAAACTCGCCAGGTTAAAAAAAGGAGATAAAATATCCAAGACGATCGGCAGGTTTAATCTGCTACAGTCTTTCATTTGGCCAAGTTTTACATAGTGCTATTTATGTGTTGCTTTTGCATATAAGCTACAGAAAAACATAAATTCTGATGTAAAACGGTCTAGTATTAAATCCACCAGGGATCGAACCTGGGGCGCCCGCTTGCTTAGCGTGAATGTTAATCGTTAGATCACGGTCGCCGACAATAGCGGGTACAAGGTTTGGTATAGTACTGTTTGATGGGGTTGGGTCTTGTCGGTCCTTAAGACGAAAATCTGAAGTACTCACTTGAGTTTGGCCGGCCCCTGTCCATAGCCTTTGCTGTCCAGCTTGCGGTAGAAGTTGCGCAGCTTGGCCTCGAAGTCGCGGCGGTAGGGCGCGGGGGCGCGCGCGCCGTGGCGGGCGGGGCCCGGCGAAGCGGCAGGGGACGCGCCCCCCGGGGACGCAGCCCCAGCGCCCCCGCACGCCCCGCCGCCACCGCCCACCGCCGGCACGTAGCTCATTATCTCCTGCTCGAACAGGCTGAAACAAGGGAAAATACATTTATTAGATTTTACAACACATATATTACGTTATATTTAAGGAATTCATTTGATGCAATTTTCTAAATAATATTCTCATTTGTGTAGAGCACACAGTCATAATTATATTGAATATATTATTAATTTACATCACAGTCGATGCTAACCTCAAAATATATATATAGATGTATTGCATTACGGACGATGCTAACCTCAAAATATATATTGATTTATTGCATATCGGTCGATGCTAACTTCAAAATATATATTATTTATTGCATTACGGTCGATGCTAACCTCAAAATATTATTATTCTTCTTCTCAGTGTCATGCCAGGTCCCCCCAACGTTGAATATCACTTGAAAGTAGATACCTTTGTCCCCGGCAGCCCGAAAAAGATCTTCAACGCCCCTTATGCCAGTCCAATCACGTATATTGCGGAGCCAGGAAATTTGCCTCCTGCCAACACCTCTTCGGCCTCTATTTTGCCTTGGATGATCAGGTGCAGTAATTTGTACTTTGCTCCTCTAAGTGCATGACCCAAGTAGGATACCATTATGTGGCTGAGGGAACACTTTTAGGATTGAAATTAATCAAGAAATTTAACTAGTCTGATGTTTTTGCACAAACGATTTGTACTTATTCTTGATTTTAAATTAACAAAAAAATTGCGCTTAGTGGATAATTTAATTTTACGTTTATATGTCCATTTATTTTACGTATCAACAGTAAATATGTACTGAATATGAAAAAGGGCAAATAACCAACACACCATACTTTGTTTTCTTTAAATTATCAAATAATTATCAATTGTATAAGATCGTGAGCAGTGTTGTACCGCGTGGTTTGGCATATGATGCCGATGTTTCGAAAACGTTGCAGTTTTCATAACGTCGGTATCATAAGCCAAACCATTTTGCAGTTTTCATAACGTCGGCATCATAAGTTAAACCACGTTGCAGTTTTCATAACGTCGGCATCATAAGCCAAACCACGTTGCAGTTTTCATAACGTCGGTATCATAAGCCAAACCATTTTGCAGTTTTCATAACGTCGGCATCATAATTTAAACCACGTTGCAGTTTTCATAACGTCGGCATCATAAGCCAAACCACGTTGCAGTTTTCATAACGTCGGCATTATAAGCCAAACCACGCGGTACAACACTCCAAAATACCTTACAAATAAGATTTACGAAGCCTCAAAACAAAGAGGGATACTGTGTATTTTTAATGCGAAATATCAAGTGTTAAAACCCACCATAAAAGCATAAATAGATAAAATGTTGATAGAATCCTTTTTACAATCCTGTTTTTCCTAATGGCAATAAAACAACTAGTTCCTACTGTAGACAACGAAAGTCTATTAAAATACAATGCATAGTCTTTCCCAATTTCTAAATTTTTGACAGATTTTTTAATAGTTCATTACTAAATACAGTATCAGCATCATTTACAGATGTTTTAATAGTTCATTACTAAATACAGTATCAGCATCATTTACAGATGTTTTAATAGTTCATTACTAAATACAGTATCAGCATCATTTACAGATTTTTTAATAGTTCATTACTAAATACAGTATCAGCATCATTTACAGATTTTTTAATAGTTCATTACTAAATACAGTATCAGCATCATTTACAGATGTTTTAATAGTTCATTACTAAATACAGTATCAGCATCATTTACAGATGTTTTAATAGTTCATTACTAAATACAGTATCAGCATCATTTACAGATGTTTTAATAGTTCATTACTAAATACAGTATCAGCATCATTTACAGATTTTTTAATAGTTCATTACTAAATACAGTATCAGCATCATTTACAGATGTTTTAATAGTTCATTACTAAATACAGTATCAGCATCATTTACAGATTTTTTAATAGTTCATTACTAAATACAGTATCAGCATCATTTACAGATTTTTTAATAGTTCATTACTAAATACAGTATCAGCATCATTTACAGATTTTTTAATAGTTCATTACTAAATACAGTATCAGCATCATTTACAGATTTTTTAATAGTACATTATTAAATATAGGCATCTCTGAGACTTCTTTAATATCGTCTGTCTGTTCCTGTTTCCAACCACGTTTTGCCTTCCATTTTATGTACATTTGCCATCCAATGTGACAGGTTAAATCGCTTTCTAATACTTTTACTTCCTCTCGGGTATCACTGGATGATCTCTGGTCTACAACTCCAACGATTGCCTGATCTTCTCCAACGCCATTTTACACGTACTTCATAACAATGTTAAAGTTGCCGATGTCAAAAAAAAAAAAAAAAAACAAGTTCGAGGAAAGACAAAATTATTTTTGAAATAAACAATAGACGGCATCCAGTTGTCTGTGTCAGACACAAATATTTTAATCTGATGATGGTAGTAAAATCTGTCGCTGCAGGTGAATAATTTAGGGCTATTGGACAAACACGGCAAGCACAATGGGTCCGTAACACAATGTCAGGACAAAAAGACAAAGTGTCGGAGGAAAAAAGTACAATGGCAGGTCTTCAAAATTATATTCCAAAGTAATTCAGATATATCATAGGACCGTTCTAGGACAGCGGAGAAAATAAATGGCCCCTTCAGGTAAGGCATATGTACTTATAATGCACGAACTACATAAATGTATACAGACGTGTTGTAATAAATAGGGCGTAAATATGCAAAAATATTAAAATTATTTTTTGCAAAACATCCTTTGGAAAAAATCCAAGATAGTCCACTACAGTGTTTTAGTACCAACTTTGATGTATGAGGGTGAAACGTGGACGTGGAACAAGAATGAAAAGAGACAAATGAATGACAGACTACGGAATGAAGTTATTAGGAATGGAGGTGATTAAGGCCGATGTGTTAAGAAAGATGAATAAGAGAATTCAGAAATGCTTTGGGCACGTGAAACGTATGAATGAAGAAAGACTAACAAAACATTTATATATAGTGCAAATGTGAGTGGAAGGTGTGGTAGAGAAAGACCAAGGAAAGTATGGTTGGATTATGTGTATGATATTTTTAAAGAAGAAAATGTAAAAAGTTAGAGAAATCGTAGGAGTTTAGTCGAGAATGTATATGGACGTAGGAGAAGCGAAAGATGTATGCCGAGATAGGAAAGTCTGGCGCTCCGTTCTCTCTGCCTACCCTGACAGGGATATGGCGTGAAGGTATATGTGTATTTAAGTTATATGGGTATATCACCATTTTTTTAATAGCAATCCACTCACATTAAGATGATTTTTGGTAAAGGTACCAGTTTCATTATTTATATAGGAAAATTATCTCAAGATTAAATATTTATTTAAAAAAATAATCCACAAAAAATATAAGGAAAACCAACAGATACTCGTATGATTCGTTATTAATAAATAATGTCGTTTATGTGTTAGAATCGTTTATGTGTTATGTAGTAAAACAGGTGTTATTTTTCAAACGCCCAAAAATTAAATATTTATCGAACCTTGAATATTGTCAATCTCTATCCTCATCAGTCTATTGTAGGACTAAATTCTTCTTCACTGTTAATACGAATAAGAAAATTACAATTCTAACCCAATAAGAACATTACAATTCTAACCCAGTAAGAAAATTACAATTCTAACCCAATAAGAAAATTACAATTCTAACCAAATAAGAAAATTACAATTATAACCCAGTTAGAAAATTACAATTCTAACCCAGTTAGAAAATTGCAATTCTAACCAAATAAGAAAATTACAATTATAACCAAATAAGAAAATTACAATTCTAACCCAGTAAGAAAATTACAATTCTAACCAAATAAGAAAATTACAATTATAACTCAGTTAGAAAATTACAATTCTAACACAATAACAAAATTACAATTCTTTCAGAACACGTATCTTCTCTTCGATCGGGCAATGAGTAACTTCTTTGCAAACCAACACATCACACCACATTTTACACATTTTCATTTACGGTTCGTTCGGTGCGACCGTGTTACGAACATACAAGTTTTATTAGATGTGTACCATATTTAGGTTAAAGTGCGAATTGAAAAAATATTATATTACCCAGAATATCCTTTCATCCTAATTTTCCTTCGCTGATCTTCCCTATCCGAACGAATTCCTTCTCTCTAGTTCTACCATTATTGATAGAGATTAATCATTTGTTTTTTTTTTACTTAAATTTAAACGAACATAAATATTGTTTGTTTTTTGTAATCCTGTCAAAGATTGAACTGGTTGTTTGGAAAAAATAGTTGTATAATAATAAATCCGCTATATATACTATTTTAAACCATGTACACAAAAAAATATACATAAAACAAAAGACGTAGCATAAATTAGTATTACAATATTCTTTGTTTTCTTTTTAATTTAAATGTTTATATAAAAGCAGTTGGTTTCGGATAAAAGTAAACGTATTTAAGTATATTAACTTTATTTTAAACAGCACCATTTATTTAATCAAGCCCCGTTAATTGGCCACAAGAAGTCACAATGGACTCGACACATTGTTAGTAATTACTGCCACTCCAAGTTCCCGTGCACTTGCCTCGAACAAACAGACGCTTTCATTATTAAATTAGGTACTTTTACTTTTATCAACAGACCGGCATGACAATCGCTAAATACCCTATTTATGTACTCCTTTCTAGTTGAGCTTGAATATCTGAACTCTTGCATTCAATACTGACAGTCGTTTTATTTATGTAAAAGCTGCTAATGTGTTATATATTTTTGTTTAAAAATGGCGAACGTAATCAAATAAAGTTGGCATGTACTATAAGTTTGATAAAAAAAAACAAATAAAATGTTATTGCAAAGCACTTCCTCATCAGTTATAGAGTATTATACAAAAGAAAATGTAGCATGGCCCCTGTGACGTTTCACAAATTTACCCCAATAGAACCTTGTAACGACTTTCAGTAATTTTAATTATTTTATCAACTTTAATACAAGCCTCGATTATAATAAATAGCAAGTTATTTAGGTAAATAAATACATTACATAAAACTAACAATAATGACAAATTAATACATATTGTTACAAATTAGCAAAAATATGTCAGTTTGTTAAAATCAAATAATATTTGGCGACGTTCGTCAAAAGTCACTACGTTAGTCTGCATTGGCTATGGATGGGGTATTCGATAATTGGATTTTCGTTTTTTTTTATACCTAAAATTAAATATTATTAATTAATTAGTACTAGTATTAATTCATAGTGCATCTTGGCCTATTTAAAGATAGATACAAATCACACAATACATTAGAAAGTCAGTATAATAAAAATTAGGAATTAAAACGTCAGTTTAGAGAAAAACTATTTTTCGATTTATAAAAAAAACGATTCGATTTGTAAAAAAAACGATTTTACCCCATCCCTTTGAGACATGACATTTCAAACGTCACAGGGACCATGCTACATTTTCTTGAGTACAGTAATAACTCGTTAATAATGACGGAAGGGATGTTTTTTTTTCAATATGACGCTGTGCTTGTCTTTGTGCTGCTTCGTGTTGCTGCTTCTCTAGACCCTTGCTTGTTCGTTGTGATTGATGCGATCATTTCTTTCTTTTAGCATATGTAGCTCTTATTGCAGCCAACTTATCATTTTGAACCATAATAAAACGTTTGTTAATGTTATATTAAAATTTTGTCTCGTAGAAACAGTCAAAAGCCTACATTTGAGGGTTCTTTTTAACAAAATGATGAGTTAAATCTGTTTTCGGAATGAAACTGAAAATCTTTAATAATATTGAATTTGAATGAAATGAAACTAAGAACAGAAAATATATCTCATTGACAGTAAACATTATATAGTTTATAACAATCTATATTAATAACGAAATTAATTAATTTATATAGCAACAGTATAAAGTGAGAGAGTGATATGTGAATCTAATAATTGAGTGTCGAGTATTATAAATATTAGAAGAATCAAACATTCTCACTCATTGTAAACTATAATACGGGGGTCATCCAGAAACTAAGGTTACAAGGGCTCCTGAGGCCGGGGGGAATTTTTTGTTACAAAGTTGGTGTACCTGGCGTGTAGGGGGGATCCTAACGATCAGTTTGATCAGATCCTGCGTGTTTGTCGACCATTTTGTTCAGTCACAGTAAATTCTTCCGATGGAGAGGTCGTCGCGGGCTCCCGCCAATTCTCGTACGTGCGAGACCCGCGCTGTCATCAGTTTTTTGACTTTGCAGAACAATACCGCTGCGAATATCCATCGAAAGCTCGTGGAAGTTTATGGTAATGATGTTATGAGTCGGCAACACGTCACGAAATGGGTTAGGTTGTTCAGAGAAGGCCGTACTGATACTCACGACGAGGCAAGGCAGTGATTTCTGACGATTTTGTGCAAAAAATTGAAGAACAAGTGCGAAATGACTGCCGTGTGACATTTGACGACCTTCACGAAGAATTTCCTGACATTTCTCGAAGTCTCCTTGGTAATATTGTGTCGGAAAAACTTGGTTACAAGAAGTTGTGCGCGAGGTGGGTGCCCAGAATGCTCACACCGGAGCATCGTCAAAATCGCGTGACTGCCGCGCGTGAATTTTTGGATCGTTTTGCACAAAAGAGAGAAGCTTTTCTGGACTCTATCGTGACGGGGGATGAGACATGGGTGTGTCACTACACCCCAACAATTTTTCAACGATCAGGAGGTCGAGGAAGTTGTGAAGAAGTGGCTGAAAGAGATAGCGGCGGAGGTCTATGACACTGGCATACAAAAGCTGGTACCCCGACTACAGAAATGACTCGATCTTGACGGCGATTACGTTGAAAAATAGTTAAATATATTTTTGAAGTATCCTGTGAATTTCAATTAAATACAAGCATTTTTCGATCCTACATAAATGTCGTAACCTTACTTTGTGGATGACCCTCGTACTTTCTCGTTATACTGTTTATATTTTTCTATTCAATGGTCATGTAAATGTCTTCTTAATAAATACATTATTTGACATTGTTATTATACACGTATGTATAATTACCATATATCAAAAAGTGACAGCCATCAAATAGTATTGGAAAATAAAAATGTTCTAACTATGACATAAATTTCAATAATAAGAATTAAATCGTAACTATAACAACACTTAATGTTACACGTGGACGTAGGTACAACATATTATATATTGTTTGTAATTTATTTTTATCAAACACTGTTTATTCCACTTTTTTGTAACGGTATAACCCTACCGGTTTCAAGGCTTTCACCTCATCTTCAGGGGAGCACAAACAAGACTAAATGTTGTTCGAACTGGTACCGATATACACGATTTAACGGTTAGGGGCTGAGGGGTGAGGGAGGCATGGGACGATTTCGGCCAAGAGCGGAGAGATTTTTGGGATATAACTGTTCACCAGATGTTTGGATCGATGTACTGACTTAGAAATTTCTAGGGCCTCTAATCTATCCAATTTATTTCCGTTACTACTGATATGTAAGAATTTAGCATCATCGATAGAAAAAGTATGGTTTTCACGGTGACAATGATTAGCCATTTCAGAATAAATTAGAGGATTTGTTAAGGCGGATTTGTGTTCATGAAATCTCTTTTCAAAAGATCTTCCTGTCTTTTCTATATAGAAATTATCAGTCAGTTACAAATAAGTGGAATAAACAGTGTTTGATAAAAATAAATTACAATATCTTTCAACCTCCACAACGTTAATGCCTTAACTATAAACAACATATATATTGTTTGATTTCGTACGTAATTAAATAATAATAATAATAATTAGGATAGAAATATATTCATAAGTTATAAATTTTAAATGCTATAGCAAACATTGCAATGAGTATAAATGGTACGAAAGAATATTTTGAAAAATATAGTTTATTACAAAATGAGTAACTCCCTCGCCACACATATGTAAGTGTTGAGCTCTTTATTGGTGAGGTACTTTGAATACAATGAACTTATTTTGTTATATTGTGATTTTGTAAATATTACGTAAGAATATAAATAAATCTAAATTAAAAAAAAAACCTCTTCAGACTAAACGTTTTTATTATTTAAGATAAAATGATATTTTCGTTTATCTTCTCGTTTCGAAAAGAAAACTAAAAAAATTGTTTGTTTTCTTTTTTAGCGAAAGAATGAAGCACCGCGTATAACTTGAGACAGGGTTTTTTGAAAAAGTACGTAAACATTTTACAAAAAGGGTTAAATACGACAAACAGTTCCTTAGATAGTATTTTTTATATTATATATTTTTTGAAATTTTATTATTATATCATATAATTGATTCCCTACATTTATGGAGTTTAAATGAAAGTAATACTTAAGTAGCGCCTTCTGAAGTAATTTCGTTTGAACTTGATGATATTTTTTGTAAATTATTTGTGAATCTATTCCGTGGTTAATAAATTAAACGTGAGTACTTAAAAATAATGCCACCTTAACACAACTAAACTATTGTATAATTTAACAGAAATACAACAATTACAGTGAAACCCCGTTTTTACGTTTTTGAAGGGACTGATAAAAAAAACGTAATTGGAGGGAAAACGTAGATTCGGGGTTAGAAAAAAAATGAAAAATTGAACATTATTTTTTATTTAGATAATCACGCAAATCGGAAAACTGTTTTCAATCGATTCGCGATTTTTTATTATCGTAGCCAAAGTTGTAATGGGTATCCCCAAATCATGCGCGAGCGAAACACGTGAACCAACGTGTTTATTCACTTTTTCGAGAATTTTCCTTTTCTCTTGAATCGATAATATTTTTCTTTGCTGAGACATTATTTGAAGGGATTCAACGAAAAATTAAAAGAAATGTAAATTGACACACGAAATACACGACAATTGACAAATGAAATTGTATGTACACGTCCGACACGTTTAAAACACAAGTATAGATTGATCAAATACATATACAGTCTGCCTGCCTCTGATTCGCAAAATTTTCCACCAATCGCATCGTATTACACGACTCGTGTAACCTTGACCATGAGTGCTGCAGGTGCACACGTGTCTATAAATAGAAACAACATATTTCTGCTTCCTAATATTCATTTCAAATATTTTAAATTGTCGCGCATTTAATTAAACATGTTTATAAATTGATTTGCATTTTAAATATTTCAAACGTAAATTGCGGGAAATAAAAACGTAAAAGCGGGCACTAAATGTACTAAAATAAAACGGGATTGGAAAAATTGAACGCAAATAGCGGGAAAACGTGAATTCCGGGCACGTAAAAAACGGGGTTTCACTGTACTATACAAATACAAAACGTTATACAAAAACTACAGTAGTTTTTTTTTTCATTACTAATTCATGATTATGAAAGGTGGATAACCGTTGGATTCGCTTTGCTTCACTTCGATGTATTCCGTTAAACATTTTATAGAGTATACATCATTAAAAATTTAGTCAATAGAACTTCCGTCAAACGTACAACTGCTTATATAATAATGCTTTTATTAAATGCTATAAGCGTGAAAAGGGGAAAATCGGAACACTAATAATTGGAAATAGAATAAAAAATATTCAAAACTAAAGGAAATATGTTTTTATAACTATAATGAAGGATTATTAACCTGTAGGTACACCGCGTTAAAAATCAAACTCCACGAATCCTGTGCGCGGCACAATTTCGGCGTTTTTTAATTTCTAAGTTCAAACGCGTATTTTGTTTAGAACCGCTGATATCTGATTACACCACCAAGTAAACATGACATTCAAGCAATTTTCTGATAATAAATAATAGTCATTACTATTAAGGAGACTCATTAAATAAAGGGGATAAACTAAACATTACGTAAAATACACAAAGGAATGCTACAGATCAGATCACAGGCGTTTGTGCTTCCCGCGAGGAACACGTTAAAGATCAAAATTTTAAAAAATATATAGAGGTTTATCTTAAACTAAAATAACAAGAGTTTGTCGCTTCCTTGAATAAACTGTTACAGTTAATCAATCGAAACCTTTATCTCTTAACATGTGAAGTGACTTTAACTGTACATCACCTAAACCTGAATAACAAGTGTAGATATCCAGTTTAAACACAAATAATGATAAAATAAATAAATATTCATTCGATCAGTACTATAATAAGTTACATTTGAAATATTGATGTTACATTTGAAAAACCATATATACCAGATACTAAGTATAATCTTAGAAATTTAAGAATGCTGGAAGGCAAATAGACAGAGAAACCTAGCCTTACACTATTTAATTTCAATCCCAAGAACGAAGTATATGGAATTAAATAAAATGACACAAAGCAGGGCTAATGAGTTATTTATTTTTAAACGAAATTATGTAACACTTGAATGTAAAAATTCTGCACATAAAAACATAACTTAAAGTGATAGGTCTGTTTTACTTTAAGAAAGCAATTGTTAAACTGTAAAGCGAAACATAACTTAAAGTGATAGATCTGTTTCACTTTAAGAAAGCAATTGTTAAACTGTAAAGCGAAACATAACTTAAAGTGATAGGTCTGTTTCACTTTAAGAAAGCAATTGTTAAACTGTAAAGCGAAACATAACTTAAAGTGATAGATCTATTTTATTTTAAGAAAGCAATTGTTAAACTGTAAAGCGAAACATAAATTAAAGTGATAGGTCTGTTTCACTTTGAGAAAGCAATTGCTAAACTGTAAAGCGAAACATAACAAAGTGATAGGTCTGTTTTATTTTAAGAAAGCGATTGTTAAACTGTAAAGCAAAACATAACTTAAAGTGATAGGTCTGTTTCACTTTAAGAAAGCAATTGTTAAACTGTAAAGCGAAACATAAATTAAAGTGATAGGTCTGTTTCACCTTAAGAAAGCAATTGTTAAACTGTAAAGCGAAACATAACTTAAAGTGATAGATCTGTTTCACTTTAAGAAAGCAATTTTTAAACTGTAAAGCGAAACATAACTTAAAGTGATAGGTCTGTTTTATTTTAAGAAAGCAATCGTTAAACTGTAAAGTGAAACATAACTTAAAGTGATAGGTCTGTTTTATTTTAAGAAAGCGATTGTTAAACTGTAAAGCAAAACATAACTTAAAGGGATAGGTCTGTTTCACTTTAAGAAAGCAATTGTTAAACTGTAAAGCGAAACATAACTTAAAGTGATAGGTCTGTTTCACTTTAAGAAAGCAATTGCTAAACTGTAAAGCGAAACATAACTTAAAGTGATAGATCTGTTTCGCTTTAAGAAAGCAATTGTTAAAGTGTAAAGCGAAACATAACTTAAAGTGATAGGTCTGTTTCACTTTAAGAAAGCGATTGTTAAACTGTAAAGCGAAACAGGCTTGTTTTTTACACATTTAAGTGTTAAATCATTCTGTTTAAAAATAGATTTCTAGAATATAAATATCAAACCAATTAATAAGTTAGTTACTAACCATATCAAAAATATCTGAACTAATGAGACAGACATTTTAAATAACGTTGCCAGGTAACAACAGTCTTCGACCCTATTTATTAATTGCGCCATCTGGTTTAGAACCGTCGGAATAAGCACGAAACTCGCAGTCTATCTTGGCACGTGCTGGAAATATTACTACACGTGAATAGGCAACAACACTCGAACACGTTTATTGTACGCAAGAATTATTATTAGCCGCCGAACTCTACCCAGGCCGATAAGCATCGGGAATCGAGCCCGAAACCCCGAGTGGAAATCAAAGGTTTTACCAACTAGCATACGGTGAGTAATGCCTATTCTGTTTTGTAAGTTTTGTAACACTTTCGAAATACTTCTCTTCAAGTCAATATAATTGCCTTACAAAATGCTAAATGCGCATAGATAAAACATAAAATAAATTAGGTGCTAAATGCGCACACACAAAATGCTAAATGCGCATAGATAAAACATAAAATAAATTAGATGCTAAATGCGCTTAGACAAAATGCTAAATGCGCATAGATAAAACATAAAATAAATTAGATCAATCGCTTGAGATTAAGCGAATTCTGAATTAAATATGATTGAACTGAGGAAGTTAATTATTGTGATATTATCTAAAAGACCGCATTGTATTGTATTACATTATACTTTAGTTGTATACAGTACAACCTGGTAGACTTATTACCAAGTGGCAATCTCTTTGAACCAACCAGAAAAAAAGAAAAAAATAAGCCTTATACGAAAAACATACTGAAACCATTTAAAAAAACGTGGGTACCAACGGCAATCGAATCCGCAACCCTCAGGTTGGATGAAAAGCGCCCTTAGCAACTAGACCAAGGGGGTCCTAAATTTATAAAAAAAGATAGAAAAGTCACATATCAATATATGTCAGAAAATGAACCACGCCAAAAAACCAACAACCCTATAATCCCATTAATGGGAAGATAAAAATAGTTTGTTGAATTTTGTATTGGTTATTTAGTTGCAATTATTTAACAGTTAAATATTTTAGTTAAATGCGTACCTATATACGAGTACATATTATAAAATTACAGAATCTACTACGTATAACTCAGGAAGTGTAGCGTAACAGGATAACCTTTATATCCACGGTTTCCTTTTTAATCCTGACTGTATAGTAGTTAAACTTGCGTGGAATACTAATTGTAACTATACGCTTAGAATGGTGATGGGTAACGTACTATATACCTATACACTACTAGATAAAAATACCCGCTCAGTGGGCGTGGGTCGGGCCACGGCGGAAGTGAGTGTAATACTCCTAAATGTCACTGAAATCACTAAACTTTTACATTGTTTGAAATCAAATACAGTTTAATGCACTTGACATGCAGACATACTCGTATGTTATTGCTTCGCTTGACGCAGTTTTGAACTTAATTATCCCACCATGTATCTCCGTATTAACACCCAACTTTAGCAGTTAATATTATAGTTCAGTGGTCGGCAAACATTTTTTGTAAAGAGTCAAATAGTAAATATTTTAGGCTCTGCGGGCCAAGAGGCAAATTCGAGGATATTTATGTAGGCAGGTCTCGACATGTAACGTAAGAATAATAAGCAGAATAAAAATACTACAATTGTTTGACATACGGTTCTGCTAATGAGAAGAATGCAATTGTTTCTTTGAGATAACATTTCACCGAATTGGGATTCAGCGATTCACGTATCACTAAAAAAAACACTGCAGAATTATAGGTGCATGGCGTCACAGGAGAGGCCACCGAATGCGAAGAAGCTATAAGAGCGCCACATACGGCCGTATCTCACAAGTTCTCAACTCAGCGGTTTGCCGTTCCGTTACAGAGCGTCCATTGAAATGTTCAAGCATTTGAAATTGTAAAATCCGTACAAAAAGAGACAGCGGGCCGGATTTGGCCCGAGGGCCGTAGTTTGCCGACCCCTGTTATAGTTTAACTGTAATTATAACAAAATTACATTTTAAAAAGTTTCTTATGATTTATAGTAACCAGATTTTATAGACGAAAAAACTCCCTAAAATAAAATATCAATTTGAAAATCTTCAGAAAACGTCTCTAAAAAATGTTCGACTTCTTGCATCATTAGCATATTTCAAACAGCGATATCACTAAATTTCAAATCAGTAATGTTACATGTTCCACTACCAATTTTACTTTCCTCTCCACTACTATCCCTTCCTATTTCAATTGATTGATTTGCTGTTGTTCGTGAATTTTGTACAAATGAGCAATAATTATATTATGTGTGGAGTATTTTGATGTATGGTTGCGAGACATGGTGCATAGACGAAAGAGATCTAAACATATTGGAGGCCTTCGAGATGTGGACCTATAGACGAATCCTAAGGATTTCCTGGAGATACCACATTACAAATGACGAGGTTCTTAGCAGGATCGAAGAAACCAGGCACCTGTCAAACATCATATCGGAACGGCGTGCAGAATGGATGGGTCATATGCTGCGACATGAAAATCTCCTGCACAATATACTGGAGGGAATGATTGAGGGATCGATTGGCAGAGGGCATCCTCGCCGAGAGTATCTGGAGCAAATATGCCACGATATGGACTGCACCTCCTATACAGAGCTCAAGAGGATCGCTGAAGACCGAGCGGAGTGGAGGAGGAGATGCAGGGCTTTGCTGCTAACCGTATGAGAAGAATCCTGGCTGATATTATTCCTAACGAATAAGCAAACGCTAGAAGCAAACCCTCTTTGTGTAACAGGAGAAATCCGTGCCAAGTGGATAAAAAAAAATTTAAAAAAATACCCAGGATTGAAACTGAAGATGTGATCAACTTTTTTTATTTTTGTCTGGTTGGTTGAAAGATATTGACAACATAAAAGTGGTCTTGAAAAATACTTTTTTAAAATTAAATTCAGAATGTTGTACTTACTTAAACGGAATTAAAAAAAATATAAATTTATAAATATAAGTACGAATAAGTCTTGCTTTAATTTACTTTAACATTTCAATTGAACTCACTAATTTCCATTTTTGTTATTTTAAAAGTACCACCTAAACTGATTGAAAAAACAAACATTCTTTTATTCGTGATTAAAAACACTAATCTAATCCACATGACATTATAATTTTACTATATAAAACACTAATCTAATCCACATGACATTATAATTTTACTATATAAAACACTAATCTAATCCACATGACATTATAATTTTACTATATAAAACACTAATCTAATCCACATGACATTATAATTTTACTATATAAAACACTAATCTAATCCACATGACATTATAATTTTACTATATAAAACACTAATCTAATCCACATGACATTATAATTTTACTATATAAAACACTAATCTAATCCACATGACATTATAATTTTACTATATAAAACAATTCGTTCAGAAAAATCAAAAGAGCTGTATGCGAAGGTGTATAGATGTAGAAATGGCGAAATATGTGTTTCGTAATAGGAAAGTCTGGCATTCTTTGCTCTCTGCCAACAGCGATAGAGAGACGACGTGATGGTATGTATGTACATATAAAAAATCGGGACTCAAGGTTGAAAAAGGATCAAACAGAAACCTTGTCTTCCATTCCCTCATATTTAAAGATGATCCATTCTGTCATATTTCAGTATCTGAATTGGTCATTTTACCTTTGCCTTGAAATCAGAAGTAAATCGAGTCTGAAGAAACAAGTTGTTCACGATTGAATAGTGATACAATGGATTAGTGGAGCAATGGAGCAATGGAGCAGTGGAAGCAGGCACGGGCCGAGTTTGGTTCTGGACACTTCCTCCTTGAAGTCGCGTGCAGCCGACACCACGCACATCCGAACTCATGCACTCGACTACACCCTGGTCACAACACCGCAATCCTCGAGGATAACTTTTTAATATACCATATATCAATTGAAGTATTTGAAGAAGACAATAAATCACTCGGAGATATCCTTGCTGTAATCAATTTTAGATATTTTTTTGTAGAACATAACATACAAGATTTGAAACTTCGGGATGTTTTGAAAAAAAAAAAACTCTGGGATCGAAACGGTTATGAGACATTACATGTTTAAACACTAACTATAGTTTCTCAACTGGTAAATTGCGAAAAATGAATAATATTAGGTGTTAACATAAGTCGTGACCGTTATTTTTTAAATGAGCACCAAAAGTAATACAAAATGGTAAATGTTATACGTCATTCAAAAGAAAATTTTCTGCTCTATAAGATATTGTGTTTGCTTTTACGTACATATATTGTATTATTTTATTTGATTACAAGCCTTCAAAATGGAATGTCAAGTAGATGAAAGTGAGCATTTTCGACACCTCCTTCTGATTGCGTTCAATGCTCGCGATATTTGCGAAGTGTACGGTGAAGATGCTATGAATGTAAGGACAGCTCGTCGATGGTTTTTGCGTTTCAATGACGGTAATTTCGACCTGAAAGACATGGAGCGTTCCGGACGACCAGTGGACTTCGATGAAGACCGCTTAAACCTTATTATTCATGAATAATATATGTAACGTAAAAGCAAACACAATATCTTGTAGAGCAGAAAATTTTCTTTCGAATGACGTATAACATTTACCATTTTGTTTTACTTTTGGAGCACATTTTTAAATTGGAAAAAAACGGACACAACTTATGTTAACACCCAATAAAAAAGAGTCGTATAATTTTGAATCTTAGAAAATCAATATAAAATTAAGGCGATTAACTGATGACACCGAATATTATCAAACTATACAACATCATATTTTTATTAAGCAAAATTACAATTAAGGTTAATTGTAATTTTTCTTCTAAAAAATCGAGAAAAAAGTGAGTTTTTTCACAGCATACTCGTTATGTTCAATTCAGAACGAAAACACTGAAATTCAAATAACAGAAGGTGAAATACTCGTATATGTAGTTTTTTTATCAAAAATTTCGGCTTTATACTTGTAAAACTCTAATACAATATTTAACAAGAAATTATTTTGTTAAATATGTATCTTGACTTTATAACCAACAAAAAAAAGACTGATCTTCAAAACATTTAAGAGGAAATGCAAATGAAAATATATATTCGTGACAGCAAACATATTTGTCAAATCTTTTTGATATGTAAACTACAATAACTTATTACCAGTTCATAGGAACCTGGAATACTCAATGACACCCAAGTAGTCGAGAATTCCCTGAAGGTTGAGCGAGTCGAAAATAAATTTCCTCGATAAATTCAAACCCGAGATTGTGGTTTTATCCCGTGGTTGCCTGCTATCAACATTGAAATAAAATGAAATAATAAAAAAAGAGACACCAAGAACAGTCTGTATCAAAGAGTAAGGAAACCGGACCATAGATTTGTAAGATGAGCGAGGCAGATAATACATTTCGGTACAGAGAGGATGGTGATCATGTCGTGTTCGCCGGCCCGGCCTAGGCAAGGATGCCCACGTTCAACAGGTACCGACAGAGTCGCCCTAGGGATAGTGGAGCACTCGAAAGTTTTAGCGTAGTATGTTTTGAATTGCAGGTTTGAAGAAATAACCACATGTCGAAACAAGTCCGTCAAATTATTCAATTATCAAATGTTATTTGACTTTTTTTTAAATAATAATAATTAAAATGGTTCTTTGCACATCACAAGCCGAAACACTTAAAAAATTAACACGCCGTAAACTTTTATCATTTTTATTTACATATAACATACATTCATACTATCACGCCGATTTCATGTCGGAGTAGACAAAGAGGAAATAATGCCAAGTTTCCTATCGTGACAAACATCATTCGCCTCTTCTCTAGATCCATGCACCTTCTCACAAAACTCCTACATTTCACTTAATCCAGTCATAGTTTCCTTGGCCTTCCTCTTCTATGCTTTCCACTTAAATTTGCACTATACTCTTATATTACGCGAAAATGAATTGTAATGTATTATATTATATTTTGAGTCGATTATACAAAAGCTCACATAGTCAACCTATAAGATAATACAAATAAAATCGTTTACAATTTTTATCAATTAATCTTTAATGTACGTATTGTAAGATTATACTACTGTAAAAATGTACTGGTTTTAAAACAAATCATCATATAAGTTATTTTAAAACGTGTTATAAATAGCATTAACTAACGTTTATTTTAACAAGTTATACTAGATAAATGGAAAACAGATTTCGAATATATAATAAGAGATTTATGAATTATGTTTAATCTAAGACTAATAAATTAGCGGTAGTGTATGACCGCCCATAAAATTGGCTGCCTACGCGCATCGCAAATCTTGCACATACGGATTAGACAGCCCTGTACTTATCTACCTCCCGGTAATAGGTACGTGGCTGCTTCCTAACCTAAGAAGCGATTTGTTCTACTACGGGATTCAACAGATAAAAAATATCATAAGTGGGCTGGGCACGTTGATCTGCCGCGGGCGGGGCGGCAGAAACCATTAACTCCTGGATATCCAGATAAAGAAATTTAACTAGAAGATAAGCAAAACTGTAAGAATCATCGAAAAGACCTTAATACTATATATAAAACCTACAAATGCCTATAGAATCTAATGGCGATTTTGAATAGGACATCGCGTTGTTTGAAATTTGTCAAGGATCAGTGAGGACAGAGATTTGAAACAGGTCTGAAAGAGTTTAATATATAATATGAAATTGGAGAAAAATTGTTAAAAACTCCGTCCGTTATGCTTGATAGGTGTTAAATAATTGACACCAAGGTGATTGATTTTTAAGATATATTGCTTTATGCGATACGTACCATTTTAAATTATATACAAAATTATTTGTTCACTAAATTAAATTGTTTGCGATAGAAATAACAACATGTTCACAAGCATAAAATAAACTGATATATAATGATTTTAAGATAACATCATTATTACACAATATGTTTTGAGGTCTTCGCGGTTTTTCATATCAGTTATATAAGGTCTTGAGTAGTGGTTTGGCTTATGATGACGACGGTTCGAAAACGTTGCAGTTTTCATCTTCAGGGCTTGTTTGTAGCCAACTTCGCCATATGACAAAGATAAAAAGTACAATGTTTTAGAAATGTCGGCACCGTAAGCCAAAACACGCGGTACTAAAATCCGAAAGACCGTATATAACTTATTTTATCATTTATTTATAATAAACCCCGATATATTGGATTAAATTGGTTTCCATAAAATGCGTCAATAATATTTTGCTAACGCTGTAATTAGTTGAATAAAGCTATGGATACGTTCAAAACTTAGTGGGATAAAGTCATGGATAGGTTCCAAACATAGCGGGATAAAGTCATGGATAGGTTCCAAACATAGCGGGATAAAGCCATGGATATGTTCCAAACTTAATGGAATAAAGCCATGGATAGATTCCAAACTTAGTGGAATAAAGCCGTGGATAGATTCCAAACTTAGTGGAATATAGCCATGGATAGGTTCCAAACTTAGTGGGATATAACCATGGATAGATTTCAAACTCACTCTTATAGATATATTTTATGCACCCTCTGAACCGTATTTTTTTCCGATTCAAATATGTTATTTAAAATTGGCTAACGGCATTCATTCAATAGTGAGAACGAACTCCATGTCTAGTTTGATGGATATTTTTAACACATTTGCCGTTCAGTTCAGGAGGGTTCATCTCAGGCATTAATTACCCCAATTTTAAATCTTGACTGAAAGGTTGTTCTATTTTATCTGAAGTATTTTTTTGTGTAATTTGTGTTATCATTTTGTATTGTCGTTGCTCTTGAGAGAGACTTTTTTTCGTTGAATACATTTCCTTACTCAAGTCTTATATTGTTGAATACATTTTCCTACTCAAGTCTTATGAGTATACTGTTGAATACATTTCCCTACCCAAGTCTTATATTGTTGAATACATTTCCTTACTCAAGTCTTATATTGTTGAATACATTTTCCTACTCAAGTCTTATGAGTATATTGTTGAATACATTTCCCTACCCAAGTCTTATATTGTTGAATACATTTCCTTACTCAAGTCTTATATTGTTGAATACATTTTCCTACTCAAGTCTTATGAGTATATTGTTGAATACATTTCCCTACCCAAGTCTTATATTGTTGAATACATTTTCCTACTCAAGTCTTATATTGTTGAATACATTTCCCTACTCAAGTCTTATATTGTTGAATACAGTTCCCTACTCAAGTCTTATATTGTTGAATACATTTCCCTACTCAAGTCTTATATTGTTGAATACATTTCCCTACTCAAGTCTTATATTGTTGAATACATTTCCCTACTCAAGTCTTATATTGTTGAATACATTTTCCTACTCATTCTTACGAGTATATTGTTGAATACATTTCTCTACTCAAGTCTTATATTGTTGAATACATTTTCTTACTCAAGTCTTACGAGTATATTGTTGAATACATTTTCCTACTCAAGTCTTACGAGTATATTGTTGAATACATTTTCCTACTCAATTCTTATATTGTTGAATACGTTTAAACAATTGTATTTTATTATTTCTTTTTCTTTTCCTACTGTACTATAAGGTATTATAGTATTTTCATACATAATATATTTTGAAAGATATATGAATCCTGAATTGAGAGTTTTTTGGAAAATATTGATACAAAGACACTTAAGGGTTTATTTTAACTTTAAATTATAAAACTTTAATTTCGTAGTTAGCGGGAAAGAAATTACAAATGTTTAAATGGAAGTAAAACGTTCTACCACTATACCACAGGTGTTAATTATATATGTTACTTTCAACTAGCCATAAAAATATTTAATAAGCTTGTCAATTTGAAATATAATTACAACGGCCAAACAATATGTTATTGAATCGGATAGAGACGTTTTTAATAGGTTGTGAATTTGCAAAAAAAGAAACCATAGACTAGTACATACACCTTGCAATGGCGCCAAAAATAAACAATATTTATTGTTTACGATAAACGTAACCCATAGACGTATTTCAAGGACCCAATATCAATTTTCGGTGACCCAAAAATAGCAAGAAACGATAATTAGTATTTTGTGAATGTGCCAAATTTATTAATTAACTTAAACTGTCATTTGCCGGCGCTTTAAGAATTAATTGACGTTTGTTTATAGTGTTGGCATTGATTTTATCGTAGTGCGTTAATTTTAACTGTTGTACGAGTATATCCTCGTCAATACACAAGTAATACACCTGCGATTGTTTGCATGACTATCGATCGAATATAAGAGCTTTGGCGTGTTTGTCAATATGGTTTGTTCGAGTGTGCGAGTCTTGAAAGAATTGGCATATCATACACACTACAGTCTACGTTTAAATAAAAACTTTTCCTGAAATATTATATACGTTAATCAAGGCGTGTATTTTATTTATTTTTTTATAATTACAATATTTTTTCCTTTGATAATTATTTTATTAACAAATATAAACAACATTATCATATATAACAATTCGGAACTATCAGAGCATACATATACATATATCAATTCAGTTCTTTGTTCGATCTTGATCTGAACTCTCAATAACTGTCGAATACAAAGGTTTTAAAACATCGTATGTCGAAGTCAGTATATTACACCATTTATTTGTCGAATTGGTAGTTTTTTAAAATGATTTATCTATAAAATGTTTTCGTACTTAACAGTCTTAGAAAAGTTCTACAGATAGCTAAGTCAGCAGTTGCCCAAAACACGTAACCTAGATCATATCGCTATAATTTACAACAATGCCTAAAATATATGACAGATTATATCGCTACAATCGACAATCAGGCCTAAGATATATGACTTAGATTACATCGCTACAATTATGCTTAAGATATATGACATAGATCATATCGCTACAATCTAAAATCATGCCTAATATACTCGTATTATACGTGACTAAGATCATATTGCTACAATCTGCAATCATGCCTAAAATACAATCATACTTAAGATATATAATATAGATTATATAGCTACAATCTACAAGCATGCCTAAAATAAACTATACAGACCATGTCGCTTTAATCTACAATCATGCCTTAAATAAATGGCATAGATCGTATTGTTACAATTTACAATCATGCCTAATTTAAATGACATAGATTCTATTGTTATAATCTACAATAATGCTTAAAATAAATGACATAGACCATATCGCTTTAATCTACAATCATGCCTTAAATAAATGGCATAGATCGTATCGTTACAATTTACAATCATGCCTAATTTATATTACATACTCGTAGATCCTATTGTTATAATCTACAATAATGCCTAAAATAAATGACATAGACCATATCGCTTTAATCTACAATCATGCCTTAAATAAATGGCATATATCGTTTTGTTACAATCTACAATCATGCCTAATTTAAATTACATAGATTATATTGTTATAATCTACAATCGTGCCTAATTTAAATTACATAGATCATATTGTTATAATCTACAATCATGCCTAAAAAGCATGACATAGATTATATCGTTACAATCATACCTAAGATAAATTACAGATCATATCGCCACATAATATCTTTTAATTTTCAAAAAGTTATAACCTATAATATTTATGTTAACCCCCCCCCCCCCCCCTTGAATCCTTCAAACATTTATTGACAAGATAATAAACCAAAGAATCATTTCTTAAGGCGGAATGCAAAGTATATTATTATCAGTTCAAAGGTCACGGTAAATAACAATTTATAACGACACTGTTTTGGAAGCTCTAATTAGCCAAAAACAATAAATAGGAGGATGGACAGACACAATGCAGAGTGAAGAGATGGTGGTGCCACGTGGTGCAGCGCTAGCCATGGTGGACGGGGTAGACAGCGAGGGAGCCCAAGGCGAGGTTGAGACGGACATTCATTAGGTGAGGAGGACTGGGCCGTTGGCTGCCCGAGGACCACCGATCACTGATCACCAAGAGAAGGTTCTCAAAGAGTGCGCGCAATCGGCATTCCAGTTATACATGATACGAGGGTGATTTGCGTCATTTCATTCGAACCGTCAAACGAATAATTGCAATTTAGCTGAAAATTGTGGAAAATAAGGACATGTTGAATTTTTTTCTGTCGTTTAGGTTTTCCAAAGATTTTCGTGGCCTAGTTAGTAAGATGTCTGTCTTACAACTCGTAGGTCACGGGTTCGATTCCCGTCAGTTTTTTAAAATGAGTCTTTGTAACACCTTTTTGGTGGGTTAGAAAAAAATGCCAATAAGTCGGTCGGTATGTACTGTATATAGGAAGAATGTGTAGAATTTTATTCCCGATCTCAATCGATAATAATAAAACACGAATAGTACAAGTATATAAGAAAGTAAAGTAAATATTTGTCCAAAACAGTTACCCTGTCTCTAATGTACCATTATATAATAAATAAATACGAGTACATATCTTCATGCTGTCAGAATACATCTCTAAACTTTTCTATCTCAGCACATAACATTCGCCTTCTCCACATTCATACATCTCGTCGTGCAAAATCTTCTAGTATTTATACTTCTCACTTAAATTTGATCTAGCAATGTTTTCCTCGGTCTAACTCTTACACGCACACTTTGCACTTTTGACTTGCATCCCTAAGATTTTTTTTAATATGTGTATATATGACCGAAGGCATATGTATTCTCACAATACTAGATGGAAAAAATGCCTGTCATTCGAGGGGAGTAGCACAGCGCGGAGTTCGAATCGGCGAACTTCCGCACGGAAGTGCAGTGCGTTACCGCGAGGCAATGCACCTCATTTTTACACTAATTTAAAAACATCTCTTCCTGTCAATATTTAAAGGGTCTTTCAAATTGAGCGGTTTTTTAAATTCTTGGATAAAACACACAGTTCGTCGCGAACTTGCTTGGGTCTTGTGACATTTGAGAAGTGTAATGTATGACATTTATAAAAATGGAGTCGTATACAATACAAGAACGCGTTCAAATTCTTGAATTATTTTATGTATTGTAATCTCCGGAAACCGTGATGTTAATTGCCCACCAAGATCATGTGATCTGACACCGTTGGACTACTTTCTCTGGGGTTACGTGAAAAGCCAGGTTTATAAGAATGACCTCCGATCAATTCCTGAGCTGAAGGACGAAATTATTCGCGTTATTGGCGAGTTAGAACCGCAATTATGGCAAAACGTTATCGAAAATTTTGACAAAATAGTGAACATCTGTGGAGCTGCAAGAGATGGACATTTGGCAGATATTGGTTTTTGTATTTAAATGTCATACAGTATACTTCAATGACTATTAAAAGGTTTTTTGAAATCAAAGCAAATCAAAGCAAATTGTGTGTTTTATGCTTGAATTTAAAAAAAAATGAATTAAAAAAACCGCTCGATTTTTAAAGACCCTTTATAAGATTATCTTTTAATTGTGCATAAGTTACGTCACAAGTGCTTAATTATCCAAATAAAAAACAACCCCTAATTAATTTACCAAAATTGTTTATACGTAACAAAAATTAAACTATATCATCATTTAAAAGGATGTGAAAATATTTTATAATTTCCTCGTCAGTTGTACAATAATTGTTTAAATGATTTATAAATACGAAGAAAAGCATAGACAAAAATGAAATGATTGGGAATCATAGACAGAGTAGCTATTCTACGAAAGCTTGTTGACCTCTGAAAAAGTGTGGTCTTTCGTATGCCATAAATCATATTTAAAAATACGATGTCCGTAGATACATCATTTCAGCATCGCGCTGGTTAGGTTGCGGGTTAAGAATTGTTTCTGGTATTTCAATATTAATTATGCCTGGCAAATGTTGGGAGTGAATAATAAAACCACAAGAATAAAGAGGGATTACAGCGTTATTTTTCAGTTTTCATTCCATTTAAATAAATAAATAATAAATAAATATAGGTTTATTGACAGCAACATAGTATGTACAAAATATATTTAAATAACACTTCTAAAACACATAAATTGCAGATAATACATTAAATACAGAAGCTATCAAAAGGTCTGGGCTCATCTAATAACATTTCCTCGGCCAAGATACACCCCACCAATATAGGGCGAACCCAGCCACGGGGACACAGATGTTTTTCAGCCCACACCCTTGAAATACAGAAAAAGATTTGTAAGGACAGAAAAAGATTTGTAAGAAGTACAGAAAAAGATTTGTAAGAAGTACAGAAAAAGATTTGTAAGAAGTACAGAAAAAGATTTGTAAGAAGGACAGAAAAAGATTTGTAAGAAGTACAGAAAAATATTTGTAAGAAGTACAGAAAAAGATTTGTAAGAAGTACAGAAAAAGCTTAATGGTATATACGACATTTCTGAACATATTTTTTATGAATCCCTTATAAAATCAATGGCGTTTTGGTAAAGAGATACAAATCATCAATTATAGTACTTATTTGTCAGTTTGAAGTTTTGCAATACTTGTATTCCTGAAATACAGATAAATTTTAAAGGTAAACTTTGAATACATAAGCGATTATCTATATAACTGAACTGAGATTTAACGTCAAAAGAAAAACTTAATGAAATTTATGTTTATAAAACATTTGAACATGCACTCTGATTGTACAACATAAACGGTCTGAATGTACATAAGCGTGTAGAAATTGTCTTGGACAATTCTGTCTCGAGGCGAATTGATGTTACTACGGACACGCGAGCCGATCATGCACAGAGATGCAGTCATTTCTTGTGTTCGCATTACAATAATTGTAATGTAGGATAATGAAGGAGGTAAATCAAGCCTCAAATATTCAACGTTAATTCATTGATTCATTCATACTACGCGAAAACTCAAAATATACATTTGTGCAAATTCGTCATGTGAATGTTGATAAAAATGAAAATAAAGACTTAGTTATAATTTGAATTTGAAGATGAAAGATATCTCTACTTCGCAACATCATGGAATTCAGTAAAAGTTAAGTATTGTATTACATTTTCGTTGTATACAGTACAACCTGATGACGACCTCCGTGGCTTGGTGGTAAGACACTTGTCTGCCGATCCGGAAGTTACGGGTTCGATCTCCGCTGGAACCCAGATTAGGTTGCAACTAGTTCTTTTAATTTTACCACGCGAATAGCCAATCCTCGAGCGACACATGACTTAACACTTTCAACTTCCACCCATCGAACAGTCCTGGTTTGTGTGTTACAGATAATTATCGGAGACAACGAACGCACAGGTTGTTCTATCAACCTATAAATCGACCAACCTGACTTTGGAAATGCCGATAGGTAGATAATCACACTTTTTAACCACGTGTGTCCTCATATAGACATATTTCATGTTTCGCTTAACTCCTTCAAGAGAAAAACTCTTAAAATACGAGTAATACAATAATACGAGTACTTAAAATATTTTCGTAATTTTTTTGTTATTTAAAACATGTTATATTCGTTCTAAATGTTTTTGTGTCATATATGATATACATTTTTATAACAATTTTATTTAAATAAATCTTTTTATTTTTGAATTGTTTAATATGTTTTTTTTTCAAATACTTGTTATATTTGTTCATAGTACAAATCAGAGAAATTTGTTATCAGTAAAGGACTTATAAACCAACTCCGTGGCCTGGTGGCAAGACACTTGTCTGCCGATCCGGGTGTTGCGGGTTCGATCCCCGCTGGAACCCAGATTTTTTTTAAAATAGGATTCCAGTCTGGTTAACACTTAGGGCCTATAAAAACATCTTTCTGGTTGGTTGGAAGAGATTGCCACATGGCAATAAACTCGCCAGGTTAAAAAAATAAATTATAAAAGAAGTTTAAATCTTGTACATTCTCATTATAAATATAAGCCACGGTTTCAAAGGGCATTATTTAACTATAGAATTATTTTTCTATTGACTTTTTGCAGAGAAAAAAAAACAGGCACGACGGTTAGTTCAAATATATATTTACTCAGCAGTTAGAGAGAGTATTAAAAATAAAAACTTCTTGAAGGATATTATTTGGAATTGCCTCAGTTCTTCAATGATTTGATCTGATCCTGTTTTTTCTATCGAAGGGTAAAATAAGAAATGCATGATATTATTACGGATATCGAAGTGCACCGTGTGATTGAATCGAACGAAAAGTGAATAAATTCGATTATTTTTCTTGAAGGGATAAACTCAAGGAAAAAAATATTACAAGAACTTGTAACATTAAGAACTTAATATCGATTAATATCCAGTCATGGTGTTAGAAACATGTGAAAAAAAATTAAACGCGAGGGGATAAACTCAAGGAAAAATATATTACAAGAACTTGTAACATTAAGAACTTAATATCAATTAATATCCAAAGTCATGGTGATAGAAAAATGTGAAAAAAAAATTAAATGCGAGGGGATAAACTCAAGGAAAAAATATTACAAGAACTTGTAACATTAAGAACTTAATATCAATTAATATCCAAAGTCATGGCGATAGAATTATGTGAAAAAAAAATTAAACGCGAGGGGATAAACTCAAGGAAAAAAATATTACAAGAACTTGTAACATTAAGAACTTAATATCGATTAATATCCAAAGTCATGGTGATAGAAAAATGTGAAAATAAAATTAAACGCGATACATGGATGTACAATGAAAGATTGGATTAAGTTGAGAAATTTTGACATTTGGGTAACATATTCTCAGATGATAGAAGAGTTAGGACTGCAACGTTCCCTCTAAGGTGTGCGCGTGTGCGGCCGCACATCTGTTAAAAATCGTCCGCACACATGTTTCCATCTTCCGCACACATCACAAAGAAATGAACTTCTAACAATTTTTATGACACACTAATACTAGAAACTGACCAATCAGCACACGTGAGTTGACTAACACAATCATACGCTCTGTGTACCTACGCTATAGTACAATACAGTTACAGATTCTTTCCTTACGCCGCGTGGACTCTACCTACTCGTATTATGTTAAGTATTTCGAATAAAGCACATATAAGCAGATGGGCCGCACACACAATGAAAAAAATAGGGAGAACGTTGGTTACGAGATATATCGATCGGCGTGTAGGAATTGCAAACTTAGTCAAAGGGGCGCTAAAAATATATACTCGAACCGGAAAGGATCAAATCTGCTAAGATGATAGACACAACAGTGTTCTAGTACCAACTTCGACGTGTGGAAGTAAAATGCTACAAAATGTTGTTGAAAGTGAATACGTGCTGATGAAATGCACGTACTGAGAATAAACCACAGGGTGGAATACCATCGTTTCATCATCAAGGTGGTAGCATCGTTTCATCACGGAGGTAGTCCTTCAATATGACATTCTGCATCTTCTCCCTGGCTCCATCCCAACTCACTGTCAGCGAAGACTGTTGGGGTCAGCTCTCCTCGTCCTCAGGTTGTATGCTCTTCTGTCCCGGACTAAGTCCCCCAGGTCGTGCCTCTGCATCAGGTTATCTTTTTGCACCACCCATGAATTCTTTGGTCTTCCTCTGGTTGTTATTCGAGGAAGATCCATGGAGATTGTCTGGTTCACAATGTGATCGGGTGCTCTGCGTCCAACGTGCCCATACCATCTCAATCGCCTCTCCTCCATCTTGCTGTTGATGTATGTAACACCTAGGCTTCCACGAATGCGTGAGCTTTTTATTTTGTCTCTTAGGGACACACCAGCTGACCATCTTAGCATGCGCATTTCAGCAGTTTCTAGTTGCCTAGAGTAAGAATATGACATTCTGCATGTAATTAATAAAATCATATAATAAAGGCAAAAACCCGACACATAAGCTTACGAGTACATGTATCATAAAAAAATTATTTAATTTAAAGTGTCTCTATTTAAAAATTAAAGTTGATTTACTAGCACGCTCGAGTTTTATAAACTAAATTATTATTCAATTTTGATAACAATGCTAATTTTGAAATATTCATATCATATTAATAAATATATTACGTAACTATGTCCACTGGATAATGAAGAAAATGATATTTCCGCCCCAATGTGCAATACGTTTCTATTATTGTATATTATCTCAACATTCCACGTTTCGTAACACCGGAAAATATAATAGAATTCCAAGCCTGTCAGGTGATAGACGTACATATTTAGGTTGTATAAGTGATTTTGTAAGGAAGGCGTTCCATTTATTGCTTTCATTACAGTTTCTGTATTGTAAAAACGAATTCTTGTTAAAAAAAACATATAAATTGACAAGAAGACGGGCCAATCAGTCTAGCAGACTCATTGCTATTAATGACAATTTATTTCAACTGACTTGAAATATAAGAAAAAATCAGTTTGAAACACGACCTCCATGGCCGATTTAGTGAGACGCTTGAATTCCACCCAGGTGTATCGGGTTCGATTTCCGATAGTAAACAACACAAAAAAAAGGATCCCAAGCTGGTAAAACTGGTCGTCTTTAGTTCGGAAATTCTAGGATGAGTCCTGTGACAGCTCACAAATTTGCCCCAATACAACCTTATGTAATGTATTTACCTAAATAACATGCTATTTTTTAGAATTGAGGCTTATATTAAAGTTGATAAAATAATTAAAATTACTGAACATCGTTACAAGGTTGTATTGAGGCAAATTTGTGAGCTGTCACAGGACTCATCCTAGAATTTCCGAACTATAGTAAAAAATACTCACACACGATGAGTACGTGTTCGAATGTCGTAGCCACTTCACGTGGGGTAGTGTTGCCAACACGTGCAATGAAGATTCGCGAATACCGTGCCTACTCTAGTGGTTGAAAATAATTCTGGGATCGACAACAATATTGTATCCCAGCCACGTTATTAAATATGTTCAAATCATCAATTCGGTTATGCCGAAGGGTTACCTTACGAAAGGGTTACTTTAAGGAACCTTACGAAAGAAAAAAAGAACTAAAAACATTTTTTTAGTGACCATCGAATATAAAACTAGGGATTCCAGGGTGAAAAGCACGCGTTAAATAATTTTGATTACATTTGTTCAGTAAAAATATTCCTTCCTACTAAAAGTAAAACTACATAAAATGACTGTCAAAAATAATTTGACTAAAAAAATATTTAATGTACGAAAAAGCGGTATGTATATTTTATAAGTTATAATATTATACAAATAAACTATACATCCCAAAACCAAACCGAATCGATTGACTATAATGGTTAGATTTATCAGACTTGAGGGATCCTTAAAGGATACTTTGTAGGTAAAATCAGGATCATTAGGTTGTTTTTGTTGGCTCGTTATCCTTCGCTGTCCATATGCTACGTGATCGCTCCGGAAAGGGGTGAGGTCGATTTATTTTTTAATAGGATTTCCCTCAGTAATAGACGGGGGTGCTAATGGAATCAATATTCAATTTTAATTTTTGATCTTTTTTATGATCGCGTTAAATCTTACACCGTTTACCATAGCAAAATACCTTGTCGACGGGATGAAAAAACGACTTAACAAAAAAAGGGAAGGTTACATTACAAATAAAATTGTATGAAATTGTGCAACGTCATATCTTATGTCCATAAAACGACTGTGTATAATAACTCTTCTTCTTCTTCCTGGTGTCATATCAGGTCCCCCAACGTTGACTATCACCTGAGAGTAGGCATCTTTGTCTCCGGCAACCCGAAAAAGATCCCCAATGCTCCTTATACCAGTCCAATCACGTATATTGCGGAGCCAAGAGATTTGCCTCCTGCCAACACCTCTTCGACCCTCTATTTTGTCTTGGATGATCAGGTGCAGTAATTTGTACTTTGCTCCTCTAAGTACATGACCCAAGTAGGATATCTTTCGGATTTTAATATTAGTCAGCAACTCTTTATCAACTTTGGCTCTTTGAAGAACCCTCGTGTTGCTGACCATATCCGTCCAGGGTATCCGTAGCATTCTCCGGTGCATCCACATTTCGAATGATTCCAGTCGGTTCATATTACTTACTTTTAGGGAGCAATAATTATAAAGGACAATTTATACAGCACCGTTTAGGGAGCAATAATATTAAAGGACAATTTATATAGCACCGTTTAGAGAGCAATAATAATAAAGGACAATTTATATAGCACCTCTTCGACCCTCTATTTTGTCTTGGATGATCAGGTGTAGTAATTTGTACTTTAATAACTTTTCAAAATATCCGAATTGGCAATGCAGACATATTGAAAAGCATGCCCGGGAAACAACACTATCTTCAGCCCCGTTAATCGAACTTCGGGATTTAGAAACACTTGAATTGGCACGAAATTTGCAACTTGTCATGTTGTGTTGTGTTGGCAATAGTACCGCACGTGAAACGCGCAAAAAAAGTTGCACCGTTACCAGACGAACTCGACCAATCTGATTTTTTTTAACCTGGCGAGTTTATTGCCATGTGGCAATCTCTTCCAACCAACCAGAAATATGTTTTTATACGCCTTAAGTGTTAACCAGACTGGAATCCTATTTAAAAAAATCTGGGTTCCAGCGGGGATCGAACCCGCAACCTCCGGATCGGCAGACAAGTGTCTTACCACCAGGCCACGGAGGTCGTCTTCTTTGGGTACCATCGGAAATCGAACCCGAAACCCTCTGGTACAAGTCAAGCTTCTTATCTACTAGGCCACGGAGGTCCTCAGACATAAAATAATTTCTACTAATATTCTTGTTCTTACGAGTATTATCACTAATGGCTAACCCATTGAAAACGTTCATTTCAATTTTATTTAATGATCCGGCATTTAGACGACCAAACTCCATAGTTATAAATAGTCAATGCATCAGAAATACTGATATACAAGTAAGTTCTAGAAATAATGTTCTGAAATAGCAGAGAACAAGAATGGAATTTCGATATGTATATTGAAATATTTAAACAGTCTCACAGTATGTGGAGAAAACGAAATTTTGAGGGTCGTGAAATCATAAATTAAGAAGCTGTGTAGTAAATGATTAAGGTTAAAATTTCATAAACCGAGAATTGAAACTAATTATTTAATTTTCATTGTTGTTAAATATAACAATAAAATTGTATAACAATAAAACACTGTTCTCACGAAAGATAATATGAAAGAAAGTGTATAAATTAATTTCAGCACAGAATCAGTTTCAGGTCCATTCATCAAGTCTTTGTTTGTTTCAATTTCAGATTGTGATTTTCAAACTCAACAATGAAAATTATTATTTTGAATGGAGGCTAAAATATGCCGCAAGAGAAGAATGCGCCAGTTAAGCTATTGGGAGAATATTTGCCAATATGAATTTTGAATGTGACTTATAATAATTTTTGCTTGTATCATATAAATCGCCTGAAAATATAACAATGATATTTTTACCGAAGCAAAGGCCAAATAACTGTTAGAGTGCCAAATTACTAATTAGATAAACAAAACAGAGTGTGACAGAATACAGAATGAAGTGATCAGGGATAAATGTAAACTTAAAGCTGATGATGTGTTAAAAATATCGAGAAGTATACTCTGAGATGGTTTGGGCACGAGGAACGAATGAAGGAAGAAAGACTAACAAAACAAATATACAGTGCAAATGTGAGTAGAACGTGTAGTAGAGAAAGACCAAGGAAAAGTATAGATGGATCAGATTTATGATATTTCGAAAGAAGGTAAAAGTGTAAAAAGCAAGAAAAACGGATGTGAAAGGTGTGTGTCGCGATAGGAAATTCTGGCGCTTTCTCATATCTCCCTACCCCAACAGGAAAAAGCGTAATGATATGTGTATTGTTAAAATGTTGTTTTGTTACAAATAGGGAACGGATAATTTGAAACTGAGTGAAGTGTCTATACGTCGTCCTTTACAGTCCATGCAGTGAGACTCTGGAATCAGTTACAAACTAATATACGAGTAAGACTCGCTCCGTCCTTGGCATGCTTTAAGAAGCGACTGAAAAAACTCTTAATTTCTAGTCAGTAAAATAACGTGTTTCATTCCTGATTTTTCTTTTCCTTTCCTCTCCATCATCCCTTCCTTTCTTTTTGATTGATGATATCTCACTTTATATGAAAAATAATGTTCGGGTGATTGTCCGTCTTTGTGGGGCTGGTGGGCATGTGCTCACGTATGTGTTTATGGATTTCGTGGGGATGGATAGTCATTTTAAATGATTTATGCGACCACGTAACTTGCTTCATTTACTTTTGTCTGGTTGGTTAGAAGAGATTGCCGCCTGGCAATACGCCCGCCAGATTGTATTTCCAATAAAAGTGTTAAATAAATAAAATGTTTACATATTACAAGATTGAAATTTTATAAATAATCCCGAATATTTGAAATGTCATTTATGGTTAATGTTATTCTTGATGTTTTACAAGAACAGCGAGCTTTAAAATATAGTCAAATTACTTTAAATAAAAATAAAACGGACACATGACATGTGACTCACATGAGAATAGAGAACCCTTGAAATAATTACGAAGGACAAATTGAAAGAAAGGTACGGCCGGATAGGGAAAAGCTATTCTGGCTGAGATGTATCTGGGGATCGGACGGGCTAGTGAGCTTTTTCTCATTTCAATGTGGCATCAGTAGAGGAGTTATCTCCATATTGTAAAAAAAGACGTCAATAAATATTCAAGGGTAGATCGAATTAGATGAGAATCCGCAGTCAGTGTGGGTGGATGGTGGGGAAAAATAGTAACGCCGGAATACGGATGCTCAGTAAAAGCAACACTTTAATTTAAATAGGTTAACTAAACAAACTATCGCAAAAATCAAAAAATTGTGTAATAAAAGCCTAAAATCAACGTTTCATATACTAATTAATAAACG
The DNA here is from genome assembly GCA_949825065.1 of Odontocerum albicorne. NCBI lineage: Eukaryota > Metazoa > Arthropoda > Insecta > Trichoptera > Odontoceridae > Odontocerum > Odontocerum albicorne. The sequence goes on along the minus strand of OX463840.1, from coordinate 4,499,275 downwards.
GACAATTTATATAGTGTCGTTTAGAGAGCACACTCTCCTCAAGGGCGCTGCAATTCGGGATTCAAACCCATGATAACTGACAGATAAAAAAATATTACAAAATAAATGTATACTATATAAATTGAGTGTAAGGATCCGATGCAACACCTGAACTAGGCGGGCACAGCGCAGGGTTCGAACTGATGATCTTCTACACGGTCCAGTGCGTTACCACGCGACCATGCACCTCACAGGGTTATATACTTTAACCTTTCCCTTCCTGTGGTAAAAAAAACGCGCGGTCCGGTGCTGTGTGTTCAATACACATGTAAAAATGAGCGATTTAAAATTGTAAAAATAAGAATATTCATAGCCAATCGCTTAAATTAATTAAATTTGAAGTCAAAAGTGATAATAATTGAAATTTTATTGCTGAAAACATGAAAAAAAAATATCGGCCGACGTTCACAAAACGGGCGAAGCGACCACCTCAAATGGACGCTACTGAAGTGAGAGAAGCGAGCGAACTGAGATTCTATTTCTTGCGTTCCCATATACCGAAGTAGAGTGAGAAAGAGACGTGAATAGCATCGCTTCCTCACCCATAGCGAGTTTTTAGAATGGATATACCTACGTCACACACTGGCACACGTTTGATTGTATTGGTGAATTTATTCCCGATTTTCACAAAATATCTCTGATGTGGCCGATAAGTGCTAATTATTATTAATATTATTTTTTCATTCAATGCGTAAATGTATTACGGAGGAATACCTAAAATCTGAAGCCAGTATTTATTATATTTATAGAGACATTAAAGTTTTTAGAAGCAATGTGTACTAGTTACACATCACAGGGAAGGAAGGGTTAAAGTCGAATGTGTATATATTTAATGATACTACTCGTATCTACACATTCGGCTTATGAAGTACTTCGAATGGTTGGGACGATGATTAGAAAGTTAAGTTATTTATAAAAAATATTTTTTTGTGACTTTGCAAAACAATATTATCATACAATTAAGAGGGTTTCTTAAGCAAATAAGTTCAATATTATATTTCGGTCAAATATGAGAAACAGTGTCAAGTGTACGAATCTAGTGAGGAAATGGCAAAAGATAAGAATTTATAATAATTAACTTAATAAAAGCGCGAATAACACTGACCCAGATGTAACAAGTTTCGAAACGATTTTATTATTTCGATTGTTTAATTCAATTACTTGTGTGATTAAAAACAATTTGAAACGAAGTATATTTATCAAGAGTTCATTCATTAAAACTCAAATGTTGTGTTTTTTTACCATTTTTCGTTCAAAGTTTCATTTAAGGCGTACAAGGTCTTTCGGAGTGTTGTAAAGTGTAGTTGGACTTTAATGCCGACGTTTCGAAAACGTTGCAACTTTTATCTTCAGGGCTTGTTTGTAGTCAACTTCGCTATTGCAAACGAGTTTTGAAGATGAAAACAGTACCGTTTTCGAAACGTAGGCATCATACTCGTAATTTAAACCACGCGGTACAAAGCTCCAAACGATATTATACTTTAGCGTGTGTCCTAGTAGGACGTGCTGATGATGTTGATGTTGACATCGCTATATTCGTTTTAGTCGAATTCTGTGTTCCTTTTCGTTCGGGGTCATCAATTAAGCGGGATGCTTAATTTGATACGTCGTGATGATTTTGATTTGTTTTGTATTTAAAATAAAATACGTCGATTCAGGAATGCGGTAAAGTGAGAGTGAATAATCAATAAATAGTAAACAGCGATTAATGGTCAAGTGAATAATAACAAGTGCTTTTATTCATCGATAAGTAGGTATATATTGAATTTCAGAAGAGGACGCGTGACTGCGTCCGCGGTATATCTCGATCTCACTCCTGCGCGTGCTGAGGTGGTCGCAAGCGCTGCGGATAATACAGTGGGTAGGATATTTATTGTCGAAACGGCGAGACGGCGTGATATGTTCTCTTTCTACCTTGGAATGCGATGTAAATATTATTTGCGTGTAAACAGTGTTGACGTTCTGGTATGTGACAATTGTACATATCCAGAGGTTGATTCATCGGTCGTTGACCCTGCATGTTGACAATATTTTAGGGACGTGGGTAACCCTACAATACTATAAATACGAAGAACCGCGAAAACCTTAAAACGTATTAAAAGGTTTAATATTAAAGGCTTAATTTAAGAGGGTCAGAATAAATATATTTCATTATTTCACAAAAAGATTCTGTATCAAAATTTAAATAGTAATTATTTATATCCTGGTGACGATATATTAAATAGATATCACCAGCTAATCCAAATAAAATCTTTATACATATATACGAGTATACCAGAAGGCATTGAACTGGTTGAATGTTAAAAATAGACGCCAAATTCACATACTGTCTCTATTGCATAATATCCGTAACTGTCCCACCACCCCCTCTTATCTCGCCGAAAATTTTCAGCGTCTTTCCAATCATGGATTAGCGCTACGCTCAAACAGAGATTGTCTATTGGCCTTTCCAGTTTACCGCTCCTCTTTTTTTACGTCGCCCTTTACTGTTCATGCAGTGAGACTCTGGAATCAGTTACAAACCAATATAAGACTCGCTCCGTCCTTGGCATGCTTTAAGAAGCGATTGAAAAAACTCTTAATTTCTAGTCAGTAAAATAACGTGTTTCATTCCCGATTTTTCCTTTCCTCTCCACCATCCCTTCGTTGTCTTTTGATTGATGATATCTCACTTTACATGAAAAATAATGTTCGGGTGATTGTCTTTCTTTGTGGGGTTCGTGGGCATATGCTCACGTATGTGTTTATGGATTTTGTAGGGATGGATAGTCATTTGAATGATTTATGCAACCATGTAACTTGCTACAATTACTTCTGTCTGGTTGGTTGGAAGAGATTATCGCCTGACAATAAGCCCGCCAGATTGTATTTGCAATAAAAGTGTTAAATAAATAAATAATTAAAAATAAATAAATAAATATATCTTGACGTGTCTTTGGATTGTTAATGAAAAAAAAATTATAATTATATTTATTTAAATAAACAAATCTTAGATGAACATCTAAGATTTGTTTATTTAAATAAATATCGAAATGCAATAAGTAGAAGAAATCATAGGAGTTACATGACAAGGATGTAGAAGATGCGATTAATGTGTTAAGATAGAAAAATCTGGCGTTATATCTTCTCTGCCTACCCAAACACGGAAATGGTGTATGGATGTAGAAGATGCGAAAATGTGTAAAGATAAACAAATCTGGCGTTACATCTTCTCTGCCTACCCCAACACGGAAATGGCGTGATGTTATTTATGTATGTACAAATGAAACTTCCTTTTCATATTAATCATTAAGTAGTATTATATGTGTTAAAATACGAGTAGTTGTTAAATTAAAATAATTGAAAATATTTCACAGGTCTACAGAGCGGTGAAAGTATGTTTTTAACATAAGTAAAAGTAATGAATAATTAATGTAACTTTTTTTAAATAAACGTATGAATTTATTGTGATATATGAATATAAAAATCCACTCATGAAATATGGATGAGTAATATTTTTTTTAAATAATTAGAGCGTGTCCAAAACACAGCTGATTGAAGTTCAGACATATTTTATAATTTTAGTGAAAACTGTAAATAATATGCCGATTTAAATACATGCACTGTGAAATATGTGATAACCTAAATCGAATGAAACTACAGGAAACGCATTAAATGTTGCCATATAGTTGCAAGTTACATTGAGGTCTTATTTTATCATTGAAGCGTAATATAGTATTAACAATCTTGAGATATTGTTTACGTTAATCTTTTGCACCATTGGTCAACCTTTTCCAACATACAAATTAATATTTTTACAGTAGTTACGAACTTTGATTTCCAACAAAATGCCACTTGAAAGTAAACAAAAAAAATGACTAAGATATCAACGTTTGGTTAGACAGAAAACCCTTACCACCCCCGCCACCGCCCGAAAATAAAAAAAATACGTTGAATATCATTTCTAGGTGTACGAGTATTGAGAATTTAAACTTATGTGATTAATTTACTGTTTTAATTATTATAAGTGAAATTTTAAAATACTTATATCTAAGTTAAGTCCTATAAAAAGCAAAATTAATCATCAGCAAGTGCCAACACAGTTTTTAGTAATTATATCTATTAATATAAATATGATCGTTCTATAAATTATATTGTTCATAGTCCCTTATAAAAAATTCACTGTTTTTTTTTTAATTTTCATTGCGTATAATGTAATTAAGTTGCACATCGCAATATGGCGAACCAAAATGCAAGCAACCAAAACGATTTAAAAATAAATTACTTAGTTATTCCACTAATTACATTAACCCCACGACACGCACTTCTACCTCCCATGTAGAGGCTATTTTCAGGCGGAATGATCCTGGTTTGTTACGAGAGTAATGTTCTTTGCATGCTTTAAGAAACGACTGAATTTCTAGTCAGTAAAATAACGTGTTTCATTCCTGATTTTTCTTTTCCTTTCCTCTCCACCGTCCCTTCCTTTTCTTTTGATTGATGATATCTCACTTTATATGAAAAATAATGTTCGGGTGATTGTCCGTCTTTGTGGGGTTCATGGACATATGCTCACGTATGTGTTTATGGATTTCGTGGGGATGGATAGTCATTTAAATGATTTATTTATTTATTTAATTAACGACACAACAGTGTCTTTATATACAAATGAACATGTGACAGATTATAAAGTACTTAAAATTATTGACAAATAATACAACTTTATCTTAAACTAACATGAAGATACAAAAAGCAGTAGTAATAATAAATTACAGTCATTGTTTTAAGATTATTTAATAATTATATGTATATTTAAGTTCAATATATGTTATGTATGTATACCACAAAATATTACCAAACCTCACCAAGCAGACTTACGCAATTGTCGAAGACTCATTTTATAGACGTAAAGAACTCGGATTTGTTTTTAGCGAAACAACGCATACATAGAACAAATATTGGATTTTTTGAGGGAATTTTATGGATAGATATTGAGATCTAAAAAACACATGGCCTCATTAGTAGAACGAGATGTAAGTTGCTTTGCAGAATTAAAACCTTCATAAATGTTGCAGGGTTACTCAACTCCAGAGGCAAAGTATTGTCCTTAATGTTTTGTTTATATTACGTTCTGGAATATAATTAATTATTGCTAACATCTCTGTAATAAAATTTACTAACCGGAATGATGTAGAAACTACCGATTTTTCCGCATTATTATTAGAAATTAATATTTTTTCAATTGTTGGATGGACAAAAGTTAAGTCGGCATGAAATATTTTCTATTCCTTTACACCAGACATCACTTACGTTGCATGTAAAATGGAAATAAAATGAATATACAGGTTTTCCAAGTCATGTAGAAAAAATATTTATATTGTGTTAACTAACTGCATATCTCGGGATTAATGAACTCCTAATTGAACGAAGTGCATGGCCGCATCGAAAGGTAACGGTGAGGCATTCTCGGGTTTTGCTCCAGTTAACACAATGCTAGAAGGAGATTCTATCGGAGATGACATTTGATATGCTCACTAGATTGCACTTTTTGAGAAAGTTTACTGTACAGATGCAACCGTTGAGCAACTTCGTGTTTCCTAAAAAAAACGTGGCTAATTTTCATAAAATCTCTAGGGTTTGATGATCAAATAAAACTAATAAAGTTAATGGGGCACTTGAAACATATATATTGGAACCGGGCCGTAACAAAATCTGCCAAGATGATTTTATTTTTATTTATTATTACACATGACAAGAAATATACATAATTTGTGAAAAAACAACAGGTAATTTAATTTGGACATACAATTTTAATGGATCTTGGTTTGTTGCCTTTTATTTGTCGTATCCCCAGTAAACTAGGCTTTTGCCTGTATTTCACTGAGGATATTTAGCATGAAAATATCAATCGATACTTCTTTCCGATTTTTGATTATACAAAAACAAAACCTCGTTGCACGTTCTCATCAACCTGACAAACAGTGACAATCAATTACAACTGGAAACATCATGCGAAATTAAACTCCTCACACATAATCACTCCAGAAGGACCATAAATATTCATCCTACAATATACCGCACACAATCATAAGAATAAAAATAAAAAACATACAGAAACACAAAAACAACAAAATTTAAAACAAAAAGAAACCCACACTCACGAGTCCACACAAATCTTTTCCACACGTCATTCATCCTGAAAGCCCAAGTACTCAAAATCCTGTCGCAATAACAACCACGCTCCGATCGACTGTCTAAATGGTTTTCCTACCTTTACCTTTATTGAATTCGGCACGCCATTGTATGTCATGGGAGCCAAATAAGCAAATTATAGTTTACAATAGTATTTTGGTGCCAACTTTGACGTATGCGACTGAAACGTGGACGTGGAAAACAACTGGGGAGTCGTATAAATGCTGTAGAAATGCGTGCATTGAGATGAATATATAAAGTGACAATGTATTACAGAATATGGAACAAAGCGTATGAAAGAAATACCACGGAAAGGACGATTGTATCAAGGGAATGATATTCTGAAGGTAACGTAGAAAGTCAGATAAATCATAGAAGTTGTATGGATGTAGAACAGGATAAGGATGTGTGTCGAAATAGGAAAGTATGACGCAGTCCTCTCTGCCTACTCCAACAGGGAAGTGGATACAATTATTACAATTAGGTGGTATCCTTAGTCTATCGGTCATAGAACGTGCTTTGCATTGTGATTATTCGAGTTCGATTATCGAAGGGTCTTGAACCATTTTTTTGTCGCAACATTTGAAATTAAATTGTTTTGACTGATTTTTTTTAGTTCTGTCATTTTTTCATTAATTTGTAATTTTTTATACGTCAATTAATATTTGTTGTAATTATTTTGTATTTTTTTTACTTGAACAAGATTAGACCAAAATAAGTGTACACTACCCTCTGCAGAGGCATTAGTGGTGCTTATTAGCTAATGGACAAATTTCGAAAAGCGCTCTTGAAATATTTGTTTATAGAACAAAGGTACGTTTGTTATTACTTTTTTAGTGAACTACAATCATGTGTAATGGTTAACATATGCTAAAGTTGGAAATATTGAAAAAATAAACATTATCCGCATTTATCAAAAATTTATAATACGATATCAAAGAGGAATATCGACGACCTTTGTAACCGAGTGGAAAAATCTTGACTTCCACCCGCTTCCCGATGGCACCAAAAAAAAGCTAACAATACTCGCACTCGCTGATCGGTACTGTTGCAAACACGTTCAATGACGAACCGAGAGTTCCAGAGGTTCTAAATCCGAAGGCTCGATATTACTGGGGCCAAAAATAATATTGTCTCCCGATCACAATACATTTTAATTTTATCGAATCCGACACTGTGGTTATTATTATTTACAATATTGATATTCATAGCGTGTCTCTAAAAAAACGGAAACAAAATAATATGAGTTAAAATAATATGACGTCATTATATGTATGACCTAATTTTAACTAATAAAAACACACTGACTCGACAATCACGTGTTGAGGCAGATGAAATAAACGGTAGATACGCGACCATGAAAAATAATTTTTAATACTTTAGTCCTTAACAACATACCCCCTAAAATTAAATGAACAAATCGGTTCATACATCAAAGCATGACGATCTCCGTGGCCTGGTGGTAAGACACTTGTCTGCCGATCCAGAAGTTGCGGGTTCGATCCCCGCTGAAACCCAGATTTTTTAAAATAGGATTCCAGTCTGGTTAACACTTAGGGCCTATAAAAACATATTTCTGGTTGGTTGGAAGAGAAACTCGCCAGATTAAAAAAAAAAAAGCAGAAGGAACAAATCGATTCATACATCAAAGCAGAGCAAAGCACTAGATTAGGAATTGCTAAGTGATTTTTTTGTAAAAATTTAATACGACGATCTCCGTAGCCAAGTTGGTAGGACGCTTGTCTTCCACCCGGTGGAGGCGGGTTCGAATCCCGCGGAAACACAGACTTAGAAAGGGTTCCAGTTTGATTTCACGTAAGACTTTCCCCATCATATATTGTGGCAGAGGAAGTAAATACTCGTAGAAGATACGGGACCATGATACACAATTTTGTAAATATTTTAAAATTAGACAGAAACTCGCTGAGAAAATTCAATAGTTACGGATGTCTCTAATGCACTCAGACTATTATCGTGGGAACTATCTGAAAACAATTACAATACCGTTCTCCATAAAAAAATTCAGCGGTGCTTTACGCCAGCGCGCGTCAATTTTTCAGGCTTACGGGACACATTTGATATTAAGTTTAAATATAATATGATTGCAACTGTTTAAGATATGAAATAAAAAAAAAACGTTAATATTCAATTGTTATTACTTCAATCCTAAAGAATTTATCAATTTTATTTTATTTATATACGACAATAAATCTTATAAATACATACTTGGCGAAAAAACAACACTTATTATAATGGGGGCATACTAATTTAATGAGCACATACTAATTTAATAGGGACATACAATTTTAACGAATCTGGGTTTGTTAAAATCGAACATAATCACAAAACGAATAAAAATAAAATTTTGTTTATTTCTCACTATCTTGTCTAATTTTAAGTTGTTGTATTTCTTTAACCCTTCTTTCCCGGTGATGTGTAACTAGTACACATTGCTACTAAAAACTTTAATATCTCTATAAATATAATAAATACTTGGTTCAGATTTTAAGTATTCCTCCGTAATAAATTTACGCATTGAATAAAAAATAATATTAATAATAATTAGCACTTATCGGCCACATCAGAGATATTTTGTGAAAATCGGGAATAAATTCACCACTACACACGTGTGCCAGTGTGTGACGTAGGTATATTCATTCTAAGAAACCGCTATGAGTGCGGAAGCGACGCTATTCACGTCTCACTCTCCCTCGGTATATGTGAACGCAAGAAATAGAATCATTTAGTTTCTTCCTTCAAGGTATAACATACACAGTGTTAGTCTTTTCGCCCCGTCAGTAACTTACCGGCTTTCATACGAAGTGGTCTTTTCGCACATTTTGTGAACGTCAGCCGATGGTTTTTTCATGTTTTTAACAATTAAATTAAAATTATTATCACTTTTGACTTCAAATTTAATTAATTTAAGCGATTGGCCATGAATATTTTTATTCATAGCCAATCGCTTAAATTCCGATTTTAAATCGCTCATTTTTACATGTGTATTAAATACACAGCACTGGAACGCTCGGATGTTTTTAGCACAGGAAGGGAAAGGTTAACTGAATTTTCCGAATATATTTTAAAACCTGAGGAACAAATTCGAAATGAAACAAGTAGAGATCTAATTTGTCAGTCAAGAGAAGAAAAATGTATTCTTTCTAAAACTCGTGGCAGAAAATGTTTGTTCGCAAATGTATGAGATTCCGAACGGAAGTGCGGGTACGTCCTGGCGAAATGGTTGTAAGTTGGAAATAATATATATGCCAACAAGCATTAAATATGTTTGCTGAAATATACACATATAAATATTTATTTATTTATAACGCATATAAAACTTATTCGCCCCTGAATGTAACATTAGTATGGTTACATTTTTATAAAACTGAATCAAAAATACTGAAAAGAGTCGAATGAATGCTGTAGAAATGAGTGCACTTAGAATAATACATGAGGTGACAATGTATGACAGAATACAGAATTAAATGATTAGGGATAAATGTGAACTTAAGGCTGATGTGTTGAGTAAGATAAAGACGAACACTTTGAGATGGTTTGCGCATGTGAAACGAATGAATGAAGGAAGGACAAAATTAATATAGTGCGCGTGTGAGGGCGTCGTAGAGGAAGACTAAGGAAAGTATGGTTGGATCAAGTGTATTTTGATACTTTGAAAGAAACAAATTGAAAAAAGTCAGAGACATCGTAGAAGTTGTATGAGATGGTGTATGGACGTAGAAGAGGCGAAAGAGTGTGTCACTATAGGAAAATCTGGCGCTATGTCCTCTATGTTTATCCCAACAAGGAAACGGCGTGATGCTGTTGTATTATATAACACATTCATTGTGTACAGTACAACATGGCAGGAGTATTTCCATGTGTCAATCTCTTCCAGCCAACCAGATATATGTTCAAGAATCTTTAAGTGAAAATCAGACTTGAAACCTTTTTTTATTTAAATCTGGTTTCCAGCGGGATTTGAACCCGCAACCTCCGGGTCGGGAGACAGGTGTCTTACTAACTAGGCCACGGAGGTCGTCGTATGTCGTAGTATGTATGTAAGTCAAAATATTGTTGTTTGAACCGCCTTGTAGACCCCATTGTAGACCCGCATTGTAGACCCCTGCTTTATACGATCAACTCAATTATTTACTCTTGCATTGCCAGTTATGCACGATATGACGCCAATATCCGGTGAGGACGCATGGTGTAACGGAACAAATTGATGAGGACATACGGAGGATGATGTCAGAGGAAAGAAGCCGGGGACAAGAACGGCGAGACACTCCACAGCGCAAATATACACAAAGGACTGCGTTTTACGAAATGCGTTTCATCGTGTTAGGAAATTCTACACTCATAGTGGTGTGACATTGTGGGAAATGTGTTGTCTTTAGGATTAAATATTTTCCTATACATTTGAATGCGTTTCATCATGTTAGGAAATTCTACACTCATAGTGGTGTGACATTGTGGGAAATGTGTGGTTTTTAGGATTCAATATTTTCTTATACATTTTCTTATACAATATTTTCTTATACAATGCATTTCATCATGTTAGGAAATTCTACACTCATAGTGGTGCGACATTGTGGGAAATGTGTGGTCTTTAGGATTAAATATTTCCTTATACATTTGAATGCGTTTCATCATGTTAGGAAATTCTACAGTCATAGTGGTGTGACATTGTGGGAAATGTGTTGTCTTTAGGATTAAATATTTTCCTATACATTTGAATGCGTTTCATCATGTTAGGAAATTCTACACTCATAGTGGTGTGACATTGTGGGAAATGTGTGGTTTTTAGGATTCAATATTTTCTTATACATTTTCTTATACAATATTTTCTTATACAATGCGTTTCATCATGTTAGGAAATTCTACACTCATAGTGGTGCGACATTGTGGGAAATGTGTGGTCTTTAGGATTAAATATTTTCTTATACATTTGAATGCGTTTCATCGTGTTAGGAAATTCTACACTCATAGTGGTGTGACGGTTCACACCACTATGAGTGTAGAATTCGGGTTCGAAAACATCGCGGGTTCAATTTGCCTAGATGTTTCAAAATGGATTTTCAATTCAGGCTTGTTATACAGTTTTAAGGTTGGCTGGAAAAGATCGTCATACGACAATAAATCCGTCAGATTGTTCTGTACGCCGCTAAAGTGTATTATAAAACAATACGATTTTCATACGACATACTTAGTTCATAAAACATAAGAAACAAATTGAAAAAAGTCACAGACATCGTAGAAAGTATACGAGATGGTGTATGGACGTAGAAATGTGTGGTCTTTAGGATTAAATATTTTCTTATAGATTTGAATGCGTTTCATCGTGTTAGGAAATTCTACACTCATATTGGTGTAACATTGTGGGAAATGTGTGGTCTTTAGGATTAAATATTTTCTTATACATTTGAATGCGTTTCATCATGTTAGGAAATTCTACACTCATAGTGGTGTGACATTGTGGGAAATGTGTGGTCTTAAGGATTAAATATTTTCTTATACATTTGAATGCGTTTCATCATGTTAGGAAATTCTACACTAATAGTGGTGTGACATTGTGGGAAATGTGTGGTCTTCAGGATTAAATATTTTCTTATACATTTGAATGCGTTTCATCATGTTAGGAAATTCTACACTCATAGTGGTGTGACATTGTGGGAAACGTGTGGTCTTTAGGATTAAATATTTTCTTATACATTTGAATGCGTTTCATCATGTTAGGAAATTCTACACTCATAGTGGTGTGACATTGTGGGAAATGTGTGGTCTTTAGGATTAAATATTTTCTTATACATTAATTTGTCGACAGATGAATGGCGCAGCCAGACGGATGCCTTATGTGGCCTACTTGGTCAAGACACCTGTCTTTCGAACTAGATGTTGCGGGTTGAATTCGCGTTGGTGCCTAGATGTTTTAAAATGGAATTTCAATTCAGGCTTGTTAAACAGTTTTAAGGTTGGTTGGAAAAGATCGTCATACGACAATAAATCCGTCAGATTGTTATGTACTCCGCTAAAGTGTATTATAAAACAATACGATTTTGATACATAGAAAATAATACGAGAATACAATCTGGAGGGCGTATTGCTGCTTGGTAATCTCTTACATTCAACCAAAAATATATTAAAGACACCTTGAGTGAAAACTAGTTTGAAATTAATTAAAAAAATATTGGGCTCCAACGGGATTCAAGTCCGCAACTCCCGAGTCGGAAGACAGGCGACATATCACTTAAGTCACAGAGATTGTCAGGTATGGTGTTGAAACAGTTCAAGTCGATAGCGAGAGCGTTTCTGTTTGAAATAAATTATTTATGATAATGTTCAATATAAATGGTTGCATTTCCATTGCAAACTATCGTATATAAAAATCCTTGAAATACAATGAAAAATTGTTTTTGCATATAAATAAATAAATATATGTTTATTGACAGCAACATAGTATGTACAAAATATATTTAAATAACACTTCTAAAACACATAAATTGCAGATAATACATTAAATACAAAAGTTATCAAAAGGTCTGGGCTCATCTAACAATATACCCTCGGCCAAGATACACCCCACCAATATAGGGCGAACCCAGCCACGGGGACACCAGATGTTTTTCAGCCCACACCCTTGAACACGTAGAACAAGAATATAAAAAAACACAGAAAATAAATAAATGACAAAAAAAATACATTCAAGAGAGAAGACATTAAAAGGTCCGGGCTCATCCCACAAACATTCCCCCGGCCGAGATATACCCCACCAATGTAGGGCGAGCCCGAACGCAAGGGCATCGGGGGGGGGGGCTTCCATCCCACACCCCGCATATATAGATTAAAGAATAAATAAAAAAATAAAAAACAAAAAAAAAGTAAACCCACATATACCGCCTCAGGTTAACTGTCAGCAAGAACGAACATTTACTCAATAAAAAATAACGCATTATATATAGCATTTACTCAATCAAAAATAGCATTAGTTAACTTATCACATACTTAGTTCATAAAAAAATAAGTTAACTTTTTATATTATAAAGTAAATAATAAAATAATATTATCAATAAAATAAGTTACCTTATCATAAAATAACTAAACATAAAATATGTAATCTGTAACAATATGTTAACTTAACATTACACGATGCTTGCGTTATATACCATACAATACAAACTGGCGGGTTTATAGCCACTTGTCAAACTTTTTCAACCAACTAGAAAGACGTTTAAGAACCTTTAAGTGAAAACCAGCCTTAACCACCTTTTGTAAAAAAAAATGAGTACCAATGGGCATCGAACTCAGAACCCCTGGGTCAGAAGACATGCATCTTATCAATTAGACCAAGGAGGTCATCATCCTATGAGATCATCAAATAAGATTACTTATCCTTAAATGTAACGGTTAAGTAACAGGTTTTAGGCAGAAATGTATTAAAGTTGGATTTTCTTAGTAAAGAAATCAATAAAGTTATATCTATATTTCTTATTGAAATTAATAAAAATATTGAACGAGAAATTGTTACATATCCAAACAAAGAAAAATTACCAACAATAATACTGTTTTTATTACTTTTTTTTTAAATTTATTATTACACATGACAAGAAATATACATAATTTGCGAAAAAATTTGCGCTCCCCTGAAGATGAGGTGAAAGCCTTGAAACCGGTAGGGTTATACCGTCATAAAAAAGTGGAATAAACAGTGTTTGTTAAAAATAAATTACAATGTCTTTAAACCTCCACAACGTTAATGCCTTAACTATAAACAACAGGTAATTTAATTTAGACATACATTATTTTAACGTCGCCTTTCATTTGTCGTATCCCCAGTAAACTAGGATTTTGCCTGTATCTCACTGAGGATATTTAGCATGAAAAAATAAATCGATACTTCTTTCCGATTTTTGATTAAACGAAAACAAAGCCCCGTTGCACGTTCTCATCAACCTGACAAACAGTGACACTCAATTACAACTGGAAACATCATGCGCAATCAAACTCTTCACACATCATCACTCCAGAAATACCAAACCTGTTCATCCCATAATATACCGCACACAATCATAAGAATAAAAACAAAAGTAAAACCAAAAATGAACCCAAAATGAAACAAAAATAAAATATAAAATGTTCATCCCATAATATACCGCACACAATCATAAGAATAAAAATTAACACAAAAATATAAGTTGAAAATAAAGTTTTTAAGTTCGTTCTTGAATTAAAATATATACAAATTTAGTTGCGTTTCACACGCTAACCAGCTGTCACTATTCCCTTTGCAATGACCGTATAATGGTTCCGTCATTGCTATAATTGAATTCAGTTATCATTCTTTCACTTTCGTTGCGGGCCCACAAAGCGCACGGCGACCCACAAACCTGATAAGGCGCGCTCGGCGTGCATACCGCAGAGCGCGAGACTCGCCAGCCAGCTCAGGACTGGATATTTTACAAAAACGACAAGGTCCACACCCTTCTTATAGTATATTGGAATAAGTCCAGAAGACACAAGTCAAACAAGTAGAACTTTAAAAGAAATAAAATTATGCATAGTTTGAGTAGAATGCAAAATTATATACAAACCTATTTTAACAATATACAAAAGAACAAGTTGAATGTTCTGAATGTAGATGTGATGTAATCCAGGCTAGCTGAGGTATAGTCCATGAAACCCCAAATCGGAATTGAAAGTAGTGTATGTGAGTAATGTTCATATTAATATAATGCAAAAAATTAAAATTAAGTTGTTATTTATAGTTAAGGCGTTAACGTTGTGGAGGTTTAAAGACATTGTAATTTATTTTTATCAAACACTGTTTATTCCACTTTTTTGTGACGGTATAACCCTACCGGTTTCAAGGCTTTCACCTCATCTTCAGGGGAGCGCAAACAATACTTAATGCTGTTCGAACTGGTACCGATATACACGCTTCAACGGTTGGGGGCTGAGGGATGAGGGAGGCATGGGACAATTTCGGCCAAGAGCGGAGAAATTTTTGGGAAATAACTGTTCAACAGATGTTCGGATCGGTGTACTGACTTAGATCAGATAGAAAGTCAGTACACCGATCTAAGTCAGTACACCGATCCGAACATCTGTTGAACAGTTATTTCCCAAAAATCTCTCCGCTCTTGGCCGAAATTGTCCCATGCCTCCCTCACCCCTTAGCCCCCAACTGTTGAAGCGTGTATATCGGTACCAGTTCGAACAGCATTTAGTCTTGTTTGCGCTCCCCTGAAGATGAGGTGAAAGCCTTGAAACCGGTAGGGTTATACCGTCACAAAAAGTGGAATAAACAGTGTTTGATAAAAATAAATTACAAAAAATAAAAACTAAGTGTTTTAAACTGAATTTGACTATAACACACTAATCTTAGTGGTTGTGTTTTTTCACCCCCACAACAGGGACATGGCGTGATAGATATGATGGAGCGTTCGTTCACGTTACATGGAAAAATGTATTCGATTAATTTTATTTTATATTTGTTTAAAACAACACTAAGAAGAAATTCATTAAGATTTCAACGCAAAACATATAATTTATAAATAATACCAAGGATTGAAATACCAATTACCAGCGTTCATCTCATGTAATCAGGTCAGTGAAAATATTACAAATTATGTAATACACGGGGTAAAAAATAAAACATTTTTAGCGGGATGCTTAATTTGATACGTCGTGATGATTTTGATTTGTTTGTATTTAAAATAAAATACGTCGATTCAGGAATGCGGGAAGTGAGAGTGAATAATAATAAATAGTAAACAGAAATGAATGGTCAAGCGAATAATAACAAGTGCCTTTATTCATCGATAAGTAGGTATATATAGAATTTCAGAACGGGACGCGTGACTGCGTCCGCGGTATATCTCGATCTCACTCCTGCGCGTGCTGAGGTGGTCGCAAGCGCTGCGGATACTACAGTGGGTAGGATATTTATTGTCGAAACGGCGAGACGGCGTGATATGTTCTCTTTCTACCTTGGAATGCGATGTAAATATTATTTGCGTGTAAACAGTGTTGACGTTTCTGGTATGTGACAATTGTAGATATCCAGAGGTTGATTCATCGGTCGTTGACCCTGCATGTTGACAATATTTTAGGGACGTGGGTACCCTACACATTCATTCCTCAGTCAATTCAGTTACAATCCCCCTAAATTGTGACAGTGTTGAATTAAATATGTTCACACCCAATTCATTGATAGGATTACTAAGACAAATTAATGAAACACCCTCTTTTGGTCAACATTAAATACTTTAAATTTAATTTTATAATTAAGAGAAATGGGTTTAATGTACTCAATCGTTCTTGCTTATTTAGGTCTATATTGTATACAAACAGTGAATGTGTCATTTCTATAGAGCGGGTGACTGAACCGAAACAATATTGGCATTATCTCACACTGCAGCCGTTCCTCGGTTTGCGAAAGAATACCAGTTCTAAGAAGTCGTATTACGACTGATAATAAACAATCTATAGGCTACTTATAACAGAACTTCGGAGTAACCAGATCGAGGAACACTTAGACATAACACTTAATTTTTTTTTTTTTGGAATTCCGCGATAATATTGTGTATCCGGTTCCTGAGAATATTAATCAGCAATTAATATAATGAACTATCGCACATCCTGCTGAACAGGAAGTTATTAGTAAGACGAAAGGTGACTTATATATATTAAAATTTGAACATATATCTTACATATGGTACTAGTATTAAAACGATTATGATAATTTAAATTCTAATGTAATAAAACGTGAAACAGTCAATATTATTACAGAAAAGACAGGCTATTAATTTTCAACTGCTATTTTTAATACACAGCTGAATAAAAAAGAAATAAATAGGGTAATATCGTGTCTCAAAATTATTTCACTTGAACTTTTGTAGTTTAGTCAACGTTGCTTTTAAAAATTGATTAATAACTGAAATAAAAGTAAGCTTTTCTAAGTTATGTTGCTTATCGCAAGACGATATCATAAGCGCATAACTAATTTCTGAGATGAATACAGAATTAACGAGAGGAATTTTTATTGATAACTACGATACAAGATAAAATGTAGATAATAACATTTTATGTTGTTTGCGAAACGCGGTATTGAAAGAGGAATGAATAGCAGCGTGTAATAGAATGATCGGAAGGTTTTGTGATGTGTTTGCGAAGCGATGTATTGAAAGAGGAATGAATAGCAGCGTGTAATAGAATGATCGGAAGGTTTTGTGATGTGTTTATCGACCGGAGAATTTCAAGAGCAAAATACAACTGGTCATAACAAAATCTTGGTTCCAATACTAGGATATGCGAGCGAAATTAAGAAGTGGCAAAAAATATATAAAAGATAAACTCGGTCTTAATTAGGGGGCTGCGTAGAATGAGTGGAAAGGCAATTTATAACAGAATAAGTATTTCAGATAAAGAAAAGAGCGTTTAAATGGTTCGGCCACGTAGAAAGAATGAATGATGAAACATTTAAAAAAGTAATCTATTCGAGTAATATAGATGGTAAGAAATTTTTTGAACATAAACCACAAAGTCAAATTTGAGAGATAGAAGAGTGAGAAGTGTTTGTAACAGGAGAGTATCCACAACAAGGTGTATGTATGGACGTGATATAAACAAAAGATGTGTGCAAGATATAATCAAATTATGGAAATCTGTTCTCTTTACCTATCCCAATAGAGATATAGCGTTATGGAGTTCGAGCGCCCTTTGGGAGAGTTCCCTCTCTAAATGGCCATGGAAGTGCATGGCCGCGCGGTAACGCACTGGACTCCCATGCGGAAGGTCGTCGGTTTGAACCCCGCGCTGTGCTACTCCCCTCGAACGACACAGGCACTTTTTCCACCTAGTGTTCGAGGTTGTAAGGATACCTATGACTTCGGTCGTATCTATTCTTTAAAAAATTATGCTTTATAAATTATTTAATTATCATTGTAATTAAATGTGATTAATAAATCATAAATGTAATGATAAAAGCGCGTTAATCGAAATGAAGATGTATCAGGCGAGGTGAATTCAAGTTCATCTGTCCACACGTGCATTTATTATATTTACGGCGGCAGTCGGTGAAGGGGCCGACGTTGAGATTGAAATTTGGGAAAGAGTGCGCGAGGCCAGAGGGCGCGGACCTCGAATTGAGGAGCCGTTCTCATGCCCTGCCAATCACTTTCAAAGCAAATCGACGACAATTGCCCTACTTATTAACAATAATTATATAGAAGTATAAGCTGGCACTTATAAAATACGTATTGAAAAAGACATTTGTATTAATTTTCAGAGGGGTATTTCTATTCACACCTCAACTAAACGAAAGTTGACAGTTAAAAAAATTACTAAACAAAAACTAAGTATATAGTATTTCATTCTAGTTCTCTGCCTGTTATTTGATAAAAAAAAATAAAAGAAGTTGTAATGCATGTGTTCAGCCTGTTATTTGATAAAATTCTTTAAAAATTTGTCGTGCATGTTCTCTGCCTGTTATTTGATAAAATTGTTTAAAAATTTGTCGTGCATGTTCACTGCCTGTTATTTGATAAAATTCTTTAAAAAATTGTCGTGCATGTTCTCTGCCTGTTATTTGATAAAATTCTTTAAAAATTTGTCGTGCATGTTCTCTGCCTGTTATTTGATAAAATTCTTTAAAATTTTGTCGTGCATGTTCTCTGCCTTTTATTTGATAAAATTCTTTAAAAAATTGTCATGCATATTTTTTTAAGATTATTTAATTAAACATATTTGCAATTTCGACTAACCAATTTTAATAGTTAATCAAATAGTTTTACATAGATACATACCCTCATGCCGTCTGCATGTCGAGATAGGCAGATAGGAGAGAGCGCCAGACTTTCCCACCTCTGCCTGTTCTGCATTCATACACCTTCTCATACAGTTCCTACGATTTCTCTGACATTCTATGTTCCCTTCTTTCAAGATATCATCTGACTCAACCATAAAACCATCTTTGATCTTTCTGTACTACGCTTTCCACTCACATTTGCACTGTATGTTTGTTTTGTAAGTTTTTGTTCATTCATTCATTCTGCATGCCCAAACCGTCTCAGAATGCTCATCTCCATCTACTCAACACATCAGCTTTAAATTCACATTTAACCCTAATCACTTCATTTCGTATTTTGTCAAACATTGTCAAGTATAATTGATTTTTAAAGTATTTTATTGTATGTTTTTTTTTCAACTTATAAAACGATTGTATAATAAGAGCACAAGAATAAATCCTTTGTTGCAGAATTAATTTTTTTAATAAATTTATGTACTCAAACTTATTCAACTAAAAAGTTAACAAATCCAAAAAGAAATACTTGCACAAAAGTGATTAAATTCCATATCAAAATTTAGAATCGAAACCCAACCAAACTTTCCTTGTTTCCCACTACCACGCCTCCATTTACATCAGCGCTGCATACTTGATTCGTTAGTCTTTTTACATTAATTTGTTCTAAATGCCCAAACCATCTCAGATACGAGTAGTTTGGTCACGTGGAACGAATTAACGAATAAAGACTAACAAAACAAAGGAGTGAAAGGCGTGGTAGAGTAAGTAGAGTTTGGATCAAGTGAATGATATATTGACAGTAGGAAAGGTAAGAAATCAGAGAAATTATATAGGTTGTACGATAAGCTGTATCGACGAGGAGGAGATGAAATAGGATAATTTAAACCTCTGGTTTATCTGTCTACCTCAACACGGAAACGGCGTGATGGTGTGTATGTATGTGACTCAATTCTAAGAAAGTGTTACTTATTCTTTTTTTTACCACATCTGCTCCCAAAGTATAGCAAATTTAGTTTAAGATGCACATCACATATTTAGAAAGGATGCCAAACCGCATCTCTATGTTTGCCCATATTTGTGGTTTGAGAACTGCCGTTTACATTATAAATTGCGTGTTGTTTTCATTTTGAAATTAATGTTAACAGATGTATAAAAATATAATATTTAAATACAGTGTCAATGTGAGTAGAAGGCTGCGAGAGGAAGACCAAGGAAAGTTTGATTGGATCAAGGAATTATATTTTGAAACAAGGAAACGAAGAGAGTCAGATAAATCGTAGGGGCTATATGAGGTGTATGAATGTAGAAGAGAGGAAATAGGGGTGTCGAGATAGGAAAGTCTGGCGCTATGTACCCTCTGCCTACCCCGGCATGAAAATTGGGCGCTTGTGTGTATGTATTTATGCATGTATACACCATCGAATATTTAAAATTGAATAGTTAAACTAACAAAATAATACGACACATAAATAATCACCAATCGGCAAATTAACGAAATACTCGTACATGAAATAATTTAAAATTTATAAAATAAATATTTAACACGGAGCAATGCAAATTAATACAGCGCGAGTAAATAATTTGGTAACACGTCAACCCAATAAATTAGACAAACTGCAGGGAGGCTGTTTAATAAAAATGTGCCAATAAATTATATACATAAATAAGAATTTGCATACTATATATAAAAAAATATCAATATGAAATACATTTAAAAATTATGAATAGATAAAAAAATGCGGAAGTTTTTTTCTAGACTAAATCCATAGGATTTTCTTCTTCTTCATCTTATTTTAGGCCTGTTGGCCTGTTATGGTCCTGCATCATTGTTTGCCTCTTGCGACGTCGACTGCCAGCTGTCTTTCCATCTTTTGTGAGGTCGTCCTGGAGGTCTGCTTGCTTGGGGGATACTGTCCCTGGCCATTCTTACGGCTCTTGGTTCCGCCATTCTGGATACGTGTTCGTTCCAGAACCTTCTTCTCTGTCGTCCCCATCTGACGATATCTTCAACTTCGCACGTCCTTCGGATTTCTGTGTTACGTACTCTATCACGAAGGGTTTTGCCAGCGATACTCCTGAGTACCTTTATTTCGCTGGTTCGAAGGAGATTTTTGGTTCTGAAAGTGTCGGCTCTGGACTCTATGCTGTATGTCATTATGGGGCGGACACAGGTCTTGTATATCTTCACCTTGCTTTGGATGTTCATATGCTTGTTTTTCCAGATAGTGTTTAAATTTAAAAAAGGTTTAAATTACAAAAAAACTTCAATTGGAATTATTTTTTGAATTAATCTCCACGACCTTCGTGGTCCAGTTGGTGAGATGTATGTCGTCCTGCCTGAGTTATTTTCGCATTCATGTCATATTAGCGTGGTGAGGTGCGGGCAGCTGACTCGAGACGGCCCCGTATCGTGTGATCAACTGTATATTTTAAAGTTTAATATTTTTGTAATCATTTTGACTTATTTATTAGTTTACTTATGCATTATTTCAATTGTTTATTGTGTTTTTCTATTTTTTTTTTCTTTCTTGGTTTGTTAAAATTGTAATTCGTTAATTCAAACGCTGTTTGTGCTTCCTGATGATGAGGTAAAAATCTTGAAACAGGTAGGGTTATATTAAGTTGAATAAACAGTCTTTGACTAAACAAATTACAATGTTTTTAATTTAAACCTCCACAGTGTTAAAACGCCTTAACTACAAATAATATTTTTTTATAAATTGATTTACTTTTTTTAATTTTATGATTATTTTTTAAATATTATAAAATGAAACTTCCTGCTTTTTTTGAATTTTGTAAGCGTTATTATGCCGTTGATAAAAAAAAATAATTGAACATACTCGTACGTCATTTTCATACAGAATTAAAAATATTTACGTCTACAGAATAACGTGATCCTTTATTATTATTGCAAATAAAACAAAAAAATGCATTTGTAAGTTGGGTAGGTAATTTTTTCATACTACATTAATTTGCGCTAAAAATACATTAATTTGTGATAAAAATACATTAATTTGTGATATATAATACATTAATTTGTGATACAAAACAAATGACAGTGTACCTATGATTCATAATCTATTTGTGAAACGTAATAATTCCAACCTACCCATAGTAATTATGTTCAACTGAATAATACCAGTAAAAGCGTTGATTGAATCACTATCGTATCTTTTGAGTTCAAGTTCGCCTTAATCACTTGTCACATCCATTGATTTATTATTATCCCTATCACCTTCCATACTTGTCCAATCCGTGTATCAACTCGACTACTCGAATAAAAGATACACAAAATAGACCATATCAATATCAGTCTACAGCTGCCACAGCTCCTGACGGGAAGTGATGGTGCGTTGCGTAATCTGACTTGACGTGATGGCTGCCCACCACACCGTGGAATCTGTGTAAACACGCATGCCTATACAGACTGTTCCTATTTATATGGTATATGCAGATCTAAATCAATCAAATACACTTGCCAATGCAAACTGTCATATCAAAGACATATTCAAATACGAGTATATATATATAGGGTCTTTCAAATTGAGCGGTTTTTTAAATTCTATTTTTTTCATTTTTTAATAAAACACACAATTTGCTTTGATTTCAAAAAAACTTTTTATTGGTCATTGAAGTATTATGTATGACATTTAAACACAAATAACGATATCCGCACAAATGTCTACCTCTTGTAGCTCCACAGATGTCCAGTCTTTTGTCAACATTTTCAATGACATTTTGGCATAATTGCGGTTCTAACTCACCAATAACGCGAATAATTTCGTTCTTCAGCTCAGGAATTGATCGGGGGTCATTCTTATAGACCTGGCTTTTCACGTAGCCCCATAAAAATAGTCTAACGGTGTCAGATCACATGATCTTGGTGGTCAATTAACATCACCGTTTCCGGAGATTACAATACATAAAAGAATTCAACGATTTGAACGCGTTGTTGTATTGTATACGACTTCATTTTTATAAATTTCATACATTACACTCCTCAAATGTCGCAAGACCTAGGCAAGTTCGCGACGCCATCTGTGGTTTATTTAAGAATTTAAAAAACCGCTCAATTTAAAAGACCCTATATATGCAGATCTAAATCAATCAAATACACTTGCCAATGCAAACTGTCATATCAAAGACGTATTCAAATACGAGTATATACAATAGATTATGTAGCGATAACGAATCGTTCTATCACTTATTTCAATATTGTAAAATGATTCTGCAAAATTTCGAACAATCGATTGCCATAAGTTGATATCTCGTATGTTACATTTTTCATAAAACAATCGAGATTGTACATCACGTCTGGGAGACATAATGCCATATTCCAAACAAGTAATATTTATGAGAGCATCCATTTCATTGGTTATTTTAACCTTTCCCTTCGTGTGCTAAAATAATCCAACCGTTCCGGTGATGTGCATTCAATACACATGTAAAAATGAGCGATTTAAAATCGTAAAAATAAGAATATTCATAGCCAATAGCTGAAATTTGAAGTCAAAAGTGATATTAATTGAAATTTAATTGCTGAAAACATGAAAAAAAAAAAACATCGGACGACGTTCACAAAACGGGCGAAGCGACCACCTCGAACGAAAGCCGGCTGGCTACTAAACGAGAGAAGCGACAGAACTTAGATTCTACACATATTTTGCCACTTCTACGTCCATACACCTTGGCATGTGATTTTTCTGACTTTTTAAATTTTCTTCTTTCAAAGCTTAATCGATTTTTTTAACTTTTTGACGCGCAATTTTAAAAACCCGTGGCGAAGTTCGTACCTTCCGCGATATAGTTGTTAAGTACTTGTCTTCCACTCAGGGATAACGATTTCAATTCCCTATTGAAATTAAAAAAAGTCTTAAAAAGTGTGGCTGAGGGTTCATTTACAATATTATTGCCACGTTTCAGCGAGTTACGTTTTTAATCCAGTGGATATTTCAAAGCAGGATTACCGGGATCCAAGAAAAATATGTTTCCCAGTCATGTTTTTCAACAAGTTTGAATCACCGATTCGGAAAAGCTGAAAAGTGCCATATGTGTGACTGTTTTTTTTTTTAATGTATGATGCAAGGAGTCAACTTATTTGATGCAAGGAGTTAATTTGTAAGTTATATTGATAATTATGGTATTTGAATAGAAGACAAGTTGAAAGTCTGTATCGCACGCGCAAAAGCACACGCGCACTCACACAAGCACGCGCGCACGCGCACAGGCACGCGCGCACACGCACAGGAACGCGCGCACACGCACAGGCACGCGTGCGGTTTGCTGATTGCTTTAATAATATTTATCAAAGAAAATATTATCCGATAGTTTATTCTATACGGAGAAAATGTTGAATTATTTTCATTTATGTTTAGTTTTTACAAAATGTTTTAGCTTAAAATATGAACTCACACATTTATTTTGTTTTATATTTCAAACAGTTTAAACACAATTAAAAATAAATTGATAAACGTCATAAAATAATAACAACATGATCAATGATTTCACTCATACTTGAAGTGACTCACTTATGCCAAAAAATGTTATTAAGTAACTCGCTCAATTTATCCACTGAGATATCAATATTAGAAAAGTCATTCAACAAGGTCATTCTATGTGCGAGCGGTGACGTAATACGAGTAGATCAGCTCTTGAATACAGCACCGAAAACAATCTTAATTCACGATAATGTAACTAATTGTCAGGTACATGAAACAAAAGTCTTGTCAATCAACAAATAGTTCACTATTTTTCATGTTATCAATTTGCATACATACAAACAAATGTGTAGATCTATTCTAAAGCTTAACTAGTAATATTTAAGTACATCCATTCAACAAGTTGGATAAATCTATTAATAAAATCCATACTCTTTGCAATAAAGATTTAAATTTGTCGTTTATATACAACATCCTTATTTATCATAAATATTAATAAGTTTAAACGACTATCATCTACTACCAAATAAGTTTAAACGACTTTCCTCAACTTTTTGTGGAAATGAGTATTCAATGTTGTTACGTATTCGAACTATGTTATACTAGCGAATTACTGTAGTGAAAGTTGCGATATAATATTATATTGTATAATAAAGTTTACTTGTTTTGTTGCGTAAACCTTCAAATAACCATTCTGTGTTTATCTAAAAACCCTAAGGTAAAACTAACTCGAATGTGTTTTCCATTAAAATAAGTTTCAATATATATGTACGAGTACTTAATTAAAATGTATTTAAAATATTAAAATTACTTATTGGTTAAAAACGTCGATACTGATCATGGTAAACTGCTGAAATGCGCATGCTAAGATGGTCAGCTGCTGTGCCCCTAAGAGACAAAATAAAAAGCTCACGTATTCGTGGAAGCCTAGGTGTTACACACATCAACAGCAAGATGGAGGAGAGGCGATTGAGATGGTATGGGCACGTTGGACGCAGAGCACCCGATCACATTGTGAACCAGGCAATCTCCATAGACCTTCCTCGAATAACAACCAGAGGAAGACCAAAGAATTCATGGGTGGTGCAAAAAGATAACCTGATGCAGAGGCAAGGCCTGGGGGACGTATTTCGGGACAGAAGAGCATACAACCTGAGGACGAGGAGAGCTGACCCCAACAGTCTTCGCAGACAGTGAGTTGGGATGGAGCCAGTGAGAAGAAGACTGCTCATGGTATAATTTTTTTGTCAATTGAGAAAAAAATGTATAAACGATTTATAAAATATATACCTATTGGGAGAGTTTTGAAAGACTAACGAAACAAATATATGTGTATATGTCTGAAATTAGTGAAGAACGATGAAGTGATATGTCGAGGAAAGAGTAGATGGAGGTAGATGGAAAAGTTTTAACTCAAGCAAATGTATCGTATTATTGTCTTGTATTACAGTTTCGTTGTATAGAGTACAATCTGGCGGGCTTACTGCCATGTGGCAATATCTTCCAACTAACGAGAAAGATGTTCAAGAGCCTTTAAATGAAAACCAGACTGGGATCCTTCTTAAGAAATCTGGGTTCCAACGGGAATCGAATCCGCAACCTCCGGGTTGGGAACATGCATCTTACCAATTAGGTCGCCTGAAGTATGAAAAACAGAAGAAGAGCATGCATGACGGGATTTATAGATGTAAAATCATTCACTCAGTGATTGATGCACCTCACTTACTCGCAAGCATTTCGTTTCGTATTCCTACTAGATCTACAAGACAGCTATATCCCTTTTATACCGAAAATTGCTATACTAATTATAAAATCAACTTCTCTATAATTCGTATGCAAAGACTTGGAAACGAGTTTTGAAACAATTTAGATATTTTTAATATAAGTATATATAGTATTCGCCAGAATATCACAATAATATTTAGAAATAGCAACTAAATTTGTGCTCTCCTTTATTAATATAAATAACGTAATATAAACAAAACATTAGGGGCAATACTTTGCCTCTGGAGTTGAGTAACCCTGCATCAACATGTAGGAAGGTTTTAATTCTGCAAAGCAACTTGCATCACGTTTTACTAATGAGGCCATGTGTTTTCTATATCTCAATATCTATCCATAAAATTCCCACAAAATTCTCAAAAAATCAAATATTTGTTCTATGTATGCGTTATTCCACTAAAAACAAATCTGAGTTCTTTACCTCTATATAATAAGTCTTCGACAATTACGTAAGTCTGCTTGGTGAAGTTTGGTAATATTTTGTGGTATACATACATAACATATATTGAACTTAAATATACATATAATTATTAAATAATTTTAAAACAATGACTGTAATTTATTATTACTACTGCTTTTTGCATCTTCATGTTAGTTTAAGATAAAGTTTTGTATTATTTGTCAATAATTTTAAGTACTTATATAACCTGTCACATGTTCATTTGTATATAAAGACACTGTTGTGTCGTTAATTAAATAAATAAATAAAAAAATTATCCAAGGTTTTAAAAAATAAATATAGTTAAACACGAATACTAGTTTATAATGTTCTGAAGCGACGTACGAGGAAAAATCTCTCAATACATGAAACCTTGACAAAATGTATCTACAAGATTCAATACAAAAAAATCTATGCATGTAAAAATCTTCAAAAATACAAAATAAAACTTACGACGTGACTTAAAACATTGTAAGTCAGAGGTCTTAAGTTGTACGATCGACAAGAGCCGATGTTATAAAATCTATATATATTTTTTTCGAATCAGAATCGAGTGTAAAACATTAACCGTGTGTTTTAAATGTTGAAAGAAAAAGGCTTAAATTGATAATTTAGTGTAGTGTCTCTCTGTGTTTCCATGGGAGAGCGCTTAAATAGATGCACTGACTGACGGAGCCCGAACCCCTGTCACGGCCCTTTTTTATTGGGGGCGTGCGGCGAGGGTTAAACAAACGCAGCCGGAATAAAAAAAAAACAATCAAACCAACAAATGCGTACGGATCGAGGAAATGCTGCGTTTACATCTGCCTTATTAGATAAAGTAATAATTTTATACACAAGCCATAAAAATAAATTCACATTCAAACTGAGATTTCATACATTCAATCACTGTTAACTGCAGCACAGCATATTATTATGTTATGTAGATATTTATTTTAATACTAATGTTTCACTCATGATAAAACAATAACTCGTATCTTACACATTATTTATTTCATTGGAAACAAAAACTCAGCGAATAGTCAATCGAAAATGTTGAGATACCGGGTATTGCTTTCACCAGAAAAATAATTGAGTATTTTGATTGACTGAATAATTTTCAACAAAATTTTAAAAATCTCACACGATAAACTTAAATAAGTGAAGGGATTATTTAGTTCTATGAAAGCATTTTAGAATTGTATTCAATACGCCGTGTCGTAAACTTATATTCACAGAAAGAACGAAATACTTCGCAATTGAACATACTTATGCAAAAAATACCCAAACCACAGTTTACCTGTTTTAAGATAATTGAGAAACAATAAAAAAATTTAAAACTGAATTTCACCATGATATACGAGTATATACTCACTTATTTTTGCATTAAAAAGAAAGATTTATTCATATGTCTTCATATTTTGCCAAAAAATGTAAAATAGTTTTAGTAGATAATCTTGCGATAGAAAGATTTTGATGTCGTTTGAAAATTCTTTCATAGAGTGAAGTATGCCTGTCACTTTTATTGAGCGTGCCTTAAAAATTCTTCAAAATCGATTACTATTTAGTAAAAAAGTTGTAATTTATAAATATTTTTGCGTTAAAAAATTAAAGCAAAATTGTCTTTTTTATTATTAAGTTTATTGTTGTATTCACTAATATTAATCAAAGTTGTAGAATAGGAGGTACTGTTAGTTTTAATTGTAGAATAGGAGGTATTGTTAGTTTTAATTGTAGAATAGGAAGTATTGTTAGTTTTAATTGTAGAATAGGAGGTATTGCTAGTTTTAATTGTAGAATAGGAGGTATTGTTAGTTTTGATTGTAGAATAGGAGGTATTGTTAGTTTTGATTGTAGAATAGGAGGTGTTTTTAGTTTTAATTGTAGAAGGTGGTATTGTTAGTTTTAATTGTAGAATAGGAGGTATTGTTAGTTTTAATTGAAAAAGTGTATATTATAAAGAAAACATCAATACAGATCTTCTTCTTCCTAGCACTGTCCCAACTCATTGCCTAGGTAGGCTGTTGGGGTCGGCTCTTCTCGTTCTCAGGCTGTATATTCTTCGGTTCTGGATGTCGCTTTCATCTAGGCCGTTTCTCTACAGGATTTTGGAGCATTGAGTCAACCAGGAGTTCTTTGGTCTTCCTCTGGACGGCTGTCGAGGAAGATCCACAGACATTGCCTGATTTACAGAATGGTCTGGTGGTCTCCGTCTTATGTGCCCGTACCACCTCAGCTGTCGCTTTTCCCGCTTACTATTTATGTCAGTGACTTCCAGGCTACCACGAATGCGTGAGCTCTTAATTTTATCTTTCAGTGATACTCATACCGACCACCTAAGCATTCGCATTTCTGCTGTTTGAAGTTGCCTAGAGTAGGAGCTGTACAAGGTCCAGCATTCTGAGCCATACATAATCGCGGGTCTAACGCTGGTATACCTTTCCTTTTAATTTTATAGGCATTTTTGGGTCACACAAGACTCCTGTTACCAATCTAAATTTCATCCATCCCACCCTTATTTTATGGTCAAAATCCGCGGCGCCAAAAACATCAATACAGATAAGATTAAATAAACAAAAGTTAAAAATATATATTATAATTCAGCGGTTTATTCATATTCCGAAGAGAATTGACACCAAAAGTTGTTTTTTATGAACTCTACCATAACAACGAATATATTTCCTTTTCGTATTCTCTCAGAAAAAAAAGACATTTCACAACTCAGTGAACATCTTGACACCGTTACGTTTTCCTGTTTCAAATTTAACTGAGATATATATAAGTATAAATTAGTAAGAAATGCGGCTGATTCAATATAAAATTTTTCGTAAAAATAAATCCGTTGCCCAAAAGAGTAAAACACAGAGAAGTTTTCAAACCTCTAAATCATATTTGAGAAAAAAAAAATAAACGCGATTGTTTTCTACAGATTTGAAAAAAATACGAGTATATGTCAAACAAATAATTATGTTAAAACCTCCAAACGATAAATCATATGACTGTTTGAAATTGTTCAAACCGAATCCAAGTTTAGGACGTTGGCTTTAGCGGCTTGAAACATTTCTGCTCATTGTTTTTCAGCGCAGAACATCAAATATTTAGATTTTTTTTTGTGAAAAATGAAGTATTTAACGACTTATAAAGTCTTAATATATGTAGAAAGATTAAAGTCGAATGAATAATAAATTACAATTGATCAATTTTTTAAAGCTATTTCGAAGGAATATTCGATGCTTATTTTAATACAATTGTAAAACCATCGGAAGATTTGATCTAGACATGTAACCGGCGGTAAGTCAACATACATCACGCTTAAGAAAGAGACTGTCGGCCATAATCGGCAAACTTCAGCTTTGTAGAGCGTCGTCTCTGTCATTCATACACGCGTTCCGTCGCGATTTGTCAAGCGTAAGCGTATCGCATCGTGCGACAGAGACGACGCTCTATAAATCCGAAGTTAGCCGATTATGGCCGACAGTCTCTTTCTTAAGCCCGATGTGTATTACTTACCATCGGGTACTGTAATTTATTTTATGTATGCGTATATTTTACATATATTCAAAACTTAATCCACACAGTCAATTCAAAACTGCACTTATCTTAATATAGGTATACGTAATTTTATATTATTGTAATATTTTTTATTTATTTATTATAACACATGACAAGAAATATACTATACATAATTTGCGAAAAAACAACAGGTAATTTAATTTGGACATACATCATTTTAATGGATCTGGGTTTGTCGCCTTTCATTTGTCGTATCCCCAGTAAACTAAGCTTTTGCCTGTGTCTCACTGAGGATTATCTACCCTAGTTATTTAAAGAATGTATACTTCACATTAGTAACTTTGTTTTTTTTTTAATTCCTAATAAAGCTTTGTAGTATTTTATTTAAAATAGCAAATAAAAAATAAACTTTAACAAAACGTAAGTGCTAAAAAACAAAAGTATAAATACAGCTTAATTAAAAAAATCTTTGCAGCTTGGGTATACAAAACCCCGACAGACGGAAACGGGCGCTTGTAAGGTTACGATACATCGCCTGTAGTTCAGAGGTGCTGCCCTCGAGGGTCCCTAACACTGGTTCATATTGTACTTTGTAGTGAACAGACACTCGGTTTGTATCCCGACAGCTGCCTGGCGAATGGAAAACAATGAGATATGGCAATTATTACTGTTGCAACGCGGCACAAGTTAGTAATTTCCCAAATAGGTCAAGCGAAAATTTAGATGATAAAAGGCAGAAGAGGTATCTTGTTAAACCTAAGTCAATTAATACATATATACGAGCTGATAATTTATATAAGTTAATTGGCAAATTTATTTATTTAATTTTATTTACGACACATTAAACAAGAATTGTTTTTACCCAAACTTTTGGTTCCTTCTGTATTCCTCGTATAGATGATTTTTGTAAATCTTTGTTCATTAATTCTTTCTTCTTGATCGAACCATTACAATCCTTCTTTCTACTTGATCGAACCATTACAATCCTCCTTTCTACTTGATCGAATCATTACAATCCTCCTTTCTAATTGATCGAACCATTACAATCCTCCTTTCTACTTGATCGAACCATTACAATCCTTCTTTCTACTTGATCGAACCATTACAATCTTCCTTTCTCCATCTTAATCACTACATTATATTTCGATCTGCATTCTTTATTAATACCCTCATTTCTTTTTATGTTATGAAACAATAAAGATCTTAGATATATACACAAATTGGTGCGGAAATGAGTAACCGAGTTCTAATTATGTTTTCTGTAATTATATAAATTATTATTATCATCGTAGACAGGATGTCTAGAGAAATATCAAGGAGAGTATGGTTGGATTGAGTGAATAATATATTGGAAGTAAGAAATGTAAATAGTCAGAGAAATCGTAGGCGTTGCATGAGGTGTATGGATATGAAAATATGGCGCTCCTTCATCTATGCTTACAGGCTATTATGCTATAGACAGGCAGCATGCACGCTGTTAGTATCTATATCAAGTTTAACTGTCATATTTTCACAAAGAAAATGCAAAGGAAAGAAAGAATCAAAATAATAAGCAAAGGAAACGAAATAACCCTAAAATAGTACTTCTGGGTTCATATCTCAGAATTTGTTTGGACGGTTTTCAAACTGTGAATTCAAGTACTTAAATTTAAAAAAATTAATCAGTTTAAAATTTACCAATTTTTTATACTCAAATTCTATATGTTTTACGTAAAATCAAAACGAACAAATAGAGAAATCTGAGAAAATTTGAAATGTTAATACTAATAGTCCAAAAATACATCAATAATAGAGGTGCATGGCCGCGTGGTAACACACTGGACTTCCGTGCGGAAGGTCGTCGGTTCGAACCCGGCGCTTTGTTACTCTCCTCGAACGACGCAGGCACTTTTTCTGCCTAGTGTTCGATGGAATAAGGATACATATGACTTCGGTCATATCTATTCTTTTAAAATACATATATTGTGACTGAATACTCAGGAATTTTAGCATGTATATCCGTGGTTTTGGTAATTTTTTAATATCACAAATTTTTATTTTAGCAACACATTTTTGTCGCAATTTTTATTTTAATGTCACATTTCAGTGACACATTTTAATGCACGTTTACCAAATTTTATTAAACATCACCGTTTATACAATAAAAAAAAAACGATATTGACCTATTTTACACTCACATATTTAATATGACGTTATTATTGTAAACGTATTTTCCAAATACAAGAAAACGCTTGAAAAATAAAGTAGTAAAAAGTTCTATCAATTTAAAAATAAAGTCAAGCTGGCCAATACCAGTATTTCAGTGAAATATATGTACACACGAATTTCCTTATTTAGACCAAGATCGTGAGAAAAGCATGAAAATTAGTTTGATCCCAATGAAGAAAAAAAAGTATCTAAGATCTTTATTGATTCATAACATAAAAAGAAATGAGGGTATTAATAAAGAATGAAGATCGAAATATAATGTAGTGATTAAGATGGAGAAAGGAGGATTGTAATACAATAGTTCGATTAAAAAGAAAGAATAAATGAACAAAGATTTACAAAAATCATCTATACGAGGAATACAGAAGGAACCAAAAGTTTGGGTTAAAACAATTCTTGTTTAATGTATTTTTATTTCCAATTGCATCGATGCTTTTCATCTTCATAAATACTATTCAGTGATGGAATTCCAACAGAATTTTAAGTGAATTTTTAATTAATATTTTTGCACACAATACAATACTTCATGAATTACTGAATAATATTTAATAGGTGTCGGATTTTTTAATTAACCGACACGATTTTTAAATAAATAATCGATACGAGTTGTATATTATATAAGAAATGTTTCAGAAAATCTAGAAAAACGTAGCATGCCAAATTAATTGAAAGAGAGAGTAATAAGAAAATCTTGTAATATGACAGTATGTATGAGGAGGTGTATGGGCTTGGCAACAACGTTCCCTCTACGGTGTGCGCGTGTGCGGCCGCACATCTGTTAAAAATTGTCCGCACACATGTTTCCATCTTCCGCACACATCTCAAAGAAAGGAACATGTAACCATATTTTGTTTTGCGCAATTATATATTTTATTTGATATTTAATTATGGGTTCTCAGGTTCCTTTCTTTGAGATGTGTGCGGAACATGGAAACACCATTTAATGTTACGTATTTCGAATAAAGACTTCATGAATTATCCCTTGTTCAAAGGTTTTCGTGTTATTTTATTGGTGTTTTAAATTTTTTGTTTGTATATAATTTTTTTTATATATGACCTACATATTTGAAAAATGTAATTCATGATTTCGTGGTGCATTATGTAGACCAGTGTTCCCCAACCGGTGGTCCGCGGGCGGGTGCCGGGCCGCAGAGACTTTCCGCCGGGCCGCAAACAGTATGCCAAATTTCAAGAAATTCGCCATGCAAAAATATTAAATATAGGATTTTCATCCATGTCCTCAATAAAATCGAAACAAAGGAATATACTGGACGTGAATGCAGCACTTCGTCTGTCAGAGACAGCACTGCAGCCAAGAATATCCAATATATTAGCAAAGTTCAACAGCAGGTTTCGCATTAGTTTGTTGCAAAAATCCCATGGTTTTTGTTCAATTTTAATTGTATCAGACAATGTTACAATTAAAATTGTTTAACTGTTATATGTATATTTGTCAATTATAGTTACATGTGTCTATCTGTCACAATATAAGATTAAAAAATATTAAATAAAAAAAAACATTTAAATTGGTGGTCCGCGAAATTTTTTTCCTTTTTTTACCGGTCCACAGGTCTAAAAAGGTTGGGGAACACTGATGTAGGCTACTTAATTTTATATATGTATGAATATGCATATTTGCGCAAATCCCTCTTTTTTTCTTGCACATATATAATAAGTTGATGGGCCGCACACACAATGAAAAAAATAGAAGGAACGTTGCTTGGCAGAAGCGATGAAAGTGTGTCAGGACTGAATAATGTGGATATATGTTTTCTCTGCTTATCTCGATAGGGGTACGACGTGATTGTGATGACGATGATGTAAGGCACCAGTGAGATTTAAAAAAAAAAAAAACGAATATCAGATAAACGAATCTTTTGAAAGACAAATCGTAATTTGTATCCATTCCATAATAAAAAAAGGAGTCATCATTTAATTACATTTCCTTCGCAACGGAAAAAAATGTTCGACATTGTTCAAATTCTTCCCTGGGGACAAAAAATCGAGTAACCAGATACGAAACACAAAAAAAGCGCCCGAACATTCAAACGAGAGGAAACGAAAAAAAAAAAAACATACGAAACAACTAGAGACGTCTACGGATCGGGAAGAGTCCATAATAATATAATAGAAGGACATCTGGCAGGAATATTAAAAGGAGATAAAAATAAATCACCGGTACGGACATGTGGACGGGATGGAGAGGTCTGGGGCGGTATCATCTCAAGTCATTAGCTTAAACGTCGTGTCAAGTGTCAGGTTGTTTTTTTTAAATGTTGAATAGTGTATAACTATTGTTCAGTAACGCTTGTATTTATTTTGCGAAACACGTTTAAGAGTGTTTGCTTTTATTCCTACATGATTTTATTTAATAAATGTAAATTGTAAAACGCTTTCTTCGTGCGTAATAAAGAGCTTCGGGATAGGAGATTGAAACAAATGTAGAAGGGATTAATGTAATTAGTGGATAACAAAAGTAATTTATTGTTAAATATTCTGATACAGAGTTACAAAAAAATAAAGTTGAAATATTTGAAAGATCGGGAAATTTTACATTTCATAAAACAAAGCTTTTATTTTTAAAACAAACCTTTTATTTTTAACAAGTTCATAGTTTCTATTGAATTCAAGATATAAAATTTATCGTTTCATTTGATAAACGTTTTGTTATCCAATTTCGATAGCGAGAGCTTTTTCTGTAATTGCACTTCTAGAACAAATTCTGTATTCTTAATAAATATATAAAACTTATCATTGCCCGCGCTAGGAACATCCAAAATTTGAGTGAATATCCCATTAACCCTTCCTGTCCTGTGATGTGTAACTGGTACACATTGCTTCTAAAATTTTTAATATCTCTATAAATATAATAAATACTGGGTTCAGATTTTAGGTATTCCTCCGTAATACATTAACGCATTGAATGAAAAAATAATATTAATAATAATTAGCACTTATCGGCCACATCAGAGATATTTTGTGAAAATCGGGAATAAATTCACCAATACAATCAAACGTGTGCCAGTGTGTGACATAGGTATACTCATTCTAAAAAACCGCTATGGATGAGGAAGCGACGCTATTCACGTCTCACTCTTACTCTACTTCGGTATATGGGAACGCAAGAAATAGAATCTCAGTTCGCTCGCTTCTCTCGCTCAGTAGCTCGCGGGATTTCGTTCGAGGTGGTCGCTTCGCCCGTTTTGTGAACGTCGGCCGATGTTTTTTTTTTTCATTTTTTCAGCAGTTAAATTTCAATTATTATCACTTTTAACTTCAAATTTAATTAAGGTAAGCGATTGGCTATGAATATTCTTATTTTTCCGATGTTAAATCGCTCATTTTTACATATGTATTGAATATACAGCACCGGAACGCGCGGATTTTTTTAGCACAGGATGGGAAAGGTTAAAAACTAGCTCAGACCTTTTGATAGTTTCTCTCTTAAATGTATTTTCTTTTTCATTGCCTTTAAATATATTATGTGTAATTTCAAAATTTAATTTAACATAACGTATACATTTATACACATTTAGTTCAATTTCACATATGTACTCGAATCGGACAGCATCAAAACTTGCTAATCCACAATAGTATTTTGGTGCCAAAGTTGATGTATGGGAGTGACACGTGGATATGGAAAAATACTGATAGGAGTTGAACAAATGCTGCGGAAATGCGTGCATTGAGAAGAATAGATGGAGTGACAATGAATGACAGAATACGGATGAAGTGATAAGGGATGAACGTGAACTTAAGGCTGACGTTTGGCAATATGTCCTCTCTGGCTACCCCAACAGGGAGATGGTGTAATGGTATGTATGTAATTCAAAATATATATTCGTATGCACATACTATGTTGCTATCAATAAATCTAAATTAACGTCACATATCAAAGTTGGGTGGATATAAATAAAATTCCAGATATAATCATCATTACCATAACGCTATTAGACTAAACAGAAAGAACAGATCTCCACTTCATTCTATTGTGTTGGCACACAACTTTCACTTCTGCCACGTCCATACACCTCGTCATGCATACTCACATATTATAAGAATTCTTCATTCTTCCCTCCTTCAGAATTTGAACCTCTCGTACTTTCTATATAACTCGTGAGTATATCTTTAATCCTTCATTTTTTCTACATAGCCGAGCCATCCCAATGACCATTTCTACATCCTTAATTCACAATATTTTACAATCCTCATTAAATATTCTATTTTATTTTGTTCTCAGCATTACTGTCATTTCTATGACATGTATCTTACTTTCATCGCTTTATTGCCGCGTTCAAGTTTCGCTTGTTTATCGTTAAGTTGGGGGCAATATTCCAGCATTATGAATTAATATTGTTTTCGGTGCCGTATTCACGATCTGAGGTGTTTAAAGCATCACAACTCGCATACGGAATGACCTTGTTAAATGAGTTTTCTGGTATCGATATCTTCCACATTTCAGTAAATAAATTGAGGATTTAACTCCTTAGTAAACGTTCCAGGTATAACTGAGTCACTTCACAGGGAATCACGAGTAACATTGTTCCTGTTGTCATTATGCTATATTAAGACTTAATGATTTAATATTTTCTTGTTATTTGATGACATTTGGTTAAACCTGTATCAAATGTAAAATAAAATAAATCATTAAAAATTAAGAGCGTTACTCCAGATATATAATATATTATAATTTGGTTTTAAATATAATACTCGTAAGTAATGTGTTATTGTTAACCATAATCTTTCACAAATTTAAATATTAATTCATCAAATAACAAAGTTTAAAAATGTAAAACGAAACTTGTTTCTTTACGTTAAATCAAAACGACAGATACGTTTTTAAGTGTTAGACATGCGAAAAAGTTAAACTCATTTTATTTGAAACCATTTATAATTTGCACTATTTTTTTTATGAATTTACTATCGGCTTTTTCAAGACATTTTCGATAATATTCAGAATAATTTAGATTTGCCATTTATTAAGTATAAAGAAGATATTAAAATATTATTTGCTATTTGATAAAAACAAATCATGTCAGAAGGGTGTGACAACGGAATTTATCACTGATATCATCTGCTGTCAAAGTAATTCCACTTTTATGTCAGATAGTATTATGTGTTCATATTTATATTTAACTATTAACTTGGAGTTTATATTTTAGTAAGAATTCGGTTATACTCAAGAAAATGTAGGATGGTCCCTGTGACGTTTGAAATGTCATGTCTCAAAGGGGTGGGGTAAAAACGTTTTTTTTTACAAATCGAATCGTTTTATTATATTATAAATCGAAAAATTGTTTTTTCTCTAAACTGACGTTTTAATTCCTAATTTTCATTACATTGACTTTCTAATGTATTGTATGATTTGTATCTATCTTTAAATATGCCAAGATCCACTATGAATTAATACTAATTATGAACATTTAATTTTAGGTATAAAAAAAACTAAAATCCAATTATCGTATACCCCATCCCTAGCCAATGCAGACTAACGTAGTAACTTTTGACGAACGTCGCCAAATATTATTTGATTTTAACAAACTGCCACACTTTTGCTAATTGGTAACAAGATGTATTAATTTGTCATTATTGTTAGTTTTATGTTATGTATTTATTTACCTAAATAACTTGCTATTTATTAGAATCGAGGCTTGTATTAAAGTTTATAAAATATTTAAAATTACTGAACGTCGTTACAAGGTTGTATTGGGGCAAATTTGTGAAACGTCACAGGGCCCATGCTACATTTAATTTAGTATAGTAGTCAAAGGAATTCTAGTGGAGAATTTCGTTGTCATTTTAAAAACACTGTACCTGTTCGTATAAAAAAATATTTTTAGTTAAAAAACATCAAACTGAAAATATGTGACAATTAAATGAAATGAAAATATATTAATTACTGTATTATATACATATGGAATAACACAACTTGTATTTTTGTATTGATAATAAAACTAATCTATCCTGATAAAAATGTCAAACCATCACTGATTCAATTCAAAAGAAATTCATAAATTAAGAAGCTCTAGTTCAAAAATAAAACTCATAAACAGCATAAAACACATTAAGAACATAAAACACATTAACAACATAAAACACATTAACCACATAATGATTAAAATTCGTTGACTTATTCGTTCATTTCGTATGACTTTTTTCATTAATAATTTAATCCAAGATCATACATTCTAAAATAATTAATATCCGTTAGAAAATTGCTCATTCAGAAAAATTAATAAGTCGTTTATCAGATATAATTTAAATACAAACATAATATCGGTATAGTTTCTCTGCTCGAGTAGGAAGAGAGGATATATCACGTAACTTTTCGAACACGACACACGTCTTTCATCTATTTTTATCTATCCATACGTCTCAAACAGCTCTTTTAGATGACTTTTAACATTTCACTCTTTCAGAAGTCCACCCTTAACCACGCTTACCACTCCCATTCGCATTTGTCTTTTATTATTCATTAGTTTTACATACTCAAACCATCTCGGAGTATTCTCCTTAATCCTGTTTTTATTAATTAGTTTTACATACTCAAACCATCTTGGAGTATTCTCCTTAATCCTGTTTTTATTAATTAGTTTTACATACTCAAACCATCTTGGAGTATATTCTCCTTAATCCTGTTTTTATTAATTAGTTTTACATACTCAAACCATCTTGGAGTATTCTCCTTAATCCTGTTTTTATTAATTAGTTTTACATACTCAAACCATCTTGGAGTATTCTCCTTAATCCTGTTTTTATTAATTAGTTTTACATACTCAAACCATCTCGAAGTATTCTCCTTAATCCTGTTTTTACGTATAATTTACTAAAAGTGTCAAAAACGTTTAATAGTAACATTAAAAATAATTAAGTTTACACTGTTCACTCATTTGAAACGTTAGTCGACAATTTAAAATGAAGGATTTAAAAATATATATTTGGTGACTAGCAAAGTGAAAAATGATATTCATTCATACCCATATCGAAGAATATGCAACCGAAACTGCAATTAGAATATTAACTCATTTATTTCCAAGAGCTTTCGTGAAAGTGGGGAAATTCTAGTTACAGTTGAATGAATGCAGTCAGTAGAGTGAATCACAAGATGTCTAGTGGAAAAGAAATTGTTTTATGGAAAACGAAAATAAATTGTTGTTGTTTCAGTACAAAATGTTATTGTATATGAAAAACAATACGGAAAAGAATATAGTCACGATCAATTCAAATATATTTATTGACTGGATTAATTAAACGAAATAAAAAATTTATAAAATTAAAATATATATTTTTTTAATAATTGCAATTTAGAAGCTAAGGTTTAAGCGGAAAAGATATACAGTCGGAAACGTGAGTGGAGCAAGTTATTATAATAATATTTAAAAATCGTTTACTTTAGAAGTAAAACTTTTTATAAGTTCATTTGTAAGAATGTAGAGGAAGAAAAAGTATTAAAAATAGATATTATCGGATAGAAGAGTGTGAATATATGTTGGTGTGATGATACGTAACACATCGATCAATAAGTCCCGGGACTAACCAACAGATGGCGCCTCTAATAACAAATCCATACCATTATCAGTTAGTACCAACCTTTAGAAGTTACGTGTCAAACTTTCACGACATTCCGACATTGTGTCATTGAGTTACAGTGGTTTTAGTGACGCTACTTTTGCTATTTTCAAAACAATGTAAAAAACCGAATATGTATGTTATAAATAAAAATACGAATATATTTAATATCGCAAAAGTTTCCAGTTAACTGAGAGAAAAAACACTTACAGGCTGAACAAAACCCCAAGGGTTTTGGTGATGATTCCCATGGCTTGTGATCACTGGTTTCCCTTCCATTTAGTGCGCTTGATCCTCCTCATCAGCATCACACTTCGGGTTCCACAGTCCGGAACCAGGGCATCCGTGCACAACTACAGCACGAAACTCGAAACCAGGTTCACAACACATCAACACCAAAAGTATACCAATATTCAAACGGAAAGTATCAAACAAAATTATATTTAAAAAAAGTCTTGCAAAACACTATGGATTAAATTTTGTCTATTTGAAACTGTTTGAAAGAAACTTTAATACCGCAAACTCCACAAACAACACGTACAGTTTAAATGCTTTAACAAGGCTATTTGGAAAAATCAAACAGCTAAGATCATTAAGAAGTTCTATTAACAAGGTTTTAATTTAGAGTTTATCTATGATGAACCCGTTTAAACGAAGCAAATCGGGCGTAGGGACCCGTGTCCATCGCAGTAATCGATTTGGTCGATAGATGATTGCGTGCGTGTCAACTCACTATTTCTCTTGGTTCGGTTCCCCGGAGTAATTATTCACCGAAATAATAAAAACACGCTCTGTCAGGTTAGTTAACCGTTCAACGCATGGGGTTTCTGTCAAATTTATTGATTCAATAAGGTTTATTATACATATCATGTATCGTGAATAGATATCGTGAATAGAAACGACACAAGGTTGAATAGAAAAAAGACAAGTGTTTCTATTAAGTTGAAAACACTAAAGGGAAATTTTTACGTTAGTCGTTTTCACAACACATCAATTTGTTTGAATTAATGGTAAATGTTAGTAAATCACTTCACTTGATTTTTAGTTTAAAGATTTAGTTGCGCTTTTTATAAGACAAATATTTTGTACATTTTTAAGATAGATGTCAGATTTTAAATAGAAGAAAAAATCAGTTAACTATATCACAATTTTAATAAGTCCTATTATTTGGTATTTTCATAAAACAGTGATATATTATAATTATTTGATATTAACTAATTATAAAAAAAATCACATCAATATATCCAAAAGCAGGTATTTATTAGATTTTGAAGGTTATCTTTAATTTTTCACATCTTCACAGAACACGATTGTTTTTGATAATTTGTCTTTTTTTAAATATATTATTATTTATACTGTCACGAAAACGTCAGTCAAAAACAAAACTTCAATTTATTTAAATTTTTATAAGATTCGTTAAAATAACGCGTGCAATAATTCATTCATATAAAACTGTCTTGACTTGTGCGTGCAAAGCGTAATATTTGCAAAATAGTAAAAATGAAAACTCAGGAAAATAAATCACTGTCCAGTGCATCGGCTTCGATTTCGCGATAGTTAAGAAAAGCGCGAAACCGAGGAGCAAAGCGACGCACTCACGTACGGTTCACGCGCCGGTCGGGGCTGTACTGAGCGAACGATCGCGCTATCGGGGCGTCCCAGTGGAGGACGGCAAATGGTATGGACGCGACTTGTGCCCGAGGGATGTACGTTCTCTAGATTCGTTCATGAAGGTAAAATAAATATAAAGTTTTATTCTATTGGTGACTAAACTACATGGACAATTTACTGTAAATAATAGTCATGTGAGTGAATAATTTCATAAAAACTTTTGTATCAATATTTAAAATTGCTTTTAAATATATTTATTTACTCACTGTAAAATTAGATGAATTGGTAGTATGAACCGACTGGAAGCATTCGAAATGTGGATGCACCGGAGAATGCTACGAATACCCTGGACGGATATGGTCAGCAACACGAGGGTTCTTCAAAGAGCCAAAGTTGATAGAGAGTTGCTGACTAATATTAAAATCCGAAAGGTGTCCTACTTGGGTCATGTAATTAGAGGAGCAAAGTACAAATTACTGCACCTGATTTATTTTTATTTATTTATTTAACACTTTTATTGCAAATACAATCTGCCGGGCTTATTGCCAGGCGGCAATCTCTTCCAACCAAACAGACGAAAGTAAATGAAGCAAGTTACGCGGTCACATAAATCATTCA
Organism: Odontocerum albicorne; assembly: GCA_949825065.1. Classification (NCBI taxonomy): domain Eukaryota; kingdom Metazoa; phylum Arthropoda; class Insecta; order Trichoptera; family Odontoceridae; genus Odontocerum; species Odontocerum albicorne. The sequence continues at coordinate 4,457,106 of OX463840.1, read as the reverse complement.
AATGACTATCCATCCCCACGAAATCCATAAACATATACGTGAGCACATGCCCACGAGCCCCACAAAGACGGACAGTCACCCGAACATTATTTTTCATATAAAGTGAGATATCATCAATCAAAAGGAAAGGAAGGGATGGTGGAGAGGAAAGGAAAAGAAAAATCAGGAATGAAACACGTTATTTTACTGACTAGAAATGAAGAGGTTTTTCAGTCGCTTCTTAAAGCATGCCAAGGACGGAGCGAGTCTTATATTGGTTTGTAACTGATTCCAGAGTCTCACTGTATGGACAGTAAAGGACGACGTAAAGAAAGAGGAGCGGTGAACTGGAAAGGATCATCCAAGTCAAAATAGAAGGTCGAAGAGGTGTTGGCAGGAGGCAAATCTCCTGGCTCCGCAATATGATATACGTGATTGGACTGGCATAAGGGGCGTTGGCGATCTTTTTGGGGCTGCCGGGGACAAAGATATCTACTCTCAGGTGATATTCAACGTTGGGGGGATCTGACATGACGCCGGGAAGAAGAAGTAAAATTAGAGCATTTCAAGAAATACGAATGTTTGTATTTCTTGGCATATGTATCTTAAAATCAACATTTTAATAAAGTATCGGGATAGTAAATTTGATAAAACAAACTCTATATAAAAGATACATCCGATGTTACTAAGTAAATCAGTTCAGAAACGAATCGAATTTTATTCGATTTTCAAAGCGTTTATTTTAAAGCATTTACACGTGTTTCTATTTAAAACACTTAATCATTTTTATATCCGATCATTTCTGGTTTTCTCAATTCATTATTTAAAAAAAAAGCAAAAAATCGTTTTGTTTTAAATATTCCCTGAAAGGACCGTGTTGCAAATGTGGAGGTGCTTGCGCGTATGAAAATGTGGAGGTGCTTGCGCGTATGAAAATGTGGAGGTGCTTGCGCGTATGAAAATGTGGAGGTGCTTGCGCGTATGAAAAACGACCAAGAGCCGCTCAAAACTGTAAAGGATTACAAGTCGCAGTATCAGTATTAATTTTTTTTTAGATTTATCACATTTTAATTATATTTTTCATGTATAGGAAAATGCACATTACTTCTTATAAAAAATTAAAGCGTAGCTGATTTTCATCGAGTGGTGCTCATTCAGAATATTTAATAATAAATTACATTGTTATTCAACTAATTGCAACAATGCCTAATGAAACCAAAATTCAGAAATCATTAAATAAAAAAATAAAAAAACAGCACAGAACTTCTGTACATATAAAACAGAGTGCAAAGATATTTACGAGGTAGAGAACGGAATAAACGTTGCTCATCCCTGGTTATGGGTCAAGAGGTGTTTTCGATTTCCGGAAAATACTAACGCAGGTACTTCTTTATTTTATGGGCTCCTGATACAAATCACCGAAGAATTATTTACTATTAAAGATACGGACTAAATTATAAAGAAATGTACGGAAATGACAGAAATTGTTTCATAATATTATGGGTAAGACACGGGTTGAACCTTTTATTACTTTTATTACTTCGAATAATAAATATAAATACGTTGTCTTAAAGGGTTATCGTACCGGGCAATGTGTGCCTGAAGAAATCATCAATCATCCAAACTAAGCTGACTTAACAGAACTGAGAATGCGGAAGTTTTGCTAATGTTTTTTTTTAAGACAAACATATAATGAATCGGAAATGTAACACATCGATCAATAAGCCCCGGGACTAACCAACAGATGGCGCCTCTAATAACAAATCTATACCATGCTCAGTTAGTACCGACCTTTAGAAGTTACGTGTCAAGCTTTTATGACATTCCGACATTGTGTCATTGAGTTACAGTGGTTTTAGTGACGCCACTTTTGCTATTTTCAAAATGGATGAAACTTGGATCCACCACTATACTCCGGAATCAAATCGGCAGTCATCTGAGTGGAGAGCAGACGGTGAAAGTCGTCCGAAGCGACCAAAAACTCAACTGTCGGCCAGGAAGGTTATGGCCTCCGTATTTTGGGATGCGCATGGTATAATATTCATCGATCGCCTTGAAAAGGGAAAAACTATCAATAGCGAATATTACATAGCGTTATTGGAACGTTTGAAGGCAGAAATTGCAAAAAAAACGGCCCCATATGAAGAAGAAAAAAGTTCTCTTTTATCAGGACAATGCACAGTGTCACAAGTCGATGATAACGATGGCCAAATTGCATGAGTTGAACTTCGAATTGCTTCCGCACCCACCGTATTCTCCAGATTTGTCCCCCAGTGACTATTGGCTGTTCGCAGACCTCAAAAAGATGCTCCAGGGAAAGAGATTTGGCTCCAATGAAGAAGTGATTGACGAAACTAACGCCTATTTTGAAACCAAAGATAAATCGTTCTACACGGCTGGCATAGACAAGTTAGGAAAGCGTTGGAATGAATGTATCGCTCTTGAAGGAGACTATGTTGATGAATAAAGAATAATTTTGATAAACAAATGTTGTTTTAGTAGTTAGTTCCGTGACTTGATCGATGTGTTAATTACAAATAATTAATTAATTATGATTATGATCGATGTGTTAATTACAAATTGATATTGATCGATGTGTTAATTACAAATTTTAGATGCCGTTAAACTGACGGAAAAGTCAAATGTGTTTTTGTTTACTAAATTTGTACCTACAATTATTCCAATTCAAATAAGATAATTATTATAAAAATAACAAACTATCAAATAAACATTGATTTCGATACCTAAAATCGTTAATCATGAACTCGTTACAGAAAAACTAATCTCATGTTGTAATGAAGAGAAAAATGAGACATGTCACTCCAAGAATTTACATTGGACAACTAAACGCTAGGTCAAAAATAAATTCTTATTAATAAAGATCAGTAAGTAAAACTGTAATGAGGTGTTGTTGGGCATGGTGTTGACGTGGTTATTAAAATATAAATGTAGTAGTAATTGTGTATGAGATATCACGGAAATCGTGAATATGTGTAAGAATGTGAATATTTCAGCTGATTGTTCATTAACCGTTCCCTTCCTGTCCTAAAAAAATTCGCGCGTTCCGGTGCTGTGTATTCAATACACATGTAAAAATGAGCGATTTAAAATCGGAAAAATATCAATATTCATAGCCAATCGCTAAAATTAATAAAATTTGAAGTCAAAAAGGATAATAATTGAAATTTAATTGCTGAAAACATGAAAAAAAACATCGGCCGACATTCACAAAACGGGCGAAGCGACCACTTCAAATGAATGCCCAAAAGCTACTGAAGCGAGAGAAGCGAACGAACTGAGATTCTATTTATTGCGATCCCATAAACCGATGTAGAGTGAGAGTGAGACGTGAATAGCGTCGCTTTCTCACCCATAGCGGTTTTTTAGAACGAATATACCTACGTCACACACTGGCACACGTTTGATTGTATTGATGAATTTATTCCCGATTTTCACAAAATATCTCTGATGTGGCCGATAAATGTTAATTATTATCAATATTATTTTTTCATTCAATGCGTAAATGTATTACGGACGAATACCTAAAATTTGAACCCAGTATTTATTATATTTATAGAGATATTAAAGTTTTTAGAAGCAATGTGTACTAGTTACACATCACAGGGAAGGAAGGGTTAAACATTGTATAATAATTTTGTGGGGTGGCCTTGAAACCGGCAGGGTTTATAACCATTACAAAAAGTGGAATAAACAGTGTTTGATAAAACAAATTACAATGTCTTTAAACCTCCACAATGTTAATGCCTTAACCATAAACAATATATGGGTATTAAACTATTCATCATCATCATTGTCAACCAGGGTCGATCCACTGCTGGATGAAGGTCTCCCCAAGTTGACTCCAAATAGTTCGGTTTTTTGCTCGTTGATGCCATATGATGCTGCCATGCTTCCTGATTTCATCTATCCAGCGTACTTTCGGTCTTCTTCTGGGCCTCTTTATGCCTCTTGGGTACCATTGGATTATTTCGGATGTCCATCGGGAGTCTGACATTCTGGCTACGTGCCCTGTCCATTGCCACTTAATTCTTTTGCATACCTTTATAACGTCTTCTACCTTTGTGATAATTGTTCAAAAATAATATAACAATTAAACTATTAAGAAAATATATATGAAATTAATTATGAAAGAATTTGTCAGGGCATTGTTGAGTCTAAGATAATATTATTGCGGATGAAATAGTGGTGGGGATCTTCTTGTCTATGGGTAGTAACGTTTAAATTCAGAATTCTTGATGTTTATCCATCATAATCAATACTTAGTGTGGCTATTTTTTGTTTGTGGTATGTTTGGTACCGTTGTTTTTTTTTAACTGAAAATATGTTAATTTAATATATTTATAGAGTAAGTTTTTTTTAATGTTTTTTTTTCAGTGATGAGTAATATGCTGGTTGATTCAAAACAAGAATTCCTAGTTAGTCGATCAGACGGTATTTGAGAATATAAATTAAGCATTTTGGGGTAAGGGTAATGTTTTCAATGTATGATTGTATCTATCCTTGTTATGTACTCGTATAATAAAATAAATAATGATATCACTTTATCACAGGCCTTGCCTAGTGAAGTTATTCTCTATATGCGCAAAATGCATCGTAATATAGTTGTAATATGAGTTTTATTTTTCAATTCAATCGATTTTCTATTGTAAATGTTGTATTGTGAATAATTTAAAAAACAGGTTTAAGACCAACTGAGAATGGAAGTCCGGAAAAGATTGAGTTAAAATAAATATGAGAGGATTCCAAACAGACTACATAAGGTGGTTTTAATGCATAAAATAAATAAGAGAGGATTGCAAACAGACTACATAAGGTGGTTTTAATGCATAAAATAAATAAGAGATGATTCCAAACAGACTACATAAGGTGGTTTTAATGCATAAAATAAATAAGAGAGGATTCCAAACAGACTACATAAGGTGGTTTTAATGCATAAAATAAATAAGAGAGGATTGCAAACAGACTACATAAGGTGGTTTTAATGCATAAAATAAATAAGAGATGATTCCAAACAGACTACATAAGGTGGTTTTAATGCATAAAATAAATAAGAGAGGATTCCAAACAGACTACATAAGGTGGTTTTAATGCATAAAATAAATAAGAGAGGATTGCAAACAGACTACATAAGGTGGTTTTAATGCATAAAATAAATAAGAGATGATTCCAAACAGACTACATAAGGTGGTTTTAATGCATAAAATAAATAAGAGAGGATTCCAAACAGACTACATAAGGTGGTTTTAATGCATAAAATAAATAAGAGATGATTCCAAACAGACTACATAAGGTGGTTTTAATGCATAAAATAAATAAGAGAGGATTCCAAACAGACTACATAAGGTGGTTTTAATGCATAAAATAAATAAGAGAGGATTGCAAACAGACTACATAAGGTGGTTTTAATGCATAAAATAAATAAGAGATGATTCCAAACAGACTACATAAGGTGGTTTTAATGCATAAAATAAATAAGAGAGGATTCCAAACAGACTACATAAGGTGGTTTTAATGCATAAAATAAATAAGAGAGGATTGCAAACAGACTACATAAGGTGGTTTTAATGCATAAAATAAATAAGAGATGATTCCAAACAGACTACATAAGGTGGTTTTAATGCATAAAATAAATAAGAGAGGATTCCAAACAGACTACATAAGGTGGTTTTAATGCATAAAATAAATAAGAGATGATTCCAAACAGACTACATAAGGTGGTTTTAATGCATAAAATAAATAAGAGAGGATTCCAAACAGACTACATAAGGTGGTTTTAATGCATAAAATAAATAAGAGAGGATTGCAAACAGACTACATAAGGTGGTTTTAATGCATAAAATAAATAAGAGATGATTCCAAACAGACTACATAAGGTGGTTTTAATGCATAAAATAAATAAGAGAGGATTCCAAACAGACTACATAAGGTGGTTTTAATGCATAAAATAAATAAGAGATGATTCCAAACAGACTACATAAGGTGGTTTTAATGCATAAAATAAATAAGAGAGGATTCCAAACAGACTACATAAGGTGGTTTTAATGCATAAAATAAATAAGAGATGATTGCAAACAGACTACATAAGGTGGTTTTAATGCATAAAATAAATAAGAGATGATTCCAAACAGACTACATAAGGTGGTTTTAATGCATAAAATAAATATGAGATGATTCCAAACAGACTACATAAGGTGGTTTTAATGCATAAAATAAATAAGAGAGGATTCCAAACAGACTACATAAGGTGGTTTTAATGCATAAAATAAATAAGAGAGGATTGCAAACAGACTACATAAGGTGGTTTTAATGCATAAAATAAATAAGAGATGATTCCAAACAGACTACATAAGGTGGTTTTAATGCATAAAATAAATAAGAGAGGATTCCAAACAGACTACATAAGGTGGTTTTAATGCATAAAATAAATAAGAGATGATTCCAAACAGACTACATAAGGTGGTTTTAATGCATAAAATAAATAAGAGAGGATTCCAAACAGACTACATAAAGTGATTTTAATGCATAAAATAAATAAGAGAGGATTCCAAACAGACTACATAAGGTGGTTTTAATGCATAAAATAAATAAGAGATGATTCCAAACAGACTACATAAGGTGGTTTTAATGCATAAAATAAATAAGAGAGGATTCCAAACATACTACATAAGGTGGTTTTAATGCATAATCATAAGTTATAGTAATATTAAAAAGTCCCCTTTTGGTGTGGAAAAAAATGTAAATATTATCATACGACTTATATCATATTTCCCCACAACACAAAACAGATAATATAACAAAGGATATTATTGCGCCAGGATCCGCTCTTATACATAAAACGCCGCCGCTTAGACATGGTAAACATCCTCGCCGCAAGCAAATATGTCCCGATCAAATGATACCCGGCGAATCTAGAGCGATATGAAGTATGTTAGTATTGAATAGCTAAGAAGATTACTCGAATCGATCAGTAGATCTAGGGTGAACACCCTTGGCTCACTATATAGTTCTTAAGGGTATCAAATAACAATTTAACATACATAATATATTCAAGTTAGCAAGTCAAAAAAAAAACTAGTGATAACAAATTATGAGAATTTGATGAATCAAGGAATAGACAGATTTATTAAATACTAGGCCACGGAGGTCGACCCTTTTAGCGAGATTAAAATTATTCCAAAAATTAAATAGTTTGAGTGTAAGGGTAGGAAAGAAGGTGGTGAAATTGAGAAATGTTATATAATAACGTCGTGATGTTTAGTCCGGAGGATTGCACTTTGGTTTTACTAGAGGCTCCTTTAACATGGCAATAACTCCACCAGATATACAACGAAAACATTACTGCGTTATATACAACGAAAGTGTAACGCAATGCGACATGAAAATATTCATTTTCAATATTTAATACAGTTGCAGATACTACCCTCGGCATGAAAGATAAAAAATATAATATTTTATGAAATACCCTGACACATAAAGACGTATGTTATAATCATACTCAAACAAGGAATAGTACGAGTATTTGTTAAAAAAAAAGCAGGATTTCTTCTAATCGGACGATATTTATAATTCATTTATAAATCAAAATTAAATAAAGATCGTATTGAGCCGGGGGGAGAGATTCATTTCTAGCCATGTGAATCATAAAAAAAAATATACAAAAATTATATTGGGTGTTAACATAAGCTGTGTCCGTTTTACTCCAATTTAAAAATGAGTACCAAAAGTAAAACAAAATGGTAAACGTTATAAGTTATTCGAAAGAAGATTTTCTGCTCTACAAGATATTGTGTTTGCTTTTACGTTACATATATTATTTTATTTGATTACAAGCTTTCAAAATGGAATGTCAAGTAGACGAAAGTGAGCATTTTTGACACCTTTCGAAGTTCACGTTCAATCGTGGGAATAAAGCTATCAAAGCTGCTCGCGATATTTGCGAAGTGTACGGTGAAGATGCTATGAATGAAAGGACGGCTCGTCGATGATTTTTGCGTTTCAAAGACGGTAATTTCGACCTGAAAGATATGGAGCGTTCCGGACGACCATTGGACTTCGATGAGAACCGCTTAAACAATATTATTCATGAAGATCCCCTTCAAACCACCGTAGAATTGGCTGAGCAGATGAATTGTACTCACATGATTGTATACCGCCATCTTAAATCAATGGGAAAAGTCAAGAAATTCGGCGCTTAGGTTCCACATGTTTTGAGTGAAAACAACAAAAATCGACGTTCGAGAATTTAGCGCGTCATCGAGCTACGTATGGCCACAAGCAAAGGTTCCTTTACCGCATCATTACCCGTGATGAAGAATGGTTTGAAAATGGTGATGAAAAATGTTTGAAGGGGATCTTCATGAATAATATGGTTTAAGCGGTCTTCATCGAAGTCCACTGATCGGCCGGAACGCTCCATGTCTTTCAGGTTGAAATTACCGGCTTTGAAACGCAAAAACCATCGACGAGCTGTCCTTTCATTCATAGTATCTTCACCGTACACTTCGCAAATATCGCGAGCAGCTTTGGCAGCTTTATTCCCTTGATTGAACGCGAACCGAAGAAGGTGTCGAAAATGCTCACTTTCGTCTACTTGACATTCCAATTTGAAGACTTGTAATCAAATAAAATAATATACTCGTATGTAATGTAAAAGCAAACACAATATCTTGTAGATCAGAAAATTTTCTTTCGAATGACGTATAACATTTACCATTTTGTTTTACTTTTGGTGCTCATTTTTAAATTGAAAAAAAAAACTGACATAACTTATGTTAACATCCAATACATTTAAGCTTCATTTACTTACTTTATTTAAACAATTATTTGTGCATTACAGGTTTCCTTAAATCGTACAAATTCCCTAAGTACGTTACAAAAATAAATAAAAACATGCAACTGATTTATTTCCATGATACCGACTTGATGAAATCGGATCAGAGCGTTGGTCCATTAGATTAAGCATAATAGGTGGCAGGGAAGATGCTAACAACTACAGACACAGGTATACTAAATCGACACCGAGCTCGCGGTGTAGTATGAAATTACCGGGCACAACAACAGTCACAGTGACCTGCAACCGGCCAACAGCCACCAGCCGCTCCGGTCTTCTATGAATTCATGGAAGAAGATCGAGACAGAGATGGTCCCCGGGCGAAACGGGCCTCAAACCACATATTACGGCACGGCCTCGCCTAATATGTGGCACGGGATAACAACTTACATATGTGTGATTGTCAACATTTTTTAAATCGTAGACTATTCCAAATATTCTTTCAAATACAAGTCGGAGAAAATGGATTTTGAAAAAAAGTAGCGAAAGTGAGCAAGGTAACGGAGCATAAAACCACGCTTCATAAAATGTAGATTTTTTATTTATTTTACATAAGAATACATATGTACACACCTAGCATCAAGTCGTTATTTTTTCGGTGTTGGCAAAGAGGACAGAGCATCAGACTTTCCTACCTCGACACACATATTTCACCTCTTCCACATCTATACACTTTCCCATACAGTTCCTGCGGTTTCTCTTACTTCTTAAATTTCCTTCTTTCAAAATATAATTCACTTGATCCAATTATACTTCCGTTGCATTTCTCTACCACAGCTTTCACTCACATTTGCACTGCACATTTGTTTTGTTAGTATTTCTTGATTCATGTTATCCATATGTCCAAACCATCTCAAAGTGCTCTTCTTGATAGTATTTAATGCACAAGCCTTATTTTCACATTTATTCCTGATCACTTTCTGTCCTGCATTGTTACCCTATATATTTTACTAAGTGCACGCATTTATAAGGTTCATTTCAGTCTTTTTCCGCATTTATATTTCACTCCCATACATCAAATTTGGTATTCAAATATATAATATATGAAAAACACAAGATATACGAACACACGTAATTTCAAGTGAACTCTCGAATATTATATGGGTCTGGGTTTGTTGCTGGTTATTTGTCCTGAACCCAGAAAACTAGGCTTTTATCTGTATCTTATTGAGAACATATGGACATACAAATACAGGTTGATACTTATCAACTGATTGTTATTAAATTACTTTGTCGAAAATCTCATTATCTTGATAAAATATGAGATAATAATTACAAGTATGTACGAGTATCACGTGATTCAACCCTTAGTGCATTAATACAAAGAAATGAATAGCTCACCCCATAATCTCCTCCATACATTCATTAAAACATTGAGTAAGCTCAGAATATGCCCGACTAGATATCAGAAGTTTACCAGAAGTAGGATATAAACATGATTAATGATGTGGAAATGGTTGGACTGATTTTTATGGACTATCAATATATAGTATGAGCAAAGTCCTTCCGGCATTTGCCGCAAGAATTAACTACATTAGTCTGTATGTGAAAGGAAAGGAAAGGAAATTTCCCCATGAGGTGAAATATTAATTACACCATTCTATTGGTTACAATAAATTACACCATTCTATTGGTTACAATAAATTACACCATTCTATTGGTTACAATAAATTACACTATTCTATTGTTTACAATAAATTACACCATTCTATTGATTACAATGAATTACACCATTCTATTGATTTCAATAAATTACACCATTCTATTGGTTACAATAAATTACACCATTCTACTGGTTACAATAAATTTCACAATTCTATTGGTTACAATAAATTACACCATTCTATTGGTTGCAAAAAATTACACCATTATATTGGTTACAATAAATTACACCATTCTATTGGTTACAATAAATTACACAATTATATTGGTTACAATAAATTACACCATTCTATTGGAGTCATTTCATTATACGCTGATAATAAATAAATATATAAACATTTTAATGGAATGGAGTTTCGGAGTCTAATAACCGAAGAAAGTATGTGACGTGAGACCCTTTGCAAAAGGTAGTATTTCTATCGAAATCTGCAAAAAATTATACATAAATACGAGTACATCAGAAATGAAAGCGTGACAAATATGTTGTTAGTAAGATATACTCCACCCTTAACATAATTTTGATTCATTCCTGATTTTTCTTTCCTCTCTACCATCCCTTGCTTTTCCTTCCATTGATGATATCTCACCTTTATTATGTATATGTTCACAAATTTCATAAAAATTAATAATCATATGAATATTTTTTGCAGCCATGTAACGTACTTTATTTACTTTTGTCTAGTTGGTTGGAAGAGATTGCAGTCGGGCAATATGCCCGTCAGATTGTTTTTACAATGAAGTATTCAATAAATAAATAAATAAATAATTAAGCGTAATTTCAAACGATCGGAAATATGACTGAAGTTATTTTTAATTAATGTACTTCAAACACTATTTTTTTTTGTTTCATTTGTACATTAAATTTGTTTATGTACCGAACTATGTTAATTCTTTATTATAATTGTTATCATCCAATGAACTCAATTTAGATTGCCATTTCCGCACGCTATCTTTATAATTGAAATAAAAGGGCGAGGCGAACAGCAATAAATTTCCCCTGAGTTTTTATTTATAAACGAGTCATTTATATAGACTATTGACATAATATACTATCTTTAAATGTTATCATTAAAACTATACTTGTTAAATAATAATTTAAGAATGTTTTTCAGTATATAACATAGATAATCCACCCATACTGGGGAGATTTGTGATGTTACTCTTCAAATAATTATAAGAGTCAATATGATAAATGAAAATTATGCGATAAAATACATTTTCGGACAATTTAAAGCGTCAACTGAATTTGTTTACAGTATATTTATAAGAGGCGATGTTCTTCGTAGAAAGAAGAAACGTCGTTCGTTGGGCGTGGTGGAGACATGTCACTAAGTAAATTGAATATGTCACATTAAGGATAGCCGAAAATCACACGAGCTATTGAAAAGGAACATTTACAAAGCGACGTTTATAGAGCAAACTCTCTGTCAATTTGAAAATAAAAATCCACTATTATTGAAATATTAAAAAACATTATAAAAAAAGCAGATGCGTGAGACTCGCGTAGGAAAAGTTGATTTTATACATTGCTTTTTTTCCATTTGTTAACGAGTTTTTTAGTAGTAGGGAATGGTTACGTAGAAATTAATTCAAGAAAATCTCTCTTAATTAAATAAAAAAATAAATTATTTTTAAAAATAAATAATAATAATTTTAATAATAAATAATCATTTTTATAATAATATTAAAATCATGTTAATTATTATTAAGTAATAATAAATAATTATTAATATTAAAATAATTAATAATAATTTATTAATAAATAAAATATTTAATAATAATATAATATACCGTTTCACTTTTCGTGACGTTCAGACCAATTTGCCCTACCGCGCCTATGGAAGTTTCACTTCAAAAATAAATAAGTTGAGGTTACGTATAGGAAAGTGGTGACTGCGTCCATAAGATTGGGCACTCTTTCGCATATCATCATTCATATCACATTCGCAGCTGTATAGGAAAGTGGTGACTGCGGCCATACGATTGGGCACTCTTTCGCATTTCATCATCCATATCACATTCGCAGCTGTATAGGAAAGTGGTGACTGCGGCCATAAGATTGGGCACTCTTTCGCATTTCATCATCCATATCACATTCGCAGCTGTATAGGAAAGTGGTGATTGCGGCCATAAGATTGGGCACTCTTTCGCATTTCATCATCCATATCACATTCGCAGCTGTATAGGAAAGTGGTGATTGCGGCCATAAGATTGGGCACTCTTTCGCATATCATCATTCATATAACATTCGCAGCTGTATAGGAAAGTGTTGACTGCGGCCATAAGATTGGGCACTCTTTTGCATTTCATCATCCATATCACATTCGCAGCTGTATAGGAAAGTGGTGATTGCGGCCATAAGATTGGGCACTCTTTCGCATTTCATCATCCATATCACATTCGCAGCTGTATAGGAAAGTGGTGATTGCGGCCATAAGATTGGGCACTCTTTCGCATATCATCATTCATATCACATTCGCAGCTGTATAGGAAAGTGTTGACTGCGGCCATAAGATTGGGCACTCTTTTGCATTTCATCATCCATATCACATTCGCAGCTGTATAGGAAAGTGGTGATTGCGGCCATAAGATTGGGCACTCTTTCGCATTTCATCATCCAAGTCACATTCGCAGCTGAGATCTTCTACAATAATTATTCTATCAAGTAAACTAGTCACATTTTTTACAATTACGAGTAGTATGTAGGATTTCGAGTTTCCCATATCAGATTCATCATTATGCTTTTTGATACTGTTACGAAGTCTTACGTTTTGAATATACAGGTATTAATTAGATTGCAGATTTTCGACCATCTTAACAAATGTAATAATCTTAAGGTAAAACGGTTTGATGTTCGCAAAACCATTTGCATTTTTAATACAAGTAACATGAACATTTTTTTGCATTTCCAAATGTAAAATAAACGTTTGTAAATGTATTTTTAGTGAGTTTATAATATCAACCTAAAAGATTTCAATAATTTCTTAAAATTTGGATATTTGATTTACAATAAAAATTACAAAGACTGAAACGAGCCGAATAAATGCTGTAAAAATGTGTGCGCTGAGAAGAATACATGAAGTCATATTTAAGATAGAATAATGAATGCATTGATTTGGGGTAAATGTGAACTTAAGGCTGACTAAGTTCACATACATCGATCGCATTAATTAAGGTAAAAAAAGAGGAGTCTGGTTTAGGCATGTAAAATGAATTAATGAAGAAATAATAACAAAATAACTATACAGTGATACAGGAAGACCAAAGAAAGTATGATTGGATAAGTCAATGATATTTTGAATGAAGGGAACATAAAAACTCAGAGAAATCGTAGGAATTGTGTGAAAAAAAAGGTGTTTGAATGTAGGAGAAGCGAAAGATGTGTGTCGCGATAGGAAAATCTCGCGTTCTCTCTTCTCTGTCTACAGTGATAGAGAAACGGCGCGATGGTATGTATATATGTTGATTTACAAAAATGCCAATGAGTTAAAACGAAACGTCAATAATTAATACTGCGAAGTTTGAGAACCATTTGCTTTCAATGTATCCATGACCAAGGGCTATCGACCCTTTTCGGACTAAACATCTCCTTAATATGCATATTTAAAAATACATAAAATGTACGCAACACGTAATTCCAAAGGGACACGCATAATTTGAAGATGACAGGCCTGTCCTGTAGTGTTACATATTGTATTTTTTTAGGGTTCAAATACCCAAAATCTATAATGGAGTAATTTGGCTAGAAAAGGATTCAAAATAAAACACGCCAACTTGATATTATCTTCGTAAGCAAGAAGGAATATTTTAAACGAAATGAGAAAAAAAAATGATGGACTTGGTAGACAAAACAAAATTTTAAAATTCATTTGAAACATAAATAACAAAAGCCTCCTCTGAATTTTCATAGAAACGCTTTTTATCTGACAAAACCCACGGAGTATTTGTTTTATTTACTTATATAGTACACGCATAACATTACCAATTACCTATCGGAGTTGGCAGAAAGGACAGAACGTCAGACTTTTCTGTTTCGAAACACATCCTTCACCTTCTCATACTACACCTACGATTTCTCTGACTTTCTGAGTTTCCTTCTTTCAAAATATCATTCACTTGATTCAACCATATTCATCCTCTTTCACTCACATTTGCACTATATATTTACTTAGTAAGTAATCATTCATTCGTTCAAGATACCCAAACTAGAATGCTCTTTCTTAATACACCAGTCTTAAGTTCACATTCATCTTATATATTATTCTCACTGCACGCATTTCTACAGAATTTATTCAACTCATTTCTACATCCACGTTGCATACCCATATACAAACTATAATACAATGTTTCTGACTATCTACGTTTCCTTTTTTCAAAATATTCACTTGATCCAACCATACTTCCCTTGATCTTCCTCTACCACGCCTTCCACTCACATTTCAATATATATTTACTTATTATTACAGTAAAAATTAACATACTAAAGTTATTAACAGCAAGCGATTTTTTTTTCAATATCATAGTGTACTACGAGGGTCATCCAGAAACTAAGGTTACAAGGGCTCCTGAGGCCGGGGGAATTTTTTTGTTTCAAAGTTGGTGCACCTGGCGTGTAGGGGGGATCCTAACGGTCAGTTTGTTTGGTCCCGCGTGTTTGTCGGCCATTTTGTTCAGTCACAGTATATTCTTCCGATGGAGAGGTCGTCGCGCGCTCCCGCCAACTCTCGTCCGTGCGAGACCCGCGCGGTCCTCGAAATGTCGAGGAATCTGTGAAGAAGTGGCTGAAAGAGCTGGCGGCTGAGGTCTATGACACTGGCATACAAAAGCTGGTGCCCCGACTACAGAAATGTCTTGATCTCGACGGCGATTACGTTGAAAAATAGTTTAATATATTTTTAAAGTATCCTGTGAATTTCAATTAAATACAAGCATTTTTCGATCCTACATAAATGTTGTAACCTTACTTTCTGGATGAGCCTCGTATATAAAAAAATATGTTTAAATTGATTAAGAACGAAAAGAAAAGCAAAAGTTACAAAAAAAAAATACTCAATGTTTCTCTGACAATGTTTGAGGCGAAAAATAAAAATATCCACCACAGCTGATAAACTAAAATGTAGATTTGTATAAACGCTGTACTTTATTTCTAAAATACTACAGTGAAAACTTGACAATAATGTGTGGGAGATAGCGTTTAAATTAATTTGCGAAACATTTGGCTTACAAACATTGATAATATTTAAAATAGCAATTCGAATATAAAAGCAATGTCATCTGAGGAATCCAAAGAATAGGTCAAATATAATTATAGGATATATAAACTGGTTATTTTTGGATGAATGTTTCGCTCGTTTCAGAAGGGGAGTAGCACAAATGGATAAACATTAGTTCATTTGGACACGTGGAATTCACGAGAACAATTTTTTGAATGCATGAAATAAAACTACATAAATACTATCATGATATTTTCCTGTCGGGGTAGACAAATAGGAGAGAGCGCCAAATTTTCCTATCTTGCCAAGAACATTGAATCAAGCGCCACAAACACTCACAAAAAAATATTTTCATCTCCGAAGGATGTAAAAATATACATAAATACAAACCATCAATCCGTTTCCCTATAGGAGTAGGCAGAGAGGAGATAGTGCCGACTTTTCGATCTCGACACACATCCTTCGCCTTTTTTATATCCATACACCGTTTCATACAACTCCTACGATTTCCTTGACTTTTCTGTTTTCTTCTTTCAAAATATCATTAATTTGATTCAATTAATTTCTTTGGTCTTTCTCTACCACGCCTTCTACTCACATTTGCACTATTTACTTGTTATATTAAACTTTTTTCACTCATTCGTACTACATGCTCAAACAATCACACAGTGTTCTTTTTTTATCTTACTCAAAACATTAACCTTAAGTTCACAATCATTCGTAATCACTTTATACCATATTCTATCATACATTGTAATATTTTAATTCTAATAAAAGTGAGCTCGAGTCTCGATTGTAGCATCTTTGAGGAGAGTTTGCTCTCTAAACGGCGCTATGGAATTTTATTATTATTATTACCCTATATTTTATTCTCAGTGAACGCAGTTTTACAGCATTTATTCGACTCCTTTTAGTCTTTCCCACATCCATGTTTCACTATCATACATGAAAATTGGTACTAAAATACTGTCCTGGATTAGTGTCTCAGCAGATAAAACAATAAGGCCTCGGCCACACAGGTAGTAGCCTCGCTTGATGCTTAGAGCTATGTTGCGAGTTAGGCGACATAACCTAGTGAACCAACGTACCGCATACTATCGCAGTGGCCACACTGCACGCTTCGCGCCACGTTGCATGACAATTAGTCATCGAGTGAATCTCCTAGCGAACAGACTTGTTGGTTAATTTACAAGATGGCGGAAGTTTTAATAACAGCTGTATATAAAAGGGAGTCTTTGTGGAACCCATCGAGCAAATTATAGAAAAATGTACCTGTAATAAAATCACTTTGGAATGAAGTTGCACAGAAAGTAAATAAAGATGGTAAGTTATAATGACATTGGTTAGTTTTGAGAGTGACATCGTGTGTTGACTCAACCGCTCCCAACTGTCAAATTAATTGGTGCGTTGCACTTTGGTGTGGCCAGGCATGAAGTCACCTAGTATATGAGTCACGTAAAAACTAGCTTAGCACCTAACGAAGCATTTTGGTGTGGCCTCGGCCTAAAGCTCCAAAAATAAAAATAAATGGTTTCACCAATGTATTCTGAATTGTACAAAATCATTTGGAAAATAATTCGAGAGCGTATAAAACAAACATGCCCCACCTGTGAGCCGCAAACGTCTTTTATAAAAATCATGGAAAAATAATAAAAACACATAGTTATTTGATAAAACTTTGATAAGTACTCGTATATATTTTTTTCATTGTGATTTTCATAAGCGCCTAGGGGTGGGCCCTCATACACCGTGAGTGGGCCAGAAATGACGCTCCGCAACTCGGTCGCAGAAATATTTTATTCGAAGTAAATTATCATTTAAAATAACAGACGGTGTTATTTCATAGTTGTGCGGTTAATTTAAAAAATAACATTAATTATTTATTGCATTAAAAATGTGGCGATATCGTGCTGATTTTTTAGCACAGTTTGGAGCACGCTTCCTCGTTTTCAGGTATGCAAATTTTAATATACATTTTTTTTTAAATCACGAAGGGTCAGCGAGCCTTAACAGTTTTGACACAAGATCCAATACGGTGAGCAACCACTGCCATAAAATGTAACAAAAATAAATATCGTAATATTTAATAGCAAAAAGTTTGTAACGTATTCCATTTAATATGGATCTTTTTAGTTTCATATAAGAAGTATATTACAAAATACTTGACGACTTTATGTCGGTAGAAAAAACCAAGTTCGTGTCACCGGATCAGATAATGCAGTTGCAATGATGCAGCACTTCGCAGAGGAAATAGAATAGTGTGGGATATTTACGAGAACACCTCAAACACCTCCGACACCGAGAGAGTCCCGTTATATCGATCATTTCGCAGACATCCTACAGACATTTTTGCTCTTATTGGCTGCCGATCACATTATTTGGGAATAACCGCACCCAAATTGTTTTCTCTTCCGTATTTTAGCTCAAAAATGGCAACATCCGTTAGCTTGTCTGTTCACATTGGGACAGATGTCGCAAGAGAAAAAGGTGTATACAAATTCAAGCGATAGTCGAATATGTGTAGGTAAGAGATTCATGTTTGATTCAGGTATATTGCAATTATGCAAAAATGACCCAATCTACATTTTATCTGCTCTTAGATATTTCGGGGTGTATTTCGCCACTTTGTATGGGCTTGTATTAAACAACATAAACATCAATATGTAATTTATCCTTAAAATACTTATTCAACGGGCACGACATTTTTTCACAAACATGATTGATCTATGCTGCCGTCATAAGCAAAAACGCAGCTAACGGGAAAAAATCAGAAATTGAACTAAGTATGAGGCAACTGAACCATAAATCCATAAAAAAATACAGAAAACCAGTTATTTCAACACATAAATCGATATAATGTATTTTTTAATTTTACAAAATACTAGGGTTTTCTAAGCAAAAAAACAATAAAATGTGATTCATAAGCAAAAAGACAGCAAGTGCCTATGCGTTTTCGCTTATGAATCACATTTTACTGCTTTTTTGTTTATGAATCACGACATTTTTAAGCAGCAATGAAAAACGTAAAAGTGCAGTTTTCTCAAAATTTAACTTTTGCCTTTAGCTGCGTTTTTGCTTATGGGGGCAGTACGAGGGTTACTACTTAAGTTTTGAGATATGGCAACACCAGTGTAGTACGTCAAATCTGACATCAGCATCGTAAATTTTGACGTTTTCAATGGTATACGTGCTCAGAAAGTTTTGACATAAAAGTGCAGTTTTCTCAAAACTTAACTTTTGCCATTAGCTGTGTTTTTGCAATAATGCTTCTTCGATGTTTCAGATACACTAAAAAGATGTGTTACATATAAACATACATACCGTCCAGCTGTCTTCCTATCGGGGTAGGCAGAGATGAGAGAGCGCCAGACTTTCCTATCACAACTCATATCTTTCGTCTCTTCTACATACAACTCCTACGATTTATCTTACTTCTTAAGTTTCCTTCTTTCAAAATATCATTTACTTGATACATTCATAATTTCCTTGGTACTAGACCACCACGCCTTTCACGCACATTTGCACTGTATATTTGTTTTGCTAGCCTTTTTTCATTCATTCGTTTCATGTGCCCCAACCATATTAGAGTGCTCTTCATTCCTTAGATAAGAGAGAAGCTTGTGTTAATTCATGACAACTACTTTCTTCGGATATTTTGTAAATAGTTAAAAAAAATAGACGTTTTTCACATGAGTATATTGTTGCAAATATATACCATTCTATTAGTCACTTCGTACTAGGTTCTGGTTCCACTTTTAATATTACTAGTTTAAGATGCAAAAAAAATTAAGTAAAATTTACATATTGAACTAAAAATTACTAGTTCAAATTATTTGACATTGTTATACTAAGACTGAAATTTGGTTGCGTAATACTTGAATTGTTTTTTTTCACAACCGTAACATAAATGAGATGACCCATTTTTATACATTTTATTACGTCGTTTAGTTATTTAAACGGGCATGCTGTTAAGGATTTAAGAAGTGAGTAAGAAAAAATAAATAAAGCGTACGTAAGACAAACTCTAAAAGTTGTTTGAATTTGGCAGACGTTAGAAGTAACTAGGCTTCGATGATATGGACATAGATATATTAAGCAAACTAAGCGACTATGAGGGAAACCGGACATTTGGAATAGAAGACCCTGAAAATAGAAGAAGAAGGTTTGCCAAGAAGCGGTGGATGGATAGCATCAACCATGATAGGATAGAGCTGAAGAGGGTTTGCCAAGAAGCGGTATATGGATAGCATCAACCATGATAGGATAGAGCTGAAGAGGGTTTGCCAAGAAGCGGTGGATGGATAGCATCAACCATGATAGGATAGAGCTGAAGAGGGTTTGCCAAGAAGCGGTGGATGGATAGCATCAACCATGATAGAATAGAGCTGAAGAGGGTTTGCCAAGAAGCAGTGGATGGATAGCATCAACCATGATAAGATAGAGCTGAAGAGGGTTTGCCAAGAAGCGGTATATGGATAGCATCAACCATGATAGGATAGAGCTGAAGAGGGTTTGCCAAGAAGCGGTGGATGGATAGCATCAACCATGATAGGATAGAGCTGAAGAGGGTTTGCCAAGAAGCGGTGGATGGATAGCATCAACCATGATAAGATAGAGCTGAAGAGGGTTTGCCAAGAAGCGGTATATGGATAGCATCAACCATGATAGGATAGAGCTGAAGAGGGTTTGCCAAGAAGCGGTGGATGTATAACATCAACCATTATAGGATACAGCTGAATAGGGTTTGCCAAGAAGCGGTGGATGGATAGCATGAACCATGATAGGATAGAGCTGAAGAGGGTTTGCCAAGAAGCGGTGGATGGATAGCATAAACCATGATAGGATAGAGCTGAAGAGGGTTTGCCAAGAAGCGGTGGATGGATAGCATCAACCATGATATGATAGAGCTGAAGAGGGTTTGCCAAGAAGCGGTGGATGGATAGTATCAACCATGATAGGATAGAGTTGAAGTTGGCAGGAAATGGCAATGAATAGAGCGCGTAGAAAAAAATGAGAGGATTATGATTTCTTCACTAACATTGAAAGTTTATTTCATCTTAAAATGCGTGTTTATGAACATAATTACGTTATGACGCATATGATATTCTATTGATTAAAAAACACATTGTCAAAGGTCGGTTATAAAAGTTCTAAAAACTTGATAAACATTTAACAAAGTTCTTATAACTTGATAAATATTTAACATAGTCCTTAAAACTTGATAAACATGTATCGTAGTACTCAAAATTAATTAAACATTTATTCTAGTTCTTATAACTTGATAAACATTTATTAGTCTTGAAAAGTTGATAAACATTTATAATCATCCTCAAATTTAAATAAATATTTATCATAGTCCTTTTAACTTGGTAAACATTTATCATATTCTTTAAAGTTTGATTAAACACTTATCATAGTCCTTAAAATGTTACGAATATTTATCATATGTCACATAGGCCTTTAAACTTATACACATTTATCATATATTTGACAAAAACTTATAGTTTTTAAAATTTGATAAATATTTATCATATCCCTGAAAAAAAAAATTATCCTAGTTCTCACAACTTTATAAACATTTATTTTAATTCTTAAAACTAGATAAAAATTTATCACACTTCTCAAAACTTAATACATATTTATTCTAGTTCTTTAAACTTGATAAACATTTGTCACCGTCTTTAAAACTTAATAACCATTTATTATAATCCACAACACTTATCGGTCTTTAAAACATGATAAATATGCATCGTAGTCCTTTAAACTTCATAAAATATTTATCATAGTCCTTCAAACTTGATAAATATTTATCATATTCATTAAAAATTTAATTAATATTTACATGAAGTGACAATGTATGACCGAATACGGAATAAAGTAATTAGGAATGAATGTGGTTTTAAGACTAATGTGTTGATTAAGATGAGGAACACCCTAAGATGGTTTAGGCACGTAGAGCGAATAAATGAAATTATACGTGTATACTGACGAAACATGTGTGTCAAGATTGGAAAGTCTGGCGTTCTATCATCTGCCTACACCTCAGCAAGGAAGAATATGTAAAGCCGTTAAAACATGATTAACATAAATCATATTTCTTAAAACTTGATCAACAATCCAAAAAGCGTTCGAAGAGCAAATACCATAGTCATTAAAATTCTTCAAGAGCCAGACAATCTTTTAGAAATATTAGTCAAAGGTCTTAATTGGAAAAAATAAAATATATATTTTATTTCAACATTTCGTGTCGTTACTTCAAACTCAACACGAATATATAACATTATTGAATAGCACCGCATTCAAACTATTATTTAATAAAATTAATTCATTTGGACACCACTCAAATAAATTAGTACGGAGCAGAGAATTTATATATGCGTACGGGTGAAAAATAAAAAAAAACGAACCTAAACAAAATGCCTGTTATTAAGTCGTTTTTAAATTAGATAAAAATGCCAACACAATAAAAATTGATAAATCGAGCCAGACACACGACTCGTTAGTACGCCCGAGGCATCTGGACCAATATTTGAATATAAAATTTTACATTAGAGACATCTTCGTGCTAATGGGTAGTTTTGGTAAATTAATAACGCTCAGAAATTACACTGGACCACAATATATCATGACTGTTTCGTTTGAGTCAAAAAAAAAAGTACATAAAAAATATAAGATTAACGAAAGCCAAGTGTTACAAACTCTATTTAGAGTTTTAATATTCTATTGTGAATTTTGACATGTTCAATTCAAATATTAGGTGTTAACATAAGTTGTGTCCGTTTTTTTTTCAATTTAAAAATGAGCACCAAAAGTAAAACAAAATGGTAAAGGTTATACGTCATTCGAAAGAAAATTTTCTGCTCTACAAGAAATTGTGTTTGCTTTTACGTTACATATATTATTTCATTTGATTACAATCCTTCAAAATTGAATGTCAAGTAGACGAAAGTGAGCATTTTCGACACATCCTTCTGTTCGGGTTCAATCGAGGGAATAAAGCTGCTAAAGCTGCTCGCGATATTTGCGAAGTGTACGGTGAAGATACTATGAATGAAAGGACAGCTTGTCGATGGTTTTTGCGTTTCAAAGACGGTAATTTCAACCTGAAAGACATGGAGCGTTCCGGACGACCAGGTCGTTCGGTTACTTTTGGTGCTCATTTTTAAATTGGAAAAAAAAGGACACAACTTATGTTAACACCCAATAGCATTTATTAGAGGATTAAGGATTCTGGTCAATTTAAAGCAAAACTCACAGGGTCGTCGGAAATTAAATGTTTCGTCGAAAAAAATTAAGTCGTATTATTTAAATATTAGATAGCGTGAACTTACTGTGATTGTGCTTTTAGCACATATTCTGTTTTCCCAATTAACGTAATCGACTCAGCATTGTTCGCTGGCTGGGAACACACTTATTTGGGTGTATATGCAATAAAAAAGTTCTTAAAGAGTTAACAGTCATCGGATGTGTGATTCTCTGTTTATTATTTATATTAATAATAATAATAATTAAAGGAGACCAAAGAACTCCTGGATAACTCAATGCTCCAAAATCCTGCAGAGAAACGGCCTAGATGAAAGCGACACCCAGAACCGAAGAATATACAGCCTGAGAACGAGAAGAGCCGACCCCAACAGCCTGCCTACCTAGGCAATGAGTTGGGACAGTGCCAGGAAGAAGATGAATAATAATAATAAAAGGATAATTTATATAGCGCCGTTTAGAGAGCAAACTCTCAAGAGCGCTCTACTTCGCACCCACTATCTTTAACAAATTAAAAATATTTCAAATAAATATATATATATATATATATATATATATATATATATATATATATATATATATATATATATATATATATATATATATATATATATATATATATATATATATATATATATATATATATATATATATATATATATATATATATATAAGTTGAGTATAAGGATAGGAAGGTAGTAGCTGCGGATATTAGATTAGGTTACTTTCACGCATCTGCACATGTCTAGAAAAATATATTTGGTAAGAAAATCCCAGAAAACTTACATTGGGAAGACGAACTACAAAGGACCCATTGTAGATATCATCATATGTGATAGTAACACATTGTAGATATTATATGTGATAGTAACACATTGTAGGTCTTATCATATGTGATTGTAACACATTGTAGATCTTATCATATGTGATAGTAACACATTGTAGATATTATCATATGTGATAGTAACACATTGTAGATCTTATCATATGTGATAGTAGCACATTCGACTTTATTTATAGTGTCTTAGTGTATGCATGTAGTGTTCGAATTCTAACATAGATGTTAATAAAAGCTCTCAAAAAATGGTTATCTGAAAGTGCTTTGTAAAGCTGTACACGCCACCCCTATATCTAACCCCAAGTAACATTAATGCAGAATATTCTAATGAAAATCGATTAAAACTTCCATGTATTATAGATACAACGTATGCTCCTTACATGCGAAACATATACCAACCAAATAATGTATACCAAAATTGCTTTGGGAAACAAGGTGTACAGTTAATAATTAACACATTGCCAAATATGAAGGGAACAACTGTAACACTTTTCAGTATAGAAAATAAATTATTCAAATAAGTTGAACGAAATACATACAATAAAACAAACATAATATATCATATTTACAACGTACGTGATTGTAAAGTTTGAAGTCATCAAATGTGGAAAATTAAAATTTAAAAAATACATTTATATGAATGTTGAACAGTGTATTTATAGTACATTCATGAAATATTACGTCAGAATAATTGTAACAAAAAGATTAACACACAACTAAAGAATTTCTATCAAGAATTATATAAAGATCTATAAAGAACAAAAATAACAAAACAACCGAGTCTATTAAAATATATTAGGTGTTAACATAAGTTGTGTGCGTTTTTTTTTTCAAATTAAAAATGAGCACCAAACGTAAAACAAAATGGTAAAGGCTATACGTCGTTTGAAAGAAAATTGTCTGCTCCACAAAATATTGTGTTTGCTTTTACGTTACATATATTATTTTATTTGATTACAAGCCTTCAAAATGAAATGTCAAGTAGACGAAAGGGAGCATTTTCGACACTTCCTTCTTTTCGCATTCAACCGAGGGAATAAAGCTGCCAAAGCTGCTCGCGATATTTGCGAAGTGTACGGTGAAGATGCTATGAATGAAAGGATAGCTCGTCGATGGTTTTTGCTTTTCAAAGATGGTAATTTCGACCTGAAAGACATGGAGCATTCCGGACGCCCAGTGGACTTCGATGAGGATCGCTTAAACCATATTATTCATAAAGATCCCCTTCAAACCACCGTAGAGTTGGCTGAGCAGATGAATTGTAGTCACATGACTGTATACCGCCATCTTAAATCAATGGAAAAGTCCAGAAGTTCGGCGCTTAGGTTCCACATGTTTTGAGTGAAAACAACAAAAATCAATTGTCGAACGTTGAGTGAAAACAACAAAGATCAATTGAAAATATCGCGAGCAGCTTTGGCAGCTTTATTCCCTCGATTAAACGCGAACAGAAGGAGGTGTCGAAAATGCTCACTTTCGTCTACTTGACATTCCATTTTGAAGGCTTGTAATCAAATAAAATAAAACACAATATCTTGTAAAGCAGAAAATTTTCTTTCGAATGACGCATAACATTTACCATTTTGTTTTACTTTTGCTGCTCATTTTTAAATTTAAAAAAACGGACACAACTTATGTTAACACCCAATACAATAGTATTCTAATAAAAAAATATTTGTAATGAATTTAATAATTTCATTATGACAGTATTAAATGAAATAAATTAACTATTTTATTAATTTCTCAATTATTATTTTTAAATTTACTAATTAGAGTTTTAAATAGTTTTGAAAAATGTTGATTTTACATTCTAAAGTAGGCTAAATATATGCAAAAACGCAAGAGACATCATTTACTGACCGCAACGAGAACAAACTGCAATATTTTTTTCAGTTAACTAAACGATTTATGTTACACAAAACATTGCAGTCACAATTGTATGGAATAAAATTTACGAATTATTTATTAATTTAGATACTCTATTGAAAACTATGAAATGGAAGAAATGTGTCAACAAAGTCTTCAGTAAAAAAAACCGGCTGAAACCCTTCGGAAATCGAATCCCTCGGGTTGGGAAACCCGCATCTTATTGATTATTTCGAATCGATTCAGTAGAGCGTAATATTGCTTATTTAGATACTTTATTGTAAAATATACAAAATCTCTTCCGACCAACCAGATAAGAATTACGCAGATAAATGCCAATTGCTGGGTGAAAGGGTACAATGATATTTTCAAAAAGAAAACTGAAAGATAAAGTATTCAAAAAAAAGAACAAAAAAAAAAGGAGAAACAAATTATTTGCACATGTCACCAAAGTTTGGAAAAGGAGAAGGAAGGTGGAAAAGCATTCGAATATAGGAGTTATGGAGGAGAATCTAATTTCGTCATTAAGTGAGATGTAATATTTTTAAGTCGCTGTTTGAAACGAGATATTAAGATGTTTTAAACATAGAATTATAAAATCTCGCTTTGATAGACTTGTGAAAGAATAATAATAATAATAAAATAACAATTTATATAGCGCTGTTTAGAGAACAGACTACCCTTAAGGGCACTATATTTAATACATTTGACAGATTAAAAATATTACAAAATAAATACGTTGAGTGTAAGGAAAAGAAGGCAGCGGCCATTGGATTAGGCACTTCCCCATATCTGTGTTTGTTTCCAGAAACATATTTTGTAAGAAAAACGCAGTAAACTTACCAATGGAAGACGATCTACAAATAAACGATTCGGCTTAAGGTGGAGTGTAGTGTATGTGTCTAGTGTTCATAACAAAACAACTAAGTAGAAGTTAAATGGTAACCATAAAAGGAACGAATCCACATTTAAACGACATTGCTACAAAGCTAATAAATTTTATACTTAGTTCATCATAACACTTACAAATGAGGTACAAAGAAAATTGATGACAGACTATGTAGTGGGCTCTTGGAACATGATTGGAGCCGTGAAGATGGGAGCGTGGCAGCGCTGGGTGCTCCACGCCCCGGCACGAGCAATTACAAGCGGTCCACAGCAATAAATTTCCGCTCAGGGAGATGGGCGGTAGTGCCAGAGGTCAATGTGGCCCTTCTCTGGATGACAAGTCGAAAGAGAGAGAGAGAGAGAAAATAAAGGAAATGGATTGATTGTTTGGCTGGAGAATATGTAAATAGCATATTTATAAACAAACATCCAAAAAAAAGCCCCAAAATACGATGTACAAATAAAGAAATACCAAATTAATGCTGGCAGAAGGAGACGACGACAAAGACTGCTAAACATTCGTTAATGTTGTGTAACCACGACAAGTACGAGTACTTTCAATCGATTCCGGATCGATCTTCGATTTTGCCCATCAATATTGATTTTACATACATACTATATATACTTATAACGCCGTTTCCCTATCCGGGCTAACAGAAAGGAGAGAGAGAGCGCCGACTTATCTACCGCGACACATATATTTCGCCTCTTCTATATTCATTCAGCTTCTACGATTCCTCTAACATTTTAATTTTTTTTTTAAATATCGTCCACTTGATCCAACCATACTTCCTCGGTTTCCCTCTACGACTTTTCATTTAAAATTTGCACTGCATATTTGTTTTGTTATACTAAAAAAATGTAGCATGGTTCCTGTGACGTTTCACAAATTTGCCCCAATACTACCAATTGCGACGTTCGTCAAAAGTGACTACGTTAGTCTGCATTGGCTAGAGATGGGGTAAACCAAGGGTGGCCAACCCGCGGCCCGCGGGCCGCGTGCGGCCCGCTGGGTGTCTACTTGTGGCCCGCGGAGCATATGCACACATTTTTTTCTTTTAGTGTACATAAAACCACCTAAAAAACATTCTATCGTGCGTAGTTCGTATCATATCCCATATATGGAAGGAATTTAAAACAAAGCCAATATGCTTGATATGCAATAATTATGTTTCTGTCTTGAAACAGTATAACATTAAACGGCATTATGAGGCTAAACATGCAAATAAGTTTGATAAGTACGAAGGGCAATGTTGACAAGACCAAGAATTAAAAAGAAAACTTTCTGCACAACGTCGGATATTTACTAGAGCGGCTCAAGAGTCAACATGCTATGTAAAAGCTAGTTATGCAGTAGCCATGATACTAGCAAAAAAAACAAAGCCATATTCAGATGGCGAAATGGTTAAGGAATGTTTGGAGAATGTCGTTGAAATTCTATGCCCTGAAAAGAAAACGGATTTTTCAAAAATAAGCCTGTCTCGTCAAAATATTACTAGGCGTGTGGACGATATTGGAAAACATATTGAAAATAATTTGAAAAATCGAGCATCCAAGTTTACATTTTTTGCTCTAGCATTGGATGAAAGCACATACCTAACAGATACCGCCCTAGTGACGATTTTTTATCAGGGGCGTTGATGTCCATTTTAACAAAATAGAAGAATTAGCGGCACTGTATCCACTTAAAGACAATACTTGCTCACGATATTTGTTAGGAGCTGTTACATCGACATTGAATCGCTTTTCGTTACAACTCAACAACCTATCGGGCTTAACAACAGATGGTGCTCCAGCAATGGTTGGGAAACACGAAGGTTTAGTAAAATTGAATGAAAATGAGGCCTGCAAAGTTGGTAATACTTTGATGCTAAATTTTCATTGCATTATTCATCAGGAGTCCCTTAAAATGGATCATGTCACGAAGGTTGTCATCAAGTCAACAGTGAACTTTATTAAGTCGAAGGGGTTGAATCATATGCAGAAGTAAGATGGCCGACCCATGCCAAAATGTTGAAAAGAGTGTTTGATTTGAAGCAAGAAATACAATCATTCTTCGCAAGCAAGTCAAAAAGAATCCCAGAATTTGAAGACGAGGAGTGGGTTAGCGACTTTGCATTTCTGGTTGATATAGTTAGCCACCTAAATGTTGTTAATACTCATCTACAAGGGAAATATCAACTAATAAATAACATGTATGATCTTATTTCCGCATTCCAAATGAAACTTGGGCTTTGGGAACAACAGTTAAGGACAAAAATCTTCACTCACTTTCCTACATTATTATTGCAGCCAGACGTTGCACAAATGGCGGCGGATAAATACGCTTCGTTGATATCCGACTTGAACTTGGAATTTGAAAACCGATTTCAAGATTTTAAAAGGCATCGTGTGCTTTTTGCTGTATTGGCAACGCCATTCTCCGTAGACGTGAATTTATTGCCAGGAATTTTACAAATGGAACATTGTGAAATGTGTTGTGATGCACTGTTAAAGGAGAAATTCAATCAGGATGGTTTGGAAGAGTTTTACAAAACATATTTGGACAAGGAGAAATATCCTGCATTTTACAAACATGCTCTATCGATGATTTCGCTATTTGGAAACACTTAAACGTGTGAACAGCTTTTTAGTCGAATGAAGCATATTAAACCTCAAATGAGAACACGAATCACTGATGAGCATTTGAAAAACTGTTTGCGTGTAGCAACAACATCAACCATTATCAACATTGATGCACTTATTTCTGACAAACAAAATCAGACGTCTCACTAAAATTTATTATATTTTGTTTATTTTTTATTATTATTTTTTGTATTGCCTAACTCTAATCTAATAAATATGTTTGATTCTCATTTTTGTTATATCTTCTTAAAAAAACAATATGTTTCTTGTTTGCTTTGAATAATAAAAGAAATTTTGTTGTATGGCCCGGTAGGAAATCTCATTTTTTAAATCTGGCCCGGCTGCTGAAAAGGTTGGCCACCCATGGGGTAAACGATAATTGGATTTTCGATTTTTTTATACATAAAATTAAATGTTCGTAATTAGTATCAATTCACAGTGGATCTTGCCCTATTTAAAGATAGATACAAATCATACAATACATTAGAAAGTCAGTATGTATAATGAAAATTAGGAATTAAAACGCCAATTTAGAGAAAAACCATTTTTCGATTTATAGAAAAACGATTCGATTTGTAAAAAAACCGATTTCACCCCATCCCTTTGAGACATGACATATCAAACGTCACAGGGATCATGCTACATTTTCTTGAGTATAGTACTTATTAATTTTACGAATTTGTATTTTTCTGATCTCAATATATGATCCAGATAGGCAAACTTATGTTTTTTTATGATATTTAAGAGCTCTCGTTCCGCACATGCTCGGCGAATTATCACGGTGTTTGAGATACGATGGCACTAAAAAAATCTGTGACGTGTGACGAATACCGATGACTCTCTCCGTGGTTGCAGTCCTAAGACTGGTTTGCAGCAATTTCAACTCTTCTCCTCCATTCCTCCCTGTCCTGTGCGGCTCTTTTTAAATATGTATATGTTGAGCAGCGCACGTCCACCAACAGGTCCTCCAGGTACTCTCGGCGTGGGCGTCCCCTAGAGTTTGTCCCCTCGGTCATACCCTCCATTATGACATGCAAGAAGCCCTCTTGTCGTATTATATGACCGATCCATCTTGCACGCCTTTCGGACAGGATCCTGAGCAGGTGCCTTCCTCCTTCGATTCGTTGGAGAACCTCTTCATTTGTGATGCGGTCTCTCCAGGAAATTCCTAATAGTCTTCTATAGGACCACATCTCAAAAGCCTCTAGTTTTCGTCTATCTCTTTCGGATAGGCACCATGTCTCGCAGCCGTACATCAAGATACATAGGTCTTGATGAGGAGTATTCTCAGTTTTAGGTCTATATTATTTGATTCTATTATTTTCGACCTTTTATTAAATGCAAGTCTAGCCTGATGTATACGGCTGTCGACCTCGCTCTTGGACCGACCGTCCCATGTTATTTTGCTCCCGAGGTAGACAAACTCCTTGGTGTTCTTTAGTGGTTTACCCAACATCACTATTCTCATCTGGTGTTGCGCTCGGCCTACAGTCAGCAGCTTTGTTTTGTCTTTATTTATCTTCATACTGTAGTTATTTTGAAGAATGCTTTCCATAGTTGTTAAGGCCTCTTGTAGTTCCTCTTCACTTTCAGCAACCATAGCAATATCGTCAGCGAACCTTATCATATCCACCTTTTGCCCGTGTATCTTTACACCTTCTCTGTGACTCATTCTCTCTCTCAAGTCGTCAATCGCGCTCTGTATATAGGCGTTAAAAACCGATGACAAACACAGAATACTCTTTCCTGTGAATCCAGATAATTATTATGTCATGGTGGTCTCTTTAGATGATACTCGTAAGCCGCTAATCAAACAAGTTCTAAGCAAAGGAAGCAATAACATGGTCTTGTCTTTAAGTGCGTTGATTTCTCGTGGATAGTGAATTTACGATAGACATTATGGAGTAATGATACGCGTGCAAATGTACAGTGTACAAACATTATCCTTCAGAAGTGATTCTCTTTCCAATTCGCATCCGCCATTGCGGAGCGGAAGACAGGCCACGATTTCACTAGCACCATGATTACGGGCAAGGTCGGAAGTGTTTTCCACCAGCATTCTGTCCGATAGCGCCGATAGCGAAATGTTAAATCGGCAACCAGCTGACAGAGGTGTATTTTTAACGGATTCTGTCATTTTATATTATTGAAATAGATCGTATAGTAATATTCCAGTCATTTAGTTTATCACAGTAGAAATGGGCAGGTTATAATTTAGTTAAAACTGACGAAAAATCAATCAAGCGCCACTGGTACTCAAAGAAGAACATATCTCGTCACCGAAGAATTAAAATTATTAATAAATTAAAACTATATATAGTCCACAACAGTATTTTAGTACCAACTTTGATGTGCGGTAGTGAAACGTGGACGTTAAAAAATAATGAGAGGAGCCGAATAAACGCTGTAGAAATGCAATGCGTGCACTTAGAATACAACAGAATTGAAAAAAAAATGGAAAGGCAGAATTAACATGTTAAGTTTCAGATTTCAGACCCATTTTCATATTTTCAACTCTAAAAATATTTGAATAGCAAAAATACGGAACGAAATGATAAGGGATGAATGTTAATTAAAGGCTGATGTGTTTAGTAAGATGAAGAAGAGCACTTCGAGATGGTTTGGGCACGATAAACGAATTAATTAAGAAATACTAAGGAAAGTATGGTTGGATCAGTGAATGAAATGTTGAAATGAGGAAATATAAAACGAGAAATCTTAAAAGTTGTATGGATGTAGAAAAGACGAAAGATGTGTGTCGAGATATGAAAGTCTGACACTCTATTCTCTCTGACTACCCCACGGCGTGATGGTATGTAATATATACAATTATAATATATGTGGGTATTCAAGTTAGATGAAATCATCATCATCATTGTCAACCAGGGTCGATCCACTGCTGGATGAAGGTCTCCCCAAGTTGACTCCAAACAGTTCGGTCCTTTGCTCGCCGATGCCACGTGATGCTGCCATGCTTCCTGATTTCGTCCATCCAGCGTACCTTCGGTCTTCTTCTAGGCCTTTGCTACCCCAACACCAATAAACGTAGATGGAAAGCCGCTAGAACTTGTCCAGGAATATGTGTATCTAGGCCAACTTATTTCCTTTGTAGGTGGCATATCGGAGGAAATAGCACGAAGGACAAAACTGGCGTGGAGCTCATTTGGACGTTTGAACAACATCTTCAAAAGTAATCTCCCAATATCCTTGAAGCGAAGGGTCTACAACCAGTGCATTCTTCCAGTACTTACGTATGGCTGCGAGACATGGACGCTCACAGTAGATGAAATAATTCGACTTATATTCAAATGATCTTCTTCTCGCAATACATTCTTGGTCTGTGTTTTTTTATTTTACTCCTGAATGTGGACTGCCAGCTATCCCTCTATCTCTTTGGGGGCCTCCGTGGTGATTGGCTTACTATAAGGTAATTATGAGAAACCATAAGGGGAATCCGTGTATTGATTCTTTGAATAAAATCTCGCCAATAATGCCTTCTCTAATTTCCACATCTTACGATGTCATCGGTTTAACACATTCTTTTTATTTATGTATTTCATATTCTGCCTCTGAATACATGACCAGTTTATACGAGTATACTCGTATATTCATTTCTGATGTTCTAACGAGTGCCTTCATTCATATGGTATCTGCTCCTGTTTCAATACTATGTCATTATAGATCTAATACATGTTTTATATAGGGTGTTAACATAAGTTGTGTCCGTTAATTTAAAAATGAGCACCAAAAGTAAACAAAATGATAAGTGTTATACGTCATTCGAAAGAAAATTTGCTGCTCTACAAGATATTGTGTTTGCTTTTACGTTACATAAATTATTTTATTTGATTTGATTACAAGTCTTCAAAATGGAAAGTCAAGTAGACGAAAGTGAGCATTTTCGACACCTCCTTCTGTTCGCGTTCAATCGAGGGAATTAAGCTGCCAAAGCTGCTCGCGATATTTGCGAAGTGTACGGTGAAGATGCTATGACTTAAATGACAGCTCATCGATGGTTTTTGCGTTTCAAAGACAGTAATTTTGACCTGAAAGACATGGAGCGTTCCGGACGACCAGTGAACTTCGATGAGGACCGCTTAAACCATATTATTCATTCTTACTTGACATTCCATTTTGAAGGTTTGTAATCAAATAAAATAATATATGTAACAATGTAACGTAAAAGCAAACACAATATCTTGTAAAGCAATGACGTATAACCTTTACCGTTTTGTTTTACTTTTAGTGCTCATTTTTAAATTTAAAAAAAAACGGACACAACTTATGTTAACACCTAATAGATCATAACTTTATTTTCCATTGCCATGTACATATATTCCATATACTATTTTTGTGGCTTCCAGTAAATCAGATGTTTTATTCACCTTTATAGTAATTTTATTATATATGATAATAATTATTTATATGATGATAACAGCACAGTCGAAATCCTCAACAAATATTAAAATTTATAGACACATTTGATCGTATGTTTGATACATGATTCAAATAAATCGATACATAATCACAAAATCAATTGTATTTCTAAATACCGAGTTAGTTTACGCGGAATCAACTTTTTTTCGCAAGTTATCCTTAAATTAAAATTCCGGACTTATTGAAGAGCGTGTCCGGGAGACAACATTGTTTTCAGTTCAGCAGTCAAACCTTCGGGTTTAGAACCTCTGGAATAAACATGGAACTCGCGGTTCGTTGTTGAATGTGTTGGCATCACTATCCGTTCGGGATGTGCGAGTATTGTTACCAGACGAACTCTTTTACCAGACTGACACATTTTTTTTCGGGTGCCATCGGGAATTTATTTATTTTCTCAAAACAGGTTTAGCCCAATTACTTTGAGAAATACAAGAAATGTTAACATTAAAAATAAAGAAAAATTATACAGAATAAAAAAAATTATATAAAATAAATTTTTTTGTATATGCATACACATATACACACAAACATACACATATATTAAGAGGCACTTAAGTACGTTGGTGAGTGCTTTCTAACGCGCTCAATCTTAGAAGAAAATTTACTTTTGCTTTTGGTAATGTGATATGATATATGTCAATATCCGAAACAGTCCCGTTCAAAAGAGTTAAGGCTCTTCCAACAGGCATAGCGGGTGGAAGACCCGTTCTCGCGTATGTTATTGAGAACAGTTCTTGCCAGCGCAGTCTAGTGTAATTGTTAGGAACATTTAACGCTACTCTTTGTAGTAATGGTGGACAACTCACAACTCCTCGAACGAGTTTGACAACGTATACCAGGAGACGAATCGAAGCTGAAACCCCATCGTGGAAGTCAATAATCTTACAACTAGACTTAATTATAGGTCTAATACGTGTTTTATATTAGGTGTTAACATAAGCTGTATCTGTTTTTTTCAAATTTAAAAATGAGCACCCCAAAAGTAAAACTAAATGGCAAATGTTATACGTCATTCGAAAGATAATTTTCTGCTCTACAAGATATTGTGTTTGCTTTTACGTTACATACTATATATTATTTAATTTAATTACAAGCCTTCAAAATGGAAAGTCAAGTAGACGAAAGTGAGCATTTTCGACTCCTGTTAAGGCCCTTCCAACAGACATAGCGGCTGGAAGACCCGTTCTTGCGTATGTTATTGAGAACAGTTCTTGCCGGCGCAGTCTAGTGTAATTGTTAGGAACATTTAACGCTAATCTTTGTAGTAATGCTGGACAACTCACAACTCCTCGAACGAGTTTGACAACGTATACCAGGAGACGAATCGAAGCTGAAACCCCATCGTCGAAGTCAAGAATCTTACAACTAGACTTAACTACAGAATCAGCTTAACCTTTTTTTCAATTAAAGTAACTAACACAAAAGCAGTTTCAAATAACGTTATCCTATCTCGAATATCAGATTTCAAGTGATGGAACTCACAGAATAATGCCCAAAAGAGCTTTCTGCCCTGCTGAGCGTATAGTTTTTTTTATGAGCAATGAGTCCATAGGCCACAACATAACATATACCAATGCAGACATTTATACAAAGATCTTGAACGTGACATTCAGGTTTCACTCTACACCTAAACGTTGATGGCTCATCGCGCAACTAACGTGCTGTTATTTTTTCATTGTTAAAACACGTACAAGGATCATGTCTGTGACATCTGCGAATCGGACTGTTTTCTCAGATATCATATAATCGACGTGAAGAAGCACTTCAAGGTCTATGCTGGAAAAACGACAGGATCTTCAACTACGATGCCAGTGAGGTGGAAGAGGAGATGCAGAGCTTTGCTGCTAACCAATCCCCAGGATTGAAACTGTAGAAGAAGAATCATTAAGAAAGGCCACAAAAAAGTATGCATGGATCAAATCAAATAAATGATATTTTTAAAAGAGGAAATGTAAAAATCTTCAAAGAAATCGTACGAGTTGTTTGTATCAGGTGTATGAATGTAAAAGAGGCGAAACATGTGCGTCTCGGTAAAAAAATATGTTGCTTTGTTTTCTCTGCCTACCTCGACAGAAAAACGAGGTGGTAGTATATATGTATTACTAGAGAAAGTGATGTTAAAAAATAAATTATGATGAAACTCAGTTTAAGAATACAATATTTCGTAAATATTATTGAACTGGGCGGAGAAGTTCATCATACTCGTACATACTATAAATTGTGTGTGATGATAATCCCAACATACTCGTACATACTATATATTGTGTGTGATGATAATCCCAACATACTCGTACATACTATATATTGTGTGTGATGATAATCCCAACATACTCGTACATACTATATATTGTGTGTAATGATAATCCCAACATACTCGTACATACTATATATTGTGTGTGATGATAATCCCAACAGAAAATAACAATATTTAGTTATGTCACCACCGCACACGGTACGTCTTCCGTGGTTGCAGTCCTAAGACTGGTTTGCAGCAATTTGAACTCTTCTCCTCCATTCCCCCCTGTCCTGTGCGGCTCTTTTTAAGTCTGTGTATGTTGAGCAGCGCACGTCCACCAACAGGTCCTCCAGGTACTCTCGGCGTGGGCGTCCCCTAGAGTTTGTCCCCTCGGTCATGCCCTCCATTATGGCATGCAAGAGGCCCTCTTGTCGTATTATATGACCGATCCATCTTGCACGCCTTTCGGACAGGATCCTGAGCAGGTGCCTTCCTCCTTCGATTCGTTGGAGAACCTCTTCATTTGTGATGCGGTCTCTCCAGGAAATTCCTAATAGTCTTCTATAGGACCACATCTCAAAAGCCTCTAGTCTTCGTCTATCTCTTTCGGATAGGCACCATGTCTCGCAGCCGTACATCAAGATACTCCATACATAGGTCTTGATGAGGAGTATTCTCAGTTTAAGGTCTATATTATTTGATGGTACGGTGGTATTTGATGGCACGGTACGTAGTTTGATGTTATTAGCGGTAAGCACTTTATCCTTTGTCATGGCGATTAGCACTTGGTCGCAGAGGTTTTAGTTTTTTTAACCCAAGGTACCAAGGTCTTCCTCTATTATCTAAAATCGTTAATATTTCTAATGGGAATTAGTTGAATCAATAATGGATACGCTTTCAGCAAAAAAATACTCTGAACGACAAATAAAACTGAAATATATATTTTACAATATTATAAAAAGTCCATATACATATTTTTTTATGAGAAAAAGTCTTAGAACGCAAGTTAGAAGCAAACTGGTATTTTTTAATATTTACATCTTTCAAAACACATATCATATACTCGTAAACATCTGAAAAACAAGCTGAAAAACATCTGGAGTCCCCGTGGCTGGGTTCGCCCTATATTGGTGGGGTGTATTTTGGCTGAGGGGATGCTATTAGATGAGCCCAGACCTTTTGACAGCTTCTGTGTTTGATGTATTGTCTGCAATTTATGTGTTTTAGAAGTGTTATTCAGGTGTGATCTTGTACATACTATGTTGCTATCAATAAACCTAAACCTAACCTAAAGTATGTGACCAAAAAATAATGAAGTGTAAAAAAGGGGTAGATCGAATTGAAGAAGATTTATTAACTCAAATTTATTAAATTCGATCTTTAATTACAGAAATTATGTTTTAAAATTATTTTTAAAATAGTATTAGGTATGTATTGTACCATTTTGAAATCCTGACTAAACAGTCCATCTTTTGATGTAACTTGCCAGGTTAGCGTAGTGGATTATTTTTATCCACTACGCTAACCTGGCAAGAAAAAATAAAAAATATTAATTTTTATGATCGGACAAAAACATTTTTTTTTTCGAACGTGCAGTTTTTTTTTTGTTTTATATCTGACTCCGACTAATAGCAGGGTTATCCAGGATTGCGATACAACCATTAAAATTATAAAATATGGCAATTTGTAGTCACAGTATACAAACATTCGGCTCAGGGTAGCTACTTTCACAATTTTCGAAGAAATGCCTATAACTCGAAAAGTATAAGGCTTTTTCAAGATTTAAAAAAAAATTCTGAACCGTCATAAGCTGGCCTCTTCCTCGATACCGGCATGAAGTTGACCTTTGGGTCACCCTGTATACAAATATTTTTTAAATATGTTTTCATTATATTATATAATATACAGATGACAAGTTAAGTTAATTGCTGCTTCAAATCGATATGTGTATGGATCATTTAATAAACTGCCAGTGGGATGGTTTCCTTTAACAGAAAACAGTTCAAACTATTGAATAGACTGACCGAGTCGGCTCTTAAGACGAGCCTTTGTCAAAAGTGACCTTACAGTGATATTACACAAAACATGGAATGCCATTGTGTGGATTTGCGTATTAAAATATTTTTTTCTGACAAGTCTAATTTTTCAAAGTGCGGACGCCAAATCCGACAAGTGAACAATTTGTTTTTCTAGGAATTACGCAGCATTAAAGACGCTGGGGGGCACGAGACGATAATTTTCATAATAAAACATGCAAACATATATAATATCACGTCTAATTATGAAGATTTACTTGAATCCGTGTTGGAAGCATCTAATTATTCTATTATTTTTTTTACATGATATCCGCTTCAAGTTGCATGCAGCGATCTATATACTCGTACCTGCCAAATGATAAAAAATGAACCCCGCACCATCTTAATCATCGCTCAAAAAATAATAATAAGCAGAAAGAAAAACAGTTTGAAGTCGTTCGTTTAGTTATTGTATTATATATAGGAGACTCTCCGCGAAGGAGCCTTTAGATAGGAGACTCTCCGCCAAGGCACCTTTAGATAGGAGACTCTCCGCCAAGGCGCCTTTAGATAGGAAACTCTCCGCCAAGGCGCCTTTAGATAGGATATTCTCCACCAAGGCGCCTTAGATAGGAGACTCTCCGCCAAAGCGCCCTTACTCAGGATTTAAACCCACTATTATTGACGGATTAAAAATATAACGAAAAAAAAACAAGTTGACTTTAAACATAGGAAGGTAGTAACTGCGGCAATAAGATTAGGTGCGTCCTCGCATATGCATATGTTCAGAAAAACATATTTGGTAAGAGAACTATAGAAAATTAACCACGGGAAGGCGAACTATAAAACAAACCTATTTAGATCTCCAATAAGTGATAGTAACACATTTGACTTTAGACGGACTGTGATTAAGGACGAATGATAACTTAAGGCTGACGTGTTCAGTAAGACGAAGAAGAGCGTTCTAAGATGGTTTGGGCACTTGGGACGAATGAATGAAGAAAGACTAACAATATAAATATACAGTGCAAATGTGAATGGAAGGGGTGGTAGAGGAAGACAAACGAAAGTATAATTGGATCAAGTGAATATTTTGAAAGAAGGAAAAGTAAAAAGGATGAGAAAGCGTAGAAGATATATGAGAGTGTATGGATGTGAAAGATCTCGATATAGAAAAGTCTAGCGATCTGTTCTTTCTGTTTACTCCAGCTAACAAACGACGTGATGACACGTATGTATATACATATGCAGTTCAACTTGGTGGACATATTGCAATGTGCCTATCTCATCCCACCAACAAGAAAGATGTTTAACCTTTCCCTTCCTGTGCTAAAAAATCCGCGCGTTGCGGTGCTGTGTATTCAATACACATGTAAAAATGAGCTATTTAAAATCGGAATAATAAGAATATTCATAGCCAATCGCTTAAATTATTAAAATATGAAGTCAAAAGTGATAATATTTGAAATTTAATTGCTGAAAACATGAAAAACACATCGACCGATGTTCACAAATGGGTGAAAAGACCATTTCAAACGAATGCCCGAAAGCTACTGAAGCGAGAGAAGCGAACGAACTAAGATTCTATTTCTTGCGCTCCCATATATCAAAGTAGAGTGAGAGTGAGACTTGAATAGCGTCGCTTCCTCACCCATACTGTTTTTTTAGAATTAATATACGTACGTGACACGCTGGCACACGTTTGATTGTATTGGTGAATTTATTCCCGATTGTCACAAAATATCTCTGATATGGCCGATAAGTGCTAATTATCACTAATATTATTGTTTTCATTCAATGCGTAAATGTATTACGGAGGAATACCTAAAATTTGAACCCGATGTTTATTATATTTATAGAGATATTAACGTTTTTAGATGTGTACTAGTTACACATCATAGGGAAGGAAGGGTTAAAAGGCTTTAAGTTAAACACCAGACTAGAATCATTTTTAGAAAAATCTGGAAAC
This sequence comes from Odontocerum albicorne, assembly GCA_949825065.1. Lineage (NCBI taxonomy): Eukaryota > Metazoa > Arthropoda > Insecta > Trichoptera > Odontoceridae > Odontocerum > Odontocerum albicorne. The sequence continues at coordinate 4,417,264 of OX463840.1, read as the reverse complement.
TACCTATAAATGGTGAGATACAAGTTAAAAAAACTTGAAATGTTCCTAAAAAAACATTATCCCTAGGGTCTGAACACCCTTGAACCGGCCCTATACCCATCATTGGGATTTTATTGGGCATAGTTATCAGACAATCACAAGATCCATAATAGTAAATAAAATTAAACACAAAAAAACAGTGCAGTGCCCGGCAAAGGGGGGCGGAAGAAATGGCTTTCGGGGGTAGTATCGTAAATACAACATATAACGTTTCTACCCTTTTAAGGCGTTTGTAGGTGGCTGGGCCAAACAGAGGCATCGACAAAAAAAAAATACGGGACATATCTTTACGAAAAACTCGAATGTTGGAAAATATTGTTCGTTTAGTAGCTTTCGTATTATTTAGTTCAAACCTATGAAATTTGTACGAGGACTAGAGGACGAACACTGTTCAGAGCCACAGAGGTAAATAACCTTCGGAATAAATAATTAATATTTTGAAATATTACGGATCGGAATAAATAATTCTTCTTCTTCCCAGTGTCATATCAGATCCCCCCAACGTTGAATATCACTTGAGAGTTGACATATTTTTCCCCGGCAGCCCAAAAAAGATCTCCAACACCCCTTATGCCAGTGCAATCACGTATATTGCGGAGCCAAGAGATTCGCCTCCTGCCAACACCTCTTCGGCCTTCTATTTTGCCTTGGATGATCAGGTGCAGTAATTTGTACTTTGCTCCTCTAAGTAAATGACCCAAGTAGTAGTCCCTACTAATACAGCTGTGGTATTTTATTACACAGCTGTATTAGTAGGGATTGACGTTATTATTGGAATAACAAAGAAATTTATTGTTAAATATAGTATATATTCTTTATTAAAGTATTATAAAGATATATTAATAAAATATTATAAAGATATACTATTATGAAGATATACTCGTACATTAAAATTGAACATTACAAAGATATATTACCTATTAAAAAACAAAACAAAAAAAAAACTTATAAAATATTATATATTTAACGACACCTATAAGCATACCTATAAATGGAGCAAAGTCCTAATTATAAAAAAACATATCATACAAAATAACCAAAATTATTCCAAGTCACATAAAGCCAGCTTTTTACACTAATTTTAATCTACGGAAACTCTTATTTAATGGGAAAGGCAAAAATTGAATACTTGCAACAGTGGTGTGTATATACTTTTATGTGCTGACTGTGATAATTTCAATATAGGAAAGACAGGAAGATCCTTTGAAAAGAGATTATTTCGTAACAAATCCTCTAATTTATTCTGAAATGGCTAATCATTGTCACCGTAAAAACCATACTTTTTCTATCGATGATGCCAAATTCTTACATATCAGTAGTAACGGAAATAAATTGGACAGATTAGAGGCCCTAGAAATTTCTAAGTCAGTACATCGATCCGAACATCTGGTGAACAGTTATGTCCCAAAAAACTCTCCGCTCTTGGCCGAAATTGTCCCATGCCTCCCTCACCCCTCAGCCCCCAACCGTTGAAACGTGTATATCGGTACCAGTTCGAACAGCATTTAGTCTCGTTTGTGCTCCCCTAAAGATGAGGTGAAAGCCTTGAAACCGGTAGGGTTATACCGTTACAAAAAAGTAGAATAAACAGTGTTTGATAAAAATAAATTACGATATATTACGTTTCCCTCAAAACTATTTTGTTAAACAATTATATGGTTAATTGGAAATTGTCATTTAGCATTACATTCGCCACATCGTATATGTACATTTAAAGTATTAAATAGATAAATGAAATTGATTTTTTCAGTGGTATGTAATTTTAAATCAATTATTTCTTGAATATGAAGGTATAGGATACCTACGTCCCTAAATAAATAATTGTCAAACATAATTTGTTGTCAAAATAAATTGTAAACATACAGGGTCAACGACCGATGAATCAACCTCTGAACAATCTACAATTGTCACTACTAGAAACGTCAATGTGTACTCACAAATGGTATTTACGCTTTGTCTCGCCGTTTTGACAAATAAAATATCCTACCCACTACACTGTTCGCAACGTCTGCATACGCCTTGTCATGCACAGGAGTGAGATGGGGATATACGGCTGACGCATTCACGCGCCCCGTTCTGAAAATCTATATATACCTACTTATCGTTGAATAAAGAGCACTTATTGTTAACATATTATTCACTTGACCATTCATCGCTGTTTACTATTTATCGATTATTCACTCTCACTTTTATCGCATTCCTGAATTTTGTATTTTATTTTAAATACAAACAAATCAAGATCATCACGACGTATCAAATTAAGCATCACGCTAAAAAGGTAATACATATTTCGATTTCTAACAAATAATTCTTGAGTTAACAAGGATTTGTACAACGATGTTCTTTACACCTGAAAAGGAAAGGCTTGGAATAGAGCAGGTAGAATTCTAATCCCAGTCCTCGACGGTTGTGCTATATATCTTCCCGGATCCTTTTTTGTTCCCTGTCACGACCCGCGTGTAATTACATTTTTTTACAATACCTACGCATGAGTTTAACCGAAGAGAAAAAATAAAACGGATTTTAATGACCCAATAAAGTTTATTACGGCTATTTACCAAATAAACCTTTCTTCCTTCTTTCTCCTTTCGACACTTTATCATTTATTTGGCGAATTATGAAACTCAGTTAAACAGCAGTCAAATGGTTAACCCACTGCATTGACAGTTCTGTTGAGATGAAAATATAACGCTGCAAGATTTAGTTTAGTTATAATCTCGGTGCATGAACACTTTGTTAAAGTGACAAGTTATCAAATTATATCGCGAGACATTAGGTATATATTCTATAGACAGGATATATTTTGTTACACACAAGGGATTATAGCAATTACTGAACTGTTAAGCCATGTTCCTATTTGGATAGGCAGATATAACAGATCTCTACTTCATTCTATCCCGGTACACATCTTTCGCTTCTGCCACGTCTATAAACCTCGTTATGTATAGGCAGCGGCGGCTGGTCTCGAGGTGCGTTGGTGCGCTGAACCGGATAAATGATTCGCAATAATTAAATTATATATTCGCAAACATGACTTCCAAACATGTTAAATTTTTATTTATATTAAATATGTATAGGAATACTGAGAAATAGTACGAGTATTTTTATTTATAGTGAAAATTCAAAAAAAATAAAGTAAAATTTAAAAAAACATTCCTTTCAAATTGACCGGCCAAGTTTGCCAATACTACGGGAGCGATCTCCAATACGCACCGGCCAAGTTTGCCAATACTACCAGACGGAAATGCAGATTCGTATAGGGCAGACAGAGACATACAGTAAACCGTGAAACAGCGATATTTCATATTCGCTCAACGTGTCGAAGTGCGTTGGTGCGCTGAGCACCAACGCACCTTGAGACCAGCCGCCGCTGTGTATAGGTATACTTTCCTATTATAAAGGTGTTTCATCCTTCTCTCTTTCAAAATTTAATTAATTTGGTCGTGTCACGGATTACTAGATCTTCCCACATTTCTTATACCATCTATTATTTGAAGAAATTATTTTTGTGAATATTTAATCGTTCATTCTTTCTATTTAACCATGTCAATATCTCTTTTTTCATCGTAAGCATTGCATCTTATATCAATCCACATTCTTTCTGAATGACTTTATTCTGCCATACAATGTTTTTCTGCAAATTCTTATAGAACAGTGCTCAAATGATGGTCTGCGGACCGATTCAGTAGCACTGAAGCCGCAACTTGAGTAAGGTCTAAGTATTTGCATAGTGTATTTCTTTGAATTCAATAAAACTATACCTACAAAACCTTTTTTAACACCTGCCTTATTTTGAAAAAAAATTAAGCCGGTCCCTAAGTAACACTGAAATACATACGTGTATAGCAGTCCACTCCATTATCAAGTTTGAGTAGCACGGTTATAGAAGATTGTGTATGACGAGATGTATGAATACATTGTATTGTATTACACTTTCGTTGTATACAGTACAACCTGGTGGGTTTACTGTCATGAGGCAATCTCTTTCAACCAACTATAAGATTTCAAAGATACCTTAAGTGAAAATCAGACTGGAAGTATTTGTAAAAAAAATATGGGTTTAGCGGGATTAGAAACAGCAGCCTCCGGGTTGGGAGACAGGTATCTTACCAACTAGACCATGGAGTTTATCATGTAAAAAGCTTTTGTTCTATGCAAAGCACCTAGATGTTTCTTCAATTATATCCGGATCAAGTAAAATTATGTTTGAATTGTTTATGCCTCTTATTTATTTATTTAACACTTTTATTGCAAATACAATCTGGCGGGATTATTGCCAGGCGGCAATCTCTTTCAACCAACCAGACAAAAGTAAACGAAGCAAGTTACGTGGTCACATAAATCATTCAAATGACTATCCATTCCCACGAAATCCATAAACATATACGTGAGCACATGCCCACGAACCCCACAAAGACGGACAGTCACCCGAACATTCTTTTTCATATAAAGTGAGATATCATCAATCAAAAAGAAAGGAAGGGATAGTGGAGAGGAAAGGAAAAGAAAAATCAGGAATGGAACACGTTATTTTACTGACTAGAAATTAAGAGGTTTTTCAGTCGCTTCTTAAAGCATGCCAGGGACGGAGCGAGTCTTTTATTGGTTTGTAACTGATTCCAGAGTCTCACTGCATGTACAGTAAAGGACGACGTAAAGAAAGAGGAGCGGTGAACTGGAAAGGCCAATAAACAATCTCTGTTTGAGCGTAGCGCTAATCCATGATTGGATATTCTTAACGTCCATATCAGGTATAAGGGGCATCAATGTTTCAAAATGGATTATAAACTATTAATTAATTAATGTTGAAATAAATGCTAATAATATAATAAACAAACTCGGTACCTTACAATAGAATTCCATGGTAAATATTTGATCAATTTCTAATTCAGAAAAACCCAATTGTGTAAGATTATCATCAAGGCTTTCATTTCATGTCAAATGAAACGAGTAATAAGATTAATGCTAACGCCTAAATGACATATTAAACAAAAGCTTTTAATTTACTACGAGTACATTCCCCTAATACGACAACACGTTGAGTAGTAATCGAAATGAAAGCCTTTAAGTCTGCATGAGAGTTTATTATCATGATTTGACAGATTATTAACATGTCAAACATGATTTATACCATTCACTTAGTACACACACTTTGTTTATTAACAAATTAGCAAAAAAAATCAATTAAAAAGTATTGTTTTTTTATTGCATAATAATAAGAGGATAATTTATATAGCGCGCCGTTTAGAGAGGAAACTCTCATTAAGGGCGCTTAAATTCGGGACTCGAACCCACAATTATTGAGACATAAAAAATATTACAAATATATATGAGTTGATTGTAAGAATATGAAGGTAGTAGCTGCGGCCAATAGATTAGGGGTACTTCCATGCATCTGCATATGTTCAGGAAAAAACATTTCATAAGTAAACCGTCGAAAGCTTTCGAAGGGAAGAATAACTATAAAAAAAAAACCTATGTAGATCTTCCGATATGTGATATTAACATATCCGGTTTAGGTGAAGCGTACGTGTGTATTCATATACAATACAATCATAAATTTTTATGACTTCCCAATATGAGTTATCTTCAAGTGGTTCCTAAAGCTGCACAGGCCACCTATATCCCAAACATTAAGAGGCAGACTATTCCACGGTACAGGACTAGCAACGGCAAACCCTCTTTTAAAATACTCAGCCCTATTTGATCGATTTGGAACAATCAATTTATTATATGAAGAATATTACTCTTTCACGAAGAAAGATGACGATCTCCGTGGCCTGGTGGTAAGACACTTGTCTGCCGATCCGGAGGTTGCGAGTTCGATCCCCACTGGAACCCAGACTTTTTTAAATAGGATTCCAGTCTGGTTAACACTTAGGGCTTATAAAAACATCTTTCTGGTTGGTTGGAAGAGATTGTCACATGGCAATAAATTCGCCAGGTTAAAAAAAATTAATTATTAAATGACCGAAAAATATCTCTATCGGGCTAGGCAGAGAGAACAGATCACCATATTATCCTAACACATCCTAAGCCTCTTCCACATCCATACACCGTCTCATACAACCTCTACGATATCATTCACTTGATTTCATTGATTATTGTCGTTGTATATACACCGAACACACTGGCGAGGCCATGTGGAAAGGATGTATAAAACAAGAATTCCTTACGTGACAGTGCATGAAATATCCGCTGTGAGTCAACATCTCAAAAGAAACGGTCCTGATAACATACCACAGGTCTTACTGTGGTATGTTATCAGACAAAATAAGAAGTTGTACATACGTGTATATTTTGAATATATATTAACTCTGAGGTGCATGGCCGCGCGGTAACACACTGGACTTCCGTGCAGAAGGTCGTCGGTTCGAACCCCGCACTGTGTTACTCACCTCAAACGGAGTCATTAATACATGCACTTTTCCGCCTAGTGTTCGAGGGTATAAGGATACCTATTATCAGCGGCGTCTGGCCCCGAGGTGCGCTAGTGCGCTGAGCACCAACGCACTTCAAGACGCTGAGCGAATATGAAATATCGCTGTCTCACGGTTTACTGTATGTCTCTATTTGCCCTATATGAATCTGCGTTTCCGTCCGGTGCGTATTGGAGATCGCTCCGGTAGTATTGGCAAACTTGGCCGGTCAATTTGAAAGGAATATTTTTTTAAATATTACTTTAAATGTTTTTGAATTTTCATTTAAATAAAAATACTCGTACTATTTGTCAGTATTCTTACACATATTTAATCTATACAAATATTTAACATTTTTGGAAGTCACGTTTGCGTATATATAATTTAATTATTGCGAATTGTTTCTCTGGTTCAGCGCATCAACGCACATCCAGACCAGCCGCTGCTGCCTTTGACTGCGGTCATATCTATTCTTAAAAAAAAAACTCGTTTAAGAATCAAATACCGTCGACATACTCGTGGAGTACGTGATTATAAAAATATGGAGTATAGTGAAATGAGTACCTTCAATGCAACTGTACTCCATAGCTGAAGAAGAGTTGGTAACTGGACTGGATAATTACCTGGAACAAAAAAATGTAATCGTTAATACACTGTCAAGCACCCATTCGATGGAGCGACCAGATGAAATAAGCGCTATATTTAGGAGGCGCTACATAGAGCGAAATATCGCTTGTGTTGAAGAAGGATAGTTAAAAACTATGGTGAACAATGCCCTTAGACTTGAGGAAACAACCAAGAAGTATGCACAAACAAAACCAGTTTACAAAATATAAGGATATAATTTAATATAGTATATCTTATCACAAAGTTTTCTTTCAGTTTTATGGTATAAAGCAGGGATGGTAAACAGGTCGATCACGATTGGTCGATTGCGGCCGTCTTCGTAACTCACAATATGGCATGCGATGTTGCTAAATCTCATTACGCACACGCACTTGTCAACGCAGTCAATTGGTTATCCTTTTTTTACCATGTAAATAAGTCTACTGCAAATTAATGTATGTATGTATGTTATTTAATATGTACATATAAGTTTTCATTTCCTCAATATTTTTTTAACGAAGTTAAAACCGCTCATACGTATTGATAAACTTTTAGTTATAAGTTATATTTTTTTAACATTTGTCTTATGTGTCAATGTGTTAAATCTCGCGAATTCGATAAGTACATCGCGACTCTTTTTTTACGTAAAAAGTCGATCGCGACTGCAAATACCTGGTATAAAGGAAGTTGTATACTGTAAATACCTGGTATAAATGAAGTTGTATACTGCAAATACCTGGTATAGAGGAAGTTGTATACTGCAAATACCTGGTATAAAGGAAGTTGTATACTGCAAATACCTGGTATAAAGGAAGTTGTATTACTTGTCTACCCCTGGTATAAAGGAAGTTGAACTAATATCTGTTACCATAATAATTATTTTTTCCTTATTTATACATACATACATCATCACACGGTGCCCCTTACGGGGCAGGCAGAGAAAACAGATCTTTAAACTTTTCTATTTAAGCATATAACTTTCGTTATGGAGCATCAATATTAGGAAGGGAAAATGTAATTTTTCAGTTGACAGTAAATTTCAAAGAAAAACTGATAAAATTATCAAAAAATTCCAGAATACAGCATCGGAGTCAAAACTTTTCACTGATATTCTGTAACGCAGACAGACGAGGGTCGAGCCATTGCTTTTACTTTCAATATTATCTTAAAAGTTATGCTTTGAAACTAGTAAAAGATATACATGTTAAATAAGAAAGGACCAGAGAGAATGTGACAGAAAAGGATTGTCTGTCAACTTATATTTCCGTCTACATCGCTTCCTTAACAATCCAATCTAGGGAGAAATGTGTAACAGTTATTGTTTTTCTCCAAGTATCCGCCGTTTCCTGTTTCAAAGAATTCGGGATAAGATTTATTGGGTGTATAAAAATATCGGTCTACTGGGCTATTTGTTTCAGGGGCATACAGTAAGCGAAAGGGACTTGAAAGGAAAAAAATGTGACCCGATAGAATGGAATTTCTTTCGATAAATAACGAACAAATACAAATATTTCAATGTAATTTTTATTATACGAGATACAGTTACACATACGATTATATAAGAAATTTATTATACGAGATACAGTTATACATATGATTACATAAGAAATTTATTATACGAGATACAGTTACACATACGATTACATAAGAAATTTAGGTGGTAAAGTTTAGGTAGTTTCTTGTTGAATATCCTTCCTAATCTTGCCTTAAACAACGTTCTTAATTAATCTTAAACAACTTCCAATTAAGGTGGTATTACACTACTCTAGAGGCGTGAATTTCGGACATTTTTTCAGACTAAATAAAAAAAACTAAAAATATTTTTTCCTTAAGTACATTTTTTTACAGTTTGTTTATTGATGAATTGAGAATGTACAAAATAAATTTTTGAAAAAAAAATTTGGAAATTCAAGATGTTATCAGCTGTTATATCTTGTAAAAAAAAAGAATGTCGACATGATTGAAACCCTTTCGTAAGTCCGAAAAAAAAATCATACACAGTTTCTTGATAAGAAATAATGTCGTTATAGTTGGTACCAAGGAGAAAAATCGTAAAATGACGGCTGTCTGAAAAAAAATTCAAATCAGTTTCAGTTTTTCCAAGGTAAGGACGATATAAAAACATTTATAAAAGTTCCATACCAAATGTGAAGGCAATCGGTTGGATAGAACTTGAGATTTTATGTCGACCAGGTCGAAAAAAGTAGTTTCGATAAAAACGCATTTAAAGTTTTGAGATTATTGATCGAGTCATTCCTGTGCGGCGTAATTGCTGCCTCATTTATAACTATAACTTCGTAAATCTTCGTAGAAATTCAACAAAAAATACACACGATTTCCCAAAATATAAAACAGTTTAAAAAAAATTACTAGTATTATAAGTAAAATTGATAAAAAAATAATAGATTTTTATCCTTCCTTTAGTGAATCAGATTAGACCAAACAAGGAATTCAGTAATGTAAGTAGTTTTTTCTCAGATTTTCAAAAAGCTACGAGAGATATCGAACGATGAATAGCAATAGGAAATATAGTCACCCTCGTGGAGTTTTTAATATATTTATTTATCCACAATACTTAAAACAGAGTATCTGTACCTACCATTCGAGAACACAAATGCTGTCACTCCCGTAATGCAAATGGATGAAGAAACATTACCAAATTGTGACTCCTTTAAGTATCTTGGGTCACTCATCCATAGCGATGGAGGATGTGCAGCAGATGTAACACATAGAATTAGTGAGGGATGGATGAAGTTTAGATCAATGACGGGAGTTCTATGTGATCCGAAAATGCCAGTAAAGTTAAAAGGAAAAGTATACCAAACGATTGTCAGACCTGCACTCATATATGGCTCCGAATGCTGGACGATGTATAACTCTTACTCTAGGCAACTACAAACTGCTGAAATGCGTATGCTAACATGGTCAGCTGGTGTGTCCCTAAGAGACAAAATAAAAAGCTCACGCATTCGTGGAAGCCTAGGTGTTACAGATATCAACAGCAAGATAGAGGAGAAGCGATTGAGATAGTATGGGCAAGTTGGACGCAGAGCACCCGATCACATTGTGAACCAGGCAATCTCCATGGATCTTCCTCGAATAACAACCAGAGGAAGACCAAAGAATTCATGGGTGGTGCAAAAAGATAACCTGATGCAGAGGCACGGTCTGGGGGACGTAGTCCGGGATAGAAGAGCATACAACCTGAGGACGAGGAGAGCTGACCTCAACAGTCTTTGCAGACAGTGAGTTGGGATGGATCCAGAGAGGATTTATCCACAATACAACATTTGCAATATAAAATAATACTAATGAAAAAATAACAATTTATATAGTGTCGTTTAGAGAGCAGAGTTGATGGGGCGCTAAAACATATATACTCGAACAAGACAGTATCACAATCTGCCAAGATGATGTTTGCAACAGTTTCTCTTATTTTAGAAGAAACTAGATAACCGCGCAATATTTTTTTTAACATTTCAGAACATAACGAAACAACATGTCTTCTATAGGCTATAGTTGATATATTGCTGAGAGTAGAGGTATCATATTAACGTGGTAGTATATGTCCATACACGCTCTAGCTTGTTCAGGCCGGGAACTTTTGAACCTTAGTGGTATAATATACCATTCACTATCTACATATAACATATATGTTAACCTCCTTCTGTTTTATTAATTTTTCACATTCAGATATTTATATTAGTAGTACTTACGAAAAATAAATCCGTTGCAATATCATTGAACGTGGTATTCTATTCTATTATATCTTATGGCTATGTGGCAAAATCTTCCAGCCAACCACTTGGCATGCTTTAAGAAGCGACTGAAAAAAACTCTTAATTTCTACACAGTAAAATAACGTGTTTCATTCCTGATTTTTCTTTTCCTTTCCTCACCACCATCCCTTCCTTTTGTTTTGATTGAGGATATCTCACTTTATATGAAAAATAATGTTCGGGTGATAGTCCGTCTTTATGGGGTTCGTGGGCATATGCTCACGTATGTGTTTATGCATTTCGTGGGGATGGATAGTAATTTGAATGATTTATGCAACCATGTAACTTACTTAATTTACTTTTGAAGAGATTGCCGCCTGGCAATTAGCCAGATTGTATTTGCAATAAATTAAATAAATAAAGATGTCAAATAGGCCTTAAGTGAAAATCATCCTGGGATCCTTTAAAGAAAAATCTGTGTTCAAACGGGAATCGAACCCGTAACCTCCGGGTTGGGAGACAAGCGTCATACTAACTAGGCCACGGAGGTTGTCTGTAGTATATAGAGCATTTTTTTTTGGGTCAGAAATCTCGTAGATCCCGATACCAAATTTGTGATATTTTTATACATCTAAATCTTCAAACCAAACGATAAGATTGATAGGGAATATATGCATCTATGTTCTACGTTATAGTTCGGGAATTCTAGGATGAGTCCTATGACAGCTCACAAATTTTCCCCAATACAACCTTATGTAATGTATTTACCTTAATAACTTGCTATTTATTAGAATTGAGGCTTATATTAAAGTTGATAAAATAATTAAAATTACTGAACAACATTACAAGGTTGTATTGGGGTAAATTTGTGAGCTGTCACAGGACTCATCCTACATTTTCTGAACTATAGTAGGTAATCTTTAAAAAAATAACTTCGCATCTCGATGCTTGTAATAAACGATACAGTCAGATGATTCGAGCTCCAGGGCTAGGCTGGTGGCCGGTCGCCCTGCCTCGCCCATCCCGGATAAGGTATAATAGTAATAAAGCGCACCTCTGCTCTCTGCATGCAGGTCCAAATAAAACAAACACCAAACAAGCAGTTCTAGATTATCGGCATAAATCACCGCTGCACGCGCTACGCCAGGAGTTGCCAATATGGAAGCGCAATGGAGGGCCGGACCCACTTGGGGTTTTTCGATTGATTTATTTATCCACAATACATTTGAAATAAAAAAATAATAAGAATGATAAAAGGACAATTTATATAACGCCGCTTAGAGAGCGCTCTCTCCTTTAGGGCGCTCTAACTCGGGATTCAAACCCAATATTATTGACAGATGAAAAATATTACAAAAAAACCTATTTATGTGGAAGGATAAGGTGATGGTTGCAGTCATTATAGTAGAAACTTCCTCGCATCTGCGAATGTTTAGAAAAACATATTTGGTAAGAAAACCGCAGAAAACCAAAAAAAAAAAGAAACCTTTGTAGATCTTCTGATATGCTATAGTAACACATTCAGCCTTATGTGTAGTGTTCATTTACAATCATACATTTTGATAAACCTAGCAAAAAGGCTTGTCTTCAAGTGTTTTTCAAGCTGCATACGGGCAGACCATTCCACGCCAAAGGAACAGCAACGTTAAAAGCTCTACCATAATACCATATTGGCACGATTTGGATTAACAATCAACACGTCTCTTGAAGACTAGAAATTAATAATTTCTTTCCTGTTTTCAGATCACGGTGAGATATAGCTTTTTTTAATACGGGCCACGACGAACACCAATTGACAAGCACTGAACGAGCAAACGGGCAGTGTATTATTGATGGGCTCATCGCAAGGGTACGAGGGAAATTATGGGTTTTGGGTTTTAATTGCACAAAGGTAACCAGCACCGAGTGACGTGGAATGAATTACAGAAGGAAAGGCATGGCGGAGGAACATGTTCATAGCGCGGGGTCTTGAGTCTAGACCGGGCGCGTTGGATCATGTCTAAATTAAAATTGGAGTAATCAGAGGCGTTGCATGATTCTCGCCATTAGACCGTGGTAATCCACTGGAACAACGGCTTTAACTGCTGACCAAGTGAGAGTGATAGTTCTTTATTATATGGATAGGCTATAAACGATTTTTATTTATAATTGTTGAAACACAAATACTGATTTATCTTCAGTTATTTGTAATGGAGCTCGTTCAGGTTCGATATTATTAAGTTGTGATTCTAAAAGAATTTGATTTGATACTATCATTATCTTCAGTTATTATCCTTCCCACCCTGCCTATAAACCTATTGTCCATCCCATACATCTCTATGAGTATGAGACTTGGGATCCCTATAGAAGGCACATTTGAAGCCAATAAATGTTTCAACAGTGTTTCCATCGCCGCATCCTTCCAATCCAACGGAGTGATCATATTCACAAATTTCTCAACCCTGTAACGCTTCAATTGCAAACCTGTACAGGATATATTTGTAGAAGCAAAATTGAGGTGGAACGGACATGTGATACGCATGGGCGATCATAAGCTTCCAAAATGCGTCTTATACGAGGAAGTAACGGGCAGGACGGATTTGTGGGCAGGAGAAGCATTATAACGACATCCTGCGAGAACTGTTGACTTTGCGCGGGGCACCTGAAAACTCGGAGAAGGTGGCTCAAGATTCTGGAAAGTAGAGAGCCATCTATTCTAGAGCTGATGGTGTCCCAACACCTAGAGGTGTAAGAAATAGTAAATGTAGACAAGCGTCAGCATTACCAGACCGCTCAGCAGGGTCCACATGATTGAGACATCTGCGGGATGGGTTGTGTGTCTAGAATCAGGTTGTTCTCTTACAGAAAATCGCATGATCGACGTGGTTGAGCAGCTCGAGATTGACGTTTTAGTGGCGAGGACATCCTCGAATACGAAAACCTACAAGAATGACGAAAGATGAATTCATCCCCATTACGTCACCAACATGCTTTTTCAATATCAGGATGAGTCAACCTAACGTATTTAGGGGAGACTTCTTGATCTTATGTTATCGCGAGGACACCATTGGATGTACTCCTAGGTGCTTGTTTTTCATTTTAACAATATGATCCAACCATTGCTACTTCAGCAACTCGAACGTCTTCAAACCCAATCAACCAGCAGCGCATCTCGGAGTCTGGTTCCATTCTTCCTTATCAAACTCCACGCCTCGCAGCTAGTCTACCATGTAACACCTTACTTGTAGTATAATTTTCAATTCATCATTTCATACATTTATGTGTGATGATTGAGCACCAAATAATTTCAAATCATGACTATTTATATTTATACATTACGCCATTTTCCGCGGAGGACCCATACCATCAGAACATTTCCCTGTAGAGATGATATACGCGCCAGACTTTTCTATCTCAAGACATATTCTCCGCCTCTTCTACATCCATACAACTTCTACGATTTGTATATCTTACGTATCCATCCAAAATATCATTAATATGTTCCAACCATACATTCCTTGGTATTCCTTTACCACGCCTTCCAAGCACATTTGCACTATTTCACATCATTCTGTAATTTATCAAACATTGTCACCCCATGTAGTCTTGTCAGTGCACATAATTTTTAAGCAATTTTTCGGCTCCTTTCAGTCTTTTTTTACGTCCACGTTTCACTCCCATACATCAAAGTTGGCACTAAACTTCTATGGATTATTATATTAGCACATTTTGATACTGCTCGGTTCGGGTATACAACTACCCGTGTTTAACTTTATTTAAAAGTTGTATTTAATTTTTATATCCCATTAATTATGGATTTGAATAAATTAATGCCGAAATATTAAAGTAACTGTCTGAAATAAATGTTTGTTTTGTCAAAAGTCCCTTTTAATTTCAGTTCTAATACTAACGTTAAAGAACTTTAAAGTCTATCCAAGCAATTCTTGGTTATCGTCTCGTATGTATCCCTATTTCATATGTCTCTAATAGAGTCCCGTATGTATCCATATTTCATATGTCTCCAATAGAGTCTCGTATGTATCCATATTTCATATGTCTCCAATAGAGTCTCGCATGTATCCATATTTCATATGTCTCCAATAGAGTCTCGTATGTATCCATATTTTATATGTCTCCAATAGTCTTGTATGTATCCATATTTCATATGTCTCCAATAGAGTCTCGCATGTATCCATATTTTATATGTCTCCAATAGAGTCTCGTATGTATCCATATTTCATATGTCTCCAATAGAGTCTCGTATGTATCCATATTTCATATGTCTCCAATAGAGTCTCATATGTATCCATATTTCATATGTCTCCAATAGAGTCTCGTATGTATCTATATTTTATATGTCTCCAATAGAGTCTCGTATGTATCCATATTTTATATGTCTCCAATAGTCTCGTATGTATCTATATTTCATATGTCTCCAATAGAGTCTCGCGTGTATCCATATTTTATATGTCTCCAATAGAGTCTCGTATGTATCCATATTTTATATGTCTCCAATAGTCTCGTATGTATCCATATTTTATATTCTCCAATAGAGTCTCGTATGTATCCATATTTCATATGTCTCCAATAAAGTCTCGTATGTATCCATATTTCATATGTCTCCAATAAAGTCTCGTATGAATCTATATTTCATATGTCTCCAATAGAGTCTCGTATGTATGCATATTTCATACGTCTCCAATAGACACAATGTGAATCTTGAAGGTACACGAGTCAACTTTTGATTAATCAACTTACTTACAGATTAGGAACAAGTGATGGTTCAAAGAAGTGATGGTTCAAAGAAGTGATGGTTCAAAGAGCATAACAAATTATCATATGAATGAGAGTTTTATTTTTTACTTTTTCTAGTTCTTTATTTCAGATCTCATTAAAATTAGATATTCAAGGTGAGTGTGAAACATCCAACACATTAAACAGAGGTTAAGAAAAAAAGTTATCTGAATAATTTTTTTAATTCCATACAAGAACTGCATTGACATTGAAAGAAAAAGTGACTGACTGAAAAATCAAACGATCAGAACTAAAAAAAAAACGAATTTTAAAATAATGCAAACGCAGTCATTTTAATAAAGGTTAATAGTAAAAACGATCGGATTTTTTTTACGTGATAACGCACTTAGAACCTACATAACAGCCTACATAACTGGACCAATAAAAAAATACACAACTTTTAAACACTTAAAAAAAAAACAAATTGAACGACAGTAACCTTATAAGATAATATTAATAAAATTTCGGTTCAAATGAATTTTATGCAATAAGAGGTTTATACTCAAAGTTTTATCTCTAACTCATAGACAATTATTATTTACATAAATAACAAAGAGTGCGAAGTTTTTTCTTATACCGAGTTGTTGAATGTATTCAGATATGTTAGAAGAAAAACCTTATAAATACATATATTCAAATACGTACCATCACGCCATTTATCCGTCGAGGTAGGCCGAGAAGACAAAGCGCTAGAATTTCCTATTTCGACACATAAAGGGTCTTTCAAATTGAGCGTTTTTTTTAATTCGTGGATAAAACACAGATAGCGTCGCGAACTTGCCTGGGTCTTGTGACATTTGAGAAGTGTAATGTGTGACATTTATAAAAATGGAGTCGTATACAATACAACAACTAATTTGAAGCCAAATATTGAATCATCGCTATCAGAGCATCAGGTTCATCCCTCTCATTAACAGTATTATTTGTGTATTCATTTTATGCAAGAATTTTACTAGGTTTTGATTTGTTTCGTTCCAAAGCCAAATATTTACTTGTATTTTGTGTATTTTCAATAAAGGTATGAATAAAAATTGTAAATGTTTTTCTTTTTTTAACAATTGTCCACTCTACAAAAAACCTTATCAACGTGAACAGCACTATGTCAGCTGTCAAAAACACATTTGAAGTTAATAAGTTTAGGAAAATTCAATATTAGGCAGGCAGGGGGTCTACGGAAAACAAAAAAAATCGGCAAGAAGTCTACGGGGCGAAAAAGTTTGGGAAACTATGATCTACACGAATCAAACATTTTACTGAAAAAAAAAAATCTTTTTTTTTTAATAAAGAAAGTATCTCTTTAGAAAGAAAAAAAAACATTAATCTTGGCACCAATTCACTACAAAAGCACTGTAAAATATATTGTAAGAAGACCATCCAGTTATATGTACTTGGTGCAGCATGCACTCGGGGCCCGTCTATCCTGGGTGCATTACGTTTTGTTTCGTAATTACCAAATACGTTATATTTATGAACGATAGGCCTCGCATCGTTGTTCTAATTGCGGACTCGGTGGCTTATGGCTACTTCAGAAGATGACCCAAAAAGATATACAAAAATAGTGGAAAATATAAAACTGGCAACCAAGTAAAACAGGGCAGAACATTCGAACAACCTAAAGATAGAAAATATATTAAAACTTAAGACACTTTGGACGGTACACAAAAAAACCTACTTAAAAATTCAATGAACTTCTAATAAGTTCTTTTGAGAATACAAAAAAAATATGATACAAGTAGTAACAAGGATGGAAGCTGTTTCGAGAAGAAAGAGTAAAATTAATGAGAAATATGAATTTTAGGATGAATTGGTTGGAATGAACATTTTTCTAAGGTACTTTAGTTAGGACGAACTGATTTAGAGGATCAGTAGGTTATATTGCTTCCAGCAATACAGTAGGTCCAGTGCTTGCTCCCGTCTCGTAGACCTAATAATTGGTGCTCGGCATCATTGTTACATTAATCAAGAGAATACGGCAGTGAATCGAGGACTGCCTACTTCGCCAGAAGTCACGGTAATGGTAGCCCGGACGGGGGCAACGGGTGAAATATGGAATATTAAAGTAGAGAGCATCATAATATATTATCCGGGCCAGGGAGGCTTCCATCCCACGCACACAACAACTTTCTTCACCTTAGGTAAAGGTAGACAGATTGTGGATACATTGTGTTCAAACTGGTATTGTCCATATTTTATTCTGAAGGAACCCTACTTACGATTCGATACGCATTAGTTTAACTTTTGTTGGGTAAAGGTGGTATCTAATTAAGGTTGTGCTCTTGAGTTAAAACCATGTCATTGAACATTGGTAGAAGAAAAAACAACGCTGTTGATCAGTGGTAAAATAAAAATCATTCTGTTGATAACTGGCAGAAGAAAAAACATGATGTTTATATGCCTGGTAGAAAAAAACATAATGTTTATGCCTGGTAGTTAAAAAAACATGATGTTTATGTCTGACAGAAGAAAAAACATGATATTTATGACTGGCAGAAGAAAAAACCATGATTTTTATGTCTGGTAAAAGAAAAACCATGATGTTTATGCCTAGTAAAAGAAAAACCGTGATGTTTATGTTTGATAGAAGAAAAAATATCATGTTGAAGCTTTATGGTATAAAAACCATGATATTTATGCCTAGTAGAAGAAAAATCATATTGTCTAACAGTGGTAGAAGAAAAACGATGAAGTTGAACGATTGTACAAAAAACTCTTTAAACCTCCACAACGTTAATGCCTTAACTATAAACAACATAAATAAATAATAGTTTTATCGATATCAACATAGTACTCGTATGCACATATTTATCCTGAAATTACACATATACGAGTTTGTTAAGGCATTGGAAAAGAAAATAAAAAATATTTGAGTACATCCTCCCAATCACGATACACCCCTACCAATAGGAGGGCGAGTTTCGCCGAGGAACATCAGATATTTTTCAGTCCACACCCTTGTACACATAAATATACTCGTTTATGGATTGAATTAATGTCGTAAATTTCAATCAATCCTCTTTGAATATTTGAGTACAGATTCAGCATCCAAGTATTAAAAATATTATTTTATTGTGATTGCAATGCGATGGGCGTGGGTATGACAACAAGGAACTTAAATACACGAATTAAATAACACGTCAGAGCAATCAAAAACAATAATACTCGTATTTTTAAGTACGCAGAATACATAATAACACATAATTACATGTTTTCACACCCACATAATAAAAAAAATACTACATATACCAAAAGCATATTTTATTAAGTGTTAACATAAATTGTGTCCGTTTTTTTCCAAATTAAAAAATGAGCACCAAAAGTAAAACAAAATGGTAAAGGTTATACGTCATTTAAAAGAAAATTTTCTGCTCTACAACATATTGTGTTTGCTTTTACGTTACATATATTATTTTATTTGATTACAAGCCTTCAAAATGGAATGTCGAGTAGACGAAAGAGAGCATTTTCGACACCTCCTTCTGTTCGCGTGCAATCGAGGGAATTAAGCTGCCAAAGCTGTTCGCGATATTTGCGAAGTGTACGGTGAAGATGCTATGAATGAAAGGACAGCTCGTTGATGGTTTATGCATTTCAAAGGCGGTAATTTCAAACTGAAAGACATGGAGCGTTCCGGACGACTAGTGGACTTCGATGAGGACCGCTTAAACCATATTATTCATGAAGATCCCCTTCAAACCACCGTAGAATTGGGTGAGCAGATGAATTGTAGTCACATGACTGTATACCGCCATCTACCCTCTGTCCTTTCATTCATAGCATCCTCACCGTACAATTCGCAAATATCGCGAGCAGTTTTGGCAGCTTTATTCCCTCGAATGAACGCGAACAGAAGATGTTGAAAATGCTCACTTTCGTCTACTTGACATTCCATTTTGAAAGCTTGTAATCAAATAACATAATATATGTAACGTAAAAGCAAATATCTTGTAGAACAGAAAATTATCTTTCGAATGACGTATAACCTTTACCATTTTGTTTTACTTTTGGTGCTCATTTTTAAATTGAAAAAAAAAACGGACACAACTTATGTTAACACCCAATACATAAGTTTCGACTGACAATTTTACCAAATTTGCAGTTACAAACATAAGTTGTGCATTTGTAAAAGATTCAACACAAAGAGAACTGGACAAAATATATATTTCGAAAGGGTTGTTTATCGTGGCATACGAATCAACGCCGCCTAACTACTCATCTATAACCTAAAGGAGTTTTTTCTAAGTACAGGACAAAGCAGATTTAAGGATTGGTTGTCAATAATAGACCTCGTGATAAAAGGACAGTTGTTCTGCATCCTTTCCTTTCAGTGCATTACTTACGAGTAGGTAGGAAGTCCTTTATCGCACATCTTATTTCACACACTCTCAGGAAAAAAATAATAAAATGACCGTTATACCATGGGTGTTCAACTTTATTTGTAAGAGTCATTGAAAAATATATCAAGAAAGAAAAGTTGTAATTAAAATTGAGTTTTATAATGTAGACTAAGAATTGGGAAATGTACTAACTAGATCATCACTGGATACCAGTAGTACATGAATGAGTAAATTATGACGAAGGTTGGAAGAGGTTGCCACATGACAATAAACCTACCAGGTTGTACTGTATATATAACGAAGTGTAATAGCACGTCATTACCTTAAAATGTACTCATTGAAAAAAAAAATTTACATTTATAATTTTCAATCTCTGTAAAAACGAAATAAATATATTGTATACGTTACGTTTTTGAGTAACATAAAATAGTTTTTGAATAACATAAAATAGTTTTTGAGTAACATAAAATACAATAGTTTTTGAGTAACATAAAATAGTTTTTGAGTAACATAAAATAGTTTTTGAGTAACATAAAATAGTTTTTGAGTAAAATAAAATAGTTTTTGAATAACATAAAATAATTTTTGAGTAACATAAAATAGTTTTTGAATAACATATAATGTTGCAGAAAATTTTGATGAAATTACGAATTGTTAGAAAACTCCACGTTTCTAATTGAGTGTATGGTTGATGAGCTGAGTGGTTGGAAGAAATTGCTGTACTTATAGCAATAAGCCCGCCAAGTGCACCATGTTTAACCATGTACACATACGCAATACGCAATAGAATGAAAAAAATAATACTTATAATTTCTGATTCGATTCTGTAAATATTCCTACTAAGTTTATTTTCTTTAAAACCTTATATGTTAGTAATATTATTTAGTATTGCACTTGCGTTGTACGTATCAAAACCTCGAGGGGTTATTGCCATGTGGAAATCTCTTTCAACCAATCAGAAAAATGTTGACGAGGCTTTGAGTGAACTGATACTGATAGCCTTTTAAAAAAAAATATTGGGTACCAACAGGAATCGAACCTGCAACTCCTGGTTTAGGAAACAGCCGATTTATTTACTGAGTCACGAAAGCTGTATTTCTCTACTTAATATAAATAAATAAATAAATATAGGTTTATTGATAGCAACATAGTATGTACAAAATATATTTAAATAACACTTCTAAAACACATAAATTGCAGATAATACATTAAATACAGAAGCTATAAAAAGGTCTGGGCTCATCTAACAACATTCCCTCGGCCAAGATACACCCCACCAATATAGGGCGAACCCAGCCACGAGGACACCAGATGTTTTTCAGCCCACACCCTTTACTCCACTAATATAAACATTGATTCCTTATTCTTTATTCATTGACTCCACTAATATAAACGTAATATCCTTGATTTTTCATTGCAAAGATTAACCGTGTTGACCAATTTCATTGCAAAGATTAACCGTGTTGACCAATTTCATTGCAAAGATTAACCGTGTTGACCAATTTCAAAGTGTTAAATATGTTGTTACAAATACTTAACCGGTTTATTCCTTATACGTATCTATCTATGGTCATTGGTCCATTAGCGTCTTACTAACAGGCCACGGAGATGGTCAATATATGCAATATGAAGGGTTAATCGTACTGTGTGTTATTACAGTTGTACATACATTTCACAAAGCCGTATTTCCCTTGAGAGGTTGGCAGACACATCAGATCTCCAAACTTTTTTATCCAAGCACAAAACTTTCGCATCCTCCACAGTCAAACATATTGTCATGTACAATAAATATCTTAGGCTGATTTCAAAATTCGTTACACGTGTTCCGTCGCGATTTGTCAGTCGTTGTCAAACGTTCTAGGGACAGAGACGACGCTCTACAAAGGCGAAGTTAGCCGATTATGCCCGACAGTCTCTTTCTTAAGCCCGATGTGTATTACTTACCGCCGGGTACTGTACCTCTTCTACGCGCATCTTACGCTTTTATTTCCGTTGTATTATGTACATGTACATATTCGCGACCTTATGGCCATGTATTATAGCAATTATAAAATTTTTAATATCACAATAATTGTACCGGACCACGGTACAAAGAACTGTAAATAGGTGCAATGGTTGCTGCGCAATGCTCGGAGAATTCAGGTCAATTCCAAAAGGCGGAGATCGATGAGAAGGCAGCGACGGTGAAGAAATTCCTCTTATGGCAGGTTGTAGCAGGTCTCAAGTAAAACACAGGAGGTATAGTGTACTGAGAATATATATTTAAAATTAAAAGGGCAGCCTCTTATGAACGGTCAGTCGGTCACCACAAGCGCTCACACCTCACGAAATACAACAATTTTCGGAAGTTTGGCGCATTGCTTAGACCGACAAGTCAGCGATCTAGTCACGACGCCCGTTCACAAGTCTTTATTTCCTCTGCGGTCGCGATGCCGCGCGGACCCAAACAAGCATAAATATTTTAATAATAGTCAAGAATTTCAAGTATCAAATATCCAAGAAATATATAAATATCTACACATATTAATCAAATATACAAGAATCTATACATATTCAAGAGGTGACGCATACGTCCGATACAATAATGAAGTGTTGAATAAACTAACATAATAAAAATCATAAAATGTCGCCACTTCATGTGCTAGTTCTGCTGTCTTCGATCTACTCTGAACCATCATAAACACAAAGTTAACAGGTTTCCTTATGAGTTCCCCCGATTCGCTGAATGTGCGTCCTGGATTCAGATTTCGGTCGTACGCTCCAATGCGTATCCCGTGACACGTGGTCCGTTATAGCGATGCGTAATAATGCGAGTCACAAGTCACTAACCCCGCTATATTTAGGGCAGGCGATAAAACTGGTGTGATCCCGTGCCGCATAATGCGATGCAGAATCTGCATCCAAGACAAAGAGACCCGACAGTCTTCCTCAGTATTATTTCGGAAGGGAACGAGTATATAGGTCAGGCGTCATACAAAACGGGAAACAATGCTGACAATACCAAAGGTCAGAGAACGATGGGTTAAGTTTGACATTTATTTGAGTTATCAAAAGATGTTAAAAAATAATCCTACTATATTAAGCGTATTTCCAGAAAATATTAACGAAAAGCTGGTAATCTCGGGAACAGAGGAAACGACCAAGAAAAAGGTTTCCTATATGATGTACGGACCAAATAAAGGAGTCAATAGGATACTCTTTAACACTTGCCTTACTGTGCTAAACAATTCCGCCAGCCACTGTGCTGGACGCTCAGCATCCAGTGAAAAATGTATATTTTAAATTAAAATGATGCAAAATCTGCTAGGTTATCTTTTGTAATTAGCTATAAAATTATTTTATTATGTAAGTCCTGGTCACTCACTATCCATCATAGGGTGACAAGTGTTAAACGCTGCGTTCAACATGGCCCAGGATCGGGAAGAATGAAGACATGTGGTGCTCCAAGTTCCAGACATAGTGACGAACCACGACGCTGAGCATGCGATAGAGAAGTTAAAAAAATATGAAACAAAAAATAATAACGATTTTGAAAAATGACAAATCTTTTATAAAATATTATCAAACGGATCTTTTTGAGACCTGAAATCGATCTAGCTCTACAAAATAATACAATCGTATGTAAAGTATTATGATACTAATGCAGTAAAATTATTTATGGTCCAGTTGATAAGACGATTGCCCCCAGCCCAAAGATTACAGATTCGATTCCCGTTGGAACCCGATTTTTTTAAAGATATCCAGTCTGGTTTTCACTTAAGGCTTTTTAAATTTTTTTCTGGTTGTTTGAATGTATTGTCTTACGGCAATAAGCCACCAGGTTGTATTGTATACAACGAAAATGTAATACAATACAATGGCATTGTTTAATAGGCAATCCACTCAAATTAGGATGTTTTGTGCCACCAAATTAAATAATACTATGTAATTATACTACCTTGATCAAAAAGTTTTAGGACCGGCCACCGTGTGGGGGCTGTCAGTTACCAGATTGGAATTCTTTTTTTTTTGTTAGTTTACCACATCTATCATTGACACTTCCCTCTAAATTTCAGCGCCATAGCTTGACATTTGTAAAAGTTACGCTATACTGAGTACATCTACCTTTGTGCGTGTTTTCGATTTTTTACACGTTTGAAAATGGCATCAACTGTGCATCAACGAGTTTGCATTAAATTTTGTGTGAAAAACGGATTTAACGGAGGTGTTTTTCGGTGGCACGAACGCTTCAGAAGTGGTCGTGAGTCGGTCGAGGATGACGAACGCAGTGGCAGTCGAAAACCGATGAAAACATCGATAAAATCAAAGAAATGTTGGCCGAAAACCGCAAATTGACCATCAGACAGCTAGCAGAGGACTTGAACATCGCTTATGGATCCGCTCAAGACATTTTGGCTAGTGATTTGGGCCTCAGACATGTCGCTGCAAAACTGGTGCCGAAACACCTCAATTTCATGCAAAAAAAGGACCGCGTTGAAATCGCGAAAGACATGATTTCCATGAGTTTTTGACCAAAAACAACACGACTACTATCCATCAGCCTTCGACTTCACCTGATCTGGCTCCTTGCAACTTTTTTCTGTTCAACCGACTTAAAAAACCGCTTCGCGGAACGCGTTACAGCACCCGAGAGGATGTCATAAAAAAATCGAAGACGGCTCTGATGGACATACCGAAAATTGAGTACCACGGTGTTTCGAGAATTGGATCAAGCGCTGGCGTAAGTGCGTTGCAGTCGATAGGGAGTACTTTGAAGGGGACCATGTCGATTTTGATGAATAAACTTGTATTTTCGATTTTATGAATAAAGTCCTAAAATTTTTTGATCAAGGTAGTATGAGTCTATTATAATGCTAATTCTAGACAGTTTTAATTGATTAAGCTTCAAAAATTTAAAAGTGGAAAAGTTCCTAAAATAAAGAAAAAACGCTACATTAATTGGACGCGGTCAATATATGGCGTTTAGTAATTCAAGTCTGTCTCGAAAAGAACAACCGAAAAATAGATGGTCTATAGTTTCATCCAGATCACACTCGTAACCAGGATTCTCAACGATACCCATTCTGTAAAGGCGCAGTAGCCCGTTCGCAAACGACACATAACAACACTTACATATTGTTAATTCTTATTATATTAAACCACGGTTTCAAATGGATAGATTGCTGGATTTATCAATTCACGTGAAATAATTTATTCGTAAATATCAAAATAAAAATCAAATAGTTACATATAATAAGGGAATACGCTCGTAATCTCCTCAACGGAAATAAGAATTTTATGTAAAGGCTAGATTGATTCCAAAAGGAAATACCATCCACCTTCTGATAGGTACACCTTATTATGGAACTAACCGGTTACAGCGGACTGCTTTAATGATATGTATAATTATGTGGGTTAACTTCAGTTTCCCTCGATAAGGCAGGAACTAAATTAATCATGTTACGTACGAATATTATTTCTTTACACGAATCGAATTCAATAAATAATTTAATAAATAATTTTAATTGACTTCAAAGTTATAAGAACAATTCTAAATTCACTTGATTATAACACTTAATCAGTTATAATCAAACTTAAAATAATTGTTAAATTGACCTTTACTACAATATAATATTAACAAAAGAAAATAGTGCATGAAAAATTGTCGAGAGGGTAATTTATAATTTACATACATAGCATCAAGCAATGTATCTGTCGAGGGTAGGCAGAGAGGACAGAGCGCCATATTTGCCTATCTAGACACACATCCTTAGCCTGTTTTATACCATACACCTAGTTACACAATTTCAACGATTTTTATGACTTTTTACGTTATTTCAGAATATCAGTTACTTGATACATATAATGATTTATTTATTTCATTATATTTATATTTTCAAAACAGGCTTAGCCCAATTACTTTGAAAAATACAAGACATATTAAAAATAAAGAAAAATTACATAGAATTAAATAAAAAAATATATAAAATTAAAAAAATGTATATGCAAACATAATCGTATATACACACAAACATATGATACACATATATTCAGTCACTTAAGTACGTTGATGAGTGCTTTCTAACGCGCTCAATCTTAGAAGAAAATTTACTTTTGCTTTTGGTAATGTGATATGAAATATGTCAATATCCGAAGCAGTCCCGTTCAAAAGAGTTAAGGCCCTTCCAACAGGCATAGCGGCTGGAAGACCCGTTCTTCCGTATGTTATTGAGAACAGTTCTTGCCGGCGCAGTCTAGTGTAATTGTTAGGAACATTTAACGCTAATCTTTGTAGTAATGCTGGACAGCTCGCAACTCCTCGAACGAGTTTGACAACGTATACCAGGAGACGCAGATCTCTTCTTACGCTCAAGGAGTTATACCCGAGCATGCCCAGCAGAAACTGAGTAGGATAAAGCCATGGATAGACATCGAACTCTCTCATATAGAGATATCGTAGATATTTTTTTTGTACTTTCTCCACCATGAGGGAGTTCTGCGCCCCCACTGGGCTCCAAATGCAAGCATTGCTTTCTAGTTTGATACGGATTAATTAATTAAACAACGTTTTGAGCACCAATTGCAAATACGACCACTTTATATGGCCTTCCTCTCCCTTACGCACATTTCTACTATACATATACAAATATTTGTATTGTTAGTCTTTCTTCGTTCATTCGTTCCACATGCCTAAACCATCTCAGCGTGCTATTCTTCATCTTACTTAACACATCAGCCTTAAGTTCACATAAATCCCTAAACAATTAATTCCGTATTCTGTTATACATTGTCACTCCGTGTATTTTTCTCAATGCACGCATTTCTAGAGTATTTATTCGACTCCTTTCAGTCTTTGGACCAAATAAGTAATATTCTGAAAGAAGGAAAAATAGAAAGTCAGTCAGAAATCGTAGAAGTTGTATGAGAAGGTATTTGGATGTGAAAGAGGCGAAGGGCGTGTGTCGAGATAGGAAAATCTGGCGCTCTGTCCTCTTTGCTTACCCCGACCGGGAGATGGCGTGATGCTTTGTATGTATATTTAGATTTTTACAATCTTATACGTATTGGTGTACGAGTATGCTAATATACGATGGAACTAGTTAAGAAAAGCCTGAAAAAGTTTTTACAATGCCTCGAGTTCTACGGTTAAATAATGGTGCTTAAATTAAAAAAAAAAAGATCTTCAAAACAAACAACCTAGGTGTTGGGGTTGATAAAGTAGACAAATATGCAGACTTACCTATCTCGACACATATTTGGCCTCTCCTACATACATACACCATCTCATACATCTCCAACGATTTATCTCCCTTCTTACTTTCTTTCTTCCAAATATCATTCGCTTGATTCAACTATACTTGAAAAACAAACCATTGCACCTTGACCCAAAAACACATATTGCAGGTTTCCCAAAAATTAATTGTGAAAATAATTAACAAACTTCCTGCCCAGTATCCCACGGCGGAGCTTTTCAGAGAGTATCGGGTCCTGAACATAGCCAATTTCCATCTCAAATCCATTCTCTGGCACTATCATCGTGAGGAAGGGAAGATGCAGACTCAGCAGACACATATGACACGCATGGCAACTAATGAAATGTTCACCATCCCTAGAGTTAAAACCTCTTTTGCCCAAAGGCAATATGCTTATTTGGCTCCCATTACATGCAATGGCGTGCCGAATTCAATAAAGGTAAAGGTAGGAAAACCATTTAGACAGTCGATCGGAGCGTGGTTGTTATTGCGACAGGATTTTGAGTACTTGGGCTTTCAGAGTGAATGACGTGTGAAAAAGATTTGTATGGGCTCGTGAGTGTGGGTTTCTTCTTGTTGTTTTTGTATTTATGTTTCTGTACATTTTTGTTTTTATTTTTATTCTTATGATTGTGTGCGGTATATTGTGGGATGAATATTTTTGGTCTTTCTGGAGTGATGATGTGTGAGGAGTTTAATTTCGCATGATGTTTCCAGTTGTAATTGAGTGTCATTGTTTGTCAGGTTGATGAGAACGTGCAACGGGGTTCGGTTTTTGTGTAATCGAAAATCGGAAAGAAGTATCCATTTATTTTTTCATGCTAAATATCCTCAGTGAGATACAGGCAAAAGCCTAGTTTACTGGGGATACGACAAATGAAAGGCAACAAACCCAGATCCATCAAAATTGTATGTGCAAATTAAATTACCTGTTGTTTTTTCGCAAATTACGAGTATGTATATTTCTTGTCATGTGTAATAATAAATAAATAAATAAAAGATTATACGATAAAATAATTCTAATTAAAAAGAAACAAACCATTAATTAAAAAATAATATAATTAAAATTTATAAAAATCAGATAGATATTGACGACCTCCGTGGCCTAACTCGGGAGTAGCTGGTACGATTCCAGTGTGAGCCCACATAAAAAAATGGATTCCTGTCACTTAAGACCTCTTAAATACAATACATATTTTTGGTTGGTTTGAAGAGATCATCACATAGTAATAAGCCAATCAGGTTGTACCGTGTTCAAAGAAGTATAATACAATATTATAAAAACAATTATATTCCTTGGTGTTTTATGTACGGAAACGCGATTAGCTATTTTAGATTTCCTGCATAAATGTGTCTTTTTGCACCTGCGATCGTAACGCTTACAAATATCTATCGAGTTATTGAATTGAAACGAAATTAGGGTATTTTAGCATAAAAAATAGGGTAAAAACATGTGTGTTTCCTCTGTTAACATGTCATGCACGCATGCACCGTTACATCCATTCAGGATGTCGGGGGCTGTCAGGAAGGTATTGATGGCGTAGAAAAGCCTCTCGTGTTTCTGATACGCCCATGAAGATCAATACATTCAATACGTTGTTTTCAATAACGTATCGTGGGAAGGATGTAAAAATTTTATAATATAAAAATTGAAAAAGAAATGTTCTTTCATTATATCAACATAATGGATGGGTACACGAGTACCAGATGTTTTCTATAATTTTTTTTTATATACTTCAAATCTCAAATGAATTTTAAAAGTGTTATCATTTTGTTACTTTTCAATAAATTGTAACAGCAGTATTTAACGGAAAATAAAGTACTCAAATCGAAAATTTAAAAGATTAAATATTTTTTTCAAATGTTTCGTCTTAAATTTTAACAATAAATTACTTTGTTGTCCACTAAATACATTAATCCCCGCTACACATGTTTCTACCTACTTTCCCAAAGCTCTCTTAGGGCGAAATGATCCATGTTCGTTGCGAGAGCAGTGCTTAGATCAGACAAGTGATATGTTATATTGGAAGTTTGTGGTATATTGACCAAAATGAAAAATATTTAAGAGCAGTGAAACCTTTTTCGACCTTGAGGAGTGTTTGCTCTCTAAACGGCGCTGTATAAATAAATAAATATTTTTGGGTGAATGAAATTTATCCATGAAAATTTCATTTAATTGGCTTGCTATTTATTACACATACCGAATTGATTCCTTACCCGACTTCCCGCTGAACAGCGAGAAAAACCCCTACAACACCACATCCTCGCTTGGAATGTAAAGTTCTATAAAAGTCAACAAAATCACAGCAATCACTTAGTCGCTGCCCTGGGGGCTTACGAGAGTAAATCCAACCTACCCTTCCGTTATAAGCACAAGCTCCCGAAGCATTAAGAGTATCTGTTGCCTGACTAGTCCACCTACAGTATTAGCTGGGACGACCAAGGTCTGAGAGTGAATGTGATGGAATACAAGTAGCCTGAACGAGTGGACTTGTTCTTGCTAAATAATTAGTTGTAAGGAATTGTTATCTAGTTATAAGTAGTATGTAGGTGTTAATTATTTCAAAGAAATCATATATTGAGATTATAAAAATAAAAATAAAATGACATGTAGGAAAATAAGATAAAGTAAGTTCATAAATTATAATATATAAATAAGATTAGTTAAGTAATAAATTTGTATATAGGTATGACAAATATTTGTACAATATATTATCATACTTTCTTAATAAAAAAAACATACCGGATTGAGATATGCTTTCAAAGGTTATTTTTATCATTTGTATTATTTTTTAAGTAAAGTTTTTCATATTATTTTTCAGATATTCTACGAAGTCTTTCTACCGATTATACCGAGTTAGATGTTTAATCGTACGCGTCACCCAGAACTGTTTCTTATTTTAACAGTGAAAACGTCATCAGTAAACAATTATTAATTCTATCAAAAGTTTCAGTTTTAACCTCGTGAAACTCCATTAGATATTGAACAATATGTTATTTTTATAAATGTAAGCCCCAAAGATAGAGAAAAATATTAATGTAATTAATGAAATAACAATTCTCAACAGGTCTCGGAGAAAGTCTTCGAATTAGAAATTAACATTTTACAATGTTAAATGTATGACTTATATTTTTGTAGACATTCAACCAAAAAGTCACAAGGTTTCTTAGTGGTTCACGAATTCGATTTGATTTTTTTTTTAAAGAATAGATATGACCGAAGTCATAGGTATCCTTAATACCCTCTAACGCTAGGCGTAAAAAGTGCCTGTGTCGTTCGAGGCGAGTAGCACAGCGCAGGGTTCGAACTGACGCCCTTCCGCACAGAAGTCCAGCGCGTTACCGTGCGGCCATGCACCTTGATAAAAAAAAAAGCGAAATAAACATAAACAATAAATATATATGTACAAAAAAAACGTAATGGAGCCATTAAACGACTATTGAAAAAATACAATATTTTTCATGTCGAAAGACCTTCAATTTGGGTAGGTAAAGTGAATTTTTCCAAGAACTAGAG
The DNA here is from genome assembly GCA_949825065.1 of Odontocerum albicorne. Classification (NCBI taxonomy): domain Eukaryota; kingdom Metazoa; phylum Arthropoda; class Insecta; order Trichoptera; family Odontoceridae; genus Odontocerum; species Odontocerum albicorne. Next base: position 4,386,625 of record OX463840.1, on the reverse strand, counting down.
GAAAGTGAAGTAAATATAATATAATACGAGTATTATGACGAGCATATTTGTGCATTGTTTCAAACATTTCCGGGGATGTACTTTCACTCGGCCATTACCCATTCTCCCTAAGGGTCGCTCCTTTTCAAAGGATTCTTCTAACGGTACAATAACGGCGGCTATTTGTCGCATTGTTGTGACTAGTTTAAGTTTAGTCTGAAATAGTATAATTTAAATATAATGATAATTGCTAAGGAATTTTTTTGAGTCCAATACAAAAGTTAGCGGGCCATTATGAAAGCAACAAATACTTCACCTAGATCAGGGGTCGGCAGACTTTCTAGTGAGAAGAGCCAAATATTAAGTAAACAGAATATCAACATTTTCATAGAGCCGCAACATAAATTTTCCCTGTAGCTATATACTATACATTTTAGTTTATTTATTTATTTAACACTTTTATTGCAGTACAATCTGGCGGGCTTATTGCCAGGTGGCAATCTCTTCCAACCAACCAGACAAAAGTATATTAAGCAAGTTACGTGGTCGCATAAATCATTCAAATGACTATCCATCCCCACGAAATCCATAAACATATACGCGAGAACATGCCCACGAATCCCACAAAGACGGACAATCACCCGAACATTATTTTTCATATAAAGTGAGATATCATCAATCAAAAGGAAAGGAAAGGATGGTGGAGAGGAAAGGAAAAGAAAAATCAGGAATGAAACACGTTATTTTACTGACTAGAAATTAAGAGTTTTTTTCAGTCGCTTCTTAAAGCATGCCAAGGACGGAGCGAGTCTTATATTGGTTTGTAACTAATTCCAGAGTCTCACTGCGTGGACAGTAAAGGACGACGTAAAGAAAGAAGAGCGATGAACTGGAAAGGCCAATAAACAATCTCTGTTTGAGCGTAGCGCTAATCCATGATTGGAAAGACGCTGAAAATTTTCGGCGAGATAAGAGGGTGCGGCGGGACAGTTAAGGATATTATACAATAGAGACAGTATGTGAATTTGACGTCTATTTCTAACATTCAACCAGTTCAATGCCTTCTGGTATGAAGTAAGTATAATAGTTCTATGTGATCCGAAAATTCCAGTGAAGTTAAAAGGAAAAGTATACCGAACGATTGTCAGACCTGCACTCCTCTATGACTCCGAATGCTGGACAATGTATAACTCTTACTCCAGGCAAATAAAAACTGCTGAAATGCGCATGCTAAGATGGTCAGCTGGTATGTGCCTAAGATACAAAATAAAAAGCTCACGCATTCATGGAAGCCTAGGTGTTACATACATCAACAGTAAAAAGGAGGAGAGGCCATTGAGATGGTATGGGCACGTTGGACGCAGAGCACCCTATCACATTGTGAACCAGGCAATCTCCATGGATCTTCCTCGAATAACAACCAGAGGAAGACCAAAGAATTCAAGGGTGGTGCAAAAAGATAATCTGATGCAGAGGCACGGCCTGGGGGACGTAGTCCGGGACAGAAGAGCATACAACCTGAGGACGAGGAGAGCTGACCCCAACAGTCTTCGCAGACAGTGAATTAGGATGGAGCCAGGAAGAAGATATATACATTTTATTGACGAAAAAAAAAAACGAGATAAAATCAAGATTTTTATTTAAAACTCAAATTCACAATACAATCGTAGGCTACTTAGAAGAATAATGTCTTCGACTTGCTACTCTGTTACATTCGAAGACATTTTGGCAGTTCTGGTGCGAACACGCAGGTAGATAATATGCATTGCGATTGTGCCGTTTGTGTTCGTTCGGCGGCCATGTTCATGCTCTTCTGATGAGGCTGCGGAGTGAAGATGAAGCTGGAGTTGAAGAGTCGCAAATGCCTATGAAAAGAGCCGCGGTCTGTCGACCCCTGACCTAGATTAATACGATGTCAGGGTTGTAGCATCGACTAGGTGAACATAGAAAAGGTTTGTTCCCCTAGTTTCATCTCCATCCCGAAATGAGAAAGGGCTAAGAAAAATTAATTAATTAAGAGGAAGTGGGTATTTATTTGATCATCAACGACTAACGTTGTTGATTACTCACCTGCCTCCATCTTTCCCTGTCTCGCGCCATGTAGAATGCAGCGTCTTAACCCTCATCTTGGCAAAATTAAATTTATCCAAATATTAACGTTTTTCTTTGGTGATTCCTTGTTATATGGTAAGCTATGAAGGAAAATGGAGGGAAAAAATCTCAGCTTTTCCTTATAGTTTTTTTTATATGTAACACCCACGTTACAATGCCAAAATATCAATTTTCATAAAACACAAAAAGCGCTACCAAATGATTCTTTCATCTAAAAAAAGAAAAACATTTATATAGCTGAATTATCAACAAATAAAATGGTTTGAATATTTTTTCTCTACATGTAGTGATTAATAAGATATTTAAAAATTACCCCAATTTTCAAAACGCGCCCACGCTGTCCATACATGTTGACCCGATGTCATTTGAAAGCTTGTAAAGTTGTCAATATTAATTTATCACCAGATGATACCACTGCACACAATAGTGCATGTATAATATTTGAATGTGTTGCCATATTTTAAATTACGTTCGAGTTTCTGCATTTAAAAAAAACCTAAATTAGTGTAACACCTGTGTTACAATGCCATGATAAGGGTTAAGAGGGTCCTGTAACTATTTTATTAAAATAATAAAGATTTCGATCTTAGACAATAATGTAGACAGCGTTGGATGGGGACTTAATTTGTCCCCCATAAACTCGTGGGTGAGGGTGGGGTCGAACTGAACTAAACTAAATCCTTTATTTAGTCAATCTTATAAGACATCTTCTCTTGCTCGTTTGATCTGAACTATCCCCGTGATCAACAGCTTCTCCAGACTTTTATTTTTCTTTGTAATAACATTTCCAAAGTATGATTCTTTTCTTGGATACTGTCGAAAGTCTTTCGTTTATCTCTATTTTTCTGATGATAGAGACGTTAGTGTGCTTCATGGTCCATACGAATTGACTAAAGTAAACGCGTTGGCAGTCGAAGAGGTATTGGCAGGAGGCAAACATCCTGGCTCCGCAATATACGTGATTGGACTGGTATAATAAGGAGCGTTGGGGATCTTTTTCGGGCTGCCGGGGACAAAGATGCTTAATCTCAGGTGATAGTCAACGTTGGGGGGACCTTACATGGCACTAGTAAGAAGAAAGTAAACGCAGTAAGACTGAACAATGGTGTTGATAAAACTTATGAGAATTTACTCTTTTCAAATTGCGTTTAAACGAACATTTATTTAGAACCTTTGAGTTGATAGATAACACATAATATATTACATTCAAAATATTTGACATGACATACGCGTAACCTCGTAAAAATAATTTAGTACCAACTTTGATGTATGGGAGTGAAACGTGGACATAGAAAAAAGCTGAAAGGAGACGAATAAATGAGTGCAATGAAAATAATGGAGTACAATTTATGGGTGCCTTTTACCAACGTTCCTCAGCTTTGGAGGTTACGACGCAGAAGAAGAGATTAAAAAAATTATATCGTCCGCCATGCGCCTTAGCTCCAATAAACTAGGTTTCAGCCTGTTTCTTGTACCAAATAACATATACCAAATATTTAAAGAATTCGTATTACCCAATTTTCAATGCAAGACACATATAAATTATAAAAGCTAATCAGTTGTATAAGATCTTTCGAAGTGTTGTACCGCGTGGTTTGATAATGATGTCGACGTTTCGAAATTTCAAAAGACGTGGCGAGGTTGACTACAAAGAAGTCCTAAAGATGAAAACTGCAACGTTATCGAAACGTCGACATTATAAGTTAAACAACACGGTATAACAATCTGAAACACCTCATATAATTGAAAAGAATAACCGTGAAAGCTTATTTTATAAAAGTTTTTATTTTTAGTCTTATGATTGTGTGCGGTATATTATGGGATGAATATTTTTGGTCTTTCTGGAGTGATGATGTGTGAGGAGTTAAATTTCGCATTATGTTTCCAGTTGTAATTGAGTGTCACTGTTTGTCAGGTTGATGAGAGCGTGCAACGGGGTTTTGTTTTTGTGTAATCAAAAATCGGAAAGAAGTATCAATTTATTTTTTCATGCTAAATATCCTCAGTGAGATACAGGCAAAAACCTACTTTACTGGGGATACAACAAATGAAAGGCGACGACAAACCCAGATTCATTAAAATTGTATGTCGAAATCAAATTATCTGTTGTTTTTCTCAAATTGTGTATATTTCTTGTCATGTGTAATAATAAATAATAAATAAATAAAATAAATAAATATTGCGGAGCCAGGAGATTTGCCTCCTGCCAACACCTCTTCGGCCTTCTATTTTGCCTTGGATGATCAGGTGCAATAATTTGTACTTTACTCCTCTAAGTACATGACCCAAGTAGGACACCTTTCTGATTTTTATATTAGTCAGCAACTCTCTTATCAACTTTGGCTCTTTGAAGAACCCTCGTGTTGCTGACCATATCCGTCCAGGGTATCCGTTTTTTACATTTCCTTTTTTTCAAAATATCATCAACTGGATGATTAGCCATATTTATCTCTAGTTTTCCTCTTCGACGCCTTTCACTCAATTAAGCTTAAATAATGTTATTTAATTTTTTTTATATAAAATGGACATTAAAACACAAGAATATCAACAAAAAATCCTAACAACATGGTTAACAGGTGTAGATCCAAACTAAGATAGTCGAAAAAATATACTATACTATATATGGCTATTTATAAATTATGAAGCCTATATATGTATACATAATATAAACTATAATTTGTTTAGTGGCGCAGGTACTTATTTTCTCAAAATGTACTGCGGCACGGAACGTGTTAAATTACCTGTTGTTTTTTTCGCCAATTATGTATATTTCTTGTCATGTGTAATAATAAATAAATAAATAAAGTAAATTTTTATCAGAATAATTTGATTTCTTATGAACACAGCAAAATATTGTTTTTGGATGTTTACTCCCCGATCATTTAGTCACGTACGAGTTCTTTTAAATCGCAAATATCTATCCACAGGCGTATTTCTATCCAGCCTCAGCGGAGGGTTCATCATACCCTCTACATTGGTTCATCTCAATTAAATTTAGATCATCGCCGGTCGCCCCACGGAGAGATGTGAATAAATAGCCTACAATTTATGGCCGCATCCGACACACTCATACGCTCAGTTTCCTTGTTAAACACTTCTTTAGTTTTCTATTTTTATTCTGCTGAAGAGAGAGAGATTCGCAAAATACAATTTCTGAGAACAGGGATATCATCAATCACTAATTCTTTGCATTTTGTATCATTCTTTTGTTAACCCTTGCCGATCTGTGAACGGACAAGAGTGACCAAGACTTATATTTTATTTAATTTCTCGAAATATACTGCTTGCAGGGTCTTCATACTTTATGTATTCTTCATCGAAACCTCTATGATTTGAATGATGTCATTACGAAATAAAATCATTAATAAATATCAACAGAGATGAATGATATTAAATCGAGAATTGACGAAATGTCAAAACACTCCGTATGACTCATTCTTTTTTGACAGTTAATATTTTACGAGTACATTCGTTCCAGGGATTGGTTACCAGTTTTATCAAACACCTGTGTGTTTAGTACATAGAATATAAACAAAAGTTATTTCGTGCCCCAATTGCGATAGACTTTCTCCACAGGATTAAATTTTGATTTTATGATATGTTTGTCCTATTTTCAAATTTTGACCTATTTTCAAAGTGTTTATATTTTCCAAATGGCATATTTTATTGATTTGAATTTCGTGTTTGTTTTTATATTATTATTTTTGAATTTATTCATTTTATATTTTGTTAATTATTGTCTTAATTCGAATTATATTTTTATTGCCAAAAAATACACGCTACATTTTATTGTATAATTTTATGATTTTTTTTTAAAGGTTGGAGACCTCTTTTCAGTCATGCGCATTCTGAACGTTGCGCAGACCGAACGACGCAGTGGGAAAATGACATTCGTATAGAAATGTCACCTCTCTGTTTCAACTCTTATTTTATCATTTCTTACACTTATTTTATATTATTCGACATTTTATTACATAATAAAATGATGTTTATAGCTAATTACAGAAAAAAACTAATAGATTTTGCATAATTTTATTTTAAAACATACATGTTTACTGTACCCTCAGTGTCCAACACCGTTACTGGCGTATTATTTTAGCACAGTAAGGGAAGTGTTAAGTAAACAGAAATAAATCGTGATTTATAATCGAAAAAGGTAAAATTTTTACGGACACACGACTCGAATGAAATTTAAAAAGGAATGGATAATTGCACAAGGATAATTGTAGACAAAATAATAAATTACCAACATGCGAAGTTTATTCTGACGTCTGTGTAATAAACATCAGTCTTTCTACTGTCTGTTAGGGCCTGAGGGGATTTGGTATGTAGATATTATGAACGCAGCTTGGCATTAGATGGTTAAAAATATATTTACTGGTGCATTAATGCATATGTACTGTGTGTCTGTATTTTTAAGATTTATATTAAACAAGTTTGGGAAACACTTGCTGAAGTATTATTGTAGGTATATAGCATGACGGCAATTACAATATTTAGACTTACAAAGTACGTTTAGAAAGCACTTATTAAAAACAATCGAGCATTTAGTGTGTCTATTTGACTGGAGTTGAATTTAATAACAATTACTAATACTCTCACAAAGTGAAGCAGAATAATAATAATAATAAAACATTTTTTATAGCGCTGGGTAGAGAGAAAACTCTCCTTAACCTTTCCCTTCCTGTGCTAAAAAAAATCCGCCCGTTCGGGTGATGTGTATTCAATACACATCAATACATATGTAAAAATTAACGATTTAAAATCGGAAAAATAAGAATATTCATAGCCAATCGCTTAAATTTGAAGTCAAAAGTGATAATAATTGAAATTTAATTGCTAAAAACATGAAGGAAAAAACATCGGACGACGTTCTAAAAACGGACGGAGCGACCACCTCGAACGGAAGCCGGTTGGCTACTAAAAAGAGAGAAGCGACCGAACTGAGATTTTATTTTTTGCGTTCCCATATACCGAAGTAGAGTGTCAGTGAGACGTGAATAGCGTCACTTTCTCACCCATGGCGGTTTTTTTTATTGTATATACTACGTCACATACTGGCACACGTTTGATTGTATTGGTGAATTTATTCCACGTTTTTCACAAAATATCTCTGATGTGGCCGATAAGTGCTAATTATTATTAATATTATTTTTTCATTCAATGCGTAAATGTATTACGGAGGAATACCTAAAATCTGAACCCAGTATTTATTATATTTGTAGACATATTAAAGTTTTTAGAAGCAATGTGTACTAGTTACACATCGCCGGACAGTAAGGGTTAAAGGCGCGTCCACTCGGGACTCAAGCCTACGATTAGTGAAATATTACAAAATAACTATATAATACATAAGTTGAGTGCGTGGCCTGCGCCGCGCCCATTAGACTGAGTACTTCCCCCTATTAAAAAAAAACATATTCGGTAAGAAAACAAATCCTTTCAACATCTTCCGATATGGTAACACATTCCGCTTTAGTTAGAAAGCTTGTTGGAGGTAGTTGCTCTTCTCAGGTAAATTATAATGAAATATAAAAATAATTAGCCCTATGTTTATAGTGATTAAAGTCTTCTTCGTAATGAAACAGGGGCTGCTTACTAGAAATAAGGCAGATAAAAATATTAACAGGTTTATCCTAACCAGTCCCTATTGGATTTATAATTTTAGAGTATTATTATGTCGTAATATACATATAGAATTGTATAATATCCTTAACTGTCCCGCCGCACCCTCTTATCTCGCCGAAAATTTTCAGCGTCTTTCCAATCATGGATTAGCGCTACGCTCAAACAGAGATTGTTTATTGGCCTTTCCAGTTCACCGCTCTTCTTTTTTCACGTCGTCCTTTACTGTCAATGCAGTGAGACTCTGGAATCAGTTACAAACCAATATAAGACTCGCTCCGTCCTTGGCATGCTTTAAGAAGCGACTGAAAAAACTCTTAATTTCTAGTCAGTAAAATAACGTGTTTCATTCCTGATTTTTCTTTTCCTTTCCTCTCCACCATCCTTTCCTTTCCTTTTGATTGATGATATCTCACTTTATATGAAAAATAGTGTTCGGGTGATTGTCCGTCTTTGTGGGGTTTGTGGGCATGTTCTCACGTATATGTTTATGGATTTCGTGGGGATGGATAGTCATTTGAATGATTTATGCGACCACGTAACTTGCTTCATTTACTTTTGTCTGGTTGGTTGGAAGAGATTGCCGCCTGGCAATAAGCCCGCCAGATTGTATTACAATAAAAGTGTTAAATAAATAAATAAATAAATAGAATTACGGCATATCCCTTTTGGGAAAGGCAAATAGGACAATTTATATAGCACCGTTTAGGGAGCAATAATAATAAAGGATAATTTATATAGCACCGTTTAGGGAGCAATAATAATAAAGGACAATTTATATAGCACCGTTTAGGGAGCAATAATAATAAAGGATAATTTATATAGCACCGTTTAGGGAGCAATAATAATAAAGGATAATTTATATAGCACCGTTTAGGGAGCAATAATAATAAAGGATAATTTATACAGCACCGTTCAGGTAGCAATAATAATAAAGGACAATTTATATAGCACCGTTTAGGGAGCAATAATAATAAAGGATGATTTATATAGCACCGTTTAGGGAGCAATAATAATAAAGGATAATTTATATAGCACCGTTTAGGGAGCAATAATAATAAAAAATAGTTTATATAGCACCGTTTAGAGAGCAATAATAATAAAGGATAATTTATAATAGCACCGTTTAGAGAGCAATAATAATAAATGATAATTTATATAGCACCGTTTAGGGAGCAATAATAATAAAGGATAATTTATATAGCACCGTTTAGGGAGCAATAATAATAATAAATAGTTTATATAGCACCGTTTAGGGAGCAATAATAATAAAGGACAATTCATATAGCACCGTTTAGGGAGCAATAATAATAAAGGACAATTTATATAGCACCGTTTCTTCTTCTTTTCAGTGTCATGTCAGGACCCCCCAACGTTGAATATCACTTGAGAGTAGATATCTTTGTCCCCGGCAGCCTGAAAAAGATCTCCAACGCCCCTATACCAGTCCAATCACGCATATTGGGGAGCCAGGAGATTTGCTTCCTGCCAACACCTCTTCGGCTTTCTATTTTGCCTTGGATGATCAGGTGCAGTTATTTGTACTTTGCTCCTCTAAGTGCATGACCCAAGTAGGATACCTTTCGGATTTTAATATTAGTCAGCAACTCTCTATGAACTTTGGCTCTTTGAAGAACCCTTGTGTTGCTGACCATATCCGTCCAGAGTATCCTAGCATTCTCCGGGTCTTCCACATTTCGAATGCTTCTAGTCGGTTCATACTACTTACTTTTAGGGAGCAATAATAATAAAGAGCAATTTATACAGCACCGTTTAGGGAGCAATAATAATAAAGGACAATTTATATAGCACCATTTAGGGAGCAATAATAATAAAGGACAATTTATATAGTACCGTTTAGGGAGCAATAATAATAAAGGACAATTTATATAGCACCGTTAAGGAGCAATAATAATAAAGGACAATTTATATAGCACCGTTAAGGAGCAATAATAATAAAGGACAATTTATATAGCACCGTTTAGGGAGCAATAATAATAAAGGACAATTTATACAGCACCGTTTAGGGAGCAATAATAATAAAGGACAATTTATATAGCACCGTTTAGGGAGCAATAATAATAGAGGACAATTTATACAGCACCGTTTAGGGAGCAATAATAATAAAGGACAATCTATATAGCACCGTTTAGGGAGCAATAATAATAAAGGACAATTTATATAGTACCGTTTGGGGAGCAATAATAATAAAGGACAATTTATATAGCACCGTTAAGGAGCAATAATAATAAAGGACAATTTATATAGCACCGTTAAGGAGCAATAATAATAAAGGACAATTTATATAGCACCGTTTAGGGAGCAATAATAATAAAGGACAATTTATACAGCACCGTTTAGGGCGCAATAATAATAAAGGACAATTTATATAGCACCGTTAAGGAGCAATAATAATAAAGGACAATTTATATAGCACCGTTAAGGAGCAATAATAATAAAGGACAATTTATATAGCACCGTTTAGGGAGCAATAATAATAAAGGACAATTTATACAGCACCGTTTAGGGAGCAATAATAATAAAGGACAATTTATATAGCACCGTTTAGGGAGCAATAATAATAGAGGACAATTTATACAGCACCGTTTAGGGAGCAATAATAATAAAGGACAATTTATATAGCACCGTTTAGGGAGCAATAATAATAGAGGACAATTTATACAGCACCGTTTAGGGAGCAATAATAATAAAGGACAATTTATATAGCACCGTTAAGGAGCAATAATAATAAAGGACAATTTATATAGCACCGTTAAGGAGCAATAATAATAAAGGACAATTTATATAGCACCGTTTAGGGAGCAATAATAATAAAGGACAATTTATACAGCACCGTTTAGGGAGCAATAATAATAAAGGACAATTTATATAGCACCGTTTAGGGAGCAATAATAATAGAGGACAATTTATACAGCACCGTTTAGGGAGCAATAATAATAAAGGACAATTTATATAGCACCGTTAAGGAGCAATAATAATAAAGGACAATTTATATAGCACCGTTAAGGAGCAATAATAATAAAGGACAATTTATATAGCACCGTTTAGGGAGCAATAATAATAAAGGACAATTTATACAGCACCGTTTACGGAGCAATAATAATAAAGGACAATTTATATAGCACCGTTTAGGGAGCAATAATAATAGAGGACAATTTATACAGCACCGTTTAGGGAGCAATAATAATAAAGGACAATTTATAAAGCACCGTTTTGGGAGCAATAATAATAAAGCACAATTTATATAGCACCGTTTAGGGAGCAATAATAATAAAGGACAATTTATATAGCTCCGCTTAGAGAGCAGACTCTGCTCATGGGCAAATAGAATAACCGCCCAGTCAAGATCTAAAATTGATAAAATACTGGAGGACTCTCCTGAAACTCAACAACATATCCATAAAAAATATCAACTAAACCAGACATGGAGTAATACAATTGTTTCATTCTCGCAATGGATGAATTACAACGTGCAACTGTTATTTAGATATAACATATAACATACATGGCTTTATACTCGTATCACTAAGTTTGGAACCTATGTATGGCTTTATCCCACTAAGGTTGGAACCTATCCATGGCTTTATCCCACTCAGTTTGGAACCTATCCATGGCTTAATCCCACTAAGTTTGGAACCTATCCATGACTTTTATCCCACTAAGTTTATACGGGGCATGATTCACTACTATTCCTTAAGTGTAGGAAAAACTCTTGGAATATGTAGCAAAGCTCAGTCGAAGAGTCGTGAGTTGTCTAACATCACAAGAACTATAAGCGTTAAATGTTCCTTACAATCACACTAGATTGCACCGGCAGGGGCCGTTCTCAATTACTAACGCAATAATGAGCCTCTTAGCAGCTATGCCTTTTGAAAGGATTTTTTTCTGAATTGTGCCGCTGTGGACAAATTTTATATTTCATTGTCAAAACTAGATGCAACAATTTTCTTCTCTTAGTCGACTTCGGTTCTACTACTGGACCATGACGGCCTTTATATGGCGGATCGCTGCGATATCAGAAAGTTTATACGGGCATTGATTTACTACAATTCCATAAGTGTAGGAAAAACTCTTGAAATGTGTAGCCAGGCTCGGTCGAAGAGTCGTGAATTGTCTAACATCACTAGAACGATAAGAGTTAAATGTTCCTTAAATATACACTAGATTGCACCGGCAGGGGCTGTTCTCAATTACTCACGCAAGAATGGGTGTCTTAGCAGCTATGCCTTTTGAAAGGGTTTTTTTCTGAATAGTGCTACTGTGGACGAATTTCATATCTCATTATCAAAACTAGATGAAAAATTTTCTTCTCTTGGTCGGCATCGGTTCTACCACTAGATCATGAAGGCCTTTCTATGGCAGACCGCTGGGATATCAGAAAGCGAGGATGTAATTTATTTAATATTTTGTTCAAATCAACATCTTACATGACCTGAGCAAACATAAAACGCTCACTACTCCGAGAAAAATATTTGAGGATTACATTATACCAGATAATGCGGTAGTCAAGCACTAAAAGCTCAGGCTTTTAGCGTGTAAAAAAATGAGCTCCCGGTGTCAAGTTCGCCAATTACATAAATCAATAAAATTACAAAAAAAATCACTTACACCCGAGGAAACATTCCCTCTTTTGAATGAGCATTGTTTGTTTAACGGACGTGTTATATTGGCTATTTTTCGGGGCAATGGAGCCTCCCAATATTTGCAAAGGCTTTTTTCATACATTGATACGTTAATATTTGTGCTATTTAGAACGATTAGCGAAATATTACAAAGCAACGATGACTGTTAAATATTAAAAAATATTTAAAAACGAACCATCGTTTTTTTTTGGATTATGGGTACCCATGTTTTTTGGATTATAGGTTTTTTGGAGCAGTTGTCTTTTGGAGCAGATTTTTTGTTTTTTGGAGTAGTCTATTATTTTGTTTTTTTGGAGCAGTTGTCTATTATTTTGTTTTTTGGAGAAGTTGTCTAGCTTTTTGTTTTTTGGAGCAGTTTATTATTTTGTTTTTTGGAGTAGTTATCTATTATTTTGTTTTTTGGAGCAGTTGTCAATTATTTTGTTTTTGGAGCAGTTGTCTATTATTTTGTTTTTTAGAGCAGTTGTCTTTTATTTTGTTTTTTGGAGTAGTTGTCTATTATTTTGTTTTTTGGAGCAGTTGTCTATTTTGTTTTTTGGAGCAGTAGTCTACTATTTTCAGCATATGGTATACAATTTAAATTATGTAATTCGTTTAGACAAACACTGTTAATTCCACGTCGTATAACGCTATAACTATGGTATACCGTTTTGTAAAGTGGAATGAATAGCGTTTGACTTAACAAACTACAATGTATTATATTTAAACCTCCACCGTGCCTTAATTATAAATAATATTAAATTTAAATTTATTTATTGCATTATCATACTTTCACTGAATACACTACATGGCGAATTTAGTTTAGAATACCATTAAGGAGAGTTTTTTTTATAAACGGCGCTATATAAATTGCCCTTTTATTATTATTATTAATTGTCGTGGGGTAATTTCTTCCAAACAACCATAAATTTATTAAAGACGCCTAAGTACATACCATCCAACGAAATCTTCGTCATTTATATCACTTCGTATGTCACAACAACACAAAAATGGGCGAGTACAGTACAATAAGATATTCAGAAAAAAGTAGAGTGACCACATTCACATAACTTTTATTACAAAATATTGCGGACGTGTGTTATTTGGATATTACGGAGGAACAGTTGGACAAATTACAGTGCCTTCAAAATGTTTGTAAAAAAAATATTTTTAACCTGAGAAAGTATGATCATATCACAACACACCAGAGGGCACTGAACTGGTTGAAAATAAGAAATAGACGCCAAATTCACATCCTATCTCTATTGTATAATATTCTTAACTGTCCCGCCGCTCCCTCTTATCTGGCAGAAAATTTTCAGCGTGTTTCCGATCATGGAATTGCGCTAAGCTCAGACATAGATTATTTATTGAACTTCCCAATTCACCGATCCTCTTTTTTTACGCCATCCTTTACTGTGCATGTAATGACACTTTGAAACCAGTTACAAACCATCGTTAGACTCGCTCCGTCCTTGGCATGCTTTAAGAAGCATCTGAAAAGACTCTAGTCAGTAATTAACGTGATTCATTCCTGATTTTTCTTTCCTCTCCACCATCCCTTATTTTCCTTTGATTGATGATATCTCACTTTTACTTTAATATGTATACGTCCATAAATATCATAAATATGAATAATTATTTGAATATTTTTTTGCGACCATGTAACTTGCTTTATTCACTTTTATCTGGTTGGTTGGAAGAGTAAGAATAGTTAAATAAATTGTTATAATAGTTCTAGTTTACTTTTAGTAATAGTTATGTATTTCTTACTGCGCCTAGTTTATAAATTAAACGTTATCATAGGTAAGTTATTATGTATCTCTTAATGCGCCTAATTTATAAATTAAACGTTATCAAAGGTAAGTTATTGTGTATCTCTTACTGCGCCTAATTTATAAATTAAAAGTTATAAATTAAACGTTATCATAGGTAAGTCATTATGTATCTCTTACAGTGCCTAATTTATAAATTAAACGTTATCATAGGTAAGTTATGCATAGCAATTATTTTTTTGTTTATATAGGGATCGGTACTATCTGCGATTTCAGACATACCATACACTAAAGGTCTTTGAACATACCGTTCGTTGATAAGAGAGGACACTGTATTCTTCTTCTTTCCAGTGTCATGTCAGGTCCCTCAACGTTGAATATCACCTGAGAGTAGACATATTTGTCCCCGGCAGCCTGAAAAAGATCTCTAACGCCCCTTATGCCAGTCCAATCACGTATATTGCGGAGCCAGGAGATTTGCCTCCTGCCAACACCTCTTCGACCTTCTATTTTGCCTTGGATGATCAGGTGCATTAATTTGTACTTTGCTCCTCTAAGTACATGACCCAAATAGGAAAACTGTCGGATAGGACACTGTACAACAAAATTAAATTATGCAGCATTCTACTGACAATTCTTTTCAGCAACAAATATTATAGGCTTTGCCACAAAAAAATGTTAACACTTTTGACATATGTCACTTTTGCCAAGTATCAAACAAAACGTCAGGAACAAATGACAATAGTAAAATCAAGATGACAACAGGAAGAGTGCTCGAGGGTTAAATAAATAAGCTCGTAACCTTTTCATGGTTATCTATGGAGTATCAGTATGAACAATATCGAGATTCATGGAGAATGGAGATGGATGATGTGTACCAAAAAGGTCACATCAGTTATCGCGTGTCAACGAGGTCACAAAAGGGATATAGAAACATAAATAATCTAAAGTTTTGTCTTGCACTTGAAAGTTTTAGATTTTCTGACGATTAATAAACAAAAATACATACTACCTTGATCAAAAAGTTTAAGGACCGGCCACCGTGTGGCGCTGTCAGTCCCCCGATTGGAATTCAAAAAAAGGACCGCGTTGGAATCGCGAAAGACATGATTTCCATGAGTTTTTGACCAAAAACAACACGACTACTATCCAGCAACCTTTCAATTCACCTGATCTGTCTCCCTGCGACTTTTTCCTGTTCAACCGATTTAAAAAACCGCTTCGCGGAACGCGTGACGGCACCCGAGAGGATGTCATGAAAAAATCGAAGACGGCTCTGATGGACATACCGAAAATTGAGTACCAGCGGTGTTTCGAGGATTGGATCAAGCGCTGGCGTAAGTGCGTTGCAGTCGATGGGGAGTACTTTGAAGGGGGCCATATCGATTTTGATGAATAAACTTGTATTTTAGATTTTATGAATAAAGTCCCAAAACTTTTTGATCAAGGTAGTATTATATCAGTAATTCTGATGCATTGACTATTTATAACTATGGAGTTTGGTCGTCTAAATGCCGGATCATTAAATAAAATTGAGATGAACGTTTTCAATGGGTTAGCCATTAGTGATAATACTCGTAAGAACAAGAATATTAGTATAAATTATTTTATGTCTGAGGACCTCCGTGGCCTAGTAGATAAGAAGCTTGACTTTTACCAGAGGGTAGTCCTAAAACTTTTTGATCAAGGTAGTATCTCAGAATGTTAATTTTTATCTTCAAAATTGTTTTTGAAGGAGATTGCCGATATGTAAATGAACCAAGTTGCTTGTATGATATACAATGCAATAGGAAGAAAATACAATACATAAAAAGACAATCAAAATGTATAAGTCAATAGAGATCAAAAATAGAACAAGCTCTCCCAAAAGCTTTCCATGTGGTAAGTGAATTATTATTTTGATGTCCCCATCGCTCGTAGGACGCCACTGACTTATTTTGCTCATTAAAACGAAAAGCGTGAATGCAAAAATGTTCTCGTATTTATTTTAGAACAAAGGATGAGTGTAAACTCAAGTTGACAGACCACAGTTCGTGAAGACAAGTTGACATAAAAACAGAACAAACGAGATCCTGCCGGTATCTACTGTTGTTTTTTTTTATACACAGAAGCACCGTATAATGAACCGATTGTTCCGGCTGCTAATTTCAAGTACTATTTCGGTTAATTTAGGAACATAATATTGTCAGCATTTTTAGCCACACAGTGAGATGCGTGGGAGACGGTACAGGTTATTTACAGTATTGCGTAGTTAAACTTTTTTATCATCAAGTAGACGGTGTGTCACGGGTCAAGAGAATTACAAATAATATTTTTATGCTATCACCTCGAGTTTGTACCTTTAAACCTTTTCGAGGTTTTTAAATGTAAAAGGTAAAATAGTCATCGTTTCGTTTCCATGTCTGGACTATCAATTATCAATCACGACGACGCAATTATGTATGGCTCAGAATGCTGGACTATGTACAGCTCCTACTCTAGGCAACTTGAAACAGCAGAAATGCGAATGCTAAGGTGGTCGGCAGGAGTATGGTATCACTGAAAGATAAAATTAAGAGCTTACGCATTCGTGGTAGCCTGGGAGTCACTGACATAAATAGTAAGCGGGAAGAGCGACAGCTGAGATGGTACGGGCACATAAGACGGAGACCACCAGACCATACTGTAAATCAGGCAATGTCTGTGGATCTTCCTCGACAGCCGTCCATAGGAAGACCAAATAACTCAATGCTTCAAAATCCTGTAGAGAAACGGCCTAGATGTAAGCGACACCCACAACCGAAGAATATACAGCCTAAGAACAAGAAGAGCCGACCCCAACAGCCTACCTAGGTAATGAGTTGGGACAGTGCCAGGAAGAAGAAGAAGAATCACGCCACGTGTTTTCAGTAAGAGTCAACAGAGATCTAAGACTTAAATAAAATCTATCTATTTATTAAGTATTGTTGAAAGTAATGTACTGTATGACTTGGATAATCCTTGTAAGCTGTATGATAATTCATTTCATTACCAACTGTATATACATAAATAGATGCTACCGTATAAAAACTAAAAGTGTATTATTTGAAGTTAATAAAACACTTAAAAATCTCATATAGACCATACTGCTATTTTTCTTGAATGTTTCGTAACACAAATTTGACTGAAAAAGCGTAAATTCATCGTCAAAATGGTCGATTCTAGGTTAAGGAATAATGAAAATCTAACCAATATTCAGTTATTGAATCAAATGAGTACACGAGTCAAAATGCGATAAGGATATGGCGTGACAATACGAACAAGTCCAGATTTGAAATGAGTGAACTATGACCTGACTCGTGCAATAAAACAAAGGCTTCCGTTGTCCAGCGCCTCGAGCGCGATAATGGTTACGTAATAAATAGCGATATTAATAACAAACAATCTCGTCATTGCAAAAGCAGCACGCAGCGCCGATGACGGAAATGCAAGAGTCGAGAGACGATGTCTTGCAAATCGACTGTCAAGTTGCAATAAACAATTCACTACAGTGCACTTGTACACTCGCTTTCAACAAAACTGTCAGACCACGCTAATCGACCGAGGAACGAGTTGATAATGAAGTACAGTTTATAGTCAGACAAAAAGTATGCTAAGGACAACGGAAATGAGAACTCTGCGCGCTATTGCTGGGAAAACTGCGTGATCGTGTAAGGAAAACCACAATCCGAGAGGTCTGTGAGGTCCGAGATGTGGTCAGATGGGGACGACAGCGTTGACGATACTGGTACCAACATGTACAGTACCAACACCAGAATTCCATACATAGCTCTGCATGGGGTACCAGATGGACGGCGTCCACCAGGGAGACCCCCGAAACGATGGAGAGATAGCTGGACCTCAGCATCACAGGAGGACAATCCTGCAGTAACAGACTCTTGAGTCTATAGAAAGTTTAAGAAGAGAAATAATCAAGCATATGTTACATATTAGGGGTATAACTATATTGTTCAATAACATCTATAAGGATGCAACAGCCAAAATACATCTCCACAAATCCTCGGAAACCTTCCGAATCGGTAAGGGAGTTCGTCAAGGAGACACTGTTTCCCCAAAATTATTCACAGCTACACTGGAATACATATTTAAAAAACTAGAATGGGAAAGTAAAGGGCTGGCGATTGATGGAAAATACCTGAGCCATTTGAGATTTGCAGACGATATCGTTATATTCTCACAAAACCCGAATGATCTTCAGCACCAACTGCAAGAATTGGCAGAGGTCAGCAGGGAAGTTGGTTTAAAAAAGAATATTTCAAAAACCAAATATATGATGAACGGCTTTGCTACCCCAAAACCAATAAACGTAGATGGAAAGCCGCTAGAACTTGTCCAGGAATATGTGTATCTAGGCCAACTTATTTCCTTTGTAGGTGGCATATCGGAAGAAATAGCACAAAGGACAAAACTAGCATGAAGCTCCTTTGGACGTTTGAACAACATCTACAAAAGTGATTTCTCAATACCTTTGAAGCGAAAGGTCTACCTACAAACAGTGTATTCTCCCAGTACTTACGTATGGCTGTAAGACATAAACGCTAACAGTAAAGAACACACAAAAGTTCCAGACCGCAAAAAAGAGCTTGGAGAGATGTATGTTGGGATATACTAAAAGAGACCGTAAACGAAACACTTGGATTCGCAACAAAACAAAGATAGAAGCGTAATAAAGGTGTGCAAGAAAATGAAGTGGCAATGGGCAGGACACGTAACCCGAATGTCCGATTCCCGATGGGCATCCGAAATAATTCAATGGTACCCAAGAGGCATAAAGAGGCCGAATATACGCTGGATGGATGAAATCAGGAAGTATGGCAGCATCACATGGCACCATCGAGCACGGGACCGAATTGTTTGGAGTTAACTTGGGGAGACCTTCATCCAGCAGTGTATCGACCCGGGTTAACAATGATGATGATGACATATTATAAATAGGAATACACATATACCATCACACCATATCTTTGTCGGGGTAGGCGGAAAAGACAGAGGGCCAGACTTTCCGATCTCAACACACACCCTTCGCCACTTCTTATCCTACGATATATCTGATTTTCAATATTCCGTTCATTCAAAGTATCATTCATTTGATTCACTCATACTTTAGCCTGACATTTTTTAAAATAAATAAATGAATTGTTGCGTTTGTTTTTCATTTGGCAGCAGATATCCTCATCTGATAACGATTATCGTCTTTGTGCAAGTACAACATTTGAGAGGTTATTAGCACGTGTATCAACAATACATTAAGTTTATGCAGAAATCAGGGGGCGGGGGGTCGCGTAATCATATCGTTTTTATCTTATATCTAAAAGGGTTGAGAAACAATTATGCATAATTTACGTTTGCCAAAACATTTGAAACATATTAACTAATATTAGAAACAATAAGTGCAAAAATGTGCATCTTATGCCGTCGATATATATTATAATTATAAAAAATAAAGAAAGTTTATAAAAATGTGGAATAAATAAATGAGTACCTTCAATTCAACTGAACTCCATCGCTGAACTGAGCTGGATAATTACCTGGAACAAAAAAATAACATTCGTTAGAACACTGCCTTTAACATCACAATACGAGTACATTCAATTGTTATCTTAAGCCTTCCCTTACGGTGATAAAAATAATACGCGTGATCCGGTGTTGGGTAGTGAGTACGCAATCAAAAATTAGCGATTTTAAATCGGAAAAATAAGAACATTCATAGATAATCCCCTTAATTAATTATAATTGAAGTTAAAAATTATAATAATTGAGATTTATTTGCTGAAAACATTAAAAAACCATCTGAAAACATTAAAAAACGCTCACGGAACGGGCGTACGTCTAACCTATTTGCAAGCTTAGAAGCCACTAGTGGCGCGGAACGTCAGTCGCATACCCCGGCGCTTACGCTTAATGCTTGCGACGTTGAGACAATTCAGGTTCTCGCAATTCAGTCTAGTATGCAAGAGTGAGATGCGAATATAGTGTCGCGCTTCCCGCATACTATTCACCTATCGTCAAGACGAGGCACTCGCAGCGTTTAAATGCGAATTTGTTTTCGATCTTTACAAAACACCTCGATGTAGTCGATAAATTCTGATTATTATTAATATTATTTTTTAAATCAATGCGTAAATATATTATGGAGGGATACCTAAAATCTTAACCTTGTATTTATTATATTTATAGAGATATTGATGGTTATTAGAAGCAACGTGTAGAAGATACCCAACACAGGGAAGGAAAGGTTAAGGGTGATGTTGGTGAGATTTGGAAGCAGATTCGAAGCAATTCAGTTGGAAGACAGCCAAAACGCTCCGTAGATGACATAAGTATTTATTGTAATTTGTTCAATCAAACACTGTTTATTCCACTTTTTGTAACGGTATAACCTTACCCGTTTCAAGGCTTTCACTTCATCATCAGGGGAGCACAACGGTAGGGTTATACCATTACAAAAATTGGAATAAACAGTGTTTGATAAAACAAATTACAATGTCTTTAAACCTCCACAATGTTAATGCCTTAACTATAAATAATATAAATATTTATTGTTTATGTCATCCACGCAGCATTTTCAATGAAATATACATGCATACTTTCATCTTATTTATCTGACAAGGCAGGCAGAGAAGACAGAGCGCCACACATTCTAATATTGACATACATCCTTTCACATCTTCTACACCCATACACCTTCTTATATAGCTCCTTTCTACGTGTCCCTCTTTTAAAATATCACACACTTGATCCAAACATACTTTTTCCTTGGTCTCCTCTATCACGACTTCCACTCACATTTAAATTAAATATTTGTTTTATTAGTATTTTTTCATGCAATCGTTCTACATGTCCAAACCGTCACCTTCTCATTCTACTCTTCGAGTTCTCTTGCTACGTTTCCTTCTTTCAAAATATCATTCAATTGATTGAACCATACATTCCTTGGTATTGTTCTACTAAGCCTTCCATATCCTCTATATATTTGTTTTGTTAGACATTTTGCATTCATTCGCATTGAGTTTACTATTTTTCTAGATTATTTTATTTGTTTAATTTTTTTAAGTGCGAATTCGTGGTTTAACCCTTTTCAATGTACTGGCCAGAAATACCTTAGGAAATATATTTTTTCATTATTTTACATATTGCATTATGTTTACATTGGTTGACAAATTGTAAAAGATCATATAAAGCACAAAGTAATATTAATGTTTTACCGATATAGTATTATTTCGCACTGTAAAAACTCATTTCATAAATATATAAATTTAAAAAATATTTTAAATGGCATATGTATTTATTTATTAATAAACGGTATAGTGTACCTAATAACAATGATAATTAGAAAAAAATCAGTAGTGAGTGCGTCATACATTACAAAAAGACAGTAAATAGAAAAAAGACAGTAAATAGAAAAATACAGTAAATAGAAAAAATACAGTAAATAGAAAAAATACAGTAAATAGAAAAAATTCAAAGAAACGAGTGCCAAAAAAAATCAAACATAACTTAAGAAAGTAAGTAAGGACAAACTCGAACAACGACGCAACAATTTAATAACATGTAAAGAATGTCCCAATAAGAGCGCCGGATTTAGTCTGCTGGATTGAGTTCTTGGGTCTGTTGGATCTTGTAAGCATGCAGATCCAGATCTTTCGCGAGAATTCGCTGTAAGGTGCTCTTTGAAACGTCTAATTCTTGTGAACGATGACGAATCGATATATCTGGCCCTTGGGTTTCACTAAAACTTTCTCTCACTGGGCCTATGGTTTCGAGTGAACGCCCGCTACGAGGACGCATGGGTGACTTATTGTCCAGAATCGAGTCAATGTCCTCAATTTTTTTTCAATTAATCTTCGAATCAAACATTTAGACAATTATTTCGTCCGAAAATTCCACGAAATTTACGAACTGTTTCAGCAAAACTTTCCACATTTTTATAAGTTTTAACAATATATCACAACAATATTTAGAAATAGCTACTAACTTTGTGCTCTCCTTTATTAATATAAATAACGTAATATAAACAAAACATTAAGGACAATACTTTGCCTCTGGAGTTGAGTAACCCTGCATCAACATGTATGAAGCTTTTAATTCTGCAAAGCAACTTGCATCTCGTTCTATTAATGAGGCCATGTGTTTTCTATATCTCAATATCTATCCATAAAATTCCCACAAAATTCTCAAAAAATCCAATATTTGTTCTATGTATGCGGTATTCCACTAAAAACAAATCTGAGTTATTTACCTCTATAAAACAATGGATAGATCCATAAAATTCCCACAAAATTCTCAAAGATTATTAAATCATTTTGAAACGATGACTGTAATTTATTATTACTACTGCTTTTTGTATCTTCATGTTAGTTTAAGATAAAGTTTTGTATTATTTGTCAATAATTTTAAGTACTTGTATAACCTGTCACATGTTCATTTGTATAAAAAGACACTATTGTGTCGTTAATTAAATTAATTAAATAAATAAATACAATATTAACGCGTTATCTTTTCGTGAAGTGTTCCACATTTACTAATCTCAAGATTGACAGATGGCACATATGAAATTCTTACACCTTGTGAAAAAAATGGCGCAAAATTTAAATCCGGCGCTTTATTGGGATATCCTATATGATATATGTTGCAAAGCCGAAATATCGACAAATTTTTCTCTCTCGTTAAAACCGCAGAGTCCATATATCGGCGATACATTGAATATTAAGAGGATTAATAAAAAGTCATTGAAGTAAACGGAGCTTTATGAACTCATATTTTTCTTATTTTATTATGATTGCCATGCCATGATTATTGCTTATCTCCGTGAAGAGGAACGTTGATAAGAATGTACATTAGGCTGGGCCACGAATGTATGAAAGAAAAATAAGTTGTCTTAATCAGAAAATGAAGACCTGCAACATAGTCTGGAAAGGTGGAGAAGAATCTTGGAGGACAATGGATTGAGACTGAGCAGAAAGAAAACAGAGTATCTGTACCTACCATTCGAGAACACAAATGCTGTCACTCCCGTAATGCAAAATGATGGAGAAACATTACCAAATTGTTACTCCTTTAAGTATCTTGGGTCACTCATCCATAGCGATGGAGGATGTGCAGCAGATATAACACATAGAATTAGTGTGGGATGGATGAAGTTTAGATCAATGAAGGGAGTTCTATGTGATCCGAAAATGCCAGTAAAGTTAAAAGGAAAAGTATACCAAACGATTCAGACCCACACTCCTCTATGGCTACAAATGCTGGACGGTGTATAACTCTTACTCTAGGCAACTAGAAACTGCTGAAATGCGCAGGCGGTCAGCTGGTGTGTCCCTAAGAGACAAAATAAATAGCTCACGCATTCGTGGAAGCCTAGGTGTTACAGACATCAACAGTAAGATGGAGGAGAGGCGATTGAGATGGTATGGGCACGTTGGACGCAGAGCACCCGATTACATTGTGAACTAGGCAATCTCCATGGATCTTCCTCGAATAACAAGAATTCATGGGTGGTGGAAAAAGATAACCTGATGCAGAGGCACGGCCTGGGGGACGTAGTCCGGGACAGAAGAGCATACAACCTGAGGACGAGGAGAGCTGACCCTAACAGTTTTCGCAGACAGTGAGCTGGGATGGAGCCAGGGAGAAGAAGATGCTATCTTAACTTTAATGAATCATTCTCTTGCTGTTTTCGAACATATTTCGTTCGCTTTTGATGTTCCAGATGCTGGCACGGCGTGCCCTAAGTACTCGTATTTCGAATCGGGTTCTTTTATCAGTTAAATATGCTCTTTTAGGATCGTTTCTCTGTACTCTCTTCCTCCTTTTTTATGATTACTAGAGTTTTATCTTTACGACCATCAAAATACAAAGCTGAAAATTGCGAAACTATCTTGTGTCATAATATTCTCTCTTGTTTTCTGTCTTGCTCTGTGCATCTCGTTATTGTCTAAAATTGGAACATCAGACTTGATGTCGTGCAGAACTGCTGAAGCAATGGCTGCTGCTGCTTTGTCTGGCACTCCATACCTGTCTGAAGTTTTCGCCAATGTGAAAAAATCGATGGTAGCGGCAGGCCCCTTGTGAGAAGTTAGTGTTGCAGTTTTGACTGCATTTAGCACCATCATGTCGCTATAAGAATCGCATCACGGAAAATAAATAAATTCGGCCCGGCCTAATGTACACAGCACAATGTAGATCTAATAAGTTTCTCAAACTCCATCACCAAATAACGCAAAAAAGTCATTCTTAAAATAACTAGTGTATTTGTTAGTATATCTTCAACGAATTAACCCTTCAATCATCGAAATATTATTATAAAAAACGAAAACAATTACAGTGGCGTATAATATAATTCTTTCGACATAATAAAAGGGTATTTTCGCATGGATATTAAAAATGTTGCCATATTAAATTGGAACGACGGACACGCGATATAAATTAATTAATCGTATTCCGAGTTTTTCGTTCCTAAAATTTGACTTGCATTTTGTTTCTAAATCTAATTTACAAACAATGGTTATTAGCGCTGTTTCAATCATTGAATCAGTTTCATTCAATTTTATAACGAGTTTAACCTGAATCCACGGTTCAATGATAAACACAATCATCATATGCGTTATTTAATTCACATTTACGAAGGTTGATAAAAAAAATCAAGAGAATTTTTGAATTCTGCAGGCAGTTTGCTTTTTATTGCGTACATCTTTTAATTTTTCCTCACGTTGGCGACACTGTCTGTAGTGTTCATTTCAATTTTCAGCCATATTGGATGGGAATATTATATTTGAAAAGACAGTAACATATTAACAAAGCATTTTTGTGTTTTTTTTTTGCTAGAGAAGAAAGTCGATTATACGTATTCAATTAGGATTTAACATGCAAACATATTTATTCGCCAAGGCTAAAAGTAATTACGAATCGCACGACTTTTGAAATAACAATAAAAAAATGCAAAATTGACGACCTAAAAAACTTTATTTTTTTTTCGGAACACATATTGTTAAATTCACGTGAATTCAGTCACATCAGCAAAAGTTATTAGACTTTATAATCATTCTATATCCGTCAGTCTAAGTTTTGTGACTATGACTACTCGTGAGCTTATTTTGTCAGAGAAACTAACACCGACGTCAAAATTGTTTGATATTAATTAATGTTGGTCCCCATTTTACTAACAATTTAAATTTACCAAGTCAAGTGTGCATGCACTAAAGACAGAGTTTCTCAAAATATGGTACAGGTATAACTGAAGATATGCGATATGGTTGAGGTATACAAAAAACACCTTAAATGAGGAGTTTGTTTTTACAGTAACGAATTTTGAAAGCAATGCTTTTATTTATTATTAAAAAAATATTTAAAAAAACAGATATTTTTTAAACAATAACAACGATTCATCCCAGTGTTCACTGAATGCATAGTTGAGTAATTTTATCAGATTAGTGAAAATTATCTTCTTCTTCTTCATCTTATTTGAGGCATGTTGGCCTGTTATGGTCCTGCATCATTGTTTGCCTCTTGCGACGTCGACTGCCAGCTGTCTTTCCATCTTTTGGGAGGTCGTCCTGGAGGTCTGCTTGCTTGGGGGATACTGTCCCTGGCCATTATTACGGCTCTTGGTTCCGCCATTCTTCCGACATACGTGTTCGTTCCAGAACCTTCTTCTCTGTCGTCCCCATCTGACAATACCTTCAACTTCGCACGTCCTTCGGATTTCTGTGTTACGTACTCTATCACGAAGGGTTTTGCCAGCGATACTCCTGAGTACCTTCATTTCGCTGGTTCGAAGGAGACTTTTGGTTCTGACAGTGTCGGCTCTGGACTCTATGCTGTATTTCATTATGGGGCGGACACAGGTCTTGTATATCCTCACCTTGCTTTGGATGTACATATGCTTGTTTTTCCAGATAGTGTTCTTTAAACATCCGGAAATAGCTGCGGCCTTTTGTGATTGTGAAAATTATACAGTTATTAATTTATTTTACACTTCTGACTGGATTTTTTTTCTATAAATTGCGCACAATTTTATATACATATAAATACGACTGCGCAAGTCGCTTAGTCGATGTGACCGTTGAAAGAAAAGGGACTTGGAAGTATGGAAAGCACTGCAGCAGGATATCAGAGGTGGCGTGCCACACGCAATGTTTAGATATAAAATAAATATAAAAATGTATCTCTGTGTCGCTCGGTCGTGTTTCAGTCGAGTGCATATTTTTATTAAAAATATACTAAGTTGCGAAACTTGTCAGTTTGTATATTTTTATTGGAAAATATAAGCAACGAGCTCTTGTATGGCAACATTGTGTTTTCGAGTTCGTATTGATGTATTTTTCAAGTATTATACAATAAATTGATTGAATATAATATGTTATTATACAATAAATTGATTGAATATAACTATAAATTTTAAATAACTTAAAGGAATTCCGCAGAATCTATTTGTTTCTGTTATTAATTTCACCTACCGTATTACCTCATTGATATTAATTGTATTGTATTACACGTTCGTTGTATGCAACACAGCCTGGCTGGTGTATGTGTGGCAATCTCTTACAACCTAACATAAGGATGTTAGAAAGCCTTTAATGAAAACCAGACTGGAACCTTTTTAAAAATGTGGGTAACAACGAGAGTGGAACTCGCAACCCTCGGAATGGAAGACAGTTTCTTATTAACAAAGTCATGGAGGGGGTTAAGATTAATTTGTTAATAAAACGATCTAACTGGGTCCTCTTTTTAGGTAACACCAGAACTCGAACCCACTACAACAAATACAAAGGAGGTCGACTAAATATATAGGTCGTCGAAAGGCTTCGATTCTCGCTGAAAGGCAGGTTTAAAAATAAGTTTTCAGTCTGGCTTTCAATTAAGGACACATAAGCATATCTCTGGTTCATAGGAAGAAATTGCTACATAGTAATAACCCCACAAGGTGTTATACATGATTCGCTCGAGCGCTGCTATAGCCGTCAGATATGACTTGTTTAATAATAGTGGTTTGAGTCCCGAGTAAGAGCTTGAGGAGTGCTTGCTCTTTAAACGACGCTATATAAAATAGTTTCATTGAAAAAAAAAACACAGAATAATAATTATATTAAATAAAAATAGACCTGTGTCCGCCTCATAATGACATACCGCATAGAGTCCAGAGCCGACATTCTCAGAACCAAAAATCTCCTTCGAACCAGGGAAATGAAGGTACTCAGGAGTATCGCTGGCAAAACCCTTCGTGATAGAGTACGAAACACAGAAATTCGAAGGATGTGCGAAGTTGATGATATTGTCAGATGGGGACGACAGAGAAGGTTCTGGAACGAATATGTATCCAGAATGGCGGAACCAAGAGCCGTAAGAATGGCCAGGGACAGTATACCCCAAGCAAGCAGACCTCCAGGATGACCTCCCAAAAGATGGAAAGACAGCTGGCAGTCGACGTCACAAGAGGGAAACGATGATGCAGGACCATAACAGGCCAACATGCCTAAAAAAAGATGAAATAGAAGAAGAATAAAAATATTGACTAAACCAACTCTAATGTTGGTTTAGTTAAGAATAAAGTTCAAATAATTTATAGAGTGCATTCAATACTCCTTAAGGACTCAAAATGTTTACAAAGATAATTGAAAGGTGATGAAAATTCCAAAACTAAGAGCATTTTACTTTTACTTACTTAATAAAAAAATACCTTTACCTCATAGATAACGACATTCATGACCTAGTCGGTAAGACGTCTCTCGACCCGGGGCTTGCGAATTCAATTCCCGTTGAAATCAGATTTTTTCAAAAAAAGGTTACAGTCTGGTTTTCACTTTAGATTTCTATAATAACATTCTGGTTGATTGGTAGATATTACCATATGGTAATAACCTCTTCATGTTGTAACTTATATAAAACAATGAATGTGTAATATAATACAAGCATCCGAAAAGCATATATGAATTCAACAAAAAATATTTGAATAAAAATGCGAACGAAAGGAGCGTGTTAGACAAGCGAATTCTGAAAAATATCGTGATCTGTGGAAGGATCGTGGATAAGGTTCATGCGACTGAGATCCTGTCTTGCTGTAGTTCATTACATAGATCACATTCTGATAAGCTAAGCCGGATCATCGCAGGATTCATTAAGGTAGACAATGGTGACACCAGGCTTCCTCTGGTGCCAGAAGCAGACCGCAATAGAATGGCCGGATGTGTATCTCGGACCTGTCGCCACCAATCTGGATATCGTGTTGAGAGGTTATTAATCCTTAGCATCGTAAAATAGATGGATTAGTCTTCAACAGGAATTTTTAGACGTTTGTATGCGAACAGAAATAATGAACGGTTTTTTAACTTCAATGCTGGGGACAGCGTTAAAACGATCTGGAAATCTTGGGTATTTCTGAATGGAACATATTTGCAAAGGATACAGGAGTCTAGAAAGAACAATTTTATAAGTTGTTTATAGTTAAGGCGTTAACATTGCGGAGGTTTAAAGACAATGTAATTGTTCAGTCAAACACTGCTTATTCCATTTAATATAACTGTATGATCCTAACAGTTTGAAGGTTTTCCCCTCATCAACAGGGAGTAAAAAGAAGACTCTTGTTTCTGCTCCCCTGATGATAGCTAAAAAATTAACAATCGATCTACAATATAAGTAGACAAGTTCGTCGACGAAAGAAGAAATGCAATGTTCATTGGACGCGGCAAATATATGAAAGATAGTAAATCAAATATATCATACACTGTCACCCCCTTAAATATTCTATTCAATGCACGCATTTCTACAGTATATATACGGCTCAGTTCATTAGTGTTTTTTCAACGTCCACGTTTAAATTTCAAACATCAAAATTGATACTAAAATACAGTTGTGAACTACCACATTAGTAGAATTTGATACTGTCCCATTCGAGTGTGTGTTTATGTATACATAAGTTTAAGTGCCGCATTGAATTTGTTTCATATCGCTACACGCCGTTCGATATCTCTTGTAACTCATCCACAATCTGAGAAAATACTACCCAAATAGCAGAATTCTTCGACTTGCTCCAATATTTCATTGTTCACCTATTATACTCGTATATCGCATTTACTTTTTCTTTCACACTTTTCTACCACCATGACTTACTTTGGATTTTACCACATTCATTCACATATCTTTATTATATTCTTATCATTGCACGCATTTCTATATCATTCATTCGGTTCCTTTCAGCCTCTTTCAACATCCACGTTTCACTCGCATACATCAAAGTACTAAAATACTGTTGTGGACTATCATCTTAGAAGATTTTGATACTATCCGGTTCGAGTGAACGAGTATGATACTATATATGGGCTAGAATACAGGTATAATTTGATATACCTTCGATTAACTGTTGTGGACTATCATCTTAGAAGATCTTGATACTATCCGGTTCGAGTGAACGAGTATGATACTATATATGGGCTAGAATACAGGTATAATTTGATATACCTTCGATTAACTGTTGTGGACTATCATCTTAGAAGATCTTGATACTATCCGGTTCGAGTGTACGAGTATGATATATGGACTAGAACACAGGTATAATTTGATATACCTTCGATTAACTGTTGTGGACTATCATCTTAGAAGATCTTGATACTATCCGGTTCGAGTGTACGAGTATGATATATGGGCTAGAACACAGGTATAATTTGATATACCTTCGATTAACTGTTGTGGACTATCATCTTAGAAGATCTTGATACTATCCGGTTCGAGTGTACGAGTATGATATATGGGCTAGAACACAGGTATAATTTGATATACCTTCGATTAACTAAATATCGTGCTAATTAACTGTTTATCTTAAAACCGCACCTTAAGACATTTTCTATCTCAAAACACATAAAAATATAATATATAGACATTAAACAAAAATACTATAAAATAGTAAGTTATCAGAAATGACAACGCGACATTGATTAAGGTATGTTCAGTAATTTACGATTGTCACACAGGATACGGCTATAAACGAACCTATCAAAGGTCAGATGAGGGTAATAAACGTTAATTTTATCTTTTTGGTAAATAAAAGAGTGAAATAAAAATAGGCCGCCTCAAGGACCGTCCTTTCGCAATCTCTGGGCGCGCATTTACGATGTGTACACGACCAAATAATAAGAGTATTGTCCTTAAATGTGTGTACGCTCCTTTATCCAATGATGGGCGTCTAACAAACGCATTAGCGTGTCACGCATGACTCACAGCAGCTCGGTACTTTATCTATCTTAAGCCGCGTTTAATACGAGCACTGTGAAGTTAGTTATATTCGTATCCATTCTCTGTGCAAACTGCGAAGGAGTATTTGACAGATGTTGAAACATCTGAGACACAAATGTACATATTTATAATCTGCGAAATGGAATAAGCTAATGCTCTGATATTTATCGCAGTGAGAAAACTAATTGTGATTTTTATTTATTTATAAAGGGTCTTTCAAAATGAGCGATTTTTTTAATTCTTGGATAAAATACAGATGGCGTCGCGAACTTGCCTGGGTCTTGTGACATTTGAGAAATGTAATGTATGACATTTATAAAAATTGAGTCGTATACAATACAACAACGCGTTCAAATTGAAAATTATTTTATGTATCGTAATCTCCGGAAACGGTGATGTTAATTGGTCACCAATATCATGTGATCTGACACCGTCGGACTATTATCTCTGGGGTTACGTGAAAAACCAGGTCTACAAGAATGACCCCCGATCAATTTCTGAGGTGAAGGATGAAATTATTCGCGTTATTGGTGAGTTAGAACCGCAATTATGCCGAAATGTCATCGAAAATTTTGACTAAACAGTGGACATATGTGGAGCTGCAAGAGGTGGACATTTGGCGGATATTGTTTTTTTGTGTTTAAATGTCATACATTATACTTCGATGACCAATAAAAAGTTTTTTTAAAATCAAAGCCAATTGTGTTTTATTCAAGAAATAAAAAAAAATGAATTAAAAAAACCGCTCAATTTGAAAGACCCTTCATATGACAATAAATCTTATAAATACATAATTTGTGAAAAAAAAACAGATAATTTAATGTTAACACAAAAGTTTAATAAATCTGGATTAGTTGCCTTTCATTTGTCGTGTTTTCAGTAAACTAGGTGTTTGCCTGTATCTTACTGAAGACATATATCTCGTCGCATACCTCTCATCAACTCCTTAAACACTGAATTCCGTATTCCGTCAGAAATTGTTACTCCGTGTATTCTGGTCAATGCACGCATTTCTACAGCATTTATTCGGCTTCTCTCAGTCTTCTTCCACGTCCACTCCCATATATCAAAGTTAGCACCAAAATACTATTGACGACTACTATCTTAGTAGATTTTGATACTGTCCAGTTCAAGTTATTATGTTTTAGCAGCTGTATCATTATGAGTTATAATAAACGCACATTTTGATACTGTCTAGTTCTAGTTATTATGTTTAAGCAGCTGTATCATTATGAGTTATCATAAACGCACATTTTGATACTGTCTAGTTCGAGTTATTATGTTTTAGCAGCTGTATCATTATGAGTTATCGTAAACGCACATTTTGATACTGTCTAGTTCGAGTTATTATGTTTTAGCAGCTGTATCATTATGAGTTATCGTAAACGCACATTTTGATACTGTCTAGTTCGAGTTATTATGTTTTAGCAGCTGTATCATTATGAGTTATAATAAACGCACATTTTGATACTGTCTAGTTCGAGTTATTATGTTTTAGCAGCTGTATCATTATGAGTTATCATAAACGCACATTTTGATACTGTCTAGTTCGAGTTATTATGTTTTAGCAGCTGTATCATTATGAGTTATCATAAACGCACATTTTGATACTGTCTAGTTCGAGTTATTATGTTTTAGCAGCTGTATCATTATGAGTTATAATAAACGCACATTTTGATACTGTCTAGTTCGAGTTATTATGTTTTAGCAGCTGTATCATTATGAGTTATCATAAACGCACATTTTGATACTGTCTAGTTCGAGTTATTATGTTTTAGCAGCTGTATCATTATGAGTTATCATAAACGCACATTTTGATACTGTCTAGTTCGAGTTATTATGTTTTAGCAGCTGTATCATTATGAGTTATAATAAACGCACATTTTGATACTGTCTAGTTCTAGTTATTATGTTTAAGCAGCTGTATCATTATGAGTTATCATAAACGCACATTTTGATACTGTCTAGTTCGAGTTATTATGTTTTAGCAGCTGTATCATTATGAGTTATCATAAACGCACATTTTGATACTGTCTAGTTCGAGTTATTATGTTTTAGCAGCTGTATCATTATGAGTTATAATAAACGCACATTTTGATACTGTCTAGTTCTAGTTATTATGTTTAAGCAGCTGTATCATTATGAGTTATCGTAAACGCACATTTTGATACTGTCTAGTTCGAGTTATTATGTTTTAGCAGCTGTATCATTATGAGTTATCATAAACGCACATTTTGATACTGTTTAGTTCGAGTTATTATGTTTTAGCAGCTGTATCATTATGAGTTATCATAAACGCACATTTTGATACTGTCTAGTTCGAGTTATTATGTTTTAGCAGCTGTATCATTATGAGTTATCATAAACGCACATTTTGATACTGTCCAGTTCTAGTTATTATGTTTTAGCAGCTGTATCATTATGAGTTATCATAAACGCACATTTTGAACACTGTCATTTTGAGACGGAATTGATGGGGTTACATTTCAAAATAATATCCCTTCTACCAAAAGCTTTCCAGTCCAGATATATTGTAAAAGGTTGTAATAATAAGTATCAGAAAGGATTACTTACTCTTTCTTAGATGTTTCACTCTTTTGTTTTTGATGGATGTATTTTATTATATTTTTGTTGTATACAGTACATCCTAGTGGTGACATCTGGCAATATCTTCTAACAACCAGAAATATGTGTTATGTGAAAAAAATACACTGGAATCCTTTCTAAAAAAATGGGTTCTAACGACTAATGTCTGAAATGAGATGAACAGGACAATCACTACCTTAGATACGTTGTTACAGACACCAACAGCAAGATGGAGGAGAGGCGATTGAGATGGTATGGGCACGTTGGGCGCAGAGCACCCGATCACATTGTGAACCAGGCAATCTCCATGGATCTTCCTCGAATAACAACCAGAAGAAGACCAAAGAATTCATGGGTGGTGCAAAAAGATAACCTGATGCAAGGGCACGGCCTGGGGGACGTAGTCCGGGACAGAAGAGCATACAACCTGAGGACGAGGAGAGCTGACGCCAATAGTCTTCGGAGACAATGAGTTGGGATGGAGCCAGGGAGAAGAAGAAGGAGATACGTGTTTTATGCGAAAAGGAGTTTTAGGGTTAAGGGTTTAGATATTTTAGGACAACAGTCTCCAAACATCCGTGAATTAAGAGGTTATGACATCGTTCATGTAGGAGCTTGGCAAGCCATGATAAACGAAAATCAACCAAATCAAAACTTCCCTTTTACAGAAAAGAAAACAATAGATTAAGTTACAAAATACAGGATATTACTCAGAAAGTAATTAAGGAAAATCACTATGGTTTGCATTGATCAGTGATTCTCAAGCTTTCTCGGTTCACGGCGCCATTAGTGAATCCGAATTTTCCCACCGCAGCAAATACCTAACAGTTGCACGTTTTTGGTGGGGTTAGGTTAGCAAGGGAAAAAATGACACGAGTTTTACCATTTAGCAGCAGATATTCATATTTTACTGATATCTAAAACTCGGTTAGTTCCAAGCTGTCAAATTTTGTCTTCAGCGTATTGTCGCTAAAGAGATAAATACGATTTTTTCTTCTTCTATAGAAGTAAATTCAGACGGAGTTTTAGTTCTGGATGGGTCTTGACTCTATGCGAAGTTGACACTTGCTTTACTGTGCTAAAAAATTCCGCCAACCACGGTGCTGGACGCTAAGCGTCCAGTGAATAATGTATATTTTAAATTAAAATTATGCAAAATATGCTAGGTTGTTTTTTTGTAATTAGCTATAAAAATAATTTTATTATGTATTAAAACGACGAATAATCAAATAAAATATAAGTCCTGGTCACTCGCTATCCATCACAAGGTGGCAAGTGTTATCGATATAAATATCTTCTTAAAAGTATTTTCCCGGATGGTCTGATTCAAAGACAACATAAGTCCTATTTCAGTGAAAATATTGTAATAATCTGTGGCACCCCTGAAAGCCAGTCATGGCGCACATATTGGAAGCCACTGGCACATATACTATTACACCTGAAACCAGTCCAATTGGCATGTTTATGTCAGATTAGTGAATGGTTAAAGATTTATTGAATATACGAGTAATTCTCGCTCGAATTGATTCAAAAACACTAAATCTAGACAGACAGGTGGCGTAACACAAAGTCTCGAACAATGAAAAATATAATAAAAACATATTCAAGCGTCTCACAATAGCGTAATAGTTAATTAATACAGGCGATACTCAGGTTAACGGTATGTTAGATTCGGTTCCAAACCATGGGTCGGAACCTAAAAACTGTAGAATTCGAAATATTTCCTTTATAAGTTAACCGATTGTCATTTAGCGCTATTTTCATATATGCGCATAGTTGATTAAGTGTGGCATATATTATGTAATTAAAATAATTACTGTACGCATTAATATGCTTTGTCGGAGTAGGCAGAAAGAGCAGAGCGCCAGATTTTCCTACCGCAACACACATCTGTCGCCTCCTTTACATCCATAAGCCTGTTCATATAACTCGAACGATTTCTTTCACTTCAGATTTCCTTCTTTCAAAACATTCTTCACACTATCCAAACTTTCCTTAGTCTTCTTCTCACACTTGCACTGTATATTTGTTAAGTTAGTATTCCTTTATTCATTCGTTCTACCTGCCCAAACCATCTCAGAGTGCTCTACTTCTTCTTACATAAATACATCACCCTTAAATTCACATTCTTTCCGATATTTTATTAAACAATACTCCGTTGCATACGCTCATCAACTCGATGAATAGTGACATTATGTTTTTGTTATTTTTGATTAAACAATATCCCGTTGCATACGCTCATCAATTCGGTGAATACTGACATTATGTTTTTGTTATTTTTTTATTAAACAATACCCCGTTGGATACGCTCATCAACTCGATAAATACTGACATTATGTTTTTGTTCTTTTTTATTAAACGATACCCCGTTGCATACGCTCATCAACTCGATAAATAGTGACATTATGTTTTTGTTATTTTTGATTAAACAATACCCCGTTGCATACGCTCATCAACTCGATAAATAGTGACATTATGTTTTTATTATTTTTGATTAAACAATACTCCGTTGCACACGCCCATCAACTCGATAAATAGTGACATGTTTTTGTTATTTTTGATTTAACAATACCCCGTTGCATACGCTCATCAACTCGATAAATAGTGACATTATGTTTTCGTTATTTTTTATTAAACAATACCCCGTTGCATACGCTGATCAACTCGATAAATAGTGACATTATGTTTTCGTTATTTTTTATTAAACAATACCCCGTTGCATACGCTCATCAACTCGATAAATAGTGACATTATGTTTTTGTTATTTTTTTAAACAATACCCCGTTGCATACGCTGATCAACTCGATAAATAGTGACATTATGTTTTTGTTATTTAACAATACCCCGTTGCACACGCTCATCAACTCGATAAATAGTGACATTATGTTTTCGTTATTTTTTATTAAACAATACCCCGTTGCATACGCTCATCAACTCGATAGTGACATTATGTTTTCGTTATTTTTTATTAAACAATACCCCGTTGCATACGCTCATCAACTCGATAAATAGTGACATTATGTTTTTGTTATTTTTTTAAACAATACCCCGTTGCATACGCTGATCAACTCGATAAATAGTGACATTATGTTTTTGTTATTTAACAATACCCCGTTGCACACGCTCATCAACTCGATAAATAGTGACATTATGTTTTCGTTATTTTTTACTAAACAATACCCCGTTGCATACGCTCATCAACTCGATAGTGACATTATGTTTTCGTTATTTTTTATTAAACAATACCCCGTTGCATACGCTCATCAACTCGATAAATAGTGACATTATGTTTTCGTTATTTTTTATTAAACAATACCCCGTTGCATACGCTCATCAACTCGATAAATAGTGACATTATGTTTTTGTTATTTTTTTAAACAATACCCCGTTGCATACGCTGATCAACTCGATAAATAGTGACATTATGTTTTTGTTATTTAACAATACCCCGTTGCACACGCTCATCAACTCGATAAATAGTGACATTATGTTTTCGTTATTTTTTATTAAACAATACCCCGTTGCATACGCTCATCAACTCGATAGTGACATTATGTTTTCATTATTTTTTATTAAACAATACCCCGTTGCATACGCTCATCAACTCGATAAATAGTGACATTATGTTTTCGTTAATTTTTATTAAACAATACCCCGTTGCATACGCTCATCAACTCGATAAATAGTGACATTATGTTTTTGTTATTTTTTTATTAAACAACACCCCGTTGCACACGCTCATTAACTCGATAAATAGTGACATTATGTTTTTGTTATTTTTGATTAAACAATACTCCGTTGCACACGCCCATCAACTCGATAAATAGTGACATTATGTTTCTGTTATTTTTGTATTAGATAGATTTTTTTCTACAGCAATAGTATAAAACCCACACCTTTCACACAAATTCCTTAATAACTTCATTTCGTATTCTATTATTGTCATACACTGTCACACCGTGTATTATTCTCAGTGCACACATTTATTTCTACACTATTTATTTGGTTCTTTTTAGTATTTTAACATGTCCGCGTTTCACTCGCATACATAAAAAAGTTTATTTTATAATTTTTATGGTGAAAAATAGCCTCAAAATAATTGTTAATGGGATATTTTTTACTGCCACATCGATTAGAACTGTCTTAAATATATTTACTTACGATGATACGCAAAGTAAATAAGCTACAAAAAAAAGAGTGCAGGCTGTAACTAAGGTGTCGCATCTATGAAACGACAGTTGTGAGACGAAGAGTGGTGTCCATGCCAAGCGCCTTAAATGCGAAACGTCGCAAGTCGATACGTTGTAATTTAAGGATCACCTGTAGTAGGAACGTGACGTTAGCTAAACATAAGAGCTTTAAAGAGGGATGTTGTGTAATTCGGTGTTAACAAAGCAGATCTGATAGTAACTTTGAGAATATTAAAATAATAATATAAATACAAGTATTCTAATTTATTACAAAAAAAACCACAAGATAGCAAGGTTTCAGCAAACACAATGCAGTGATAAAGTAAAACAACAGTTTGTGTCGTAAATGAGAAAAAGTTTCATATTCTGTGTTTATTTTGAAATGTACTCTCCTACCTTCACATATTTTGGCCTCGGTCCAGCCCAGTACTCTTTTCAAAATTCGGTTTCGTAATTTCTTTATTTTTTAAAATTTTGATTGAGATTAATGAATATCGTTGTTTTGTTGTAACTCTTCAAAAGCGTTTTGTTTTTATAATTTATAAAAAGTACTCCACAAGGGCTACTAAACTAGCTAAAACCCGGGTTTCGATTGGTCTCGTTTTAGAAGTGGGCAAACTTCCTAAAGTTCAAAACTTAAAAAAGTTTTTAATCTAACAGAAAAAGGAAGTTAATTCAAATAAATGTAATCTTAGCGTTAACAACAGACTTTATTAACCTGTTCACCGCGTTAAAAATCAAATTCCACGAATCCTGTGCGCGGCACAATTTCAGCGTTTTTTAATTTCTAAGTTTAAACACATATTTTGTTTAGAACCACTGATATTTGATTACAACACGAAGTAAACATGACACTTAAGTAATTTTCTGATAATAAATAATAGTCATTACTCTTAAGGAGACTCATTAAATAAAGGAGATAAACTTAACATTACGTAAAATAAACAAAGGAATGCTACGATCAAATCAATGCTTCATGACACTCACCCAATCAAATGCATATAGGACTAGTAATGTTTATTTACGTAAGAGAGACTTAGTAATGTTTATTTACGTAAGAGAGACTCATCGCAGAACTCGATCCGCGTGACAGGTCGTTAATGCTGGAAATATTGAGAAACCAAAAAAATTCGGCGCTCTGTTTATTCAACAATATCTCATAAACTAATATATTATTTGACAAGGTTTTCAGAGATGTCGCTAGAATAAAGATTATTTTAAATTTTAGTTCAATTTTTATTCCGGTTTTGCGTAATTTTTTTTAAGTATTTGTGATTTGAAACTTGGATTGTCGTCAGATCACAGGCGTTTGTGCTCCCCGCGGGGAAAGAGTTAACAAAAACACAGAAGTTTTAAAAGTTTGAATGTTTTCCATATAATACAGAAAGGCACAATACTGCATCAGATTTATAAAATTTTCAGATAAATAATTGTTAACTTGTTCTGTGTATCGTTGAAACTTTCACTGAAAGAAATGTCAAAATTTATAGGTTATTTTAACGACCGACGTTCCATTGCATGAACAAATTATTCGTAAGTTTGAAACACGAATTTATAATGTTTGTTGCATGGAAATTGTGATTCTGCACACCTGCTTGATATATTATGTACATGCAATTTTTTTCCTTCTATATTTTTGAAAATAAAGGGATCACAAATTTAGGGCAAATGTATATTTTAATAAGATTATAGATGGACATCGCTTCGTTCACCCATAATAAAATGAATTCGAATAATCTCTGATCTTAAAAAACTGAGATATGAATAATGAATAACACATCAAATAACCAGACTATTGGCACAGGTAAAGGAGCATCAGACATTCGGACAGGTATTAAGAATATTACAACATAAAATTACGTAGGATGATTCTGATCTTTAAAACTGAGATATCAACAATGAATAACACATCAAATAACCAGACTATTTGCACAGATAAAGTATCATCAGACATTCGGACAGGTATTAAGAATATTACAACATAAAATTACGTAGGATGATTCTGATCTTTAAAACTGTGATATCAACAATGAATAACACATCAAATAACCAGACTATTTGCACAGATAAAGTAGCATCAGACATTCGGATAGGTATTAAGAATATTACAACATAAAATTACGCAGGATGATTCTGATCTTTAAAACTGAGATATCAACAACACATCAAATAACCAGACTATTGGCACAGGTAAAGTATCAAATAACCAGACTATTGGCACAGATAAAAGAGCATCAGACATTCGGACAGGTATTAAGAATATTACAACATAAAATTACGTAGGATGATTCTGATCTTTAAAACTGAGATATCAACAATGAATAACACATCAAATAACCAGACTATTTGCACAGGTAAAGTAGCATCAGACATTCGGACAGATATTAAGAATATTACAACATAAAATTACGCAGGATGATTCTGATCTTTAAAACTGAGATATCAACAATGAATAACACATCAAATAACCAGACTATTTGCACAGATAAAGTAGCATCAGACATTCGGATAGGTATTAAGAATATTACAACATAAAATTACGCAGGATGATTCTGATCTTTAAAACTGAGATATCAACAACACATCAAATAACCAGACTATTGGCACAGGTAAAGTACCATCAGACATTCGGACAGTAATTAAGAATATTACAACATAAAATTACGTAGGATGATTCTGATCTTTAAAACTGAAATATCAAAAATGAATAACACGTCAAATAACCAGACTATTGGCACAGGTAAAGTAGCATCAGACATTCGGACAGGTATTAAGAATATTACAACATAAAATTACGTAGGATGATTCTGATCTTTAAAACTGAGATATCAAAAATGAATAACACGTCAAATAACCAGACTATTGGCACAGGTAAAGTAGCATCAGACATTCGGACAGGTATTAAGAATATTACAACATAAAATTACGTAGGATGATTCTGATCTTTAAAACTGAGATATCAAAAATGAATAACACGTCAAATAACCAGACTATTGGCACAGGTAAAGTAGCATCAGACATTCGCACAGGTATTAAGAATATTACAACATAAAATTAAGTAGGATGATTCTGATCTTTAAAACTGAGATATCAACAATGAATAACACATCAAATAACCAGACTATTTGCACAGATAAAGTAGCATCAGACATTCGGATAGGTATTAAGAATATTACAACATAAAATTACGCAGGATGATTCTGATCTTTAAAACTGAGATATCAACAACACATCAAATAACCAGACTATTGGCACAGGTAAAGTACCATCAGACATTCGGACAGGTATTAAGAATATTACAACATAAAATTACGTAGGATGATTCTGATCTTTAAAACTGAGATATCAAAAATGAATAACACGTCAAATAACCAGACTATTGGCACAGGTAAAGTAGCATCAGACATTCGCACAGGTATTAAGAATATTACAACATAAAATTAAGTAGGATGATTCTGATCTTTAAAACTGAGATATCAACAATGAATAACACATCAAATAACCAGACTATTTGCACAGATAAAGTAGCATCAGACATTCGGATAGGTATTAAGAATATTACAACATAAAATTACGCAGGATGATTCTGATCTTTAAAACTGAGATATCAACAACACATCAAATAACCAGACTATTTGCACAGATAAAGTAGCATCAGACATTCGGACAGGTATTAAGAATATTACAACATAAAATTACGCAGGATGATTCTGATCTTTAAAACTGAGATATCAACAACACATCAAATAACCAGACTATTGGCACAGGTAAAGTACCATCAGACATTCGGACAGGTATTAAGAATATTACAACATAAAATTACGTAGGATGATTCTGATCTTTAAAACTGAGATATCAAAAATGAATAACACGTCAAATAACCAGACTATTGGCACAGGTAAAGTAGCATCAGACATTCGCACAGGTATTAAGAATATTACAACATAAAATTAAGTAGGATGATTCTGATCTTTAAAACTGAGATATCAACAATGAATAACACATCAAATAACCAGACTATTTGCACAGATAAAGTAGCATCAGACATTCGGACAGGTATTAAGAATATTACAACATAAAATTACGTAGGATGATTCTGATCTTTAAAACTGAGATATCAACCATGAATAACACATCAAATAACCAGAGGTATTAAGAATATTAAAACATAAAATTACGTAGGATGATAAATCCAATAGATTTGGTCGACCCTGAGAAGGCTTGTAAAAACCACTCCTTTTGGTTAAGTAATCAATTAATTAATTTTTGAGCCGCTAATCAGTGACCTAAGCCCCTCCAAGAGCGCAGCCGATTCATTGTAGCATCTCTAAAAAAGAAGCACGATAAGAAGTCTCTTGAACGTTTCAATATTCTCAGCTTCTGGCATTATAAAGGAAGCTTGGTCCGCGCAATATTCTCAGCTTCTGGCATTCTAAAGGAAGCTTGGTCCGCGCAATAGGGTCAGTCACTCCGAATGCGCGACTAAGATAATCAACCTTTATTGTCTTTCGTCCAGTGAGGTTACTTTCTCCTCAAGTATAAAAAAAACGGATCCATTGTCTTTTTAGTATATTGTATTATATAAACTTGAAACTTCGACAACGGTTAGTCAAATGCTACGTTTGGTCAGTGTTATTACATGGAGTGGAATCATGAACCCTCAAAGTTGGTAGTATGAACCGACTGGAAGCATTCGAAATAAGGATGCACCGGAGAATGCTACGGATACTCTGGACGGATATGGTCAGCAACAAGAGGGTTCTTCAAAGAGCCAAAGTTGATAGAGTTGCTGACTAATATTAAAATCCGAAAGGTGTCCTATTTGAGTCATGTACTTAAAGGAGAAAAGTACAAATACTGCACCTGATCATCCAAGGCAAAATAGAGAGTCGAAGAGGTATTGGCAGGAGGCAAATCTCCTGGTTCCGCAATATATGTGATTGGACTGGTATAAGGAGCGTTGGGGATCTTTTTCGGGCTGCCGGAGACAAAGATGCCTACTCTCAGGTGATATTCAACGTTGAGGGGACCTGACATGATACTAGGAAGAAGAAGAAGTATTATATATATTACTATCATGTTGTATACAGTACGTCCTGTCCAGAATATTGTCATTTGGGAATATACTGAAATATGTTAAAACTCTTCTTTTGGGCTCCATAGAGAATCAAAACCAAAATTTTCGAATTCAACATTCTACCAAGTTGGCCTTTGGATGTTGTCGTCGATGTATAGCAACCCAAACTGTTGTTAAGACTTAATTCAAAAGCATCGTTGCAAGAATAAGGTGGCTGCCTTTTAAGTTCAAGGATATATACCTATAATATTACATCTTGATACTGAGAAATCGTCTTGAATACCGCTATTTTTCTTACGTAAGACTATGTTATTAGTAATCGGGATAGTAATTCAATCACTGATTGGATCATTAGTTGAGATTGTTTGTTATTAGATGGACTAGCCGAGATGTTCTTACAGATTCATGCGAGATAATGAGTAACTATGTAAGTATGTACCTACATCCACAAGTACTGAGCATGCGTATGCTAATTTTTATGGGAGGTCGCGCTATGTTTTAGCGATACGTCGAAATTACATGCGGGTGAAAAAAACTCGTCATAAACACGCCACTATAAAACTGATGATGAAAATCGCTTATTGCAATCAGAAATCATGACAAACTGTTGTTGCAGAGGCGTATTTTATAGAGCGAGGAAAGCATTCGCATTTCACTAAGGTGTAAGAAAAATTAAACTAAAAAAAGCAGTAAATGGGACAAAAATATTAAAATTTAGATTAACCCAAAAATTGTCTTCATATAAATATATTACGAGGGTTGCTACTTAAGTTTTGAGACAGACAAGTAAAAACAAACGTTTATCATCGAAAATGGCTTTATTGTTTTTTAAAATACTCTCCATGAAGATCAATACACTTTTGCATGCGTTTGAACCTATTTTCGAAGCATTTTTTCCACTCCAAATGAGGTAACTTCAAAACATGCGTTTTGAACGCATCAACCGCTTCTACAGGCGTGGAAAAACGTTGACATCGCAATTCACTTTTGACGTTCGTGAATAAAAAGAAGTCATTGGGTGCCAAATCAGGGATGTACGGCGGATGACCCATCAATTCGATGTTTTGAGTGCTCAAAAAGTCACTTGTTTGAACCGATGTATGAGAGCTCGCATTGTCGTGGTGGGAGAAATGATCCGTCTTCGGCGGTTGGTTTTCCTCATTTCTCCGAACACTTCTGGCAAACAAATGGTGATGAAGTCACTGTAAACGACACAAATAGCACTCGTACGACAAAACTTTCTTAGCACGTACACCATTAAAAACGTCAAACTTTACGATGCTGATGCCAGTTATTATCACTTTTGACTTTAAATTTAATTAATTTAAGCGATTGGCTGTGAATATTCTTATTTTTCCGATTTTAAATCGCTCATTTTTACATGTATATTGATGTGTATTGAATACACAGCACCAAAACGCGCGGATTTTTTTTAGCACATGAACGGAAAGGTTATAATAAACGTGAAACAATTGAGGCTATTCCATAAATGTTTAAAACTATTCTACAATCGTAATTTGTTTTATCAAACACTGTTTATTCCACTTTTTGTAACGGTATAACCCTACCGGTTTCAAGGCTTTCACCTCATCATTAGGGGAGCACAAACAAGACTTATTTGTGTCTTATTTGCTCTCCCCTGATGATGAGGTGAAAGCCTTGAAACCGGTAGGATTATACCGTTACAAAAAGGGGAATAAACAGTGTTTGATAAAACAAATCACAATGTATTTTAACATCCACAATGTTAATGCCTTAACTATAAATAATATATTCTACAATTGTCTTCTCCATTCAATTATTTTATTTTACGGTTAATATACATTATTGTATTTACTAATTAATCGTTCCTTTCAACATAGTCTAAAGCATATGGTATTACTTGGGTCCGTATACCCATTATTTTTTTAGCTATTTCTTATATTTTCCACAGTTCCTTGTGATAGTCACCCTCGTTCAATGGCGTTCTAATTAGCCTCAATATCATTGAGTGAAAGTATGTTATTTTATGGAATTAGTGGAATAATAATAAATATTCTGATATGAAGAGACATAAATTAGAAGCCGAAGCCCTTGATAAGAAACCGAGGATAATCTTGGTATTATCAACAAATCAAACCAAAACGCTATGTAAAACAGTTCCTTTGTCATTGAATCGAGGTCATTTGTCCGAGACTTAATAGCTGTCCGCCACTGGCTGGACGTATCAGGAATCGTTATGGAAAATCGGCACCCATTTCTGCCTGCTGCTGGTACCAGGTGATATGGGTTCAGTCTGACTTCATTTCGAATGAGTTGTCACAATGTCGACAGTGAAAACTACATTTTATTTCTCATTTCAAGTCATTATTCAAGAGTATGAAATCGCTGACGGTATGTCCAGATCACTTGCAAATTCAAAGGTCAATTTTTTTTTGTAATAAAACCAAAACTGTTTAATTAGAAAAATAATACAATCCAGGCACTGACCTGTAACCTCCAAATCCACAGAAATAATTATCGACTTCATTAATTCATAATTATCCACTTCATTAATTCATAATATTTTCAATATTATTTGCATTAATTTTTAATTTAACATTTATTTATTTATTTAACACTTTTCTTG
This sequence comes from Odontocerum albicorne, assembly GCA_949825065.1. Taxonomy (NCBI): domain Eukaryota; kingdom Metazoa; phylum Arthropoda; class Insecta; order Trichoptera; family Odontoceridae; genus Odontocerum; species Odontocerum albicorne. The sequence continues at coordinate 4,341,788 of OX463840.1, read as the reverse complement.
CAAATACAGTCTGACGGGCTTATTGCCAGGCGGCAATCTCTTCCAACCAACCAGACAAAAGTAAATGAAGCAAGTTACGTGGTCGCATAAATCATTCAAATGACTATCCATCCCCACGAAATACATAAACATATACGTGAGCACATGCCCACGAACCCCACAAAGACGGACAATCACCCGAACATTCTTTTTCATATAAAGTGAGATATCATCGATCAAAAGGATCAAAATCATGAATTTAAAACATTTTTTTTATTAAAAAGGCAATTATATTTTTTTAATGTACTTGTGCCATATATTTTTTTTCTATTTTATAAATAAATGTTTTTCCGTTTTGATCATGTGTTGATGTTTTTTGATTTATAATTTTTTTTTTTTTTTTTTTTATCCACTTTGCACGGATTTCTCCTGTTACACAAAGAGGGTTTGCTTCTAGCGTTAGCTTATTCGTTAGGAATAATATCAGCCAGGATTCTTCTCATACTGCTAGACGGTACCGAGAATATATCAACCGTGTCATTCAGTTGGTTCAATATCTCTATACCACGCGTGACTGAGTGTTTAGCCATGATATTCGTCCTGTAAGTTGGTATGTAGAACAGAGGGTGATTCCTTGCACGGATATATTTATTGGGTACATATAAACTTAGTGCTTCTAGAATCGCGGGACAGTTAAAGGAACCTTGGAAAACCTTTATTAGGAATATCGCAATGGATTCTTGCCTTCTTGTTTCGAGGCTTCTATAGTTACACACCGTGAGAAGTTCGGCATGGTGAGCATATTTTGGGTAATAATTGATTTATATACGTGATATATATGTTTTTCAATTTATAAGAGTGCTAGTTCGATTTTAGTTTTGTTACTTTTTGTATATTTTAAATGAATTCCGATTTTTTGTAAAGCCGGCTGCCATTGAAAATAAATAAATTAATTAATCAACTGCAAATTAAAGAGAAGCCCAGCATCCAGGACAGACTCCACTGTGCGTTTGAGACAAATACTGCAGTGCATGTCGATGCTCAAAGAGCGAAACACGTCAGTGGTCAATAAACCATCATCATTATTGTCAACTAGGGTCGATCCACTGCTGGATGAAGGTCTCCCCAAGTTGACTCCATATAGTTCGATTTTTTGCTCGTTGATGCTGCCATGCTTCCTGATTTCATCTATCCAGCGTACCTTCGATCTTCTTCTGGGCCTCTTTATGCCTCATGGGTACCATTTGATTATTTCGGATGTTAATCGGGAGTCTGATATTCTGGCTACGTGTCCTGCCCATTGCCACTTCATTATTTTGCACACCTTTATAACGTCTTCTACCTTTGTTATATTACGAATCCAGGTGTTTCGTTTACGGTCTCTTTTAGTATATCCCAACATGCATATCTCCATGCCCCTTTGTGCGGTCTGGAGCTTTTGTGTTTTCTTTACTGTGAGCGTCCATGTCTCGCAGCCATATATAAGTACTGGGAGAATGCACTGGTTGTAGACCCTTCGCTCAAGGATACTGGGAGGTTACTTTTGAAGATGTTGTTCAAACGTCCAAATGAGCTCCACGCTAGTTTTATCCTTCGTGCTATTTCCTCCGATATGCCACCTACAAAGGAAATTATTTAACCCAAATACACATATTCCTGGACAAGTTCTAGCGGCTTTCCATTTAGGTTTATTGGTTTTGGGGTAGCAAAGCTGTTCATCATATATTTGGTTTTTGATATATTCATTTTTAAACCAACTTCTTTACTGACCTCTGCCAATTCTTGCAGTTGGTGTTGAAGATCATTCGGGTTTTGTGAGAATATAACGATATCGTCTGCAAATCTCAAATGGCTCAGGTATTTTTCATCAATCACCAGGCCTTTATTTTCCCATTCTAGTTTATTAATACTCGCACGTCTTTGATAAACTAGAATGGGTCATTAAATACATATTTATATATAATAATTTGATATTTGTTATACTTTCATTGCATACAGCCTGGCGGATTTATTGCCATGTGGCGATTTCTTTCAAGTAACCAAAAATGTTACAAGGGCTTTATATGAAAAAGAGACTGGAACACTTTTTTCAACTATGTGGTTATGTAATAACGGAAACCGAACCCGCATCCCTCGATTTGGAAGATTCTTACCAACTAGGCCACGGAGGGTATCCCTCTATTCCATTAATTTCCACTCTTTTAGCATGCACAAACTGAATATATTATTGATGAATGTGCACGTTGCCGGACAAATGTTGTACTTGCATAAAGACAATAAGCCTTATCAGGAAAAGTATGTTTACTGTTTTAGGTCACTTGTTTGAATACGATTACATTACTTACGCTTCCTCCCATACACTATCATGATTTATATAATAGAAATAAACAGAGGTAACCATTGCAGAAAATAATGTATAACAATGACGGACTACCATAAACTACGAGTATATTAAAAAAAAAGAACTCCGTTTTTCACAGAAAAATTGTGATATTTTCCTTTTGTACACGAATGTAGTATTTATTTTCACGATCCCCCAGGGAGTCGCGACCTACAAGTTAAGAAACGATGTTCTATTCTATTTATTTTTCAGTTCACATCTATCTTGATAAGAAGAATACATTCAGTATCCCACCATAGATCAAAACATGATAAATTGTTATTTTACATGCACCCTTCACAATCTATTAACCCTCGGATGTTCTTCCTTCATGAATACAATGAATTAGTCCTTCCAACAAGCGTCTCTCCATTTACATTTCTTCATTGTTAAGTGCATGGCCCAATACGACCACCTCATTTTAATATTCATCAGTGTGTTATGTCAAAGATCAAGAATAACGATGACTGCTGTTATAGTCGTATTGTACTTCGTGGAGCTGATGGACTCATCATCCTGTTGTTAAACTCAGCGAAGCGCAACTATATTTCAAAATGCTACGTTTGATCAGTGTTATTGCATGGAGTGGAATCGTGGACCCTCAAAGTTGGTAGTATGAACCGACTGGAAGCATTCGAAATGTGGATACACCACAGAATGCTACGGATACCCGTCTTGTTTTTTTAATTTATTCTTTAATCTAGATATGCAGGGGTGTGGGATGGAAGCCCCCCGATGCCCTTGCGGTCGGGCTCACCCTACATTGGTGGGGTGTATCTCGGCCGGGGGAATGTTTGTGGGATGAGGCCGGACCTTTTAATGTTTTCTCTCTTCAATGTATTTTTTTTGTCATCTATTTATTTTCTGTGTTTTTTTTAACTTCTTGTTCTACGTGTTCATGGGTGTGGGCTGAAAAACATCTGGTGTCCCCGTGGCTGGGCTCGCCCTATATTGGTGAGGTGTATCTTGGCCGGGGGGGGGGGGGGTGTTATTAAATGAGCCCAGACCTTTCGATAGCTTCTGTTTTTTAATGTATTATCTTTTTAATGAGTTCTTGAAATGTGTCTAAATGTATTATGTACATACTATGTTGCTATCAATGAACCTGTATTTATTTATTTATTTATATGGTCAGCAATACAAGGGTTCTTTAAAGAGCCAAAGCTGATAGAGAGTTGCTGACTAATATTAAAATCCGAAAGGTGTCCTATTTGGTTCATGTACTTAGAGGAGAAAAGTACAAATTACTGCACCTGATCATCCAAGGTAAAATAGAGGGTCGAAGAGGTGTTGGCAGGAGACTAATCTCCTGGCTCCGCAAAATACGTGATTGGACTGGTATAAGGAGCGTCGGGGATCTTTTTCGGGATGCCGGGGGGAAAGATGTCTAATCTCAGGTGATATTTAACGCTGGGGGGACCTGACATGACACTGGGAAGAATAAGTGTAGTATAAAGGGGTGTAACAAGATGACCAATGGTAGAACCTTGTGGATTATATTGGGCAGTCTAGGGTCACTCAGAAAGTACTCAGCCCCTGGTCCGCTGACATCTCGAACTCTTCACATTTCGCTCCAATTAGCTGCCAGTGCACGGGCAGCAGTCACACCCCGGAAACTGCGTAGACTCGGAGGCTAAACTTGGTGGAGGCTGGTCACTTCTGCTTGTGTTCTCCCTACCTTCTTTCCTAATTCTTTCAATTCCTATCCCCATAAGTATATCCCAAAAAAAATCTATGACACTCCTACTTCCACTTAACATCCGTAAGTGTTCATTTCCTCTTAAACCTAGCACTACACCTCAAACTACAGTATGTTGGCATCAGGGCTCAAAATATATACAACATGTATACGATTCCAATAACATCTACTGCGGTGCAGAAACCAATGACTCATAATCGAGAAAAAATAGTAGTACATCCAATAGATGGATGAAGTATGTTATGTGTATTAGTTTATTGTGTGCTAGCTATTGCACTTCAACAAGTACACAGTCTTCAAATATCAAATTTAAAGTTCTTATTTTGAGCCCTTGGTCAAGCAGATTTATAGAGTGCTATGTTTGTGGCCAAGCTGCGTTCTAAGAACTCAACCGCTTATAAACTTAGAACTAAACCGCTCATAAGTCCCACGAAGAAACGAAACCGGGAAACCAGCTTGTTTGAAAAGTATGCTACCTTTCAAATAACATACTCGTGTAAATAAAGATTTTAAATTGTTGATGGTGACGATTTTAAATTGTTGATTGAAAATAATAGATTGACACGCCACCAGTTGATGATCGCTAGTCTAAGTGATTTTCTTGTTGTATTTTATTATAGTTAACATTATACATCGAATTCCCACTTGTTTAGTATTTTATTGTACGTGCCAATCAAAAAGCTAGCCATGACATAATCTTATTTTTTTTGTATTTATATATGTAGACCATAACAGATATGCTTTAAATCGGATATGTTAAATTTAATTTGAAAAAATAGTACTGCTCAAGATACTTTTCAATCTAAAGTAGCATGCTACTCAAAAAGCCAAACCAACAATAGTAGCGGTGATATTTTACAGCTAATCTTACGACGAAGCAGGTACCACAAACGTGTTTGTTTAATAACACTATTTTAAATGCGTCGACGTCGTCACTAGCGAGGCTCATAGTCGAGGATTCCCTCGCCATTGCAACGTCTACTTAAGCGAAGCAGTGACATGGATTTCCAAAGCAATGTTGTTCAATAGCACGCTTAAAGTAGCACACTTTGTCCAAGAGTAGCTGAGAAGTAAGGTTGTTAGTTCTGTTTTTTCACTCAACTGTTTGAATAGCATTCTACTTTAGATTGAAAAGTAGATATACGAGTACAAAACTTACATTTCAATGAAGCATTTGCAACACCGTTAAAATCATTTATATTTTGATATGTTCCACGGAATCCATAAATTTGAACATACATACATTTCATCATGCCGTGTCACTTACGGGATAGGTAAAGAGAACAGATGTCCATATTTCTATATACAAACACACCTTTCGTGCCCTCCACATTTATTTATTTCACACTTTTGTTGCAAATACAATCTGGCGGGCTTATTGCCAGGCGGCAATCTCTTCCAACCAACCAGACAAAAGTAAATGAAGCCAGTTACGTGGTCACATAAATCATTCAAATGACTATCCATCCACACGAAATCCATAAACATATACGTGAGAACATGCCCACGAATCTAACAAAGACGGACAGTCACCCGAACATTCTTTTTCATATAAAGTGAGATATTATCAATCAAAAGGAAAGGAAAAGAAAAATCAGGAATGAAACACGTTATTTTACTGACTAGAAATTAAGAGGTTTTTCAGTCGCTTCTTAAAGCATGCCAAGGACGGAGCGAGTCTTATATTGGTTTGTATTATCACACATCTGGTCATGCACACCCTTTGATTATTCATTCTTTTCACTTCACATTTTTTTAAATATAATTGTCTTGATACAGCGACGTTTTTCTCGGTCTACCTCTTCCACCTACACCATAGATTTTTACACTTGAATATTCGTTTAGTCATCCTTTCGTCAGTCGAGTTGTGTGAGAGGGTGTATGAATATAGAAGAAGCGATGGATGTGTGTCGAGAAAGAAAACTCTGACACTTTGTTCTCTCAGCCTACTCCGACAAGAAAAATGGCGTGATGGAATGTGACTACGAGTATGTATATAAATATTTCAAATAAATAAAGAAATCAACGTTTCTTCATTTATTTTAACATACTCGTACATATCATCCCGCCATTTCCCTTTCAGGGTAGGCAGAGATGACAGAGCACCTTACTTTTCTATCTCGACACACATCCTTAGCCTCTTCTACATCCATACACCTTCTCGTACGATTTATGATTTTCTACATTTTCTTCTTTCAGAATATCATTAATTTATTAGAATAGTTGATAAAAAAAACACAGTTAAAATACAACAGACAGTAGAACTCTTCTTCACAAAGGACTAGAAGTTCGAAGAAACCTTTCACACAATAAACTCTTCTTCATAAAGGACTAGAAGTTCGAAGAAACCTTTCACACAATAAACTCTTCTTCATGAAGGACTAGAAGTTCGAAGAAACTTTTCACACAATATACTCTTCTTCATAAAGGACTAGAAGTTCGAAGAAACCTTTCACACAATAAACTCTTCTTCATAAAGGACTAGAAGTTCGAAGAAACGTTTCACACAATAAACCGTTCTTAGCAACAAGAAGTAATATAATATTTATAAGGCATGCAGCATTAATGAACATAAAAATATAATAAAAAAATATGAAAATAGATGGATATCACAAAGGAACGAAGATCTTTGTCGGTGTAATAAAATAAATATATTTATTTTCATATAAATATAAAAAGATAAAACGGTCTTAGAAGAATCACGTTCATGCTGCGAGTGCACACTAATGTGCATATGCAATGATTATTGCACTGAATCACTGGTGACGTGTACTGCTGCAATCCGTCAACAGTGGTATCACCGTTTAATGAGTGGTGACTGTAGGAAGATAATACTATTAGAAACGACTGCATTTAAATTTTACTAATTCGCTTGTGTGATTTAGTGATAAATGGTAAGTTTGAATAATGTCATCGTTAACTTTTCAAATTATTGATAAAAATAATAATAAGTACACAACTGCAAAAGCGCTCACCCCCAATAAAGTATCACCTCGAGAACAAGCTGCTGCTAAACAAATTCAGGCGGAGTAAGGTCTGAAAGTGAGATATCTTCTTCTTATCTTGTCAAAGACGATACATTGTTTCTGGTCAGAACTCTGCTACAAGGGAAGCGTTCCACGAATCAAGTCCTCGTCGATTAAAGATACCGATCTCTTCGGGCACTACAGTATGTGATTCATAGTCCGTCTATCACATAATATCAAAAACAATAAAAACCCTTCCGAGGAATGTTCCAGTACGGAGTAAAAACAATGAATATTGATATGATTAAATTATTATGCAGAACTGTCTAATTATTATGCAGGACTGTATTTTTAAAAAGCTAGGCCTCTAAAGGGTGGTCAAATTAATAAAGCGTGATGTCAAATGTATTCCGATTCGGGATAAACATATAAAAACGTTGTAATTTGTTTTATCAAACACTGTTTATTCCACTTTTTGTAACGGTAACTTGTTTGTGCTCGCCTGATGATGAGGTGAAAGTCTTGTTTGTGCTCCCTGATGATGAGTTGATAGCCTTGAAATTGGTAGGGTTAAACCGTCACAAAAAGTGAAATAAACAGTGTTTGATAATACAAATTACAACGTTTTTAAACCTCCACAATGTTAATGCATTAACTATAAATAATATATAAAAACGTTTTTTACCTTCTTTTAAATATTTTTATCCTAAATCTACAATACACGAAGTTGTATGAATGTGTCGAGAGTGTAAAGTTTGGCGCCCTGTTTTCTCTTCTACCGTAGCAAGAAAATAACGCGATGGTAATAAAAAAAACAGAAAATTAAAAAAAAATATGTATTCAATATTAAAAAAATTAAAAGACGTTTAAATACTAAAAATTGATCGTTAAAGTTAAAGATCCATTATAATTTTATTTATTTAACACTTTTATTGCAAATACAATCTGGCGGGCTTATTGCCAGACGGCAATCTATTCCAACCAACCAGATAAAAGTAAATGAAGCAAGTTACATGGTCGCATAAATAATTTAAATGACTATCCATCCCCACGAAATCCATAAACACATATGTGAGCATGTGCCCACGAACCCCACAAAGACAGACAATCACCCGAACATTCCTTTTCTTACAAAGTGAGATTTCATCAATCAAAAGAAAAGAAAGGGATGGTGGAGAGGAAAGGAAAAGAAAACTCGGGAATGAAACACGTTATTTTACTGACTACAAATTAAGAGTTTTTTTCAGTCGCTTCTTAAAGCATGCCAAGGACGGAATCTTCACCCAAGACAATACAAAGCGGCTGGATGTTTCGTCAATTATCTTAGAAGATGTATGTGGTTGGGTCTTGAACGCATAATTACGTCAATGTGTAAACCAAGAAGAACGCTATCATTTCGTACATTTCTGTATAATCACAGATATAAACACTCCTACATAACATGAGGTTTTAGCTCACATTCATTCATAATAATTAAATCTGGAAAAAATATTCTTAGAGAATTTTGGTTATCTTTGACGGACATATTTGGTCACCTTTGACGGATATATAAAATGAAGAATTTACATTAAGCGAACTTGACTAACTGCATACTTCAAATAAGTAACAACATGGAAATTTACAATTACTTCAGTTAGATTGGCTTGGAAAATAATTATATATGGGAATAAATCTGGGAATAAATTTCCAATTATATATGGGAATAAATCTGCCATTGACACATCAATAAGGATTAAATTACTCTTGAAGTGTATGGAAAATTTAATTGAACTTTAAAGAAACTAGGAAAACTTATAGTTTAAGATAAACTTTTTATTTGAGGATTGGGTGAAGTAATCTGGAAATATCTGCAATAGTTAGAATAAAAACTTTTAAAGAATTACTCATTTAACGAGAAGCTTTCCATTCTTTCCTCGGCATAACTGTTCGTCGCACATCATGCATTCCAGACATATACATTTGTTCTTAGCACATCATGCATTCCAGACATATATGGTATATTTGTTCCTAGCACATCATGCATTCCAGACATATATGGTATATTTGTTCCTAGCACATCATGCATTCCAGACATATATGGTATATTTGTTCCTCGCACATCATGCATTCCAGACATATATGGCATATTTGTTCCTCGCACATCATGAATTCCAGACATATATGGTATATTTGATCCTCGCACATCATGCATTCCAGACATATATGGTACATTTGTTCCTCGCACATTATGCATTCCAGACATACTCGTATATGGTATATTTGTTCCTCGCACATCATGCATTCCAGACATATTTGGTATATTTGTTATTTAAGTCTTTCAGAACTCACTCTTTAGATATATCCAAACCATCGAAATATTTATTTCTTGATTCTACTTATAACATAGTAGTTCCTACTACTTAATCCATCATACATTGAAATACCAGATATTCTTAGCAAAACACGTATTTCTACTGCGTTTATTTTACTACTATCAATCCTCCTAGCGAAAACGTTTTTATTCACAATATATTGTACAAATTTTGAGCTTTTTAACAAAATGTTAAGGCCCTTCAAGTGACTTTATATCGAATTAAATTAACTATTTCAAAATCCTTCAGACCTGAATTAATTCGAAGATTTAAAAAAATTTATATTCTTGCTTGTGAATTTACACTAAATGCAACATTATGTCGTGTTAGTTTAGATAGTGGCGTTCACAATGTTGAAAGTTGATAATACTAAATGCAACATTATGTAGTATTAGTTTAGAAAGTGGCGTTCACAATGTTCAAAGTTGATAATACTAAATGCAACATTATGTCGTATTAGTTTAGATAGTGGCGTTCACAATGTTCAAAGTTGATAATACTAAATGCAACATTATGTCGTATTAGTTTAAATAGTGGCGTTCACAATGTTCAAAGTTGATAATACTAAATGCAACATTATGTCGTATTAGTTTAGATAGTGGCGTTCACAATGTTCAAAGTTGATAATACTAAATGCAACATTATATCGTATTAGTTTAGATAGTGGCGTTCACAATGTTCAAAGTTGATAATACTAAATGCAACATTGTGTCGTATTAGTTTAGATAGTGACGTTCACAATGTTCAAAGTTGATAATACTAAATGCAACATTATGTCGTATTAGTTTAGATAGTGGCGTTCACAATGTTTAAAGTTGATAATACTAAATGCAACATTGTGTCGTATTAGTTTAGATAGTGGCGTTCACAATGTTCAAAGTTGATAATACTTAATGCAACATTATGTCGTGTTAGTTTAGATAGTGGCATTTACAATGTTCAAAGTTGATAATACTAAATGCAACATTATGTCGTGTTAGTTTAGATAGTGGCGTTTACAATGTTCAAAGTTGATAACACTAAATGCAACATTATGTCGTATTAGTTTAGATAGTGGCGTTCATAATGTTCAAAGTTGATTATACTAAATGCAACATTATGTCGTATTAGTTTAGATAGTGGCGTTCACAATGTTCAAAGTTGATAATACTAAATGCAACATTATGTCGTATTAGTTTAGATAGAGGCGTTCACAATGTTCAAAGTTGATAATACTTAATGCAACATTATGTCGTATTAGTTTAGATAGTGGCGTTCACAATGTTCAAAGTTGATAATACACTATTCTACACCCCATTTGTTAACATTCGCATTAGAAATATACCAACAAGTTGTTTAAAAAGTGCATATGACCTATGAGCCCATTATAATGGACTCCAGTTCTTAAATCGGAAATAAACCACGAAATTGAAATATTAGTTCATTCGATATAAACCAATAAATGTATTATACTTATTAGCTTGAATCCTTTTAGCAACCAAACGTCTATTATCATCGAAAGGACATATTCGTACTCGTATATGTAAAAAGGACCTAATACATATTAAACATGTTTGAGATAATCGTCAACAAATGACATCTTTTTTTTTTATTATTACACATGACAAAAAATATACACAATTTGAGAAAAACAACAGATAATTTGATTTGGACATACAATTTAAATGGATCTGGGTTTGTTGCCTTTCATTTGTCGTATCCCCAGTAAACTAGGTTTTTGCCTGTATCTCACTGAGGATACATCGCTTTGTTAAATTGAAAATCAGACTGGAACCCTTTTTAGGAAATATGGGTACCAATGGTAATCGAACCCGTAATCTTGAGTTGAATAGTAGGTGTCTTACAAATAAGGCCGCGGAGGTCATCTCGTAATATTTAAACTTCACTTCCACACATCGAAATGGGCACTAACATGTCACTATCATTTTTGAATATTTTGCTATGTCGCAAAATATCATTTACTCTGTTTCCAAATAGTATCCACTAGAAACGAGATGTGTGAGTCTCGCTGCACTGACCCCAATAAAAACAAGAATATTTTGATCTTGAGCAGGTGCCAACAGATGTCACGGTATTTACTTAATATTCGCACATCGAGCCATTAAATGGGGAGCGAATTGATATGTAGCTCAAGACACCCTGTGCGCCGCACAGTATGAGGTAACAAATGACATAAAGAAGAAACATTATTACAGAATATCTCAAATCTGAAATTAGTTCATTGAAATACTGACGTATACACCGGTACAGTAACCCTGAAATACTGACGTATACACCGGTACAGTAACCCTGAAATACTGATGTATACACCTGTACAGTAACCCTGAAATACTGGCGTATACACCGGTACAGTAACCCTGAAATACTGATGTATACACCTGTACAGTAACCCTGAAATACTGGCGTAAACACCGGTACAGTAACCCTGAAAAACATGAATCTTTTGTTCAAACCTAAGACAATAAAATCAACATGAAATGGAATTATTATTTATTCTTCTGAAACCCCTCAACATAGCCCAGCGTGACCGGGAAACATTATTGTCTACAGCCTCCTTAATCGACCCTTCGTGTAAAGAACCACTAAAGCCTCAACATACTCGTATTTGCTTTGCGATACTACCGCGCGAGAAGTAGTACTCGTACATATTATCAACCAGACTAGTACATTGTAATTTGTTTGGTCATTCTACTTAACTTCTATGTTAAGTAGAATAACCAGTGTTTCACTAAACAAACTAAAATGTCTTTAAACTTCCACAGTGTTAACGCCTTAATTATAAATGAATCATGTATTTCAAAAACTCCAAAACTCACATTTTTTCGAATTTAACTTTTCTAAGGAGTTTCATTGTTTGGGGGTAGACACGTCTTATAGTGAAGAGTTTCATTGTTTGGGGGTAGACACGTCTTATAGTGAAGAGTTTCATTGTTTGGGGGGTAGACACGTCTTATAGTGAAGAGTTTCATTGTTTGGGGGGTAGACACGTCTTATAGTGAAGAGTTTCATTGTTTGGGGGGTAGACACGTCTTATAGTGAAGAGTTTCATTGTTTGGGGGTAGACACGTCTTATAGTGAAGAGTTTCATTGTTTGGGGGGTAGACACGTCTTATAGTGAAGAGAAACACCAAAAATAAAATTTCACCATTTTAGACAGAAATTTTCAATTAGCCGACGTGTGACCGTGAGTTAGATGATAGCCAAGATGATGAAAATTGAATATTTAAAATATGTTTTTGAGAAATAAACATTTAATTTGATATAAAACAATATTTTAAATATTTTAGATTCACCTAAAAATGTGTGTATTACAGAAACAACAAAAATTCAACAACTTGAAAAATTTAGAAAATATATAAAGAGTCGAAAATTTAGTTCTTTTTTCTTCTTATTATATCCACTAACATAAAAACTATATTTCTCTTTTTTACAAGAAAATATATTCCATCCAAAATGTTACAGTATACACATTTTTTTTAATTTCCCAATAAGTTAATCCTCCGGAATAATGGACTTTCTGAAATATACGACTCAAATAATATAGAACATTACACTTTTTATTATTGGTTCAGTACCATCCGGAATCGAAATAGAAATTTCCGGGAGGAAAAAAAGTGTCTCGCCAATTTAAGTCACGAATGTCGACCGTTTATGGTAGTAATTTAATTTAATAGAAAATCTCAAAAACACTTATCTCAAATCGCATAAACTGAGTTAAACTTCAATAGTTAGCATTTTGAAAGAATATCATAATATAAATAGGCCAAAACCCGTACGGTTGTCGTCAAAGAAAGAATACGATAATTGAATTTTGAAAACAAGAGAGCGAGAGAGAAATACTTCGAAACAGATTGAAATTATACTGAACGAACCGGTGTAAAAGGGGACGATGCCAATTTATTTTGATTTGTAATTCATTAAATAATTCATTTATTTCCTATTATATTGAACCTTATAATTACTTGTGTTTACTACTTCGAAACAGATTGAAATTATACTGAACGAACCGGTGTAAAAGGGGACGATGCCAATTTATTTTGAATTGTAATTCATTAAATAATTCATTTATTTCCTATTATATTGAACCTTATGATTACTTGTGTTTACTACTTCGAAACAGATTGAAATTATACTGAACGAACCGGTGTAAAAGGGGACGATGCCAATTTATTTTGAATTGTAATTCATTAAATAATTCATTTATTTCCTATTATATTGAACCTTATGATTACTTGTGTTTATTTATCTTATGCTCTTTTTTTGAATGCAGACAATTATATGTGGTTTTTTCAAGATGTCGGAAACGCGAAAACATTAAAGTAAATATATCTGAAACAAGTCTTCAAGAAAAATTTGATCAACGATTTAAATTGAACAACAGTAATGTTTATACACAAAACATCGTGTATGAAGAGATTTTTGAGAATTAAATAATTCATCAATCAACATGTAAGTACCTTTTTTTATTTTCAACTCGAAACATTAATGAACCCAAACAACTTTAAGCTGATCTTGCTCCATTCGGTATTTCAAAAATGTATAATTTGTTTTACTTCCGTGAATATTTCACGGGTTGCAACTAGTATAATATAATAACAAAGAAAACCTCAAGATATGACAAGATCAGAAAAAAATTACAAAAGGAACTATGAGGCTTTATCTTGAGGCTTTCGCGGTTTTGAGGCTTTCGCGTATCAATTGAATAAGATATTTTGGAGTGTTGTCATGTGTGGTCGGGGTTATGATACCGAAGTATTCCACCTCAAATCAGCATGGCACCACATAATCAAATAGAAGCGACAACTATGAAATTAAAATGAACAATCACTTCAACCTTTGTGGCAGCCACGCGCTTATTCTCACGTAGGGGGACGTACCCATGCGCTCACGGTTGACTCCGCTATAGATCAAGTGGGATCCGGCACGCACTCACTTATGGCGACTATAAGCCCTGAAGATGAAACTGCAACATTTTCGAAACGTCGACATCATGAGCAAAACTACGCGGTACAACACTCTGCTGCCTTGTAATACAGCTAAAACTAAATAAATTACATGCAATTCAACATTTAAAAAAAATCTGAATTTATATATCTAACGATACCCATCACCACTATCAGAGTAGGCGTAAAGGAGAGAGCGCCAGACATTCCTATTGCGATACATATTTAATCTCTTCTACATTCATACACCTTTTTATACAGCTCCAACGATTTCTGACTTTTTAAGATTCATTCCAAAATATCGTACACCTGATCCAACCATTCTTTCCAGGGTCTTTCTCTACCATGCCTTACTTTCATATTTGTACTGTATATTTATTTTGTTAGAATTTATTCACGTATTCGTTCCACATGTCCAAATCATCTCAAAGTAATCTACCTCATCTTTCTAATCACATCGGCCTTAAGTTCATACCCATTCCGTATTCTGTCATACATATGATAGTCACCCCATGTATTCTAATAAATTTTCGCATTTCTAAAGCATTTATTCGGCTCTTTTTAGTTTTGTTCCACGTCCATGTTTTATTCGCATACATCAAATCTAATGATGACTAAATATTTCTAATTTTTCATCAAGAGATACACAAATTCACGATGCAGACCGCATAAAATGTTGCAGTGTCCCGGGGGCACAGAATTTATAAACGAAAAATGGAGTTAATTAGAATCCCAGACGTGAAACATCCGCCAAATTGACGAAACTCGTAAGACACGGAGCGCCGAATGAATGAAAAAGGGAAAAGGAAACGCGTGGAGCAAAAAACAAGATTCTGCCGGGAATAATTAGTGCGGATGGGCAGCGGCAAAGCTGTAGCGAACTCGGCGGAATTCGTCGACACTTCGAAGGACTTGAATTAAAACAATATATAAAACACAATTCTCAAGAACGGCTAAAGACTTAGAATGTTTGTTGTGAAGGTATAACCAATATTTTATTGTATTTTGTAAACCCTTCCTTCACTGTGATGTGTAACTAGTACATATTGCTTCTAAAAACTTGAATATCTCTATAAATATAATAAATACTGGGTTCAGATTTAAGGTATTCCTGCGTAAATACATTTACGCATTGAATGAAAAAAATAATATTAATTATATAGTAATTAGCACTTATCGGTCACATCAGAGATATTTTGTGAAAATCGGGAATAAATTCACCAATACAATCAAACGTGTGCCAGTGTGTGACGTAGGTATATTCATTCTAAAAAAAAACGCTATGGGTGAGAAAGCGACGCTATTCACGTCTCACTATCACTCTACTTCGGTATATGGGAACGCAAGAAATAGAATCTGTATTACATTTACGCATTGAATGAAAAAAATAATATTAATTATAATTAGCACTTATCGGCCACATCAGAGATATTTTGTGAAAATCGGGAATAAATTCACCAATACAATCAAACGTGTGCCAGTGTGTGACGTAGGTATATTCATTTTTAAAAACCGCTATGGTTGAGGAAGAGACGCTATTCACGTTTCACTTTCATTCTACTTCGGTATATGGGAACGCAAGAAATAGAGTCTGTATTACATTTACGCATTGAATGAAAAAAATAATATTAATTATAATTAGCACTTATCGGCCACCTAAGAGATATTTTGTGAAAATCGGGAATAAGTTCACCAATACAATCAAACCTGTGCCAGTGTGTGACGTAGGTAAATTCATTCTAAAAAACAACGCCATGGGTGATAAAGCGACACTATTCACGTCTCACTCTCACTCTACTTCGGTATATGGGAAGGCAAGAAATATACCTGTATTACATTTACGCATTGAATGAAAAAAATAATATTAATTATAATTAGCACTTATCGGCCACATCAGAGATATTTTGTGAAAATCGGGAATAAATTCACCAATACAATCAAACGTGTGCCAGTGTGTAAAGTAGGTAAATTCATTCTAAAAAACAACGCTATGAGTGAGGAAGCGACGCTATTCACGTCTCACTCTCACTCTACTTTGGTATATGGAAACGCAAGAAATATAATCTCAGCTCGCTCGCTTCAGTAGCTCGCGGGCTTTCGTTTGAGGTGGTCGTTTCGCCCGTTTTGTGAACGTCGGCCGATGTTTTTTTTTTCATGTTTTCAGCAATTAAATTTCAATTATTATCACTTTTGACTTCAAATTTAATTAATTTAAACGATTGGCTATGAATATTCTTATTTTTCCGATTTTAAATCGCTTATTTTTACACGTGTATTGATGTGTATTGAATACATAGCACCGGAATGCGCGGATTTTTTTAAGCACAGAAAGGGAAAGGTTAAATCAATGTGTAGAATCAGTAATGCCTGTTTGGTAGATTTTTACCAACAGTATCAAAATTAGGGGAAAAATAAATAAACGATGGAAGCTATTTCTAAAATTTAAACTAGTAATTATAAAAAAATATCGTCTTTTGAACCAATGCTGTTTTCGTTAGTTTTTATATTATATAATATATTAAGATGCAAATTGCTGTCTACAAAACATTTGCAGCTGTTTTCTAGACAGAAATTTGCATAGGAAATCTAGATATATCAAAATGTACAAAAATATGGTTAAAAAATATTATAATATAACAGTTGGAGGTAAGTTCGAAACGGCCGAAGCAGAAATGACCATACGTCAAGGATAATTAATTTATGGCCAAAAGAAATAACAACGCGACTTGAAATGCGGGCGTAACTCAACAATCTTTTGATTCTTTTAAGTCACTGTCAATTCTTGAAGTCTGCAATTTGCCTAAGACTTAAAACCAAATTAAAAGAATTTATCAAGATCAGTGATAGTCAATATACAAAAGAAGATTAACGTGTAAATATAAAAAAACAACTTTTTCATATCTAGGCAATCTAACGGCACAAGGGAGATTGGTGGCATTACTGTTAAAACCAAAAAAATCAATTTTATAAGTCAATTTTGTTTTTACATCAATATTCTCAGACGATTTAAAGCTTGAACAGATTAAATTTGAAATAAATGGCAATCGATCTATAAGCGATAAAGCTCTTTGTAGAAATAAGAATAAAAGCAGTCATGGAATGTGGTAAATATATGCGATTAAATAAATTAAATTGTATAAAGGACAAACGAAAAACATATGATTTATCGTCTCAACATTCATACCACGCTCGCAGCCGAAATCTTCAACAATGTCCATTTTTTTAATTCAACACAGTAACCCATAAATGTGAGACAGTAACACCTATCTAATGGCCTCAGCCACTAACTTCCTGCCTCTACACTCAACATATATGTATTTATTTTGTATTATTTTTAATCTGTCAACATTAGTGGGTCGAAGTACCGAGTTAAAGGCCCCATGAGGAGAGTTTGCTATATAAACGGCGCAATATATTATAACTTTCCTAACTCGATAGACATCTTCAACCTCTTCTACATCCATACAACGATTGCTCTGGCTTTCTACTGTCAAAATATCTTTCACTTGATCCAACCAGACCTTCCTTGGTCTTCCTCTTACATGCCTTCCACTCGTATTTGCATTATATATTTGTATTGTCAGTCTTTCTTTTTTCATTCGTTCCACATTCTCAAACTATCTCAAATTCACATACTATCTCTAGTGTATAATACCCTTAACTGTCCCGCCACCCCCTCTTATCTCGCCGAAAAATTTCAGCGTCTTCCCAATCATGGATTAGCGCTACGGTCAAACAGATATTTTCCCTTCCATTGATTTTTCTTTTCCTTTCCTCTCCACCATCCCTTCTTTCCTTTTGTTTGATGATATCTCACTTCATATGAAAAAGAATGTTCGGGTGAGTGTCCGTCTGTGTGGAGTTTGTGGGCATATGCTCAGGTATTTGTTTATGGATTTCAAGGGGATGGATAGTCATTTGAATGATTTATGCGACCACGTAACTTGCTTCATTTACTTTTGTCTGGTTGGTGGGAAGAGATTGCCGCCTGGCAATACGCCCGCCAGATAGTATTTGTAATAAAATTGTTAAATAAATAAATATCTCAATGTGCTCTTGTTCATCTTATTCAACACATCAGCCTTAAGTTCACATTCATCCCTTATTACTTCATTCCGTCATACATAGTCATCTCATTTACTCTTCTCAGTGATAATAATTATTAATATCCTATTTCTATTATCCACAAAAGTAGGATCAAGCAAATATTGTTAGTAACCCCTGATCTCTGTCGATTAATAAATATTTATGTCTAAGGATTTTTTTATAATGAATGCTGACCACAATGCGGGGGGCAGGCCGTTCATTCACGGACTCAATCCCCCATCCATTCACAGCAGCTGCAATCGGAGAATGCAAAAACAAAACCAATCAATAGATTTCCAAAATCTAAAGTAAATTTAGTCGGGAAGGTCCGATTAATTCATGATGACTTCATTGAGAACTAATAGAGGAATTTAAATAAGAATCAATATTCGAGGTAGTTAAAATTTAAAAAAAAAGATTCATACAAACAGTATTATTTTTTTATTCGTCTAACTTTAACAATGTAATATACAAAGTATTCTCCTGCCTCACTAAGGGAATACACGTTCTAGGTTTCACAAAACAAAATAAAAAAGTCATAAGTGTAAAAAAAAAACACCATAATCACATTACACCAAAAAGAGCATTTCAATTAGAAACATTGATTTTGTAAATGATTATTCACTGTATTTGTAGAAACAAAATAACACTCACAATTAGAAACATTGATTTTGTAAATGATTATTCACTGTATTTGTAGAAACAAAATAACACTCACAATAAGAAACATTGATTTTGTAAATTATTATTCACTGTATTTGTAGAAACAAAATAACACTCACAAATACGCAAAAATCAAAAGAAAGGGAACTGCACATTGAATACTTATCCACGATTTTGATTATTGAAATCGCAGTATTTTTTTCTCTCAAAAATAACGCTAAAACGAAAAAAAAAAACGTGATTGTAAAATTAAATAAAAATCATCACTGCGTTGAAAAATATCTGCTAGTATTTTTTTATTTAGATATTATTTGTTTGAACCATTCTGTTGTAGAAGGCAAGTTTTGGTGGAAAATATGTCAGTCAGACAATCGACATTTGTATTTTTTTTATACATTACAGTCTGGTGGGTTGATTGCCTTGTCGCAATATCTTCCAACTAGCTTGAAAGAAACCGTAAATGATAATTAGACCTCAATCGCTTTCTAAATAAACTGGGTAAAAACGGGAATCGAACCCGTAATCTCCGGGTCGGAAGACAAACGTTTTACTAACTAGACCACGGAGATCGTGAGAGGTCACAGAGTATTTGATAAAAAAAGATTTGAAGGAATAGATAAAAAAAAGTCTGACAAACAAATTCACCAAACAAATTGATCAATGACCAAAGATAATGGTATCAAAAGAAGGGAATTTTGCAATAAAGAAATTTTAAGTCAGTGAAATCCAATGAGCTTTTGAAAAGGTTTGTGAACGTGTTAGGGGGGGGGGGGGGGGAGAGTTGCGTTGTGATAGAAAAAGCGTAATGTTAACATATGTGCTCTCTGCCTACATCAAGAAGTCTTTTGAAGGTTTTTTGATGTTCTCAGCCTTCAGACACCTTCGAAGAAATCTTTACCATTTGTAATGAAGATAAATATCTGTTTACTCGATTTATCTTTGCAAAGCGGTTTATGAAATTGACTCATATGATTTCAGCTTGCCACTTTTACCAAAAGACACGTCACTAATACACAAAATCTCGAGCGGTTTTTGAGCAAAAACTCTTGAAAATCATGTCTTTCGCGATTTCAACGCGGTCCTATTTTTGTATGAAATTGAAGTCTTTCGGCACCAGTTTTGCAGCGATACGTCTGAGGCCCAAATCAGTAAACAAAATGTCTTGAGCGGATCCATAAGCGATGTTCAAGTCCTCTGCCAGCTCTCTAATGGTCAATTTGCGGTTTTCGGCCAAAATTTCTTTGATTTTATCGATGTTTTCATCGGTTTTTGACTGCCACTGCGTTCGTCATCCTTGACCGACTCCAGGCCACTTCTGAAGCGTTCGTGCCACCGAAAAACACTTCTCCAACATTTCTAAGGTCTGCGGACCGTTAAATCCGTTTTTCACACAAAATTTAATGCAAACTCGTTAATGCACAGTTGATGCCATTTTCAAACTTGTAAAAAATCGAAAACACGCACAAAGGTAGATTAGATGTACTCAGTACAGCGTAACTTTTACAAATGTCAAGCTATGACGCTGAAATTTGGAGGGAAGTGTCAATGATAGATGTGGTAACCTAACGAAAAAAAAGAATTCCAATCGGGTGACTGACAGCGCCACACGGTGGCCGGTCCTAAAACTTTTTGATCAAGCTGGTATGTATCGACTTTTATTATAGATTTTTTTAATGCTTTAGTAAAATACCAAAATACTATCAAATATTAGATAAAGTTTTTTTCCATTTATTTCTCGATTTACGTATTTCAAGCATGTACTCGTTTCAAAAACATTTAATTTAGAAACATACCTTTGAAAGACATTTGGGATAAAGAAATTTCGAAATAACTTAAATTTAATAGAAAAAAAAGATATTATACAAAATGAAATATTATATAAAACAATTATTGTAATTCAAGAAATATTTTTTCTTTTGTAGATCATCAAAATGTTAAGAATTCTAATAGAAACATGAAAGTCAAATAGGGCATTCAGTTTAGTCGAAATAATCAGTGCTTTTCAACATGAAGTTGTCAAATCCTTGTTTTATTATCAAGCACACAAAAGAGGGAAAGTTTATGTTTTGTTATATTAAAATCGTCAAATGATTCCTTTCTTCTTCCCATCTTACAACTCTAGTTTTTCATTTTATTTTCTTTGTAATACTCGTATATGAAGCTTCGATGTAACTCTTCCACCCAATATTGAAGATTGATAAAAATATTTTCTGATTGTTTTTTGGCAATAAACTCGCCAAATTTGTACAATGAAATGTTTAAATTAATTAATTTACAAATAAAAATGTTCAGACAACGTTGTTATTGAATATCTCAATATCTATCCATAAAATTCCGACAAAATTTAAAAAAATCCAATATTTGTTCTATGTATGCGTTATTCCACTAAAAACAAATCTGAGTTCTTCACCTTTATAAAATAAGTCTTCGACAATTACGTAAGTCTGCTTGGTGAAGTTTGGTAATATTTTGTGGTATACATACATAACATATATTGAACTTAAATATACATATAATTATTAAATAATTTTAAAACAATGACTGTAATTTATTATTACTACTGCTTTTTGTATCTTCATGTTAGTTTAAGATAAAGTTTTGTATTATTTGTCAATAATTTTAAAACGATGACTGTAATTTATTATTACTACTGCTTTTTGTATCTTCATGTTAGTTTAAGATAAAGTTTTGTATTATTTGTCAATAATTTTAAGTACTTGTATAACCTGTCACATGTTCATTTGTATATAAAAGACACTGTTGTGTCGTTAATTAAATAAGTAAATACATATACCTTTCTCATACAACTCCTACAATTTCTCTGACGTTTTGCATTTCCTTTTTTCAAAATAGTATACACTTGATCCGATCACACTTCCTTGGTCTTCCTCTAACACAACTTACACTCACATTTCTACGGCATATTTGTTTAGATAATATTTCATCATTCATTCGTTCTTCATGTCCAAATAATTTCAGAGTGCTCTTCTTGGTCTTACTTAATACATCAGCCTTAAGTTCACATTCATCCCTGATCACCTCATTCCTTATTCCGTCATACATTATCACCTAATGATCAAGTAATCACAGCATATTGCCACAAAATGGTATATTGTATCTTCATGTTAGTTTAAGATGAAGTTATATATTATTTGTCAATAATTTTAAGTACGTGTATAACCTGTCACATGTTCATTTGTATATAAAGACACTCTTGTGTCGTTAATTAAATAAATAAATACAAAACAACATAACAGATACGCTGACTTATTGAAATAAGGAAATTTACGTAAAAAAACAGAGTAGTTATTATTAAAAAAACAACAGGGTAATGTTTGAGAAACACCAGCAAATTAGGTGTGCATTCACAGAGTTATCTATTGCAATCAAATGCATAATGCAATAAATGTAGGCCGCAACATTTTAGCGTTTTATAAAACCTTAATGGTTTCGTAAATTGCCAAAAGTCGCATACCTAAACGTATAGCGATGCTGCCGCGATCGTGAAATAATTACCAAATGAGGGGATACAGCCATATTGAAACAATAAAAATACAACAAAGTTAGTTTACCCATTCTCAGAAGAGCTGCAGACATTCGAACAATGCAGCCTTGGGTAATTCGATGGGAATGACTGATATTTTTTCCATGTATTACACGAATTTTATAAAAATGAAATAAAAACGATAGTATAGCTATCAAGGCTGGAGATGTATTTGGTTGCCTTAAACATTAGCTACGTTCTGAATGGTCCATGCAAAAATCTGCCGAGAGTTAAACCTGCTAGACATTATACTATATTCCAAACAATTTATTTCATAACATCAATTTTATATATTGATTGAAGAATAAATTTCCACAAAAGTATGTGTTGTGGGTGAGGGCAACCGTTGGCGATTTGAGTTTCACATACCCATTCATTCATTTGAAGATCGTAGCCGGAAAATAACATTGTCTTCGACCTCTTTGGTCGAACCTTCGAATGGGGGCCTTTTTTATGTTTTGTGCACAAACCCCACGTATGGAAGATAAGTGTTGTAGCAATTAAACCACGGAGGTCACCAGTTCTATAAAAATACTGAAGGTGTGAAAAGACAAGACGAAATTTAAAACGGATGTAAAAAGGGTAGGGTAAGATTTCAGGTAGTTCCCATTGCTGAAAAAAATAAAGCAGTATGCAGCGGTATAGCCATGCGATTTGCAGAAACGGTAACCATATTAAGACTGGTGGTGAATCGGGGATTGTGCGTGCGTGTTGGTGCGTTACCTTCTCATTCATTCTTATATCACTGCTTAACTATTTCAATATATTGTGTCGTGGTTTTTTTATGTGTGAACATCATTTCCCATTTGTCATTTTACTTTTATAAAGTTTGGACTACTTTGAGACTTTACTTTTTTTCGTTCTTGCTGACAGTTAACCTGAGGTGGTATATGTGGGTTTACTTTTTATTTTGTTTTCTGCCAAACGCTTTTTTTTTTAAATCTAGATATGCGGGGGTGTGGGCTGGAAGCCCCCCGATGCCCTTGCGGTCGGGCTCGCCCTATATTGGTGGGGTGTATCTCGGCCGGGGGAATGTTTGTGGGATCCCGGACCTTTTAATGTCTTCTCTCTTGAAGGTATTTTTTTGTCATCTATTTATTTTCTGTTTTTTTTCTCTTCTTATTCTACATGAAAAACAACTAGTGTCCCCGTGGCTGGGCTCGCCCTATATTGGTGGGGTGTATCTTGGCCGGGGGATGTTATTAGATGAGCCCAGACCTTTTGATAGCTTCTGTTTTTTAATGTATTATCTTTTTAATGTGTTCATGAAATATATCTAAATGTATTATGTACATACTATGTTGCTATCAATAAACCTGTATTTATTTATTTATTTATTTCGAAGACAACCCATAAAATTCCATCAAACAGAACAGGAACATAGCATCCACAGTATCTTTCTTAAGCCCAATGTACGAGTAATCATTGTCCGTATTGTTATTATATTTAAACTTTTATTTTTTTCTTATATTATGCATTTTGTTTGATATCGTTGGGTTAAACCTGTATCAAATGTAAAATAAAATAAATAGTAAATATTTATCCACCTTGGAGCAAGATTCGAAAGCTCAACGGAGAATAGAAAAAGGCGGAGGGGAGAAGAAAATTATTAATTAAAAAAAACTCAAGCTTGCCTGGGTAACAATTCTTGATAGAATAAAAACTCAAGCTTGCTCGGGTAACAATTCTTGATAGAATAAAAACTCAAGCTTGCCCGGGTAACAATTCTTGATAGAATAAAAACTCAAGCTTGCCCGGGTAACAATTCTTGATATAATAAAAACTCAAGCTTGCCCGGGTAATAATTCTTGATAGAATAAAAACTCAAGCTTGCCCGGGTAACAATTCTTGATAGAATAAAAACTCAAGCTTGCCCGGGTAACAATTCTTGATATAATAAAAACTCAAGCTTGCCCGGGTAACAATTCTTGATGGAATAAAAACTCAAGCTTGCCCGGGTAACAATTCTTGGTAGAATAAATATAAGTAAACTGAGAAAATAGTAATAATTAACGAACAATTTATACAACGCTGTTTAGGGAGCAAACTCTCCTCAAAGGCGATCTTACTCTAGCTCGGGACTCGAACCCCACTTCTATTGACAGATAAATATATTATAAAATAAATATATCCAAGTTGAGTGTAAGGACAGAAAGGTATACTCAAGAAAATGTAGGATAGTTCCTGTGACCATCTATCTTTAAATAGTCCAAGATCCATTATGAATTAATACTAATTACAAACATTTAATTTTAGGTATAAAAAAAATCGAAAATCCAATTATCGTATACCCCATCCCTAGCCAATGCAGACTAACGTAGTGACTTTTGACAAACGTCACAAAATATTATTTGATTTTAACAAACTGCCACATTTTTGCTAAATTGTAACAAGTTGTATTCATTTGTCATTATTGTTAGTTTTATGTAATGTATTTACCTAAATAACTTGCTATTTATTATAATCGAGGCTTATATTAAAGTTAATAAAATAATTAAAATTACTGAACGTCGTTACAAGGTTGTATTGGGGCAAATTTGTGAACTGTCATAGGACCCGTGCTACAATTTCTGAACTATACGTAACAACAATAATAAAAAGGACAGTTTACATAGGACCGTTTAAAAATCAGATTCTCCTGAAGAGCGATCTCCTTGTAACTCGGGATACAAACTCTGCATTATTGACATATTAAAAATAAAAAGTCACGTTATAATTAGTTTGATTGTAAATGTAACATGGAAAATGTGGCATGGCCGATGACAAGGGCCATGCTACATTTTCTCTAGTATAGTGGCTGCGAAAATTAAATCAGGTACTTCGCCACATCTGCATATGTTCAGGAAAACATATTTGGTAAGAAAACCACAGAAAATTTATCAAGAGAAAAGACGAACTACAAAGATTTTTTTGTAGATCTTCGGATATGTGACAGTGCCATATTCGATTTAAGGTTTAATGTTTCAAGTATTCATATACAAGGTCCTCATCGAAGTCCACTGGTCGTCCGGAACGCTTCATGTCTTTCAGGTCGAAATTACTGTCTTTGAAACGCAAAAACCATCGACGATCTGATCCTTTCATTCATAGCATGTTCACTATGCAAATATCGCGAGCAGCTTTGGCAGCTTTATTCCCTCGATTGAACGCGAACAGAAAGAGGTGTCGAAAATGCTCCCTTTTGTCTACTTGACATTCCATTTTGAAGGCTTGTAATCAAATAAAATAATATATGTAACGTAAAAGAAAACACAATATCTTGTAGAACAGAAAATTTTCTTTCGAATGACGTATAACCTTTACAATTTTGTTTTACTTTTGGTGCTCATTTTTAATTTGGAAAAAAACGGACATAACTTATGTTAACACCCAATACATATATTGAATTTAAATATGCATATAAATATAACTTTATTTTCAACAATTACTTAGTTTATCTTCACCTGACGATGAAGACGGAGGGATGTGTACGAAACCGGTAGTAAACTCAAAATAAACCAGTGATGAACACAACACATATAAAATAAGTGTTTTATTTATTTATTTTATTTCTTTTTTACATAAAACATGGCACCACAAAGTGAAACTTAAGTATTTTCGAAGATTCAAGAAATAATTACTTTGTAATTAGTACTACTGCTTTTTTGTATCTAGAGTGAAACCCCGTTTTTACGTTTTTGAATGGTCTGATAAAAAAAACGTAATTGGAGGGAAAACGCAGATTCGGGGTTAGAAAAAAAATTGAAAATGATTTTTTATTTAGATAATCACGCAAATCGGAAAACTTTTTTCAATTGATTCGCGATTTTTTATTATCGTAGCCAAAGTTGTAGTGGGTATCCCCAAATTACGCGCGAGCGAAACACGTGAACAATAGTGTTTGTGTTTATTCACTTTTTCGAGAATTTCCCTTTTCTCTTGAATCGATAATGTCTTTCTTTGCTGAGACATTATTTGAAAGGATTCAACGAAAAATTAAAAGAAATGAAAAAAATGTTAATTGACATACGAAATACACGACAATTGACAATTGAAATTGTATGTACACGACCGACACGTTTAAAACACAAGCACATATTGACCAAACGTATCATACAGTCTGCCTGCCTCTGATTCGCAAAATTTCCCACCAACTGCATCGTATTACACGACTCGTGTAACCTTGACCATGAGCGTTGCAGATGCACACGTGTCTATAATAGAAAAAAAACATATTTCTGCTTCCTAATATTCATTTCAAATATTTTAAATCGTCGCGCATTTAATTAAATATGTTTATAGATTGATTTGCATTTTAAATATTTCAAACGTAAATTGCGTGAAATAAAAACGTAAAAGCGGGTACCAAATGTACTAAAATAAAACGGGATTGTAAAAATTCAACGCAAATAGCGGGAAAACGTGAATTCCGGGCGCGTAAAAACGGGGTTTCACTGTACATTTTAGTTTAAAATCAAGTCTTGTAATTTTGTCAATAATTGCACATGGGACGAGTTAATGCAATTTTTTTTTGATTAACTTATATTAAGTGCATTTGTTTGTAAAAACACTGCTGTGTCAAAAATTTTATAAATTAACCTGTTCACCGCGTTAAAAATCAAATTCCACGAATCCTGTGCGCGGCACAATTTCAGCGTTTTTTAATTTCTAAGTTTAAACACATATTTTGTTTAGAACCACTGATATTTGATTACAACACCAAGTAAACATGACACTTAAGTAATTTTCTGATAATAAATAATAGTCATTACTCTTAAGGAGACTCATTAAATAAAGGAGATAAACTAAACATTACGTAAAATAAACAAAGGAATGCTACGATCAAATCGATGCTTCATGACACTCACCCAATCAAATGCATATAGCACTAGTAATGTTTATTTACGTAAGAGAGACTTAGTAATGTTTATTTACGTAAGAGAGACTCATCGCAGGACTCGATCCGCGAGACAGGTCGTTAATGCTGGAAATATTGAGAAACCAAAAAAATTCGGCGCTCTGTTTATTCAACAACATCTCATAAACTAATATATTATTTGACAAGGTTTTCAGAGATGTCGCTAGAATAAAGATTATTTTAAATTTTAGTTCAATTTTTATTCCGGTTTTGTGTCATTTTTTTTAAGTATTTGTGATTTGAAACTTGGATTGTCGTCAGATCACAGGCGTTTGTGCTCCCCGCGGGGAACAGGTTAAAATATCCTTCATTGTTAAGAAGACATGCAGAACATGTGTAGATAGATATATACCATAATACTTTCGAAATTCTTTGCATTTTTTTCGTTGCGCCTGAAAAAAATGCTGACCTCGATTCGACCGTCAAGAAACCAAATGTGTTCCAGATTTCTATAAAACAAAAACATCAAAAACGTTGCTTCAGTTTGCGTGTTACGTGTTAAGATGACATGAAACAGGATGTTGTTATATTATAAAAGTCGTAAACTAACTTTTTATAAAGCGGTACAACAGACAAACACGGGTTTGACATGACAAAGGTACAAAAAATAACAACTAAAATATTAAATTTGTTTCTCCGCGAAGGATAAAATCCACTTTGACTATTCACACACGCAAAGATAGAATAACAGTTGGATAAATAAAAAAGGATAAATGTATCGTAAAATATGCGATTATATCAGTTACGGTCCAATCAAAAGTGAAACAGAAAAGGCAAAGAGCAGTTTTCGTATAAAAAATAATATTCAGTAATTCTTTACAGTTAAAACTATTTTTTTTTATGTTCTTAACCCTTTAACGGGCATAAGCAGAAATCGGTCGCATATGCGACCACCCTTATGGTTATACTTATAAGGATTCATTTTCTTAATGAAACGTTTTTAAGTAACACAAATGTCAAATTGGCAAATGTAGTGGACGGGCAGAGGTCTTATTAAATACGGATCGTCGTGAAGTTAGCTGCATGTTCAGTAGCAACGATCTAAACATCCGGTCAATTTATTGTCAAATATGTAAATAGGTATTATAAATAAATCGCCATTCATTACATCTCATATAAGAATTGTATTTCCTAATACAACCTAAACTTAGATATTATTATCTAAACCTTCATTGGTCACTTTTGCGGCCACTGACATGACCCCTGAAATGGGCACAGCTCTCATATGTGACCGCCTCATTTAAAAAAAAAAGTATTTTTAAAACACATTTTCGAAGAAATAAAGTTGATTTGATGCATTTAATAATGATTTATTCAACAAAAAACTCAATATCTCAAAAAAAAACTTGCCCTATAAAGGGTTAAACAAATTATATACAGTTGTACTCAATATTTTTCACAGCGATGTTTTTTTTATGAGAAAATCGATCATGTATAGTATATATAGCAAATTTATTTTATTAATTTATTTACTACACATGACAAGAAATATACATAATTTGCGAAAAAACAACAGGTAATTTAATTCGGACACACAATTTCAATGGATCTGGGTTTGTTGCCTTTCATTTGTCGTGTCCCCAGTAAACTAGGATTTTACCTGTATCTCACTGAGGACATATAGCATGAAAAAATAAATCGATACTTCTTTCCGATTTTGGATCATGTAAAAACCTGTTGCACATTCTCATCAACCTGACAAACAGTGACACTCAATTACATATGTATACATCACGCGAAATCAAACTCCTCACACTTCATCACTCCAGACAGACCAAAACATTCATCCCACAATATACCGCACACAATCATAAAGCAAAAAAAATAGATTCATACAAAAATATAAATATAATATAAAACAACAAAAAAAAACAACACACTCAAGAGCTCACACAAACCTCTACCACAAGACTCCTTCAGGAAAAAAAACTCATAAATTTTGTGTAATACTTGAAATATTTTTTTTTATATTATGCAATACGCTATATTTTGTCATAATGTTTTAGTGCAACATATACATTTTAACTGTTTTTATCTAATATAATAAATCTTACAATTTTTAATTGTTATAAAACGTTTTTTTTTGTACTTGTCATGTTTGGTCCTTGTAAGGGAGGGAAAATTTGAATGCGCAAAGAACCTGAAAAAAATAAATTCGTAAATGGAGTTTAATAAGTGGTTGTTGAAAAGACGAAGGCTAGCGAGATATGAAAGTTTGGCGCTCTAGCTTCTCTACCTTCCCCCATAGGGAAATGGCGGTATGGTATATATGATATATGGGAAAAAAACTTGAGGGACCAGATATTATGAACAGAAAATCTTTGCAGGTTTTAATCATAACTATATAACCATTGCACTGTAATTTATTTTTATCAAACATTTTATTCCACTTTTTTGTGACAGTATAACCCTACCGGTTTCAAGGCTTTCACCTCATCTTCAGGGGAGCGCAAACAAGACTAAATGCTGTTCGAACTGGTACCGATATACACGCTTAAACGGTTGGGGGCTGAGGGGTGAGGGAGGCATGGGACGATTTCGGCCAAGAGCGGAGAGATTTTTGGGATATAACTATTCAACAGATATTCGGATCGATGTACTGACTTAGAAATTTCTAAGGTCTCTAATTTGATAAAAATAAATTACAATATCTTCAAACCTCCACAACGTTAATGCCTTACCTGTAAACAAACATTACAGTCATTCCGCGATATGCACAGATTCGCATAAATTCTAAAACGGAACCGAGTTTTGAAAAATCCCCGCAAGAATGGCGACCTTGTACCGTTTTGTAACTGGCTAATAAAAAATAAAAAACCACGAGCGGTTGCCGGCCGTTCCGCACCAGTTAGTTTGAAAACGATTTAACATCCACTTCGGGCAGTTCAAGACGCTGTTTGTTGGCCGAATGCTGGTGATCGAACGGGAGAGAGGACTTTTGGTAGCTACGTCTTTATGCGAGTATTCATTATAATGGCGAGCGAATTAATTTTATACGTGACACAACCGCCGAAGACATTCGAATAGCTTCCTTTGCTCTGATCATTGCAAAACAGATTCCGACCATTTCGCGCATGAATCATACATCATCGATGGATGTCATCGATTCTGTGACATGGGCAGTCTAAATCGAAGAGCAAATTAAATAAAAAAGCCAACAAATGTGTCATCCAGAAGATCTGGAGTTTGCGATTCAGAACAGAGGATGATTATCCAAAATATGGACACCATTTTTTTATACACTCCACATTTATATTTTGGATTACAATTCGGTAGTATGTCATCCTACTGTGATGTCCATGTTTATAAAATTGAAAGCATACAGTGGAAGTTTTTACGATTTGTAAATATGAATCATTTCTGCAGATCCAAATAACTGAGTTGGACCAAGATATATTGTTGAAAGTGATGAGGTTTACAACAACCTTTTTGCATTGTATTACACTTTCGTTGTACACAGCGAAACCTGACGGGTTTATTGCCATGTGACAATATTTTCCAACCAATCAGAAATATGTTAACCTCAATGCAAAATAAACTTGCCTATAGAAATGCCCGTAGGTAGAGCAATCGCACTTTTCATCCGCGTGTCCCCAAAGATAGACGTTTTTCACGTGTCGCTAAACTGTTTCAAGGGAAAATTGTCACTCTTGCTGTAAAATTTTCGATATTATTGTTTAAATTTTTAAAATATATACATACGAGTATATTATTTTTATGTTCTAACATAAATTTTTCATACTTTAATATTTTTAATTGTTTTGAAATATTTTTGTTATACATGTCCCCTCTATTGTAACTTAATTTTAATTTTACTTTTTTATTTTTGTTGTTAAGCTGAATTTCACTTTACTTACATATTTTTCACATTGTACGAATTAGGGAAACCTGTGTTGTACAAATTATTGTTTAAGAAGAAATTTTAACAGTACCGATATCCTTCGATATTTGTACAGCTATCTAATTAAAACCAAATTAGAATATGCATTTGCAGTTTCCTGCAGAACAGTACAGAACGCAGGGCGATTACCCAAAATATGCGCATGATGTCGAATTTCTCACGGTGTGTAACTATAGAAGCCTCGAAACAAGAAGGCAAAAATCCATTGCGGTGATCCTACTAAAGGATTTTCAAAGTAGTTTTAACTGTCCCACGATACTAAAAGCCCTAAGTTTATATGTCCCCGATAAATATAGCCGTGCAAGGAATCACCCTCTGTTCTAAATACCAACTTACAAAACTAATATCATGGCTCAACACTCAGGCACGCCTGGTTTAGATATATTGAACCAGCTGAGTGACACTGTGGATATATTCTCTCGGCACATCTTATCAGTATGAGAAGATTCCTGGCTGATATTCTCCCCTTCGAATAAATTAACCATACTAGAGAAAATGTAGGATGGTCCCTATGACGCTTGAAATGTCATGTCTCAAAGGAATGGGGTAAAATCGATTTTTTTTATAAATCGAAAAATTGTTTTTCTCTAAACTGACGTTTTAATTCCTAATTTTCATTATACTGACTTTCTAATGTATTATATGACTTATATCTTTCTTCAAATAGGCCAAGATCTACTATGAATTCATACTTATTACGAACATTTAATTTAAGGTATAAAAAATTGAAAATCCAATTATCGAATATCCCATCCCTAGCCAATGCGGACTAACGTAGTGACTTTTCACCAACGTCACCAAATATTATTTGATTTTAATAAACTGCCACATTTTTGCTAATTTGTAACAAGATGTATTAATTTGTCATTATTGTTAGTTTTATGTAATGTATTTACCTAAATAACTTGCTATTTATTAGAATCGAAGCTTATATTAAAGTTGATAAAATAATTAAAATTACTGAACGTCGTTACAAGGTTGTATTGGGGCAAATTTGTGAACTCTCACAGGGACCATGCTACATGCTACATTTTCTCTAGTATAGTAGTAGACCCTCTTTGCGTAGCAGGAGAAATACGTGCAGTGGTAATAATAAAATTAATTGGAGTTTCAAGTCAAATAGCTGAGAGTTAACTACTTTTGATTGCTGACTCTAGAAGCTTTTTACTTGGTTACTAATAATACTTATATTTGAAAAGCAAATTCCAGATTTTGCTGTATATTATATATAGTATATTTTACGACCTGCAATAATAAAATGATCGCTTTTTGTTCTCCACTCGACGCTTGCATCACCTGGAAATTACAATTTTAATCTTAATTTGTGTGTAGCAAAAAACACAATAAAGAAAACTCATTAATTGTGAGAAAATTTCACCGAATTTTGCAGTCGCCAGCAAAAGAGTGGTATCTCGACAAATATTCGGTTCCTTATCTTTATTATTCTTTTACTTTATTCAATTTATTATTTTGTCATGTAGAAAGCAAACTACGTTTCTCATTTAAGTGAATTAACATAAAAACGTGAGTGAAAGGCGTTAGAGAGGAAGACCAAGTAAAGTATGGTTGGATCAAGTAGAAGAAACGTAGAAACTCAGAAAAATCGTTGTATGAAAAGTTGTAGATGTAGAAGAGGTGAAGGATGTGTCGAGATAGGTAAATCTAGCGCTCTCTCATCTCCGACTATCTCAACAGGGAAATGACGTGATGGTATGTACGTAAGTGTACCATGAGAGTAGTTTTTGAATATTAAGTATAAATTTGAATAACCGTCATGCATTGATGATGTGAACGTGTTGAAGAGCGTGGCCGGGGAACAATATTTTCTTCGGCCCAAATAATCGTGCCCTCGGGTAAAGATCTACTGCAGTCGGTATGTAAAACACAATTCGTCATCGTACGTATTGAAAATAGGACAAGCATCAACACTAGTACCACATGTCAAGCGTACACGATATTTGCTACTAGTGATGTGTTACCACGTGAGTCAGAAAAGATAAAATGGAATTTGATTTTAAAAACTAAATCAAATTTCTTTAAAATATACACTACTGTTCGTGGGTGTTGTATTTTATTAAAAACAAATCATTTTTATTATTATACGTTTTTATTGTTATTTATTTATTTATTTAACACTTTTATTGCAATACAATCTGGCGGGCTTATTTCCAGGTGGCAATCTCTTCCAACCAACCAGACAAAAGTAAATGAAGCAAGTTACATGGTCGCATGAATAATTCAAATGACTATCCATCCCCACGAAATCCATAAACACATACGTGAGCATATGCCCAAGAACCCCACAAAGACGGACAATCACCCGAACATTATTTTTCATATAAAGTGAGATATCATCAATCAAAAGGAAAGGAAGGGATAGTGGAGAGGAAAGGAAAAGAAAAATCAGGAATGAAACACGTTATTTTACTGACTAGAAATTAAGAGTTTTTTCAGTCGCTTCTTAAAGCATGCCAAGGACTGAGCGAGTCTTATATTGGTTTGTAACTGATGCCAGAGTCTCACTGCATGGACAGTAAAGGACGACGTAAAGAAAGAGGAACGGTGAACTGGAAAGGCCAATAAACAATCTCTGTTTGAGCGTAGCGCTAATCCATGATTGGAAAGACGCTGAAAATTGTTATTACCATGACTGATCAAACCTGCTAGATATGATGCAATATTTCATATTTATAGTTATTGCATCCATGCTATGAAACTGCATATTTAAAAAAAATTCAATTCCATTGGTGTATCGTATTAAAAAAAATGAAGGGTCCTTGAGTTCGGCATCGATAGTGGATGAAAAAAAGCAAGTAAATATTAGTGTCCGCTCTACAAAAATATGCATATTTTTTTAGAAAATTGTACGCAATTTTATGGCTCGTCTCTAGTACTCATAGAACAGCAAAAATATCAAATAAACACAATTTTAAATATGATAGACGACCTCCGTGCCCTAGTCGGTAAGAGGCATGTCTCCCAGCCCGGAGTTGCGGGTTGTATTCCCTTTGTATTGTACCCAATTTTATGAAAAAAAGGGTTTCAGTGTGGTTTTAACTTTTACATATTTCTGGTTGATTGGAATAAATTTTCAAATAATAAATCCGCCAAGTTGTAATACTCGTAGGTATATGCAACGAAAACTTAATGAAATTTTCAAAGAACTAATTTATCAAAGTTTTCGGCTTTGACTTTGTGGAATTCCATATAAGAATATTGAACAATAAATAACTTAGTTATTCTACTAATTTTATTAATCCCTACTACACGTGTTTCTACCTCCTACCCCGAGGCTCTCTTCCTTCTCTCTGCCTGAATTCTCAGGATAGGAGGTAGAAACACGTGTAGCGGGGATTAATGTAATTAGTGTAATAAAAAAAGTAATTTGATGTTGAATAATCAATAAATAATATTCACTATTTCAAAGAAATTCACATTTAATATTTAACAATAATTAATATTCACTAAAGAGAGCTTCGGGATAGGAGGTAAAAATAGCGGGAATTAATGTAATTATTTATATAACACTTTTATTGCAAATACTATCTAGCGGGCTTATTGCCAGGCGGAAATCTCTTCCAACCAATCAGACAAAGTAAATGAAACAATTTACATGGATGCAAAAAACATTCAAATGACTATCCATCCCCACGAAATCCATGAACACATACTCGTATGTGAGCCCACAAATACAGACAGTCACCCGAACATTCCTTTTCACATAAAGTAAGATATCATCAAAAGAAAAAGAAGGGATGGTGGAGAGGAAAGGAAAAAAACAATCAGGAATAAAACACGTTACATTACTGACTAGAAATCAAGAGTTTTTTCAGTCGTTTCTTAAAGCATCCCAAGGACGGATCGAGTCTAACATAAGTTTACTATATAACTGATTCCAGAGTCTCACTGCATGGACAGTAAAGGACGACGTATAAAAAGAAGAACGGTGAACTGGAAAGGCCAATAAACAATCTCTATTTGAACATAGCGCTAGTTCATGATCGGAAAGACGTTGAAATTTTTCGGCGAGATAAGACGGGGCAGCGACAGTCAAGGATATCATACAATAGAGACAGTAATTAGTAGAATAACAAAGTAATTTATTGTGAAATATTTAATGAACTAGTTCCACCAAATAAGACATACCCCTCTCTTTCTATGGACTACAAAATACCGTTAAATATCGGAAATATCAATCATTAAATATCTCCAATTAATAACACAACGCAGACTGTAGAATCGCAATCCCGAAAATAACGAGTCATATTAAATAAATAAAAAACGGTCCGATTATTTCTGACGACCGGTGCGAACATTTAAGAAGTACACCGAGAGAAATAAATTTATTGTAATTAATTCCCGTTATTACTAAAATATGGATAAAAACAGAAATATTAACCGGAGAACGTATTTATTTAGTGGAACGAATAATAATAATAGCCGCATCGTTATAAGCAATATATACGAGTAAAAACGAAATCTTGACTGTTTACTTGTCGACTTGATGATTTTCACCGGAATGTGAAAAATAAATAAACGATTAACTTAAGAGCATTTATTAAAGCGAACGGTATCTTGACTGAGATAATTTATATTCCAAAAGGGGTAAAGCAAGGATGCGTTGTGTCACTCTAGTTATTTCATATTTATATACTCGTAGATGAGAAGCGTATTCTGCGATGATAATCTAAATTTGAAACTTCGACAACGGTTAGTCAAATGCTACGTTTGGTCAGTGTTATTGCATCGAGTGGAATCATGGACCCTAAAAGTTGGTAGTATGAACCGACTGGAAGTATTCGAAATGTGGATACACCGGAGAATGCTACGGATATCCTGGACGGATATGGTCAGCAACACAAGGGTTCTTCAAAGAGCCAAAGTTGATAGAGAGTTGCTGACTAATATTAAAATCCGAAAGGTGTCCTATTTGGGTTATGTACTTAGAGGAGAAAAGTACAAATTACTGCACCTGATCATCCAAGGTAAAATAGAGGGTCGAAGAGGTGTTGGCAGAAGGCAAATCTCCTGGCTTCACAATATATGTGATTGGACTGGTATAAGGAGCGTTGGGGATCTTTTTCTGGCTGCCGGGGACAAAGATACATACTCTCAGGTGATATTCAACGTTGGGGGGACTGACATGACACTGATAAGAAGATACTCGTAGATATGCGTATGAAGGAACTACAGGCATCAATGTAATTGTGGAGAGGAAACTTGAAATAGTATATTCATATATGCACCTGGGGCATACCATTAAGGTTGGAAAAGATGACCAAGAAGCTGAAATACAAAGAAATTAGGAGCAGTCTGGGTTGTACGAGTATTGGGAAAGCCGTCTGAATCTTCAATTATCAGAAATTTCCGCAAAATATAAAGAAGCGTTTGGTCGATTCATGACGATAATATGAAGTGACAACTGAATTTAAAAAAATCACATTTCAACTAATACTTGAAACTGTTTGAATATTAATTACGAGTATACTCATACCACAAAATTAATAGTGGTATTGTGTCATTATACGCTAAAAATAGAGCATGTATTAGATTTAACGGTGCCTTGACTGAATAGTTTAATATTACAAAAGGGGTAAAGCAAGAATGCTTTATGTGACCCCGATTGTTCAATATTTACATAGATCCATGTGTGAAGGAACTGAAGATCGAATAGTTACATATGTGTGGGGATTGATGTACATGGTATGCTGATGTCATGGAAGTGTTCGTGGAAGAAAATGAAGATGAATTAGAGTTTGATAAATAAATTGTATGAGAGATCCGACGAGAAAAATCTGAGAATCAATATTACAAAATCTAAAGTCACGGTAACAGAAAATTGTTAAAGGAAAAGTAAATACGATATATGGGTGAACTAGATATATATGGGGGGATGTTATGAGAAGGGCCCAGACCTTTGGATAGATTCTCTTTTAAATGCAATGCGCTATTTACATTGAGATATACCATATATGTGATTTTGGAAGGTATTTAAATATGTACATACTAAAAGGTCTTTCAAATTGAGCGGTTTTTTTAATTCTACTTTTTTTTAAATTCTTAAATAAAACACACAATTTGCTTTGATTTAAAAAAACTTTTTATTGGTCATTGAATTATAACGTATGACATTTAAACATAAAAAACAATATCCGCCAAATGTCCACCTCTTGCAGCTCCACAGATGTCCACTCTTTTGTCAAAATTTTCGATGACATTTTGGCATAATCGCGGTTCTAACTCACCAATAACGCGAATAATTTCGTCCTTCAGCTCAGGAATTGATCGGGGGTCATTCTTATAGACCTGGCTTTTCACGTAACCCCAGAGAAAATAGTCCAACGGTGTCAGATCACATGATCTTGGTGGCCAATGAACATCACCGTTTCCGGAGATTACAATACATAAAATAATTCAACAAATTGAACGCGTTGTTGTATTGCATACGACTCCATTTTTATAAATGTCATACATCACACTTCTCAAATGTCACAAGACCCAGGCAAGTTCGTGACGCCATCTGTGTTTTATCCAAGAATTAAAAAAAACCGCTCTATTTGAAAGACCCTTTATATTGCTATCAATAAACCTATATTTATTATTACAGAAAATAGAGGAATTTTGCTGTTTAGGTTTTTCAGATGACGAAATAGTTACGAGAAATATCGAACGGTGTCGAGCAATTTTTAGTAAAATCAATTAAAATGTCTTGAAACCTCCCTAGTGTTAACGCTTTAACACTAAATATCGAACGGTGTCGAGCAATAGCATATTGCTTTAGTTAAATCAATTAAAATGTCTTGAAACCTCCCTAGTGTTAACGCTTTAACACTAAATATCGAACGGTGTCGAGCAAAAACATATTGCTTTAGTTAAATCAAATAAAATGTCTTGAAACCTTCCTAGTGTTAACGCTTTAACACTTAATATCGAACGGTGTCGAGCAATAGCATATTGCTTTAGTTAAATCAATTAAAATGTCTTGAAACCTCCCTAGTGTTAACGCTTTAACACTAAATATCGAACGGTGTCGAGCAATAACATATTGATTTAGTTAAATCAATTAAAATGTCTT
This sequence comes from Odontocerum albicorne, assembly GCA_949825065.1. Classification (NCBI taxonomy): domain Eukaryota; kingdom Metazoa; phylum Arthropoda; class Insecta; order Trichoptera; family Odontoceridae; genus Odontocerum; species Odontocerum albicorne. The sequence goes on along the minus strand of OX463840.1, from coordinate 4,303,304 downwards.
GAAACCTCCCTAGTGTTAACGCTTTAACACTAAATATCGAACGGTGTCGAGCAAAAACATATTGCTTTAGTTAAATAAATTAAAATGTCTTGAAACCTCCCTAGTGTTAACGCTTTAACACTAAATATCGAACGGTTTCGAGCAATAACATATTGCTTTAGTTAAATCAATTAAAATGTCTTGAAACCTCCCTAGTGTTAACGCTTTAACACTAAATATCGAACGGTTTCGAGCAATAACATATTGCTTTAGTTAAATCAATTAAAATGTCTTGAAACCTCCCTAGTGTTAACGTTTTAACACTAAATACCTAAAATATGAAGACAAATTTCTTGTATTGGAAATCCAAATAACTAATGTTATTGATTTTTTTCCACTTGTCCCATTTTTAAATCGATATGTGTTCCGAGTACGACAGTTGACGCATTTTTACGTCGATAAAAATGATTGCCGAAGGATTACGAAATATATATTTTTTTATGTCAAGGATTTAATCGACAAAGTACGCGAAAAAAGACCATAACAACATTACAATCGGTCACCAAACGTGTCCCAATCCAAATCATTACCAGCAATAATAATAATCATTTGCAGTCAATTATCGAGCGCACTTTTCTTTACATTTTCATATTAAATCGATCTGATTGAGGCGCGTTGTAAACTATAAGGAAAAAAAAACACAAGACGTGATCATGTCATTTTATAGCCGAGAGCTATTCTTGTTCTTAAAAGCAATTGCATGTATCTATGCAATAAATATCCAAACTATAATATATATATTTTACAAATTTCATTGAATATTTGGAATCAGAATATTTATTTATTTAACACTTCATTGTAAATATAATCTGGCAGGTGTATTGCCAGGCGGCAAACTCTTCCAACCAATCAGACAAAAGTTAATTAAACAAGTTACATGGTCGCAAAAAATATTCAAAAGATTATTCATATTGTTGTTTATAGTTAAGGCATTAAGGTTGTGGAGGTTTAAAGACATTGTAATTTATTTTTATCAAACACTGTTTATTCCACTTTTTTGTAACGGTATAACCCTACCGGTTTTAAGGCTTTCACCTCATCTTCAGGGGAGCACAAACAAGTCTTGTTTGTGCTTCCCTGAAGATGAGGTGAAAGCCTTGAAACCGATAGGGTTATACCGTTACAAAAAAATGGAATAAACAGTGTTTGATACAAATTATTCATATTTATGAAATTTATGGACATAAACATAGTAAAGTAAAAGTGAGATATCTTCAATCAAAGGAAAAGTAAGGGATGGTGGAGAAGAAAGAAAAATCAGGAATGAAACACGTTATATTACTGATTGGAAGTTTTTTCAGGCGCTTCTTAAAACATGCCAAGGACGGAGCAAGTCTAACATTGGTTTGTAACTGGTTCCAGAGTCTCACTGCATGGACAGTAAAGGACGACTTAAAAAAGGAAGATTGGTGAATATACGAATGATCAAAATAATTAAAGCATAATATATAGCGCTATGTTGTAATAAAATATGCCACATCAATAGCGCATTGTTTTTTTTTTTAATTTATAATACGATATGTCGAGAATCCTAAGCGAAAAAGATCATGGGTAACTCCAAGCAAACCAGCGACATCGACTGCAAGGCCAAATCGCTATGGACGGAAGACAAGGCTCTGTGTTTGGTGGGATCAGAGGGGTATTATCTATTATGAGCTACTAAAACCTGGCGAAACCGTTAATACTGAACGCTACCGACAACACATGATGGATTTGAACCAAGCATTGCGTGAAAAACGACCAGAATATCAAAAGAGGCAACACAAAGTGATTTTGCTACATGATAATGCACCATCGCACACAGCAAAACCGGTCAAGGAAACGATTGAGGCGTTTAGTTGGCAAATACTTTCGCATGCGGCTTACTCACCAGACTTGGCTCCATCCGATTACTACTTATTTGCATCGATGGGACACGTACTTGCTGAGCAGCGTTCATTTCTTACGAAAATGGCTCGATGATTGGTTCGCCTCAAAAGAGCAACAGTTTTTTTTGGCGTGGCATCCACAAATTGCCAGAGAGATGTGGGAAATGTGTAGCTAGCGATGAGCAATACTTTGAATAAAATATTTTTTACCATTTTCATACAATAAATGTGTATTTTCTATAATAAAAAATCCGGTTTCATATTTAAAGACCTGATATACACATCCCTCGATTTACGCGCAATATTTTTACGCAATTTAACCAACTATGCCATGGATGTCGTCTTTCGCATCGGCATTGCTGCTTCTGATGATTTGACCGATATCGAGATTGTTACGACATAATGATAACGTTGAATAATAAATCCAATAGGGCTGGTTAACGATCAGAAATATGATCACACTACGATAATTGTGGGACAAGCAGAGAGAACAGATCTTCACGCTCTTTTATTTAACACGTTCAGTGCTGAAAAAGCCTATAGGCGTTCATATAAACTTTTGCTAAATGCTCAAAATACCTACTCCAAATTTATTATGTGAATCAAAAAACAAGTGAGTCCGGAGGGTGGCCTTACGGTACTGATAGGGTTGTAAGGGTTATATGGCAATTAATTATACTTGCTTTTTTTAATTTTTTTAACACTTGCCTTACTGTGCTAAACAAACTATGCTGGACGCCCAGCATCCAGTGAATAATGTATGTTTTAAATTAAAATTATGCAAAATCTGCTAGGTTATTTTTTGTAATTAGCTATAAAATTATTTTATTATGTAAGTCCTGGTCACTCACTATCCATCATAGGGTGACCAGCTTTAACTAAATTGATTTCTTTCATCTTGTATTATATTAGAAGTTGGGTGAAGATAGTATTAATGTAATTAAGTGTAATAAAGGCTGGTGGTTTCCAACATATCAGGATGGTCGGCCCCTATTAAGTTCTTATGTTAGTTTTAATCAACAGATTGTAAATGTTAGCAGAGTAATTATAAAATAAATTATTCAACAGTAAGCGTATTATTAATTATTCAACAGTAAGCGTATTATTATAATTATTCAACTGTTAAGAGCACTTTTTTGTTTTTCAACATTTACATATCTTATCGTACATAACGTGGATTTATTCGTACTACTTTATTTTCTTTCAATTGATGGTCACTCTGTTCCAATCACGTTTTCTTACCTCTAACACATACATTTTGCATTTTTTTGTTGTCGTCTACTAATTGATTATTAAATCGACGACTTGTGCGAGTGCTGTTTAATCTTCACGCGGAGTAGTATTACTAACACGAGTGATGATGAACTGCGAGTTTCGTGCCTACTCCAGTGATTCTTAAACCCGAAGGCGTGATTAACTCTACAGTAGGAAACGTCGTCTCTTCGATATGCCCGTTTGAACTCCAGTTCGAACGTGTTGAAGTGTACCATCTATCCAATCGTGTAGTTCATAACTGAGCACCGTGACTCCCATGATAGCTTCCGACGACTCCTCTCCATCCATCCCTGCACTCCGCGACTCGACGGGCAGTTTTTAAGGGTAGTTCTGTTGCGTCTCTCACTTAATCAGTCCAACGCATTCGGATTCTTCCTCTTGTGCGTCGTCCTTCCACGCATACAGTAACAACAAACCTCTCCAAACCGTCTCCTTGGCCACGAGCAATGTGTCTAAAGAATCGGAAGTCCCGTCGAAGGCATGCCGTCAACAATATGTCGGTGATTATCGTTATACTTAAGAAATTGTAGCACGGTTTCTATGACAGTTCACAAATTTGCCCCGATACAACTTTGTAACGACGTTCAGTAATTTTAATTATTTTATCAACTTTAATATAAGTCTCGATTCTAATAAATAACAAGTTATTTAGGTAAATACTTTACATTAAACTAACAATAATGACAAATTAATACATTTTGTTACAAATTAGCAAAAATGTAGCAGTTTGTTAAAATCAAATAATATTTGGTGATGTTTGTCAAAAGTCACTACGTTAGTCTGCATTGGCTAGAGATGGGGTATACGATAATTGGATTTTCGATTTTTTTATACCTAAAATTAAACGTTCCTAATTAGTATTAATTCATAGTGGATCTTGGCCTATTGAAAGATAGATAAAAATCATACAATACATTAGAAAGTCAGTATAATGAAAATTAGGAATGAAGACGTCAGTTTAGAGAAAAACAATTTTTCGATTTATAAAAAAACTATTCGATTTGTAAAAAAAAACGATTTTACCCCACCCCTTTGAGACATGACGTTTCAAACGTCACAGAAACCATCCTACATTTTCCCAAGTATAGTTCGCCATGCTTTCCATGAAATTCATAACATCCTACTCCAGCTCCACATTTCAAATGCATCTATTCTACGTCTCTCGCTTGCTCTTAGAGTCCAAGTCTCCGCGCCATACATGAGTATTGCAAAGACGAGATATCTACTTGACTAGGCGCATTTCCGTCGTGATGGTGACAGTTCTGCTCTTCCATATCTTTTCCAGTTTTGACATCGCACTTTATGCCATTCCAGTTCTTGTGTACCATACGAAGAATGAAAAAGACATAACTTACGTTTGCTCAAATATCTCAAAGTTGATATAAAGTGGGTTGGATCGTTTTCGCATGTTTATAAACAATGTTTACATTCAACTCCTTGTGCAATATGTACTTGAAACTAGGTAAGTACAAACCCATAAACACGAGTTTTTGTAACAATATAACATAAGAATACATTGGTTAATTTAAGAATGACCTTTAAGACCATCTCCTTGGCCTAATTGATAAAAGTTTTGTCTACTAATTAGAAATTTTGGGTTTGATTCCCGATGATATCCTAAAATAAGATTTAACCATGGTCAAGGCAGTAGAAGTGATTGAATCTTCAAAGTTCACTATTTCTTGTGGAGGTTTAGTATTGGACGGGCGATTTATGTCAGTAAGACAGTTAATATCGGGTGGCCACTAAAAGACTGAAGGGTTTGAAAAAGTCATAACTTGTTAATTTTTTTTATTTTTTATCTTTTTACAGGTTATAGAACATCCCTTGGAAATTAAAATAAGCTTTACTACATCCGAGATACTCAGCAGCGCCTGCAGTCCGCCATCCGATTTCAACACCTAGCCAGAGATAACAACAACTTTTTGAACAACTTGATAATGAGTGACGAGACCCATTTTCATTTAAACGGGTACATCAACAAACAAAACTGCAGATTTCGGGGTACTGAGAATCCTAGGGAATTACACTAGCATCAATTGCATCGCCATAAATGCACTGTTTGGTGCGGTGTTATGGCTGAAAAAGTTATCGGTCCCTATTTCTTTGAAAATGAGGAGAGTCAGCTAAAAAGAATTAACGGGGCCCTGTATAGGACAAATCTTGAAAAAAATTTACGCTCAGCGGTCGAAGATAATCAGGAGGTATGGTTCCAATAGGATGGAGCTACTGCGCACATTGCCAGGGCGACGATGGACCCCCTGCTAGATTTTGTTTTATATCATTCAGCCTTTCAGTGTCCACCCTATATAATCTCTGGGTTGCTGGTCTTTGCTGGACCTCGTAGTCGAGGATTCCCTCGTCATTCCGATGTCAATTCAGCTGGAAAGCGAAACTGTGCCATGTTTTCTTTTTGCTTTTTTTTCATTTATGTAAGAGAACCGTTGTACACCAGCGAACTCAGGTCACACTGCTGCACTGGATCCGATGGCATACCGAAATGAGACGATCGGAGCACATCGACATGTTTTTTTCCTCTCTTTTTTGAAAGAATAGATATGACGGAAGTCATAGGTATCCTTATACCATCGAATAATAGGCGGAAAAATGGCTGTGCCATTCGAAAGGCGTAGCACAATGAGAGGTTCGAACCGGTGACCATCCGCACGGAAGTCCAGTGCGTTACCACGCAGCCATGCATCTCTTGTTAATTATACTAGCACCATCATTAACGAAGCAAATAAAAAAAAATAACATATCTCTTCAGTGACATAGACTGTTTTACATCATCCTTCCCCTCTCCTGGCCATCGGTGAGCTAATTAAATTTGTATTTGTTTTTTTTTATCTATACATCAATAACGTAAACCCCATACCTTTAACAAAACACAATTGAAGAGTATATTAAAACTCATAAACCACTCAAGAGCCAAAAAATACGTCGAGTTATAAGAAAAAAACTGTGCGGTATTTGAGTAAATTGCTTGTGGAGATGTGCCCAGTGACATCTTTGGTTGTAAAACAGAATCACTTTTAGTTTGAATTCACATATATGCCATTTATGGGTATATTGTCGCTTTTCGACTGTTTTTCCATAAAAAAAAATATGGTTATTATGTGGTTTATGAGTTTTACTCTTAAATTGTAAGGTTAATTGAAAGAGATTGCCATTTGGTAATAAACCCATCATATTGTACACTGTACATATATAATTTTAAATTGTGTAATTTATTTTTATCAAACACTGTTTATTCCACTTTTTTGTGACGGTACAACCCTACCGGTTTCAAGGCTTTCACCTCATCTTCAGGGGAGCGCAAACAAGATTAAATGCTGTTCGAATTGGTACCGATATACACGCTTCAACGGTTGGGGGCTGAGGGGTGAGGGAGGCATGGGACGATTTCGGCCAAGAGCGGAGAGATTTTTGGGATATAACTGTTCACCAGATTTTCGGATCGACTGTGCTCCCCTGAAGATGAGATGAAAGCCTTGAATCGGTAGGGTTATACTGTTACAAAAAAGTGGAATAAACAGTGTTTGATACAAATTATTCATATTTATGAAATTTATGGACATAAACATAAGTCTTTAAACCTCCACAACGTTAATGCCTTAACTATAAACAACATAATTTTAAATATATAAATATCCAAAAAAATACTGATTATGCTTCTATAATAGTATACTCGTATATTCTGTATTCCCAATTAATGTAATCAACTTGCCTCTGCTCACTGGCTGGGAATACCCATAGTTGGGTGAAAAGCCATCATAAAGATATGTAATACAATACAATAGTACAATTATCTGAATCTTAGCAAAGATCGTGTATAAACAGAGAACAACAATGTAAAAAGAGTGTAGCATAAACCAAGCTCAACAATGGTGAGTATCAATAAATAGAGTGCAGATAATTGGTTACTGCCGACCCTGAAGATCTAGGCATCGAGAAGCATGGACATTTCTCATATCTGAATGGATGTGGATAGTGACAGGGCACTTTTGATAGAATTGGGACCGAAGCTGTGACAAGAGGACATACTACCTTGATCAAAAAGTTTTAGGACCGGTCACAGTGTGGCGCTGTCAGTCACCCGATTGGAATTCTTTTTTTTTTGTTAGGTTACCACATCTACCATTGACACTTCCCTCCAAATTTCAGCGTCATAGCTTGATATTTGTAAAAGTTACGCTGTACTGAGTACATCTACATTTGTGCGTGTTTTCGATTTTTTACAAGTTTGAAAATGGCATCAACTGTACTATACATCAACGAGTTTGCATTAAATTTTGTGTGAAAAACGGATTTAACGGTCCGCAGACCTTGGAAATGTTGGATAAGTGTTTTTCGGTGGCACGAACGCTTCAGAAGTGATCGTGAGTCGGTCGAGGATGACGAACGCAGTAGCAGTCGAAAACCGATGAAAACATCGATAAAAAGAAATGTTGGCCGAAAACCGCAAATTGACCATCAGAGAGCTGGCAGAGGACTTGAAAATCGCTTATGGATCCGCTCAAGACATTTTGGTTAGTGATTTGGGCCTCAGACGTGTCGCTGCAAAACTGGTGCCGAAAGACCTCAATTTCATGCAAAAAAAAGGACCGCGTTGAAATCGCGAAAGACATGATTTCCAAGAGTTTTTGTTTTGACCAAAAACAACACGAGTACTATCGCCTTTAAATTCACCTGATCTGGCTCCCTGCGACTTTTTCCTGTTCAACCGACTTAAAAAACCGCTTCACGGAACGCGTTACAGCACCCGAGAGGATGTCATGAAAAAATCGAAGACGGCTCTGATGGACATACCGAAAATTGAGTCCCAGCGGTGTTTCGAGGATTGGATCGAGCGCTGGCGTAAGTGCGTTGCAGTCGATGGGGAGTACTTTGAAGGGGGCCATATCGATTTTGATTAATACATTTGTATTTTCGATTTTATGAATTAAGTCCTAAAACTTTTTGATCAAGGTAGTATTATGAAGGTGAAGAGCATGTGAATGGTTTGACTCGATGAAAAAGTTATCAAGGAAAATACAACAATAACACATCATTATTGCTTAAGTATCGGCTTGATAAAAAGACCAAGGTAATAAATAAATTAATAAAAAATAATTTTATTAAATTATTATTTCTTTTTGTTGTTTTATATTTGTATTTCTGTATATTTTTGTTTTTATTTTTATGATTGTGTGCGGTATATTACGGGATGAACATTTTTGGTCTTTCTGGAGTGATGATGTGTGAGGAGTTTGATGTCGCATGATCTTTCCAGTTGTAATTGAGTGTCACTGTTTGTCAGGTTGATGAGAATGTGCAAAGGGGTTTTGTTTTTGTGTAATCGAAAATTGGAAAGAAGTATCGATTTATTTTTTCATGCTAAATATCCTCAGTGAGATACAGGCAAAAGCCTAGTTTACTGGGGACACGACAAATGGAAGACAACAAACCCAGAACCATTAAAATTGTATATCCAAATTAAATTACTTGTTCTTTTTTCGCAAATTACGTATACTTCTTGTCGTGTGTAAATAAATAAATTTTAAAAAATTATAAAAGATTATATATTTAACGATTATATATTATATAAACTTATAAAATATTATATATTTAATGACACCTATAAGCATACCTATAAATGGAGCAAAGTTCTATTTATAAAAAACATATCATATGAAATAACCAAAAATATTCCAAGTCACATAAAGCCAGCTTTTTACACTAACTTTAATCTCCGGAAACTCTTATTTAATGGGAAAGGCAAAAATGGAATACTTAACAACAGCGGTGTGTATAAACTTTTATGTGCTGACTGTGACAATTTCTATATAGGAAAGACAGGAAGATCTTTTGAAAAGAGATTTCGTGAACACAAATCCGCCTTAACAAATCCTCTAATTTATTCTGAAATGGCTAATCATTGTCACCGCGAGAATCATACTTTTCTTATCGATGATGCCAAATTCTTACATATCAGTGGTAACGGAAATAAATTGGACAGATTAGAGGCCCTAGAAATTTCTAAATCAGTACACCGATCGGAACATCTGTTGAACAGTTATTTACCCAAAATTTCTCCGCTCTTGGCCGAAATTATCCCATGCCTCTCTCCCCTCCTCCCCCCCCCCAGCCCCCAACCGTTGAAGCGTGTATATCGGTGCCAGTTCGAACAGCATTTAGTCTTGTTTGCGCTCCCCTGAAGATGAGGTGAAAGCCTTGAAACCGGTAGGGTTATACCGTCATAAAAAAGTGGAATAAACAGTGTTTGATAAAAATAAATTACAATGTCTTTAAACCTCCACAATGTTAATGCCTTAACTATAAACAACATAAAAAAATTAACATGTTTTTTGATAGAATAATAAATTATTGAATAAAGGATAACTGTGATGGATGTTATAAGTAGAATTAAGAAAGGAACGTTGAGATGAGATGGTTTGGCCACATCGAGAGAATGAGCTGGGAAAGATTTATGAAACAAATATATATATGAATTAATGGATGTATAGTGAGGAAAAGGTAGACCTGGGAATGAGTGGAAAGAGTTAACAGGAGATCATGAAAAACAAAATTTATGGATGAGGGAAAAGCAAGGACAAGACGCGCCTTGAAGTTATCAGATAGCAGTTGACAAACTGTAAACTGCTACAGAGAAAGTTAAAAAAAAAAGTAAAAAGATTTTTTGGTTCCTTGGATATTGTTTTTTTATAAAGGCTGTTCACCCAAATACGAGTATGTGTATTTTCAGCTAGCGAGCAATAATACGAGTATGCTGATTACATTTATTTAGAATACTTACTAAAACCACAATCACAATAAGTTCTAGTTATCAAAATTGAGAAACCATAAATAACATAAGAAAAAAATCTCTAGATGGCTTCACCTCATAGATAATACTACCTTGATCCAAAAGTTTTAGGACCGGCCAGCGTGTGGCGCTGTCAGTCACCCGATTGGAATTCTTATTTTTTTGTTAGGTTACCACATCTATTATTGACACTTCCCTTTAAATTTCAGCGGCATAGCTTGACATTTGTAAAAGTTACGCTGTACTGAGTACATCTACCTTTGTGCGTGTTTGCGTATTTTTTACAAGTTACAAGAGGATGACGAACGCAGTGGCAGTCGAAAACCGATGGAAACATCGATAAAATCAAAGAAATGTTGGCCGAAAACCGCAAATTGACCATCAGAGAGCTGACAGAGGACTTGAACATCGCTAATGGATCCACTCAAGACATTTTGGTCAATGATTTGGGCCTCAGACGTGTCGCTGCAAAACTGGCGCCGAAATACCTCAATTTCATGCAAAAAAAGGACCGCGTTGAAATCACGAAAGACATGATTTCCAAGAGTTTTTAACCAAAAACAACACGAATACTATCCAGCAGCCTTCGAATTCACCTGATCTGGCTCCTTGCGACTTTTTCCTGTTCAACCGACTTAAAAACCGCTTCGCTGAACGCGTTACAGCACCCGAGAGGATGTCATGAAAAAATCAAAAACGGCTCTGATGGACATACCGAAAATTGAGTACCAGCGGTGTTTCGAGGATTGGATCAAGCGCTGGCGTAAGTGCGTTGCAGTCGATGGGGAGTACTTTGAAGGGGACCATATCGATTTTGATTAATAAACTTGTATTTTCGATTTTATGAATAAAGTCCTAAAACTTTTTGATCAAGGTAGTATCTTCTTGATGGGGATGCATTATCATGGATGTTACTATTTTTCCAAAAGATAATATCAAACATCTGGTGTTAATCTTGATTGTATAAACTCTCTTTGGATAAACAAACAGGTTATACTACACGGTTTCTTAGAGCTTCTTTCTTAGAGAGTTAAAAAAAAGCGCGTCAATATCTTTCAACAAAATAATTAATAACCCTTCTTAATAATTTTTTTTTCAAGAACTTACAATAGTGATAATGAATTTATGCATGTAGATATTATATAAACAATTTAATATATTATAAATAAATATGTAAACATATACCACCTTCGTGGCCTTGTTGATAAAATTCCTCTCTCCCAACCCAAAGCTGGCAGATTCAATTCATGTTAGCACTTAAGTTTTTCAAAAAGGTTTTCAGTCCAGTTTACACTTAAGGTCTTGTTAACATCTATCTGGTTGATTAGAAGAGGTAACCACGTGGTAATAAACTCACAAGGCTGTACGATATGTCAAAAGAAGAGATAACCACATAGTAATCAACTCACAATGCTGTACGATATGACAAAAGAAGAGATAACCACAAAGTAATAAACTCACAAGGCTGTACGATATGACAAAAGAAGAGTTAACCACATAGTAATAAACTCACAAGGCTGTACGATATGTCAAAAGAAGAGATAACCACATAGTAATACTCACAATGCTGTACGATATGACAAAAGAAGAGATAACCACATAGTAATAAACTCACAAGGCTGTACGATATGACAAAAGAAGAGATAACCACATAGTAATAAACTCACAAGGCTGTACGATATGATAAAAGAAGAGATAACCACATAGTAATAAACTCACAAGGCTGTAGGATATGACAAAAGAAGAGATAACCACATAGTAATAAACTCACAAGGCTGTACGATATGTCAAAAGAAGAGATAACCACATAGTAATAAACTCACAAGGCTGTAGGATATGACAAAAGAAGAGATAACCATATAGTAATAAACTCACAAGGCTGTACGATATGACAAAAGAAGAGATAACCACATAGAAATAAATTCACAAGGCTGTACGATATGACAAAAGAAGAGATAACCACATAGTAATAAACTCACAAGGCTGAACGAAATGACAAAAGTGTAATACTCATACAACATAATACATATATTTAAGAGTGATATTCCAGTAATATTGCTCTCAAATGTCGATTCTTCAAATAGTGTAATGCTCCGAGTAATAATATCTGGTAATTGACATGTACGAATATTGGTGCGAGACAGCAAATCCCATAAAGAAGAATTAAAAATGCAAAAAAGTATGGAGCAAAGCTTGCTAGAGTTGAATATACTTGTAAATGTAAATTACATCAATTGGAGGGCAAACCGGAATTAAGAATGTGTAAATACGGTAGACCAACTGGAAATGGGCAGACAGTCAAAGACCGTAGATGGAAAAACTAAGTGCTTCATTAATATACAAAAAATATTAATCAATTGATAAGGACATCGAGGTTACATTAGAAGGAGGGTTAAAGGGGTTGCATTTGGAGAGGAGTGGTAAACACTGTTTTAAGATTGCAGAGAAGATAATGACCAATTTTAATGGTTTATATACAAAAACTTGGCAATTTTTTCCAAATTTTGCGTATCTAGGAAGACAAAGTCAACTAATTGGGTAATAAAATAATCAAAACACTCGAGTTATTTCCATTTTATGACACTTAAAGAAAAACTATGCATTTGTATAAAAATGGCAGGAAACAGACAAGCTATTGTCTCGTTGATTAAAATCAGGAACAAAGTGCATGAATTGCAAGCGTGTTTCCGTAACACCATTGTCAAAATCAAATGGATAGACGAAAGGACGCAAAAACCATGACCAATAAGAAAAATTAAGAACAACGATAAATTCGAGTTCTTAAGACCTTATTTCGTAAATGGCTTAATAGAGAAATCTAGAAATTAACTTCTGAAATACTTTGACCCATGAAAAAATATGGATTCTGTAAAAAAATGCCTAACAGGCTTAAGCTTACATTGTACATTCTAAGCATTAAAAATAAAGGAAAACCTTTACACCTTAGAAGACTTACGAGTATAATGCAGCATTTTAGAACTTTGGTAAAATTTTAATACTGATAAATAAGAAGATTTTTCTAAAACCTTTGATCGATTTTAAATACTAGCACAGTGATGGGTAACCTATGACACTTGCGTGTCAGAGGTGACACGCATAGTTTACGGACGATCTTCGACCAAGAACGAGTGATGCTCTTCCTTCGCTCGTATATTTACGACTGCCCTGCAGAATGAAGAAGAGTGCCACTACGAACAAGATATTTTGAATGCTTGGAACCGATTACCGAACACTTTTGGCACTCTGAAAAATCTAGTGATGGCTTTACTCACAATATTTCTCTCAACGTACTTTTGTGAGACCTTATTCTCGTTGCGTTGAATAATATTAAAACAATTAAAAAGAAACCGACTGACTGATGAAGTTTGTAATGCTTGCTTGTGTTTAAAATGTACGAAATACCAACCTTCAATTGAAGATTTAGCAAAGACAATTCAGCAACAAAAAAGTCACTAATGTAAATAATTATTTGTTTTTCTTTTTAATAATAATAAATAAATAGTTCAAAAACAAAACTCTTTAATTTACTAGGGCTGCAAAAATTATTAATATTCGTAGATGTGACACGGCACCCGGGTCAAGCCAGGTTTTTTTAGAATTTTGACGTGCCGAGCTAAAAACGTTACTTATCACTGTACTAGCACATAAAGATCACCTTCCAAAAACTCAATAATAAAAGTAAGAGGTGACAGAGGTGTGTCGAGATAGGAAAGTCTGGCACTCTCCTCTCTGCCTATCCTGCCAGGGAAATTGGGTGGTTGTATCGGACGTGTGCCGTCACCCGTGTGTGTGTGTATGTGATATGAAAAGGACACTGTGTGTAGATCTGTATTATTAAACTTGTATGTTATAATTCATTCTAATGTTCCTGTATTTGTATATGTAAATCTGCTATATGTTCTTGTATTCCTATGTCATATGTATGTTTGTTTGACTCCGATCGCATTCGCGACCGCGCTGGAAATAAATGACTTGCAAAGCGGTGCGATCGGAGTAGGTCCGGGCTCAGTCGGCGTAAGCAGGGCCCAAACCCCGAAAGTTGTTGTATTTCGCGGGCAATGGGCGCTTGCGACGGCCGACTGACCACTAATATAGAGGGCCCCCCAATTTGGAAATCATGTTCTTCTAACTTCTCACTTCTTCGGAAAAATATATAATTCTCAGTAATACCGATTTTACCGTGTTTTTATTTGAGACCCGCTACCCTACATCGACTGCCTGAGAGGAATCTCTCCCTGCTCTTCTTCTTCTTCTTTTGCTGGATCTTCGCTACGGAATTCGCTAGCTCGATTCTCTGAGCGCTACGCGGCGACCAACCACCTATCTACAGTCTTTGTACCTGTCCGGTACAGTGGTGGTATGCATGTATGTACTAATCCTCTATCAAATACGGATAAACTTTATTCTTAAAATGACTAAAATATAGCAACAAATCTTTAATGGATATCATTTCATATAATGATCTCAACCACTTTGTATACCTTCAGAGGCAAATCAAATTCATTACACAACTATAAAATTTATGATTGCATGCAATTTATACAATTTGCAATTTATACAATTTGCAATTTTCTAAATGACAGTTGAATTGACCAAGTAATTCATATAAATTACTCATTTATGTTAAACTTGCAAAGCTTGAAAATTTAATGGAATATCACAGTATGAGAAAAAAGTGAGCATTTAAAAATAAATAACAATCTTTATACAGTAAACAATGTCTGATTTGATTTCATATAATCCAGATTGATAATAATAATATATAATTCTTGAATCTTAGGACAGACTCTTGTTTCACTTTGTGATGTTATGTTTAAGAATTTTTAGTAAAATAAATAAAACACTTATTCTTTTATTTTGTATTCACCACTGTTTTATTTGAGTTCTCGTCGGTTTCGAAGATCTTCATCTTCCTTGTTACGTGAAGATGAAGTTTATCTTCAACTGACGAGAAAGATGAAGATCTTCGAAACCGACGAGAACTCAAATAAAACAGTGGTAAATACAAAAAAAAAGTGTTTATTGGGTGTTAACATAAGTTGTGTCCGTTTTTTTCAAATTTAAAAATGAGCACCAAAAGTAAAACAAAATGGTAAATGTTATACGTCATTCGAAAGAAAATTTTCTGCTCTATAAGATATTGTGTTTGCTTTTACGTTACATATATTATTTTATTTTGTTGTTTATAGTTAAGGCATTAACGTTGTGGAGGTTTAAAGACATTGTAATTTATTTTTATCAAACACTGTTTATTCCACTTTTTTGTGACAGTATAACCCTAACGGTTTCAAGGCTTTCACCTCATTTTCAGGGGAGGACAAACACGTCTTGTTTGTTATCCCCTGATGTCGACTGGTAGGGTTATACCGTTACAAAAAGTGGAATAAGCAGTGTTTGATAAAAATAAATTACAAAAAATTATTTTATTTGATTACAAGCCTTCAAAATGGAATGTCAAGTAGACGAAAGTGAGCATTTTCGACACCTTCTTCTGTTCGCGTTCAATCGAGGGAATAAAGCTGGCAAATCTGCTCACGATATTTGCGAAGTGTACGGTGAAGATTCTATGAATAAAAGGATAGCTCGTCGTTGGTTTTTGCATTTCAAAGACGGTAATTTCGACCTGAAAGACATGGAGCGTTCCTGACGACCAGTGGACTTCGATGAGGACCGCTTAAACCATATTATTCATATTCAGTTTTCTAAGTGAAAAGGTGTGTCTTATGATCCGAAAAATATGATACATGTGTTTATGAAATAAACAATTCCGATTAAGTAATAATTTTTGTCAAGAAAATTTGAGAATAAACTAATGATTTACGCGTTGACTGCTAAATAATTTCTTTTATAATTACTGTGTTGTTAACAAATTAAAAAAAGCAAGTATAATTCTGATAATGGTGCTGATATAGAGAGAGTGAAAAAACTTAAATACCTCGGAAGTATCCTAGTGGAAGACCTCGACCCAGAAACCGAAGTCAGGTGCAGAATTGAACCATCTCGTGCGACTTTTAATAAAATGAGAAGCGTATTCTGCGATGATAACTTGAAACTTCGACAACGGTTAGTCAAATGCTACGTTTTCATGGACCCTCAAAGTAAGTAGTATGAACCGACTGGAAGCATTCGAAATGTGGATGCTCTGGAGAATGCTACGGATACCCTGGACAGATATGGTCAGCAACACAAGGGTTCTTCAAAGAGCCAAAGTTGATAGAGTTGCTGACTAATATTAAAATCGGATAGGTGTCCTATTTGGGTCATATACTTAGAGGAGAAAAGTACAAATTACTGCACCTGATGATCCAAGGCAAAATAGAAGGCGCATAAGGGGAGTTGGAGATCTTTTTCGGGCTGCCGGGGATAAAAAGATGTCTACTCTCAAGTGATATTCAACGTTGGGGGGACCTGACGTATAAAAAACGTATAAAAAAAATCGAAACTCCAATTATCGAATACCCCATCCCTAGCCAATGCAGACTAACTTTTGATGAACGTCACCAAATATTATTTGATTTTAACAAACTGACATATTTTTGCTAATTTCTAACAAGATGTATCAATTTGTCATTATTGTTAGTTTTATGTAATGTATTTACCTAAATAACTTGCTATTTATTAGAATCGAGGCTTATATTACAGTTGATAAAATAATTAAAATTACTGAACGTCGTTACAAGGTTGTATTGGGGCAAATTTGTGAAACGTCACAGGGACCATGCTACATTTTCCTTAGTATAACAAGTGTATAGAAGGGTGGTTAAATTATATTCTCTGTGGACTTTTTTTGTCAATTGATCTGCATACATTTAGAAATAATATTATATATAAACTGATAATGATTGTATCTTACCTTAGAAGGATGGTGAGTTGAACATCATGCTGGAACCTCTCGAGTGCGGGTGCCCCCTCAGTCCTAACAGCCGTGATCTTGTCCCTGAGGACGGCGCTACCCGCTACTCCAGTGTGGCGCTCTCTCAGGATGTCCATTATGTTGGGTTGACGCAAAAAGGCAACCACCTGAATCAAAACAAAAAAATTACAAACTTGAAACAAAATATAAGAATAAAAACACATATTTAATCAATTGACTTAATTTTTACTGGTATTTATATTGGTCTCTGTCGCACGATGCGTTAACCACATCGTAACTACGATACCGGACTGTTAGCGCATCGTGCGACAGAGACGACGCTCTACAAACAATGTGTATTACTTACCGCCGGGTACTGTAATTAGATTATGGTTAATTTAATGAAATTTAATGAAGTAAGTATCGCAACGATCATTGTTAATTAATTGGGATTTTCTAAAGTGGCTGCGAGATGAGTGCCATAGTTTTTAACGTCGAACTCCCTCTACAAAGCTGATCTACAATATATACCGTATTTTACGGACTATAAGATGCACTTTTTTCTTAAAAAAATTGCCTCCAAAATTCAGGTGCGTCTTATACTCGAAATGAATACAAAAATGTCCAGTGTTTGATATAAAATTTCCGCCAGTCTTAAAAATGGCCATATATTCGATGCCGCGAGAAACCTATCTCTATCTGGCAACATTGGATTCAACTGGCAGTAGCAGTGCACCAATGCGACGAACATGAGTTGAGCGGATTCACAAGCTTGCTAACACTGTCTCCCTCCCGCCCCGCCATCACAAACCCAGAACATTGTCTAGCCTATGATGCGTCATAGCAGTCTACGGTGCCAGTGAACTTGAATTGAAAGTGATTCGTGTTATCGGTAACAGTACAATATTTTTGTTAGTGGCTAGTTTCGCAATGAAAAAATAAAAAGTAAAATACTAGGTATGCTCTCAAAAACAGTAATTTACCACTTGGACAATGCCCATGTCCATACATCGGTGCAATCAATGACTAAATTCACATATTTGGTTTTGAGTTGCTTTCGAACTCTCCACTTGCACCGAAATTGACTTCCACCTGTTTCCCAATCTTGGCTGAACAGATTTTTAACAAACGAAGAGTTGAATCTGCTGTTAACAGTTGAATCAGTTATTAACCCTTCCTGTCCTGTGATGTGTAACTAGTACACACATTGCTTCTAAAAACTTTAATATCTCTATAAATATAATAAATACTGGGTTCAGATTTCAGATATTCCTATGTAATACATTTATGCATTAAATGAAAAAATAATATTAATAATAATTAGCACTTATGGACCCCATCAGAGATATTTTGTGAAAATCGGGAATAAATTCACCAATACAATCAAACATGTGCCAGTGTGTGATGTAGTATATTCATTCTAAAAACCGCTATGAATGAGAAGCGGAGCTATTGACGTCTCAATCTCACTCTACTTCGGTATATGGGAACGCAAGAAATAGAATCTCAGTTCGTAGTTGTTTCTTCCTTTGAGTACACACTGTTAAAGTAGATAGTGGGCTTTCATACAAGGTGGTTTCTGCGTCCGTTTTGTGAACGTCAGCGAATGTTTTTTCATGTTTTCAGCAATTAAATTTCAATTATTATCACTTTTGACTTCAAATTTAATTAATTTAAGCGATTGGCTATGAATATTCTTATTTTTTCGATTTTTAATCGCTCACTTTTAGTTGAGGTGCTGTGTATTCACAGCACTTGAACGTGTGAAACTTTTTAGCACTGGAAGGGAAAGAACGTCTATTTTGAGGGCTTCAACAAATCATTTTTTAAAACTGGCACTGTGATGTTCAAATTGCTGTAAAAAAATTCGTTTAAGCAAGGGATATGTTAAAAAATAATAATAATAAAAAATATTTGCATTTTCTATCTAAGTCAGGTTATGAACTTTTTAAATCACCCTCATATTTCAACAAGATTGAAAATCATTCAAACATTAATCAGTCAAGTATCTTCTTCTATATCACGTGCTGGATGATGTCTTGAACTCTACACACCACCTGTCTCCATCCTTCCTGGTCCTAGAGCATGTTGAATGAAACACTTAAAGAGAATCCTGTTAACCCTTTATTTGATTCGTTCATCTCATAGGATACCCTCCTCTTACTTGCTTTCTCTCAACTGTCCCCATGATCACCAGCATCTCTTGATTTTCTCTCAACTGTCCCCATGATCACCAGCTTCTCTTGACTTTCTCTCAACTGTCCCCATGATCACCAGCTTCTCTTGACTTTCTCTCAACTGTTCCCATGATCACCAGCTTCTCTTGACTTTCCCTCAACTGTCCCCATGATCACCAGCTTACTTTCTCTCAACTGTCCCCATGATCATCAGCTTCTCTTGACTTTCCCTCAACTGTCCCCATGATCACCAGCTTCTCTTGACTTTCCCCCAATTGTCCCCATGATCACCAGCTTCTCTTGACTATCATATTTTTTTCTAGTAACATACCGAAAATACGGTTGATTCTTTTTCTGCAGGTTGTCGAAAATCCTTCAGCAATCTCCAATTCTTGGGTGATACGGACATTGTTGTGCCTTGGAGTCCATGGAACATGGAGCATCTGTCTCTAATACCACACGTCAAGTATACTAATTTCAAATAATTAAAATGTGGATTAACCACTTAACAGTCGGATTTTTAACATGCGACGTAACACAATGATGAACTGTGAACGAATAAATTCCATACGAAAATATATTCCGTTCGAAGAAAACAAGTTGAAACAAGATCTGCCCAAACGACGCTCGGGAGAAACACTCCCAACAAGTCAAAACAAGATTTGCTCAAACGAGGCTCGGGCTCGTCAGTATAAAAAGAAACTTCGTGCTCGAGTCCCGCTCGGGCAAAACTGTCAAGTGGTTAACATTTTTTTTGCGGAAACCATGAGATGTGGAATATATTTGTATTTACCTTATCATTGTAAGCAACAGGTATCTCAGGCATAGCTGCGGCTGCTGCCCCTGATGTAGAGCACGGGGGCCGCGGAGGGGGCACAGGGGCCTGCAATGAAAATAATTATCAGTCACCATTCAAATTGTTATTCGGAATACATCAAACCATTATTTTGTCATAATGATATAGACATAGTATGAGATGTTTGGTACCACTCAACACCTTGGTGATGCAGACAAGTTGAAAATAATTATCAGTCACCATTCAAATTGTTATTCGGAATACATCAAACCGTTATTTTGTCATAATGATATAGACATAGTATGAGATGTTTGGTACTACTCAACACCTTGGTGATGCAGACAAGTTGAAAATAATTATCAGTCACCATTCAAATTGTTATTCGGAATACATCAAACCGTTATTTTGTCATAATGATATAGACATAGTATGAGATGTTTGGTACTACTCAACACCTTGGTGATGCAGACAAGTTGAAAATAATTATCAGTCACCATTCAAATTGTTATTCGGAATACATCAAACCATTATTTTGTCATAATGATATAGACATAGTATGAGATGTTTGGTACCACTCAACACCTTGGTGATGCAGACAAGTTGAAAATAATTATCAGTCACCATTCAAATTGTTATTCGGAATACATCAAACCGTTATTTTGTCATAATGATATAGACATAGTATGAGATGTTTGGTACTACTCAACACCTTGGTGATGCAGACAAGTTGAAAATAATTATCAGTCACCATTCAAATTGTTATTCGGAATACATCAAACCATTATTTTGTCATCATGATATAGACATAGTATGAGATGTTTGGTACCACTCAACACCTTGGTGATGCAGAAAAGTTGAAAATTGTGGCTGAGACACAATATTGTCTTTGACCCCATAAATCGAGCCATTAACCATAGTTAGAAATATAATATTGGGTTCATCAACAAACTCTTCACCAGACTGGGACCTATTTATCTGGGTACCTTTGGGGATCAAACCCTAAACCCACTTAAAAATCAGGGATCAAGAAACTTACTCAGTTAACCCTTTATAGGGCAAGTTTTTATTTTTGAGATATTGAGTTTTTTTGTTGAATAAATCATTATTATGTGTATCAAATCAACTTTATTTCTTCGTAAATGTGTTTTAAATTTTTTTTTATTTTTGAAATGAGGCGGTCGCATATGAGACCTGTGCCCATTTCAGGGGGTCATGTCAGTGGCCGCAAAAGTGACCAATGACTGTTTAGGTAATAATATCTAAGTTTAGGTTGTATTAGGAAATAAAATTCTTATGTGAGATATAATGAATGGTGATTTATTTATAATACCTATTTACATACTTGACAATAAATTGACCGGATGTTTAGATCGTTGCTACTGAACATGCAGCTAACTTCATGACGATCCGTCTTTAATAAGACCTCTGCCCGTCTACTACATTTGCCAATTTGACATTTGTGTTACTTAAAAACGTTTAATTAAGAAAATGAATCCTTATAAGTATATCCATAAGGGTGGTCAAATATGCGACCCATTTCTGCTTATGCCCGTTAAAGGGTTAAACGATAAAAGTAAACAACTTAGCAAGATTTGATAAAGATGTATAATAAATAATTAAACAAAAAACCCTGATACAGATAGGTGCATGGATAAAATAATTAAACAAAAAGCCTGATACAGATAGGTGCATGGATAAAATAATGAAACAAAAACCCTGATACAGATAGGTGCATGGATAAAATAATGAAACAAAAACCCTGATACAGATAGGTGCATGGATAAAATAATTAAACAAAAACCCTGATACAGATAGGTGCATGGATAAAATAATTAAACAAAAACCCTGATACAGATAGGTGCATGGATAAAATAATTAAACAAAAACCCTGATACAGATAGGTGCATGGATAAAATAATTAAACAAAAACCCTGATACAGATAGGTGCATGGATAAAATAATTAAACAAAAACCCTGATACAGATAGGTGCATGGATAAAATAATTAAACAAAAACCCTGATACAGATAGGTGCATGGATAAAATAATTAAACAAAAACCCTGATACAGATAGGTGCATGGATAAAATAATTAAACAAAAACCCTGATACAGATAGGTGCATGGATAAAATAATTAAACAAAAACCCTGATACAGATAGGTGCATGGATAAAATAATTAAACAAAAACCCTGATACAGATAGGTGCATGGATAAAATAATTAAACAAAAACCCTGATACAGATAGGTGCATGGATAAAATAATTAAACAAAAACCCTGATACAGATAGGTGCATGGATAAAATAATTAAACAAAAACCCTGATACAGATAGGTGCATGGATAAAAAGGTCTATTTCATGTTCTCTATAAAAAGGCTGAAAATCTATTTTTAATGTTTTAATTGAAAACATAAATGAAACGCACAGAACATATATTTTTTCTAAAGCTTGCATTATTTATATAAAAATTTTAAAAAAATTAAGGCCACATGAAAACGTAAAATTTTTATGACAGCACATTAAGAACATACTTTATATGAATATTATTAAGATTTAAGCAATGAAAAATTAATGAAGAGGAAAAATGCATTTTATCTCAAACATTCTTTACAGCATTTATTTCGAATACACTTCCTAGCTATTAATAAAAATAAAGGAATTTAATTACGTAATACAAATTAATAAGACAGAATAAAAAACACTTAAATATGTAAAAATCATAAAATATAGAAAAACAGTTTACCTTCACCTTAATAATTTGGACATACATAAAAAAATATCTAACACACAAAATCTAAATATCAAGCTAGTAAATGTGTATTTCATAGTATTAAGACATTAACTTTTTGGCCGAAGCCACACCAAAGTGCTTCATTAGGTGCTAAGCTAGGTTTTACATAATAATAGACTAGGTGATTTCATGCTTGGCCACACCAAAGTGCTTCGCACAAATTCATTTGACATTTGGGAGCGGTTGAGTCAACAAATGATGCCACTCTCAAAACTAACCAATTTCATTACAACTTACCATCTTTATTTACTTCCTGCGCAACTTCATTCCAAAGTGATTTTATTACAGGTACATTTTTGTATAATTCGCTCGATGGGTTCCACAAAGGCTCCCTTTTATACACAGCTGTTATTAAAACTTCCTCCATCTTGTAAAATCACTCGGTGGCACAATAAAATTAACCAACACGCCTGTTCGCTAGGAAATTCACTCGGTGACTAATCGTCATGTAGCGTGGCGTGCAGTGTGGCTATTGCGATAGTATGCGGTGCGCTGGTTCGCTAGGATATGTCGCCTAACTCACAGCATAGCTCTAAACACCAAGCGAGGCTCCTACCTGTTTGGCCTCGGTCTTAAAATGTTGCCCCATACATTTATATATAATAACCCATAGAATCATTATTTGTAATAACTTTGTAAAAATAAAATTAACAATAAATAAGTTTCTTCTATTGAAATATAATTTCTAAGATATTTCTTACTATGAAAATATTTCTTACTATGAAGATATTTCTTACAATGAAGATATTTCTTACTACGAAGATATTTCTTACTACGAAGATATTTCTTACTATGAAAATATTTCTTACTATGAAGATATTTCTTACTACGAAGATATTTCTTACTACGAAGATATTTCTTACTATGAAGATATTTATTACTACGAAGATATTTCTTACTATGAAGGTATTTCTTACTATGAAGATATTTCTTACTATGAAGATATTTCTTACTATGAATATATTTCTTACTATGAAGATATTTCTTACTACGAGTATGAAGATATTTTTGCTTAAGTATTATTACTATGAAATGATTTCAATACACTATTTATACCATCTATTATTAAATGTATGAACTATAAATAGTTTTAAAATGTAAAGTACAAAATTTTACTGCTTGTCATATTAAAAAAAAATTATGTTGCATTTGCAATATGAGAATATTATAAAAGATTTTAACGAACCAGATATGAATGTGAAAATCAATAATTACTTAAAATTTCACGACTTTTTAAGAATAATGTGAACTTTACAATGACACAATTTACTCTTTTATAAAAAATTTAATTTTGCAAATATATTTGACAACAAAAGCGATTATTTGAAAATTAAATAATTAATAAATTGATTATATATTGTGAACCCTCGATTATCAAGGATTGCATTAACAGGGTTGCAGATAACAGGGGTAGTAAAAAAATTACATTTTGAAAAAGATTTTGTTTTACAATTCAGGTTAATCCGGAACCGAGTTAATACGACCCCGGATAATTGAAAGTATACTGTATTACATTTTATTACTTCTTAACATGCGTTTTTGCTATAGTTTGACAAACTTATATAAAATATAATAATATTAACACATTAACCTTTCCTTCCCTGTGTTGGGTATCTTCTACACGTTGCTTCTAATAACCATCAATATCTCTATAAATATAATAAATACAAGGTTAAGATTTTAGGTATTCCTCCATAATATATTTACGCATTGATTTCAAAAATAATATTAATAATAATCAGAATTTATCGACTACATCGAGGTGTTTTGTAAAGATCGAAAACAAATTCGCATTTAAACGCTGCGAGTGCCTCGTCTTGACGATAGGTGAATAGTATGCGGCAAGCGCGACACTATATTCGCATCTCACTCTTGCATACTAGACTGAATTGCGAGGAGCTGAATTGTCTCAACGTCGCAAGCATAAGCGTAAGCGCCGGGGTATGCGACTGACGTTCCGCGCCACTAGTAGCTTCTAGGCTTGCAAATTGGTTAGACGTACGCCCGTTCCGTGAGCGTTTTTTAATGTTTTCAGATGGTTTTTTAATGTTTTCAGCAAATAAATCTCAATTATTATAATTTTTAACTTCAATTATTGGGTGTACAAATAAGTCACCGCCGTTTGACAAAAGTTGGCGCCACCAGTAAGTTATGGTTAAAATTGTCAGATGTAAAATGTCATTATCGTAAGGTTGGACATCTGTCAACAACATGACCTTGAAATATTAGTGAATTTTTATCAGTATAACATATTTTTTTGTGTTCGAAAATGTCAAGTTTTGAGCCGAATAAGCGTCATTTGCGGGAACTTTTGATTTACTTCTTCAATTTGAAGAAATCTGCAGCTGAGGCGCATCGATTGCTTGTAGAAGCATATGGTGAGGCTGCCTTAAGTGAGAGAAGTTGTCGTGAGTGGTTTCAAAAGTTTAAGAACGGTGAATTTGACATCGAAGACAAAGAACGTAGCGGAAGGCCGAAAGTGTACGAAGACGCGGAATTGGAAGTATTATTGGATCAAGATTCGTGCCAAACGCAAGAAGAACTTGCACTTACATTAGGAGTGACTCAACAAGCAATTTCACATGGGTTGAAATCATTGGGAATGATTCAAAAACAAAGAAATTGGGATTCATATGAACTGACACGGAGAAACTTTGAATGCCAATTTTCCACATGTGAAATGCTGCTTGCCAGGCATAAACGAAAGGGTTTTCTGCACCATATAGTCACTGGTGATGAAAAATGCATCCATTATGATAATCCAAAAAGGAAGAAATCATGGGGATCCCCTGGTCATGCTTCAACATCTACGGCTAAGCCAAATATTCATGGAAAAAAACTCTTGTTGTGTATTTGGTGGGATCAGCTTGGTGTCGTGTATTATGAGTTGCTCAAACCGAATGAAACCATTGCTGGGGCTGTCTACCGAACATAATTGATGAGATTGAGTCGAGCACTCGAGGAAAAGCGCGCCCACTACTACGCCAGACACGACAAAATTATTCTCCTGCATGATAATGCTAGTCCACATGTTGCGGCACCGGTCAAAACCTATTTGGAAACACTCAATTGAGAAGTTTTACCCCACCCGCTGTATTCACCAGACATTGCTCCTTCTGATTACCACTTGTTTTGATCGATGACGCATGGCCTGTCTGAGCAGCACTTCACATCATATGAAGATACCAAAAATTGAGTCGATTCGTGGATAGCCTCAAAAGATGATGATGATGACTGACGCGGTATTCGTATGCTGACAGAAAGATGGGGAAAAGTAGTGGCAAGCGATGGGCAATACTTCGAATAAAACATGAGGTTCCGTTCTTTCACAATAAATGCCCATTTTTTTATAAAAAACGGCGGAAACTTATTTGTACACCTAATATAATTAATTAAGGAGATTATCTATGAATGTTCTTATTTTTCCGATTTAAAATCGCTAATTTTTTATTGCGTACTCACTACCCAACACCGGAGCACGCGTATTATTTTTATCACCGTAAGGGAAGGGTGAAAAACACATGATGAATAAAATTCAATCGATATAGAAGTATAGAAAGATTCTTAAAAAATGATGGAAGACTACAAACATAACACGGAAAGCACAAAGGATAAGTATAAACATTGAATTAACAATGATGTATTTAGCTTAAACCAAAATATAAAAATAAGCAATTACCATAAAACATCTATAGTATAAACACATAACATAAAAATGCAGAAAAACAAACACCAAAACCCAATAAAAAATATCCAAAATGAATGATTATAACCAAAATCACATATTCAGATGACGTACAAATTAAACAAATATCTCATTTCCAAATGTCTTTTGAGAATACGGAGGTTGATAAATATAAGTAGAAATGAACAGATCTTGATTTCGAAAAGTTCTCAGCTCTTTATAATGATGGAAATATAAGTTTTTCGAAGCCTAATCTGTTAAGCACGGGTCAGTAATACGAGGCATATCCAGAAACTAAGAGTACTGAATTTTTGTAGGTTACAATTTTTTTTATTTAAATAAAAAAATTACATGGTTACCGTAGTACATATGTAAGCTATTTTTCGACATAGTCGCCATTCCTCTCAATGCAGGTGGTGAAGCGGGGTACAACTTTTTGATGCCTTCCTCGAAGTAGTTTCCCGCCACCCCCTCCGTCCACTTTTCCAGCTCCTCCTTTACCTTCTCGTCGGTTGAAAACCTTTTTCCACCCATGTGCAGCTTCAGGGAGGTAAAGAGATAGTAATCTGAAGGTGCTAGGTCAGGGGAATGCGCGGGATGGTTCAGGACATCCCATTTAAACCAAAAAGACCATACACGGCCAACGCCACGAAGGAACTGCTCGCCTCGTTTAAATGGGATGTCCTGAACCATCCCGCGCATTCCCCTGACCTAGCACCTTCAGATTACTATCTCTTTACCTCCCTGAAGCTGCACATGGGTGGAAAAAGGTTTTCAACCGACGAGGAGGGAAAGGAGGTGGAGAAGTGGACGGAGGGGTTGGCGGGAAACTACTTCGAGGAAGGCATCAAAAAGTTGTACCCTGCTTCACCACCTGCATTGAGAGGAATGGCGACTATGTCGAAAAATAGCTTACATATGTACTACGGTAACCACGTAATTTTTGTTTAAATAAAAAAAATTGTAACCTACAAAAATTCAGTACTCTTAGTTTCTGGATATGCCTCGTATATGCCAGAGTAGATCCATGAATTCATTATTTTAACACATTTACTACGAATAAAATTTTACGTAAATACATGCCATATTGAGAAATTTTGCAAAGACACAAACAAATCAACAGAACACGCCTGGCATGTCATGCACACTGGGCGTATGTCTGTAAGGACATGCTAAACGTGTCCTCAGCACTGCACGTGTTAAACAACATCACTATAAGTAATCCTCTGGTGACTTGACAACCAATGGAAAGAATTTATTGTAGCAAATCATCGTACAACTCTGGGTACATATATTTTCTTTTGCTACGATCAAGTGCAGTAAATAGATACTTCGACTATTTTGAATGTCATCTGAATATGGTTCATTCTGGTGGTGTTAGATCAACACCTGTTCATTGTTCTGTGCGAGCTGATTCCTCCTTCGCACACTGGGGATGGGGGAGGCGAACGGGGAGGCCAGCGGAGCACCGAGGGGAGCGGTCAGCAGTCGTGGATCCATGAACGATGTCTGCTTTTGTTTGTGGTCTATGAAGAATTGCTAGGGGACAACATAACATAGAAACCGTAACCATAAGCGAAAAGTCCAGTTACCATTAGAAAACAGAAGAAAAAGAAACGTTAAATGACAAAAATGAAATAACTTATTTGATATTAGGGAAAAAATGCGGTTCTTTATAAAACAATTGGGAAGTAACAATTCAAAGTTTCGAAATGCTTATTCACTAAATGCACAGTATATTTCATGTGTTTGTCCTTTTGCACTATAAAACATTTGTATATAATTTACAATAAATTACAACTATTGAGGAACATTAAATCAATCGGGCTTCATGACATTAGAAATCTTTGGCTATCTAACTAGAAAATAGAGTAAGGTACTGTGACTTTGTAAATATTCTCTCCTCATTTTTACATGTGTATTGAATACACAGCACCGGGACGCACTGATTTTTTTAACACAGGAAGGGAAAGGTTAAAGAAGTCAATTCACGGGAAAAGAAATCATAAATTAACTAGAAAATTATTAACTGAAAAACAGGGAGATGGAAAGGAAATTAATATGTCAAAAAATATCAAATAAGTTTTTTCACATCTTATTTAAAAATTTAAAGAAAGCATAGTTTATGTATTTTCAATTTGAAGAAGAAATAAGAAAAGAACACTACATGTTAAGGCATGAAGTGAGAGAATATTAAATATAAATTCCAAGACAACATTCATAGAGTAACGTAATGTTAATTTCACAGGACTGCTAAAATATTCTTTTTCTGCCCCTTTCATTTTAATGCTTTTTAATTTTTGAATATGCATTCTTAATATTAGATCATAGACAAAAAATTATCAAGTAAGAATTTTTCATAATAAAAAATTGTTATATTCAAATATTTATTTATTTTTCACAGTACCACAGCACGAAATTGTGAAGTAAAAAATATTTATACATGATAGAAATGTTTTGACTTCATTTACAATTAATAACATATAACACAAAAATCTATCAAGATCACCGATTTTCTTACAAAAATTGGCAAAAATTTGCAGGCATGTGTTATATCAAATTGTAAAGCAAACTTGGCATATTAAATACATACTCTAGTGGGGTAGGCAGATAGAACAGTTTCACATACTTTTCTATCCAAACATACAACTTTTATCTCCTCCACATTCATATAACCTGATACGCGTAATATTTTATTTTTTATACTTCTCACTTTACATTCTTTCAAAATCTGGTCTACTTGATTCAGCCATATTTTCCTCGGTTTACCTCTTCCACACAGACCTTGCACTTTTGACTTATACACTCGGTAAGCTATTCTTTCATAATTCATTCTGGAGTGATGATGTGTGAGGAGTTTAATTTCGCATGATGTTTCCAGTTGTAATTGAGTGTCACTGTTTGTCAGGTTGATGAGAATGTGCGACGGGGTTTTGTTTTTGTGTAATCAAAAATCAGAAAGAAGTATCGATTTATTTTTTCATGCTAAATATCCTCAGTGAGATACAGGTAAAAGCCTAGTTTACTGGGGATTCGACAAATGAAAGGCAACAAACCCAGATCCATTAACCTTTCCTTCCCTGTGTTGGATATCTTCTACACGTTGCTTCTAATAACCATCAATATCTCTATAAATATAATAAATACAAGGTTAAGATTTTAGGTATTCCTCCATAATATATTTACGCATTGATTTAAAAAATAATATTAATAATAATCAGAATTTATCGACTACATCGTAAGTATTTCATGAATATCGGAAACAAATTCGCATTTAAACGCTGTGAGTGCCTCGATCTTGGGTCTTGACGATAGGTGAAGAGTATGCGGGAAGCGCGACACTATATTCGCATCTCACTTTTGCATACGTCACTGAATAGCGAGGAGCTCAATTGTCTCAACCTCGCAAGTGTAAGCCACGCCCGAGTTAGCCAACAACCCTGCCGCGCCGCAGTAGCTGTTGGGCTGGCAACGAGACTAGATCTACGCTCGTTCCGTGAGCGTCGCCAGATGGTTTTTTAATGTTTTCAGCAAATAAATCTCAATTATTATAATTTTTAACTTCAATTATAATTAATTAAGGGGATTATCTATGAATGTTCTTATTTTTCCGATTTAAAATCGCTAATTTTTGATCGCGTACTCACTACCCAACACCGGAGCGCGTTTCAATTTTATCACCGTAAGGGAAGGGTTAAAATTGTATGTCTAAATTAAATTACCTGTTGTTTTTTCACAAATTATGTATATTTCTTGTCATATGTAATAATAAATAAATAAATAAATAAATTCTGTCCACATGTCTAAACCACCAAAACATCCAAGCATCCATTTCTAATGTTTTCATTCTGTCTTCTTTCATATATTGACACTTAACTTAACATTTTTTCCTCAATATCAACATCACAGCATTAATTTTACTTTTATCTTTGTCCTACCAAGTACAAGCTTCGTTTCCATATTTATTGGTGGAATATTATTTCTTGGTGAAATATTAATATTAATAAATGATTATCTTCTATTTCATATTAATAATTTAATTTGCACTGTAAAAATTAATACATTACAAGAGAGAAAAACATGAGAAATCTTTAGTTCTATATTATTTGAAGAGAACAAAATGTTAATAATCCTTTCAAAGCAAGACTCGAAAATTCAATTACAAGATTAGTTGATTTTAGTAAAAAAAAATCTATAAAATAAAAACTGTCAAATTCACACATACCTTCCCGTTACGATCAAATTTAGTCTCCCAATTCTCAGGCAAATCTTTAGCGGTATCAGCAAATATATTGACTAGGGCAACAAGGTCCCGGTTGTGCTGATATCTATCGAACGAAGATGTGTCCCTCCTGATCTTAGATATCATGTGTTTCAGTGTGCTGTTGCGGTTGTAGAGCGAAAGGGCTTCCTAAAAAAGGGAAAATACCAACAATGTAATTTTACTGATTAAGATATGTTTTTATTTTTATTCACAATGCAGGCTTACCCTATGTATTTTGGAATTTTCAGGAGTATAGAGTCGGTTCATTTTTTGTGGAGTCGAAGACAGAATATGTTATTCTAAAATAGACACCGAAATAATTTATTTACATTTTTTATAACTTATTGGCTACATAAATTACATTATGAAGTAAGTACCATCTAGTACAAATAGTGTGTACTATGATGAGGAATCTCTGTAGATATTATTACATATAACTTATTGGCTACATAAATTACATTATGAAGTATGTACCATCTAGTACAAATAGTGTGTACTATGATGAGGAATCTCTGTAGATATTATTACATATAACTTATTGGCTACATAAATTACATTATGAAGTATGTACCATCTAGTACAAATAGTGTGTACTATGATGAGGAATCTCTGTAGATATTATTACATATAACTTATTGGCTACATAAATTACATTATGAAGTATGTACCATCTAGTACAAATAGTGTGTACTATGATGAGGAATCTCTGTAGATATTATTACAAATAAACCTACATAAAGTAGTTATGCCCGTAATTAAGCATACCGTATGGTTAACAATATTTGTATAATAATTATTATTATACTAGAGAAAATGTAGGACTGTGTGACATTTGAAATGTCATGTCTCGAAGGGATGGGGTAAAATCGTTTTTTTTTTACAAATCGAATAGTTTTTTTATAAATAAAAAAATTGTTTTTCTCTAAACTGACATCTTAATTCCTAATTTTCATTATACTGACTTTCTAATGTATTGTATGATTTGTATCTATCTTTAAATAGGCCAAGACCCACTATGAATTAATACTAATTACGAACATTTAATTTTACGTATAAAAAAATTGAAAATCCAATTATTGTATACCCCATCTCTAGTCGATGCAGACTAACGTAGTGACTTTTGACAAACGTCACCAAATATTATTTGATTTTAACAAACTGCCACATTTTTGCTACGAGGCATATCCAGAAACTAAGTGTACTGAATTTTTGTAGGTTACAATTTTTTTTATTTAAACAAAAAAATTACGTGGTTACCGTAGTACATATGTAAGCTATTTTTCGACATAGTCGCCATTCCTCTCAATGCAGGTGGTTAAGCGGGGTATCAACTTTTTGATGCCTTCCTCGAAGTAGTTTCCCGCCAACCTCTCCGTCCACTTCTCCACCGCCTCCATAGCTCCTCGTCGGTTGAAAACCTTTTTTCACCCATGTACAGCTTCAGGGAGGTAAAGAGATAGTAATCTGACGGTGCTAGGTCAGGGGAATGCGCGGGATGGTTCAGGACATCCCATTTAAACGAGGCGAGCAGTTCCTTCGCTGGCGTTAGCCGTGTGTGGTCTGGCATTGTCATGCAGCAGGCAGACTCCCTTTGTCAGAATGCCTCTCCTTTTGTTCTGAATCGCCCTCCGCAATATTTTTAGGGTCTCACAGTATGTTGCAGAGTTGATGGTCTCCCCTTGAGGCATATATTCAATTAAAATTATGCCTTGACAGTCCCAAAACAAGGAAGCCATGATTTTCTTGGCTGAAATTGTGGTTTTGAACTTTTTGGCGGAGGGTGAAGAGGTGTGACGCCACTGTTGAGACTGCCTTTTGGTTTAAGGCGTGTAGTGTGCAACCCAAGTTTCATCTCCAGTAACGATGGAGCGGAGAAATTCATCTCCATGGAGTTTGCAGCGCCTCAAAAACTCTTGCCTTTTTTCAAAATTTCGCACTTGGCGGGAGATTGGGTTGACATTTTTCACGAAACGTGTTGTCGCGTCGACACTTCTCAACGTACTGACCTCGAACCGGTCTCGTTGCGGAGGGGAAGGGTCAGGCTACACGGAAATGTAGCCAACATGTCGAAAATAAAATCCATCCGGTCGGGAGAGACTCAGTACACTTACTTTCTGGATACGCCTCGTAATTTGTAACAAGATGCATTCATTTGTCATTATTGTTAGTTTTATGTAATGTATTTACCTAAATAACTTGCTATTTATTAGAATCGAGGCTTATATTAAAGTTGATAAAATAATTAAAATTACTGAATTTCATTACAAGGTTGTATTGGGGTCAATTTGTGAACTGTCACAGGGACTATGCTACACTTTCTCAAGTACAGAAGACAGAATGAAAATATTTAAATATTTGGCTCCAATTCCAATTATAATTGGAGTTGAAGCCAAATATTTAAAATTTTTGGAGTTGGAGACCACATTTTTTTTATGACTACAACACGGAATTTTTAAATACAAAAATCTAGTAGTCACTGAAATAAATTGATGAGTGCTTTCCAACGTCCCTAGTCTTTGAAAAAAAGTCCTTTTACTTTTGACGTGTTATAAAATATGTCAATATTCAAAGTAACCTGTTCAGAAGAGTTAAGGCCCTTCCAACAGACATAGCAGAGCAAGACCCATTCTTGGGTATATGATTGAGAACAGTCTCTGCCGGCCTAGTCTAGTGTAACTGTTAGGAACATTTAATAGTAATCTTCGTAGTAATACAAAACAACTATAATCAGTCTGTCTACATATATCAGGAACCGAAGATTTCTTCATACTCTCAAGGAATTATATCCAAGCCTGTCTAATAGAAACTGAGCAGGATAAACTTTTGACAATGTGTTATGGAATATGTCAATATCCGAAGCAGTTCTGTTCAGAGGATTTAAGGGCCGTCTAATAGGCATAACTAGGAGACCCCTTACTTACGTGAGTGAGTGATTGAGAACAGTTTCTGCTTGCCTAGTCTAGTGTAATTGTTAGGAAAATTTTACAGTAATCTTTCTAGTAATGCTGGATAACTCACAACTCCTTGAATGAGCCTGACTACATATATCAAGCACCATGTATCAAAGCATGTCTAGTAGAAACTGAGTAGGATAAGATACTAAACTCACTCATATACCGTATTTTACGGACTATAAGACGCACTTTTTTATTCAAAAAATTGCCTCCAAAATTCAGGTGCGTCTTATACTCGAATTAATATAAAAATGTCCAGTGTTTGATTTAAAATTCCCGCCAGTCTTAAAAATGATGCGACGAACACGAGTTGCGGGGATTCACAAGCTTGCTAACACTGTCTCCCTTCCGTCCCGCCAACACAAACCTAGAACATTGTCTCTAGCCTATGATGCATCACTGCAGTCTACGGTGCCAGTGAACTTGAATTGAAAGTGATTTGTGTTATCGGTAACAGTGCAATATTTTTGTTAGTAGCTAGTTTCACAATGGGAAAAAATAAAAGGTATTCATATGATGCGGGCTATAAATTGAAAGTAATAGCATATGCAGAAGAACATGGAAGCAGAGCAGCTGAGGGGCATTTTGGCCCTCCACCAACAAAAAAACCATTCGCGATTGGTGGGTTAGTAAAGAAGAACTGAAAAAAATGAGGAAGACAAAATGTGCAAATAGAGGACTGAATGCTTATTTAAATCTTTTTTTTTTTTAAATTGCCTAAAAATTAAGGTGCGTCTTATAGTCCGTAGCGTCTTATAGTCCGTAAAATACGGTAGGTATTTTTTCTATACCTTCTGCACCATAAGTGAGTTTTGTGTCTCTTGCAGGCTCCAAATGAAATAGCATTGCTTACTAGTTGTTAAGTGATATGTACAAAAAGTGCACTTTGTCTTCAGAGATGCTGTAATATAGCCCATAACATTTTTTTCTTAGCTCCATGAGTAGCATGCTAATTTAGATTGAAAAATACCTGAACAGTGCTACTTTTTCAGGGTAGCTTTAACAATGCTTTACAGTAAGTGTTCTACACATTTCTCTTACCTGATCCATGTGCAAAATGGAATAAAAATCAGGTCTGCACAGCAGAGTCACAGCGGGGTGTGGTTGTCTGGCCTCTTGGCTGGAGGAAGAGGCCCCCTGAGATGATGAAGCAGTGGCTCCCGAGGTTCCTTGAATCTGCGGGGGGGCAACTGGAGCAGTGGATGATGGGGGAGGGGGCGGAGGCTCTCCAGAGGTCGTCGGCTCGTCAGTCACGTCAAACTGGCGAGATGTTATTGTGCGGCGGATACTCTGATATCTGTAAATCATTTAAAAATTATCACATTTGTTTGTGTAAACAACAGCAGATTTTTTTAAACAGAATGATTAACACTTAAATATGAAAAAAATCTACACAATAAATTTAAATTAAAGTGACAGGCCTGTTTCGCTTTACAAAAGCATTAATAATGCTTTTGTAAATCTTAGCAACAGAAGTGTGCACCAGCGCATTGTCGTGGAATAATCTCACACTTTGTGACAGAATTCCTCGGTGTTTTGTTTTTATGGCAACCTTTAATTTATACAGTAACCCTTTTAATCCCAAGGGGACGATTATCGGCCCCAACTGGTGTATGCGAAAATTCCCACGGGGCCTTAAAGTTTTCATACAAGTTTTTATGTTGAATAAAAAAAAAAATAATATTTTTTTTTAATGAAATATGAAAATTACTTATTATTTTACACTCTACAGGGAGGTAAACACGAAAAAGTTAGGTTTTAAAACTAAGTATTAACTGAGATAAAAATAAAATAAAAACTACTGTTTTTTTGCCAAAAAATGCTTGGGATTTTTCGCACATTTTATGAAAAATATGCCTCGATTAAAAGAGTTAATGATGCAAAATACTTGCCAATAAATGTAATGTTTCTCTCTTTGAAGTTAAGTAGTAAAATTCCAAAAAAATCTCCAAAAATTGTTGCCATAATCTTTTTTAAGGCTTGTGTCACCTTGACAATTTTTAACATTATTCAACTTGTTCAGGTCTGAAACTTTTGAGTTAGTGGAATAACATTGTACCCATAAAAACATATTTTTCTATAATAAAATAATTTACAACAATTTATTATATGGCTAATTTAAAAAATATATAAATGTATCATAATCAATACATTTGATATGTAATATCATGTTCCAATCAAGGATGTAATTTGATACATCCTATTACACAAATGCAATGAAACCTATTCAAATCCTTTGCAATGGCATATACTTATCATGATAAAATATTTATATGCTAATTGGTAAGGTATTCCTTAACATATCCGCATTATAATATGCACTTGTTGAAATGTGGCCGGAAGTCAACATTGTCTTTAGCCACATTAATCGGGTCTTCAGGTTTTTTAAAAACCACTAAAGTATTGGGTGTTAACATACGTTGTGTCCGTTTTCTTCCAATTTAAAAATGAGCACCAAAAGTAAAACAAAATGGTACAGGTTATACGTAATTCGAAAGAAAATTTTCTGCTCTACAAGATATTATATTTGCTTTAACGTTACATATATTATTTTATTTGATTACAAGCCTTCAAAATGGAATGTCAAGTAGATGAAAGTGAGCATTTTCGACACCTCTTTCTGTTCGCGTTCAATCGAGGGAATAAAGCTGCCAAAGCTGCTCGGGATATTTACGAAGTGTACGGTGAAGATGTTATGAATTAAAGGACAGCTCATCTATAGTTTTTGCGTTTCAAAGAAGGGGAGCTTCATGAATAATATGGTTTAAGCGGTCCTCACCGAAGTCCACTGGTCGTCCGGAACGCTCCATGTCTTTCAGGTCAAAATTCCCGTCTTTGAAACGCAAAAACCATCGACGAGCTGTCCTTTAATTCATAGCATCTTCACCGTACACTTCGCAAATATCGCGAGCAGCTTTGGCAGCTTTATTCCCTCGATTGAACGCGAACAGAAGGAGATGTCAAAAATGCTCACTTTCGTCTACTTGACATTCCATTTTGAAGGCTTGTAATCAAACAAAATAATATATGTAACGTAAAAGCAAATACAATATCTTATAGAGCAGAAAATTTTCTTTCGAATGACGTATAACCTTTACCATTTTGTTTCACTTTTGGTGATCATTTTTAAATTGGAAAAAAACGGACACAACTTATGTTAACACCTAATAGGTACTAAACTCGACACTTATCAATTTACATATTTGATGTACACCTATACCTCACTTTAGCTGATATGGGTACTGATGGTACTCTTTGTAACTTTCATTAGGTGGTACAGTTCAAAAAAAGTGTGAGAACCCCTGCTCCAAGTCATTCTATTATGTTGGAAAATAAATGCCCATTAAAAAATGAACATTAAGGGTAGCTTCAAACCTCCTGTCCAGTTGTCTTCGCTGTAGGTCATTGTTGGACTGCCGAGGCCTCAACACACTGACCGAGGGGGAAGGCCTTGTCCAGGTGGTGGTTCGGTTGACATGGTCAATGTAGAAGAGACGACCGTGACTGTCAAGCCGGGCTTCCCAAGCTGGAATATAAACGGAAAAATTAATTAAAAATTCTTTTAATAAAAAATTGGACTTCAGAAAGAAAAAATTCGAAAGATTTTAATATTAAATTTTTAGTTAGTAGAGAAGAGATGTTATGAGATAGATCCAGACTTTTTGATAGCGTCTCTCTTAAATATATTTTCATCTCAATTATCTTGAAATATATTAGGGGGACCGAGAAGAAATCAAAATATTTCGACACCCTATTTTACAGTCAGTTTATGTTGAGACACAGTGCAGTGCAGTGAACACGTATTTTTTATTACTAGTGAATTAAGACTTGTAAATTTTTTTTAACTCTTGTAAATAAAAGAACATTTCTGTCATTGTATGATATTTTTGTTTGATCAAAAAATGAAACCGAAAGAAGTGATGCAGAAAATTAACGAAACGTATTGAGATGTATTGACACTTGATAAGTGTCATAGGTGGATAAAAAATTAAAAAATGGTGACAGGAACCTCAAAGTTGCCCCTGAAATGGGAAGACCTTCATAAAAAGATGATGATCTGATGTCTTTAGTGGAGTCTGATCCTCGACAATCTAACGGTAAAAAAGGTACTTCTTTGTGTATGGTGGGATAGCGCCGGAGTTTATTTACTTTGGACTACCGAAACCAGAAAAAAACAATAACTGCCAACATATACTGTCAACAATTAGTCATTATTTTGTAGACTAGTTTGAAAGTTTTTTTTTAAATAAACTTTTTATTTGTAATTGAATTGATTTTTTTACTTCTATTCGGTCTACCTAATATGATATATGCAATTTCAGGATATATGTACGAGTATAAATGAGTTATAAATGAGTTATTATCCCCTAAAGTACTGGAGAACTCTGAGAAATGCCTTCTGGTCTCAGGTTCGAGGAAAGGAAAATCCTGATCTATTTCCTTCTCGTGGTGGGGAGTGAGCAACGACCTCGTGTCGGCAAATATAGACAGGGACCGAGCGTTGGCCGGAATAAGCTGACCACCAACTTTCGTCTGTTGTTTAGGGCACCCTCTTGTCCTGGAGAAGTAAATAATCTCCAAAGGCGGAAGAACTTTCGTGGTCAACGGCATAGGATGTGGAAAGAAACGGGAAACTACCACATTAAAGGCCCAAGTGGCATCCCAAGAACCAGCAAAACATGATTCAATCTCAAGTAAAATTCTCCGACCTGTTGGTGGACGTGCGCTGCTCAACATATACAGATTTAAAGAGAGCCGCACAGGACAGGGGGGAATGGAGGAGAAGAGTTGAAATTGCTGCAAACCAGTCTTAGGACTGCAACCACGGAGAGAAATGAGTATGTACATACAAAGTTGCTATCAATAAACTTATATTTATTTATTTATTTAAATATAATAATTTTCAGGATAAAATCCAAACTTTTATATAAAGGTATGTGGCTCCTAAAGGCAGGACATTTAAAAATAAATTAGAGGCATATGGGGAAAAACCACTGACAGACCAAGAGGACAGATAAAGGACTTTATTTCTCAGGACTTTATTTCTCAGGACTTTGAAAGAAACAATATTGATGACTGGACTGGACTGGACACGGGATTAGTCATCCTGACAGGATGTTGTACGAGGAGCCACGGCTCTACAAGAGCTGTATATCCATCATTAATATGTAGATTTGAAAAAAATGGAAATATCTTATTCTAAGAACACACCTTGATAACATGTGTACATGACAAAGATTTCGTGATCATTCTGAGAGAATTACCAATTCAATAGTTTTCTTTATTTTCTTTTTGGTTTAAGTTGATTTTTCTTTCACATAACAATTGAGTACGTACTTGGTTAATATAAAAATTAAATAATGGTTCATTTTTATATAAAATTTTTAAGATCCTTTGATATTCTCATTCCAGTAATAAAATAATTGATGATATAGGAATTGTAAAAAGCATAAAGAATAAAAAAAAAAAATTCACCAACAGTATTTGTAAATGTGAAATAAATCTCTAGATTACTCAAAAATAATACAAAATTTTACCTTACTCAAAAATAATACAAATTTTTACCTTACTCAAAAATAATACAAAATTTTTTTTTTTTTTTAATTGTTACATATTATCTTTGAAATTACTTTTTGATGTATGAACTATAACAAGAAATAACATATAGTATTTATAAAATTTCTTATCCCCTGAGAATGAGACGATGGGTCATTGATATATGTATAGCAAATTATGTGTGTGTTCACAAAGGTTGATATTACATTGTATTACACTTTCATTGTATACAGTATAACCTGGTGGGTTTATTGCCATGTGATAATCTTTTCCATACAACCAGAAAGATTTTAGAGACCGTAAGTAAAAGCCACACTGGAATACATTTAAAAAAATCTGAGCTCCAAGAGGAATCAAACCCGCAGATCTCCAGGTCGGAAGACAAGCACAAGGTACAGAGGTCCCACAAGGCTACAGAGGTCCTCCCTCATTGTGATAATTTAAAATAACCAAATTAGAAAATTGTTTTCGTAGAATATTGATTTTTAATATAATTTAATATAAGGGTTGTACCATATAGTGTTTTTGTAATTATTATTTAACCAATTCAATCCGTCACTATTGGCAACCCAGATTGGCAACCCAGATTGGCGCCAGTGTGACACCTTTTAAAGAATAATACGAGTTCATATTTATTTTCAGTTTTCTTCGAAATTAATAAGACCATTCTTTTCAAATAAAAATTTCAAGATACATTGAACTTTAATAATATATATTCATTTTGTATCGGACGTATGTGTCACCTATAAACATATTTCTTGTTTTACGTTTACTTGTATAAATTCTTGTTTATATTTTGAATGTATAATTTTTATGTTTGTTGAGGTCCGTGCTGTGTCACGACCGTAACTGAAATGTTCCTTATGTGCAGCCATCGCAAGACGGTATCAAAAGTCGGCCGGCCCATGCATGCGAAAACTTGCGAGAATTGTGATATTTCGCAAGTTATGACGGCATGCACGGGCGTAAACAGGCTCTTGTGATGAGCGATTGGCCGCACATAAGGAGCGGAGCGCAAAAGTCGAAAAAATACGTTCATAGTTCACTCTCGTTTACTACCTTTTACTTGCGACCATCTACTACCTGCTAACGAGGAATCTCTTCACCCTGCTACCTTTCACCGATCTTTTTACCGTGAGCCGAAATCTCCGAGCGTTGAGCGGCAGCCATCCACCTATTTCTACAGTCCTTTGTACCGGTGCCGTACACATTTCACATAAATACATGGCCAAATTAACACCCAGTTCATTATTTATAGACAAAAACCTTAATGTCATTTAGTAAAGTAAATATCTATCTAATTTATCTAACAAAACAAATATACACG
Organism: Odontocerum albicorne; assembly: GCA_949825065.1. Lineage (NCBI taxonomy): Eukaryota > Metazoa > Arthropoda > Insecta > Trichoptera > Odontoceridae > Odontocerum > Odontocerum albicorne. The sequence goes on along the minus strand of OX463840.1, from coordinate 4,262,916 downwards.
TATAGTACAAATGTGAATAGATAGCGTGGTAGAGGAAGACCAAGAACAACATGGTTGGATCATATGAATGATATTTTGAAAGAAGGAAATGTAAAAATTCAAAGAAATCATAGGAATCGTACGAGGTTTAAGAATGTGGAAGACACAAAAGATGTGCATCGAGATAGGAAAGTGTGGCATACTGTACCGAGAGGGAAATGGTGTGACGACATTTTATGTATGGGTAAATATTTAATAAATAAAATTTCGTTATAAAACTTACATGGTGGTAATGGTTCTTCGAATTCGCCGAAATTCCGACTTTGAGATGTGGCAGCCGCTTCAGACGAGAGCGGAAGGTGTCTGTTGATTCTTTCCGGTATAGAAGGTAACCTGGTACTGGCGATATGTCTAAGTGGTAATGGTAAATTATTACTAGAGGATTCATTTGATTCGGTTCTACTTAAATTATTAGATCTAGACTCTCTCACTCTCATGTCAACACTCACCGAAGACAATTCATTAGATCGGATATCGGGAGCTCTTCGGTCCAACACGAAATCTCCCAACGTTCTAAAATCTAAGTTTGGTGACCTTATCTCCGAAGTTCTTAATTCAGTCATACACTCCGGTATTCTTAAATCTGTTACTGGCCTTAATTCATTGAATGTCGTATCTAAAGGCCTTATATCTGCGTGCCTTATTTCTGGTGATGCTACTAATTCGGGTTGGTTGGCTTTCAAACCGGGCGGTCTCATGATTTCAGGAGGAGGGATAGGTCTATTTCGCCTCGCGTGATGTGTGGGTGTCGGAGGACATTGTAAAGGATGTCCAGCAACTCTTGCTAAAGCTTTCGGATGCGGTCTCATCAGTGGGCTGCCTTCGCATACAGGTTTATGTGTTGCGTCATTTAAATTACTTCTACTAAGTAAATTATGTTTCGGAGTACCTTCTCCCGATATTCCAGGTTTAGGAAGACCGTTTGACATTACCCGTGTTAAAGATGAATGAACTGGCAATGGCGAACCGTTTATATTATAAGAAAGTCCATTAGTAACAGCATCAGCATAGTTCATGGGTGAATATGATGAACTGTGAGGTTGATCCAGAAGACTGTTACAAGCAGTTTCACTTGGAGATGTCCCATTTACCACTGTATTATCAACACCATTGGCTGTCGATGTTGAAGGTTCTTTAGGCACTTCATTTAAGCATATTGACTCATTTGCAATATTCCCCGTGGTATTAGAAGTCTTGCAAGATGTATTTGAAGTTTGTCGCGATAAAGGCTTGTGACTCTTAATAGCTGAAATTTGTTTAATTTCTACTTGATTTTTATTTTCATCTTCAAATTCAGATTGATGGCTAATATTCTCTAGAAAATTACTCTGAGCTCGCTCGTGAGATTTCATATGATTCGGAGTGAGATTTTGAGCTTCATCGACGTTGACAACTTTTTTGGCTTCATGTTTCGGAGTATCACAGTTTGAAAATTCCGGCTTATCCATTTTCTTTGTAAAAACTGTCGTAACATAATTATCCATTCCGATGTTTTTGGTAAGCAATGCTTTTGACTTAAACGGTGAATTCATATCGAACGGAATTTCCAGGGCCCGCTTGTTAACGGGCAACTTGTGAGAAATATGAGTGGAAGTAGATTCACAGAGACTACCATCAGTTTCGGGAGTAGCGAGAGGTGCACCAGCTTGCTGGGCTTCTTGTAGAAAAGGATCTAAGGAAGAAGGAAGATGTACTGTATGACTATTATTCTTCATGAAAAATTCTCCCGGTATAAAATCTTGCATGGCACTTGCATTATAAGTTGTCATATTTTCATTATGTTGAGTGAAAAACTGTTCATCGATATCAATAAGCTCAAAGTTAAATGTGTCTTCAGGTTTACTCATCTTCTTTGGTTTCTGGTGTCTAAAGACTTGCGGTGGAGATATGGCGTGTGATCTCTCTAGAGGACGGTGAGTGAGTCTAGGAGGTAATGGAGGAGCAGAATCTTCCATATTCGTTAAGCTGACTATATTTTCATTATCGTAAACAAACTTCATTATTTTACACGGGTTTTTAGGAGACCATATTTTGTAGTACTCTGAACCGGGTGATATCAGCCCTCCGTTCATCTTGACTTTCTTTTTAGCACCGTTGAGAATTTGACCATCAATATTTGAAAGTGGAAGACACTTTTTCTTTACTCCCGAAGAGCTAGATGCAATTTGTTGATCTAAGGAATCTATATTTGGCGACTTATCAGACGGTTTGTCTGTCTTTTGTTCTTTTATCACAGATTGAGAACATTCTTCTAAGGCTCTATCCTCACTACCTACTATAGACTTAAAACCAATATCACTTTTAGCATTATCCGACAATACCTTGGACTCTAAATTTGGAAGAATTTCGATTTTCACTGGATTGTCTTCACACGCAGCAGTTGGTTTGAAAAGTTCACTAATTGAGCATTTGTCAACACTTTTACTTAAATCATTTATATCCACACAATCCTCAAAGCACAAGTTATCCATAGATTCCGTGGAACTGTGCTCATTCGTATTCTTTAATGCCAAATATTGTAGTTTGTTCAGTTTAGCTTTGGAACATCCCTCCAATTCGTTGATGATAAATTTTGTTGATTCAGCGATACATCTGATTGGTAGACCACTGTAGTATCGAAACAATAGCAGCTTTTCACAGTCTGGAAAAGAAGAAACAAATAATCAAATTTTCTAATAGAAACATTAATTGAAAATTTCAAAAACCAAGTAACATACTATAATTGAGAAACATTAAAATTAATTACTTAAGTAATATCACATAATGAAAAAGAACAAATGGTGCTCAAAACACTCTTTATTCATTATTTATAGTTAAGGTATTAACACCGTGGAGATTTAAAGACATTTTGTAATTTGTTTTATCATTGCTGGGAAGACTTTGCGTGATCGTGTAAGGAACACCACAATCCGAGAGGTCTGTGAGGTCCAAGATGTGGTCAGATGGGGACAACAGCGTCGACGATATTGGTACCAACATGTACAGAAAATGAATTCCACAAGAATTCCATACATAGCTCTGCATGGGGTGCCGGATGGAGGGTGTCCACCAGGGAGACCCCCGAAACGATGGAGAGATAGCTGGAGCTCAGCATCACAAGAGGACAATCCTGCAGTAACAGACTCTTGAGTCTATAGAAAGTTTAAGAAGAAGAAGAAGTTTTATCAAACACTGTTTATTCCACTTTTTGTAACGGTATACCCCTACCAGTCGACATCAGGGGAGAACAAACAAGACTTGTTTGTTCTCCCCTGATGATAAGGTGAAATCCTTGAAACCGGTAGGGTTATACCGTTACAAAAAGTGGAATGAACAGTGTTTGATAAAACAAATTACAATGTCTTTAAGCCTCCACAACGTTAATGCCTTAACTATAAATAATACATTGTAATTTGTTTAGTCGAACAGTGTTTATTCCACTCAATACACACAGCAAAAACAGGATTCTAAAGACTTTTTGTGTCTTTAGAATCCTGTTTACGGTCCGCTGATGATGAGGCAAAAATCTTGAAACCAGTAGGGTTATACTGTTATATGTATTAAGTGAAATAAACAGTGTTTGACTAATAAATAAATTACATACTTTTTAAATCATTCGTTCCTAGCAAATAGCAATGTATTACTAGAAAAGTTAAGATTAAATGTTCCTAACAATTTCTAGACATCGCTAGCAGAAACTGTTCTCAATGATTCCTGCCAGTTATATTGGGAGGCCTTTATCTATTCTTAATAGGACTGGACCACATATTGACATATTTCATATCACATCGCAATCAGAAACTGTTCTCAACGATTCCCGTCAGTCATATTGGGAGGCCTTTATCTATTCGTAATAGGACTGGACCGGATATTAACATATTTCATATCACATCGCAATCAGAAACTGTTCTCAATGATTCCTGCCAGTCATATTGGGAGGCCTTTATCTATTCTTAATAGGACTGGACCGGATATTGACATATTTCATATCACATCGCAATCAGAAACTGTTCTCAATGATTCCTGCCAGTCATATTGGGAGGCCTTTATCTATTCTCAATAGGACTGGACCGGATATTGACATATTTCATATCACATCGTCATCAGAAACTGTTCTCAATGATTCCTGCCAGTCATATTGGGAGGCCTTTATCTATTCTTAATAGGACTGGACCGGATATTGACATATTTCATATCACATCGTCATCAGAAACTGTTCTCAATGATTCCTGCCAGTCATATTGGGAGGCCTTTATCTATTCTTAATAGGACTGGACCGGATATTGACATATTTCATATCACATCGTAATCAGAAACTGTTCTCAATGATTCCTGCCAGTCATATTGGGAGGCCTTTATCTATTCTTAATAGGACTGGACCGGATATTGACATATTTCATATCACATTACCAAAAGTGAAGGAAATTTTTCTTACAAGACTGGGATCCTTCGAATGCACTCATTAAATTATTTGAGCGAATATTATAACATAATTAATAATCTGTAATTTATATTTGTTATAAATATACATTTTCGAAGTTTTTCCTCTTCTCCCTGGCTCTATCCCAACTCACTGTCTGAGAAAACTGTTGGGGTCAGCTCTGCTCGTCCTCAGGTTGTATGCTCTTCTGTCCCGGACTATGTCCCGCAGGCCGTGCCACTGCATCAGGTTATCTTTTTGCACCACCCATGAATTCTTTGGTCTTCCTCTGGTTGTAATTCGAGGAAGATCCATGGAGATTGCCTGGTTCACAATGTGATCGGATGCTCTGCATCCAACGTGCCCATACCATCTCAATCACCTCTCCTCCATCTTACTGTTGATGTCTGTAACACCTAGGCTTCCACGAATGCGTGAGCTTTTTATTTTGTCTCTTACGAACACACCAGCTGACCATCTTAGCATGCGCATTTCAACAGTTTCTAGTTGCCTAGAGTAAGAGAGTTATACATCGTCCAGCATTGGGAGCCATAGAGGAGTGCGGGTCTGACAATCGTTTGGTATACTTTTCCTTTTAACTTTACTGGCATTTTCGGATCACATTTTCGAAGTTGAAAATTCTAATGTGTTTGGTTTCCTTGAGTGTACTCTTCGGTTCCTGGTACACTCAGTTAGGCTCCTTTAAGTTGGGAGTTGTCTAGCATTACTAGAAAGATAATCATTAAATATTCCTAACAATTACACTAGATTATGCCAGTAGGAACTGTTATCAATTAGTCATGCAAGAATGAACCTCCCAGCCACTGTGACCATTGGGAGGGCTTTATCTATTCTAAATAGGACAGCATCGGATATTGGGAGGGCTTTATCTATTCTAAATAGGACAGCATCGGATATTGGGAGGGCTTTATCTATTCTAAATAGGACAGCATCGGATATTGGGAGGGCTTTATCTATTCTAAATAGGACAGCATCGGATATTGGGAGGGCTTTATCTATTCTAAATAGGACAGCATCGGATATTGGGAGGGCTTTATCTATTCTAAATAGGACAGCATCGGATATTGGGAGGGCTTTATCTATTCTAAATAGGACAGCATCGGATATTGGGAGGGCTTTATCTATTCTAAATAGGACAGCATCGGATATTGGCATCATTTATAACACATTGTCATATTTAAAGGATAATTGAGGGTGTTGGAAAGTATCAACTTATTTAAGTAAATATTAATAATTTGTAATCAGTAATCGAATGGGATGGATGGAATATGGAATAATGAGATGGATGAAATTCAGATCGGTAACAGGAGTCTTGTGTGACCCAAAAATGCCTATAAAACTGAAAGGAAAGGTATACCAGACTATCGTTAGACCCGCAATTATGTATGGCTCAGAATGCTGGACTATGTACTGCTCCTACTCTAGGCAACTTGAAACAGCAGAAATGCTAATGCTTAGGTGGTCGGCAGGAGTATCACTGAAAGATAAAATTAAGAGCTCACGCATTCGTGGTAGCCTGGAAGTCACATAAATAGTAAGCGGGAAGAGTGACAGTTGAGATGGTACGGGCACATACTACCTTGATCAAAAAGTTTTAGGACTTTATTAAAAAAATCGAAAATACAAGTTTATTCATCAAAATCTATATGGTCCCCTTCAAAGTACTCCCCATCGACTGCAACGCACTTACGCCAGCTCTTGATCCAATCCTCGAAACACCGCTGGTACTCAATTTTCGATATGTCCATCAGAGCCGTCTTCGATTTTTTCATGACATCCTCTCGGGCGCTGTAACGCGTTCCGCGAAGCGGTTTTTTAAGTCGGTTGAACAGGAAAAAGTCGCAAGGAGCCAGATCAGGTGAATTCAAAGGCTGTTGGATAGTAGTCGTGTTGTTTTTGGTCAAAAACTCATGGAAATCATGTCTTTCGCGATTTCGCGGTCCTTTTTTTTGCATGAAATTGAGGTCTTTCGGCACCAGTTTTGCAGCGACACGTCTGAGGCCCAAATTAATAACCAAAATGTCTTGAGCGGATCCATAAGCGATGTTCAAGTCTTCTGCCAGCTCTCTGATGGTCAATTTGTGGTTTTCGGCCAACATTTCTTTTATTTTATCGATGTTTTCATCGGTTTTCGACTCCCACTGCGTTTGTCATCCTCGACCGACTCACGACCACTTATGAAGCGTTCGTGCCACCAAAAAACACTTCTCCAACATTTCCAAGGTCTGCGGACCGTTAAATCCGTTTTTCACACAAAATTTAATGCAAACTCGTTGATGCCATTTTCAAACTTGTAAAAAATCGAAAACACGCACAAAGGTAGATGTACTCAGTATAGCATAACTTTTACAAATGTTAAGCTATGACGCTGAAATTTAGAGGGAAGGGTCAATGATAGATGTGGTAACCTAACAAAAAAAAAAAGAATTCCAATCAGGTGACTGACAGCGCCACACGGTGGCCGGTCCTAAAACTTTTTGATCAAGGTAGTAAGACGGAGACCACCAGACCATACTGTAAATCAGGCAATGTCTGTGGATCTTCCTCGACAGCCGTCCAGAGGAAGACCAAAGAACTCCTGGATGACTCAATGCACCAAAATCCTGCAGAGAAACGGCCTAGATGAAAGCGACACCCAGAACCGAAGAACATACAGCCTGAGAACGAGAAGAGCCGACCCCAACAGCCTACCTAGGCAATGAGTTGGGACAGTGCCAGAAAGAAGAAGAATCAGTAATTTACATTTCAAGATTTTTATACGAGAATGTCAACTCATATATTAATTGCCACGAGCTTGATCCCACATCGAAAACTATTCCTATGTAACTATTCATATAACTCATCAATGATACGGATGCACAGGATGGGAAATCATTATGGACATTGCAAGGAGTATTTTCAACTCAACCTTTGTACAAAATCGTTATGAGCAGATTCTTTTTACTTTAGTAATGTTTTGTCATGGTTTCTAAGATCATTCAGATTTGAGAATAACTGTTATGTGAAACCGTAATTTAATTATTGTTTTTAATTATTTTATAACAAAAGGGGAAACATGACCGTTAATTAAATTTAAATAGAATTATGTTTTCTAAAATATGGGTTGTATTAAAAGACGTAATACAGACCTTGATGTGTCAATTTGGGTTGGTCCAGCAGCCACATAGCTCCTCTGCCAGTCCCGGCCACTGCTACGGCCTGCACCCGGGCCAGCACCGAGTCAGCTTCTCCGCTATCTGGAAAGTAGATCATTCTGTAAGTTTCGGTAACCTACAGAAGAAAGATGGGGATATCTGACAATGCTTGTAATAAACTAACATATAACACACTTCACTGGAAGCTGCAGAATGTTAATAGAATAATCAGAACTGTTGTAGTAGAAAAACACAGTAATAGGCAAAACACACATCGTAAAAGAAGTACTACAATAGAAAGTGATCACTCTTCATCATCATCATTAACGAAATCCTTGTCTTGCAGCTCGGGGCCTCTATTGATACTCAGGATTTTTTTTAAACGGGTTCCAGTCTGATTTTTACTTAAGGCTTGTTTATATGAGGGTTCCTACTTAAATTTTGAGATATGGCAACACCAGTGTAGATACGTCAAATCTGACATCAGCATCGTAAAATTTGACGTTTTTAATGGTATACGTGCTCAGAAAGTTGTATAATTTTATAATTTTTTTTTAATGTTGTAACCCCCTGGTACGCATGCGCAGGAGAGGGGCATTCTGAGCGCTGCGCACACTGAACGACGCAGTGTACAAATGATATTCCTATAGAAATGTCGCCTCTCTGTTTCAGCCCTTATTTTATCATTTTTTGCACTTATTTTATATGATTCGATGTTTTAATATATAATAAAATGATTTTTATAGTTAATTACAAAAAATAACCTAGCAGATTTTGCGCAATTTTAATTTAAAACATACATTTTTCACTGGACGATTAGCGTCCAGCACCGTTGCTGGCGGAATTTTTTAGCACAGTAAGGCAAAGTGTTGGTTGGTTTCTAGTTGGTTGGAAGAAATTGCCACATGACAATATACCCACCAAGTTGAATTATATAAAACTAAAGCATAAAACAATATAATCATTACCATCACGCCTACATGCCCCTATTGAGGTAGGAAGAGACATAAAATATTCAATTTAATTTAATTCCATTTATAAAATACTCAGAGTAAATATTTCAGCTGAATGTTTCAGTATAAAAGGACAAATATATGAAATTTGTAATGAAAGACCAAGACCACTTCGTCACAGGCTTTGCCTAGTGAAGTGGTGCTTTGTATCCAAAAAATGCTGGCTTTACGCATTATTTTGTATTTGGATTTAATTTGCCTTTCCGTTACATATAATACATACTGTACCCGGCGGTAACTAATACACATCGGGCTTAAGAAAGACTGTCGGCCATAATCGGCTAGCTTCGGCTTTGTAGAGCGTCGTCTCTGTCACACGATGATGGCCGTAATCGCGACGGAACACGTATATGAATGACAGAGACGACGCTCTACAAAGCCGAAGTTAGCCGATTATGGCCGACAGTCTCTTTCTTAAGCCTGATGTGTATTACTTACCACCGGATACCGTACACACATACCATTACGCCATTTCCCTCTCGTGGTAAACAGAGAGGGTAGAGCGCCAGAATTTCCTATCTCTACACACATCCCTCACCTCTTTTACATCCACACAAGATACAGATAGAAACCTAGTTTACTGAGGACACGACAAATGAAAGATAAATAAATTAATACACATTTCTTGCTCTTCCTCCACCACGTTTCTCCCTTTCATGTGAACTATGTATTTGTTTCAGTATTTTATCATTCATTCATTGTACATGCCCAAACCATGTCAAAGTGCTCTTTTCATCTTACTCAATACATTCTATTAAAAATATTTAAATTATAAAATTTTATTGCAAATATTTAATCAATATATGCCTCGATTGATTTGATCCAGATTATTCGAAAAGTTTCGCAAATTCATCCCTTAACACTTGTCATGTTCAAAAGGAATTAAATGAATCAGTTACTTTAGAAGACGATACTAAAAAAACGCCTTTTAGAATATCTTAGCATCATCAATTTATACGATGATAAAATCCCGTGCTCATTAAAAGTTTCAAAAAACATTTTTTTTCGGAAAAAAATGCAAGTCATATAACAGAATACGAAATTTCTGCACAATGTTTCTCAAAATGTTTGGTAAATATTGGATTTTTAATAAAGTTTTCAAATGGAGAAAGATACTACGAATTCGATGGACAGAAAAGCAAACTGATGCCTCCATTCTCGAAGAACTGAAAATCACCGACAGATTGTCGACAATATGCCTTCGAAGAGTTTTCAAATTCTTTGGGCACATTGCTCGTCGTCTAAGAGATAGTTTCGAAAGGTTTGTGTGGTTACTGGAGGCGTCGAAGGACGAAAGACAGTTAAAACTTAGTGTGACAAATTGAGCAAAACAAAATAGATTTTATCACTATTTAACATTTCTGAAAACGTTACAAATTAAAATATGCGGAAAGATCTGGTCTTCTTCCTCTTGGTTTAGGTCATATGACCTGTTTGTATCGGTGGGCTGTCCTGGGATGATGTCCAGCTGTCCTTCCAACTTTTCGGCGGCCTTTCTGGTAATCTCCTGCTGTTAGGGTTTTCAGTCTTAGCGATTTTAGCCAGTCTTATATCCTCCATACGGTCCACATGATCCCTTCAAAAGCGCCTTCTGTTTTTCCCCACCTCACTATGTCTTCAACACCACAGACAGACCTTATCGCCTCATTTCTTATCCGATCTCTAAGAGTTCTGCCTACGATGGAGCGTAGGGTTCTCATTTCCGCCACTCTGAGAAGGGTTTTTGTCCTGTTGGTATCGGCTCTCGCTTCTATCCCATATGTCATGATGGGGCGGAGGCATGTCATATATATCCTGGCCTTACTTTCGGTTAGCATGTGTTTGTTTCTCCATATAGTGTCCCGCAGGCAGCCAGCCAAAGCTGTCGCTTTATTAGTTTGTGCTGATCTGGTGTTATGATCTGGTGTTATGATCTGGTGTTATGATCTGGTGGTATGATCTGGTGTTATGCCATATATCGCTATGATGACTTTCGTGATTTAGTTAGTAATACACTGCCTTTCTACGCGGGCGTTTCGGGTTCGATTCCCGGTAGTTCCCGGAAAAATAAAAACAAAAGAAAAATGAAAATAGGTCCCAGTCTGGCTAATGAGTTCGTCTGGTTAGGTTAGGTTTCAGTCTGGCTAATAAATTCATCTGGTTAGGTTAGGTTAGGTTTCAGTCTGGCTAATGAGTTCGTCTGGTTAGGTTAGGTTTCAGTCTGGCTAATGAGTTCGTCTGGTTAAGTTAGGTTTCAGTGTGGCTAATAAATTCGTCTAGTTAGTTTAGGTTAGGTTTCAGTCTGGCTAATGAGTTCGTCTGGTTACAATACTCGCACGGGCTAGATGTGCGCGAGTGTTTTTGCCAGTCCACGTGCGGTATTAATTTCAACATGTACGATGGCCAACTGTGATCTACTTGCCTACTCCAGTAGTTCTTAACCCAAAGGCTCGATTAATGAAGCCATAGACAATATTATCTCCCAATCACGGAATTTAGAAGGGATCCTTTGTGACTTTCTTGGTCAGACACAAGTCTTCCAATCCGGGCGTTGTGGGTTTGATTTCCGTCGGAACCCAGGTATCTTTAAAACGATCCAAATTAAGTTTAATGTTGTTACCTTAACATATTTTTGGTTGGTTGGAAGAGATTGCCACTTAGCAATAAATAAGCTTGTCAGGTTTCACTTAATACAGTTAAAGCGTAATAATAATAATAAATATAGGTTTATTCTTAGCAACATAGTATGTACATATATGATATACCCAGAAATTACACGTATATTTAAAGGCAATGGAAAAGAAAATACATTTAAAAGAAAGCTATCATAAGGTCTGAACTCATCTCATAACACCCCCCAGTCGAGATACACCCCCACCAATAGAGGGCGAGATCGGCCGCGAAGACAATTTTTATTCAGTTATATTCGTGTACACGTAAATTATGATACAAAAAATAATAAATAAGCAGTTACTACAATTATAAAATCAGTAAATGTGTATAATAATTGTTAAAAATATAAATCCAACACACACACACAACTCCAGATCCACTGCAGTATTATATTGTCTCCCTGTCACGCTCTTCGTTATTTTCGAATTATTAATTCGGCTATGTTGAAGGGTATCACATAAATCCATGAATGTATCGCTATACTAACGATTTGAGATAAAGATAAAATATAAATCAAAATGATACCATAATGCTTAAATCTCAAACAAAAACATATTGTGCGCGAGGGTCAGGATCCAAATTGTTGAAAATATCGCCATTTGCGGCCCGATGGTTGGTGATCGCTCCCCCGAGAAACCCTTTAAAGCGGAAGTGTTTCCGTTTTTAGATTTGTGTTATAAAAATGTTCGGAAGAGCGGAAGGACGGATTTTAAGGGTGGCTGGGCTAGCGGCCGGATGTGCCCTATTGTGGGCTCCGCTCCCTGTTTGCACACCCGACTTGCCTCTCCAGGAATATTGCGTACAATAGCTGTTCATGCTCCCGAAATATGAATGGCCAGTAGCGATCCCATACATAACAGGTAGACAGATATATTTATGTACATTACAAACTGTTTACTTTAAAAAAAAATGTTTTTTTATTTATTTATTTTATATGACAAGGAAATACTACCTTGATCAAAAAGTTTTAGAACTTTATTCATAAAATCGAAAATACAAGTTTATTCATCAAAATCGATATGGCCCCCTTCAAAGTACTCCCCATCGACTGCAACGCACTTACGCCAGCGCTTGATCCAATCCTCGAAACACCGCTGGTACTCAAATTTTCGGCATGTCCATTAGAGCCGTCTTCGATTTTTTCATGACATCTTCTCGGGTGCTGTAACGCGTTCCGCGACCGTTAAATCCGTTTTTTGCACAAAATTTAATGCAAACTCGTTGATGCACAGTTGATGCCATTTTCAAACTTGTAAAAAATCGAAAACACGCACAAAGGTAGATGTACTCAGTACAGCGTAACTTTTACAAATGTCAAGCTATGACGCTGAAAAAAAAATAAAACACAAATGAAAGCATCAATCAAACAAACCTTAAAATTTATCATTCAACAAAAATGAAAATCAATAACAAAATTGAAATAAGTGTAGAAATATTTTTCAAACAAATATTAAAACTATTTTATCTTCTTGGTCGCTTGATTAAACTGTATTTACGAGTAGATGAACCTCTCAACCACATCTACTAAACAGACACAAAAATAGAGCACTACAACACTCATTCAATTCATAGAATTCCGGCTGAGAATCTACTCATCCCTAGAAATATGTCGAAACAGTTTCTGCTAAGAAAAATTTATAAATTTATTTATATAAGTTCGACATACTCATTCCGTACACATTTCAACACTAATATCCTGTTTTATATTAACTTTCGTTAATTTAATAAAAGCTGATTTTCCGGGAATTGTCGCTTCCGACTAGAAGTGGACAAAACTAACACAACACTCTTTCCTGTTTGTTACATCTTAATTATTTACATCTGATAAATGTATGATAGAATACGGAATCACGTGATTAGGGATGAGTGTTAACTTAAGGGTGATGTGTTGAGCAAGATGAAGAAGAGCACTCAAGATGGTTTAGACACGTGGAACGAATGAATGAAGTTATCTCCTTTCTGCCTACCCCGAAAGGGAGACGATATGATGGAATGTATGTATGATAAATAATGGCACACTATCAAAACGGTTTGATGTGAAAAAAAGTGCCCAGTACGATACAGGTAAAAGCCCAGTTTACTGGGGTAACGACAAATTGCAGGCAACATACCTGGGTTCGTATAATTTAAGTGTTCCCTTGAAATTACATTGTTTTTGTTTGCCTTGTCTTTCACATATGATGAATTCTTGTCGTATATAATAAATACATAAATATAAAAAGTGATGCAAGTACAATCAATGTAGTAGAAATGAGAGTTTAATGCAGAATGTATGGCATGATAAGGAAACATTTGGATAATGCGCATTGAAAGAAAGAAGAAGGTCACGTAGAAAGATTGAATAATGAAAGATTAACGAAAAATCTATATGAGTAGTATAGAAGGTACGATAAGTTTGGGAAGACATAGTAAAACGTGGAATGACAAATTGATCAAATTTTAAAAGAGAAGAGAATGAAAAGCCTTTATAATAGGAGAATATGAATGCGTATGAAAGTGACAAGAAGTATGCCACGATGGAATGAAGTGGAAATCAGTTCTCTCTACCGACCCCAATTGGGGCATAACGTGAATATGAAAATGAGATATTGTAATTTATTTTTATCAAACACTGTTTATTCCACTTTTTTGTAACGGTATAACCCTACCGGTTTCAAGGCTTTCACCTCATCTTCAGGGGAGCACAAACAATACTAAATTCTGTTCGAACTGGTACCGATATACACGCTTCAACGGTTGGGGGCTGAGGGGTGAGGGAGGCATGGGACGATTTCGGCCAAGAGCGGAGAGATTTTTGGGATATAACTGTTCACCAGATGTTCGGATTGATGTGAGTGAGGGAAAATGAGATAATTTGTTTACTACTGTTTCGTAATAAAACATCATCTCAAGAGCGCTGTTTATTAGAAATTATAAAAGTTAGCTCGTTAACGCTACTAAATATGTTAAATTCAGAAAAATGTCTAAAAGCGCATTTAAAACTGGGATGTCAATAATAAATAACAAATCTATTATTCATCAAACTATTGGCACCGGTTATGTGGCTTCTAAAGAAAATACAAATTTGACTTGATACATACTGACGTAGGATAATTTGACTTGATACATACTGACGTAGGATAATTTGACTTGATACATACTGACGTAGGATAATTTGACTTGATACATACTGACGTATGATAATTTGACTTGATACATACTGACGTAGGATAATTTGACTTGATACATACTGACGTATGATAATTTGACTTGATACATACTGACGTATGATAATTTGACTTGATACATACTGACGTAGGATAATTTGACTTGATACATACTGACGTATGATAATTTGACTTGATACATACTGAAGTAAGATAATTTGACTTGATACATACTGACGTAGGATAATTTGACTTGATACATACTGACGTAGGATAATTTGACTTGATACATACTGAAGTAGGATAATTTGACTTGATACATACAGACGTAGGATAATTTGACTTGATACATACTGACGTAGGATAATTAAAATGGGACTTTTTATGATGAACCATACGGCAATTTTTAAAGGCAAGTCGAACTGCTTGCTCTTGGTCGTTTTCACTATTCTGAGGATCGTGATTACCATGGTCCTCAGCCATCCTCTCCAGTATAATCATTTTGATCGCTGTAACACCTCTTCAACACCGTTTTTATGCAAAGGCATCTTATTCTTTGTATATCGCATTCCTTGAGTGCCCAGGTCTGACCGCACCATAAAAATGGAGAAAATGAGGGTCTGGACCAATCGAATCTTAGTTTTGCTTAAGTATCCTGGAACACTACAGATCACTTCCACAGCCTCAAGTATTTATGTGGGAAACATATTGTGAAAGCGTGTATTAGTAATATTTCCGAGTATATCTTCTTACAAGTGACCCGGAAACAGATAATAACACTCATTGGTGGTTTCCGGGTTGACGATGAAGTTGCTTTATATATAACATACTCGTATACAAACTGTCGATCAACTTTTCGAGCAAATGTGTCGCTCAAAAGAAAATGATTAGTTTTACATTCATACTAATACAAAAATGCCGTTACTATGTTGGGGTAGCCAGTGAGGATAGAACGTCAAACTTTCCTATCTTGAAAAACATATTTCGCGTCTTTCATATCCATACACCGTGTCATACAGCTCCTACGATTACTCATATCATATATCTTACTTTTCCTTCTTTCAAAATATCATTCACTTGATCCAGACATCCCCAGTCTTCCTCTACCACACCTTCCACTCACATTTGCACTATATATTTGTTTTGTTAGTCTTTCTTTGTACGTTCTCAGATATTTCTCTAAGATAAGTTTTGAAGGAACATCGATAGATTGGTTGGTTTTCCTTTCATACTTTTCTATCACCATAACACTGTATATCACAACATTAATTCTCAGATCTTTCTCTAAGATAAGTTTTGAAGGAACATCGATAGATTGATTGGTTTTCAAAAGCAACAAGTAAATTGCAAAAAAATGTGGAGTAAAAACAAAAAAAATTATACAGGTGCCATTAGGCAGATCGGATATGACATATAACAAAGAAGCAGAAATAATTATATAATATTCCTTATGTATTGAAATAGTATGAATATTGTAGAATTTTAATTTTGACTTAAGCTTTAATCGTTCATCATATATGAATCATGTTTATCATATCGAGTGGAAGAAGAAAACATTTCACAAGGGACCAAAACTTTCAAATTCATTAAATTAATCCGTCTACGTGGAAAGATTGATTGGAGTCAAATAAATTGCGTCGACATGGATGTATCAAGAAATATGACAGAATACAGAAAGAAGTGATTAGAAGGAAGGATGAAGAGAAGCACTCTGAGATGGGTTGCACACGTGCAACAAATAAATGGAGAAAGACTACAAAACGAATATAAAATGCAAATGTAAGTGGAAGACGTGGTGGAGGAAAATACAATGAAACTATGGTGGGTTGAGTAAATTAAATTTTGAATGAAGGAAATGTAAAAAGTAAGAGAAATCGTAGGAGTTGTATAAGAAAGTGTATGGATGTGGAAAAGGCGAAATATGTGTCAAAATAGGAAATTCTGGAGCTCTGCCCTTTCTGTCTATCCCAACAAAGAAACTGAATAATCTGACTTTTGTGCTTTTTGCGAGATATACGAAAACCGCAAAAAAAAAACAAAGCTAATCACGTAAAACATGATGGGGAATAATTCGTATTTAACGCGATCTCCCAACGACATGCCACAGCAGGAACAAAGCGGTGGTGCCGCCAAGCCATGTGGTCTGAGTTAAAAAATTTAAAAAAAAGGCGTGGATTCCTTCGCGAGGATGTCAGCTTCCGCTCGGCGAGGAAATAAATGGATACAGGATATGGCGCCAGCTAACCGCCGCAATGCCAACATTACACGAGGAACTGCCATATTTCTTGACATAATGACAGTTTGTTAATTTATTTTAGTAAGAAAGTATAAAATCGAGTAGCATGTAAAGGAATTAAAAAATCAAAACGTTCAATTATTATAATTTTCCGAAGGAAGTTTAGAAAGAAAAACGTGAGATGGAAAAATAAATCGTGATAAATTGAACAGTCTAGCCGTGTAATTCATGTCAAAAATGCTAGTACGTACTTCATTAGTACGTAAATTCATCTTCAAAAATTAGGAGTATTTAGATATATCTAAGTGATTTTTTTGTATCGCTATGCTAATATTTATGTTCTAATGTATGCTACTGAATGATCGCTATCATTCATGATACGTACTTAATAAGATTTTTGTCTATTAACTGGACCATGATTTGAGCCTTGAGGTAAACCCTTACCCTTAAATAAGTCGGAGATGAAGTGGTATGGTCATATTTAACGCATACTAGTTTTACATGCTTCAGTGTGAGATTCTCGACATAGACCGAAGAAGTTACTGAAAGATCATTTATTCAAACTAATGCGTGGAAACGATTTGAGGAACAATATACACCGCTGATTAACCGACCCAATGAAAAGAGGTAAGTAGGCGAGGGATTATTATAAATACAATTAATAAGTTATTTTCATCCCACTTCCGTGGCCAAGTGGTAAGATAGTTGTCTTTTATCTAGGAGTTTGGAGTAATCGTTGGCTAATAAGTGACACTGGAGAAATAAACAAACAAAAATTGTTAAAACAGTCACGTGTTACAAGCAAGAGTATCCTTTTAATTACAGCTTCGTTTTCATGTATTGGCTACACTAAAGTAGAAAATTAGGGCATACGTTAAAAAAATAAATTTGATAATATGCAGAATTTCCCACGCATTATATTTGTTTGGTCGTGTCTTATAGCGATTTTTTTAGTATCACCCAGTGCGTTCATTAGGAACACGGGGATGCCATAAAACGTCTTTATCCAAGCCGATCCACAGCTTGGCATTTCACGTCGTTCTAAACCGTGGCTGAACAAGCTCCGAGGCGATATAAGGCTGTTTGTTGTAAAAGTTTATTTTGAAAGCTTTGGTAGATAAGCTCAACGGCCGCGAGGCTTTAGGTAAACCCTAAAAACGGTTCATATTGGAATCTTTGCGAATATCTGCATTTTACAGACGACCAAAAAAGGATACATAAAAAAGATAAAAGTCGTATTCTCCTTGTTCTGCGATCCCAAGGGTCATAAGAGATTTACTATACAAAAACCCACTTCACTACGGGTTCTACTTGCAAGAGTAATAATACATTGTACGAGTAAGCACTGTTGCGATATTCTTTGCGCTGTGGGTGGGAGTATAGGAGTACCTTTATAAATAGACGCGGAATTCAATGTCAAAGCTAAAGCGAATTCAATGTCAATCGCGCCGAAGTCGATTCTCGAGACGGAAGTGCGTTGTAGCGGGAAGTGTGAAGTTGTAAGTTAATACCAAGGTATGAAAAAGAATAGTTCATACCTTCAAATCCTTACACATAAAATTGATACTTTTATTTTTTATAATAATTTTAATGTCGATTAAAGTGGATTCGAATTCCAAATTAGAGCGCAATTGAGGAGAGCATGTTATCTAAATAGCGCTATATAAGTAGTCTAAATAGTGCTATATAAATAGCGCTTTTATTATTATCAATACAATCGAGTTGGTTAACGATGTAGCATTGTGGTAAGCATGGATAGTATCAAGGCGTCCCGGATTCGATTACCAGTAGATCTTCGTGTGATTTTACTCGCAGGCCTCTTTTCATTTGAATTTATTATTACGAGGCATATCCAGAATGTAAGTGTACTGAATTTTTGTAGGTTACAATTTTTTTTATTTAAACAAAAAAATTACGTGGTTACCGTAGTACATATGTAAGCTATTTTTCGACATAGTCGCCATTCCTCTCAATGCAGGTGTTGAAGCGGGGTATCAACTTTTCGATGCCTTCCTCGAAGTAGTTTCCCGCAAACCCCTCCGTCCACTTCTCCACTTCCTCCTTTACCTCCTCGTCGGTTGAAAACTTTTTTCCACCCATGTGCAGCTTCAGGGAGGTAAAGAGATAGTAATCTGAAGGTGCTAGGTCAGGGGAATGCGCGGGATGGTTCAGGATATCCCATTTAAACGAGGCGAGCAGTTCCTTCGTGGCGTTGGCCGTGTGTGGTCTGGCATTGTCGTGCAGCAGGCAGACTCCCTTTGTCAGCATGCCTCTCCTCTTGTTCTGAATCACCCTCCGCAATTTTTTTAGGGTCTCACTGTATCTTGCAGAGTTGATGGTCTCCCCTTGAGGCATATATTCAATCAAAATTATGCCTTGACAGTCCCAAAACACGGATGCCATGATTTTCTTGGCTGAAATTGTGGTTTTGAACTTTTTGGCGGAGGGTGAAGAGGTGTGACGTGACCGTTTTTAAACTCGCGACACCACTTGTACACACTCGTACGATTCATAGCTTTATCACCATATGCAGTTTTCACCTCATTATAAACCTCAACCGGAGGTTTTCCCTTCCAAACGAGATAACGGATAACGCCGCGTATTTCGCACTTGGCGGGAGATTGTATTGACATTTTTCACGAAACGTGTTGTCGCGTCGACACTTCTCAACGTACTGACCTTGAACCGGTCTCGTTGCGGAGGGGAAGGGTCAGGCTACACGGAAGTGTAGCCAACATGTCGAAAATAAAATCCATCCGGTCGTGAGAGCCTCAGTACACTTACTTTCTGGATACGCATAGTACATTGAGTAGCTGCCGAACATAATACTGAGATGACATAGTTTTAGCTTTGCACGAAAATATGAAGGAAAGTACATGAAAAAATTATGCATATACCATAATTTTATGAATAATGTATGTATGTTATTTTTAAGAATGTGAAAACGTTAAATCATTTTGACACGTGGACACAAGTGCACGTGCAATAACGGTAGTAAATCAACTTGGAAATAATGTGGCGCATTGGTTGCCGAGTTTCACTTGGCACAGAACATTGCTTTTGCAGACAAGAATGTAGGGCGTGAGTAAAAAACTACGAATCTAGGATTAACAGATTATATCAAGACATTTTTAAGACTAAGTTCTCGGAATTTTTTTATTAAGCAATACATAGAATCATTCCGCTGATTTTATTTCACCATGATTTATTCTTTTACTAATATGTTAGTTTAACAATTCACAGTTTATGTTGACGAACTCCGTGGCATAGCTGGTAAGGTGCTTGTCTTCCGCCCGGAGGAACCGGTTTCGATTCCCGATGTTACCAGATTATTATTTATTTTTTTACGAAAAACGGTCTAAAAAAGAACGAATTAGTTCGACTTGACAGGCTACACGTTTCTTATAGGACTAGAAGGCGAAATATTTTTTCAATGATGTAAACATTTTTGTTACGAGATTGGACAAGCATTATAGGCATTGTTTGGATTTCCATATACTTTTGAATTTTTACAAGATCGTAAAGAAGTCGGGATGAATAAAAAAACATTGTGAGTTTGCTTTTTTATATTATTGGGTTAGTTTTTTATTGTATTGGGCTAGTTTTTTTTATTGTATTGGGCTAGTTTTTTTATTGTATTAGGTTAGTTTTTTTATTGTATTGGGCTAGTTTTTTTTCTAGGTTTGACATTTCTACTCTAAAAAAAATAATCCACTATGATGTACTTCTAGTAACGACAAATTATTTGTTTAACACCTGTATACCAAAGATAGGACAATCAGTACGGGCATTGTGTGGAATTTCATTTAACTTTTCACAAAAGTAAAATAAATAAGTTGCTTTTGCCGGGAAATAAAAAAATATGTGAGTTTGCTTTTTAATTGAGTTGCGCTCGTCTTTTTCTAGAGTTTGCCTTTATCTATTCTAAAACACTGTTTACGTCTCAATAATGATTTATATTGATTATTTTTGCAATTTCTTAAAATCAAAAAGGTCGTTTGACCTTTTAAATAAACACATTTCGAAATAAGTTTAAAATGTTGATTTTTAATCTAGATATGCGGGGGTGTGGGCCGGAAGCCCCCCGATGCCCTTGCGGTCGGGCTCGCCCTACATTGGTGGGGTGTATCTCGGCCGGGGGAATGTTTGTGGGATGACTCCGGACCTTTTAATGTCTTCTCTCTTGAATGTATTTTTTTGTCATCTATTTATTTTCTGTGTTTTTTTCTCTTCTCATTCTACATGTTCAAGGATGTGGACTGAAAAACATCTGGTGTCCCCGTGGCTGGGCTCGCCCTATATTGGTGGAGTGTATCTTGACCGGGGGATGTTATTAGATGAACCCAGACCTTTTGATAGCTTCTGTTTTTTAATGTATTCTCTTTTTAATGCGTTCTTGAAATGTGTCTAAATGTATTCTGTACATACTATGTTGCTATCAATAAACCTGTATTTATTTTATTTATTTATTTATTTATGCTCATATTCCTGAGTCACGTAAAGTACAGACACTATAATAACAAAACCCATACAATATAATATCCCTCTTTAGCATAATCAGCTGGTTGCATGATACTGGGGTAGGTCCTTAACGGTTATTCGCGCTGGCCCCCCGTCTCCAATTGGGGGCGCGCGTGCTGCGGAAACGGAAGTGGATCGCGCCGGTTACCGCCACTTCCGGGGAGGGCGCGTGTGCGCTGCGCTCAATAGTATAGTGTCCGACATGCCGCACTAGGGGGGCCGTTAATATTTATGGGGCATGCAAATCACTTTGTGACGTGTGGCTTAGCGCCAGCTAGCCCCAAGTACAGGCGATCCTCGGAGTAAGGTTCGATTCCAGACTGGAATGTCGAAACTCAAAAAATATCTTTTTTCGTATATCGATTCAAGTATCACACATCATTTTTGCACGTAATAGATGTACCCGTAAATTTTATTATTCATATGAAGAAGTATATGCATAAATTAAGTAAAAAATATACAACACAGACGTCAAGAGAGAAAGAAACATTATTTTACGCATACTACATTTGACCGTGAAGTTCTATAAAAGTCAACAAAATCACAGCAATACTTTAGTCGCTGCCCTGGGGGCTTACGAGAGTAAATCCGACCTGCCCTTCCGTTATAAGCACAAGCTCCCGAAGCATTATCTGTTGCCTGACTAGTCCACCTACAGTATTAGCTGGGACGACCAAGGTCTGAGTGAATGTGATGGAATACAAGTAGCCTGAACGAGTGGACTTGTTGTTGCTAAATAATTAGTTGTAAGAATTGTTATCTAGTTATAAGTACATGTTAATTATTTCTAAGAAATCATATATTAAAATAGAAAATAAATAAAAATAAAATGACATGTAGGCAAATAAGATTATCATAAATTATAACATATATGTTAAATAAGATTAGTTAAGTAATAAATTTGTATATAGGTATAGCCTTGACAAATATTTGTACAATATATTACTTTGTTTAATAAAAAAAATTGTTAATGGTCGTCATTTAGGCCATCTTTAAGATCTTTCTGGTTGGTTGGAAGAGATTGCAACACTCAATAAGTCCGCCAGGTTTTACGTATACAATGAAATTATAATATAATACAAAGTCTAAACGCGGGAAACATTTGACTGCAAGTTAACTGATAATTTTATTGTATTTTCATGCAACTCGGCAATCCGGATTTTCGGTAATTTACTACAGATAATAGAGCTTCCACTGTACTCTTTTGAGTTTGTGTACAGGGAAGGGGGAACGGAACGGATGGAGTGTATACAGGGAAGGGGAAACGGAATGGAACGGAAAGGATGGAGTGTGAATAGAAAATGGGACGACACTAGCACGGAACTGACCTATTTATGTCCGGAAATGACGATTCCACATTTAGACTGCAGCTTAACTGTTGCAAAGTTGCGCAATATTCTAGTTAGATGTGCAATAATGTCATTCATAACATACGCTAGATAAAAATATATGATATTATATTTAGAGGCGTTTCAACTCAAATGGATTGCAGCTGTACTTGGAAGCAGATCGTTAGTAGTCATATGAGAGGCAATTCCTCGTGATCGAGTATGATTGGATGGAAGACCCATGTGGGTGTATTGGTTATGTGCAAGCTGTTGCACTTCAGCAAACCAATAATCTCAACAGATCGAACCCAAAGTGTTAATGTTCTAACTTTTAAACAGTATAATACTGAATGTTTAAAAACCTATCTAAATTATCGTAATAACTAGCAGAGACCTAAGTTATGGTGATAGAAAAGTTTAAAAAAAAAAGTAAATGCGACATATGGGTGAAAAATTTAAGATTAGAGCAAGCTGAGTGATTCCACTATTCGGGTAGTATTTTCACAGATGAAAGAGTTAAAAGGGATATCGAATGACTTGTAGTGATAGGAAATAAAGTCAATCGGGTACTAAATTATATATACTCGAAACGAACGTAAACGTTTGATGTATGAGAGTGAAACGTGGACGCGAAAAAATACTGTAGAGATGAGAGTGCATTGAGAAAAATATATTGAGTGACAATGTATGACATAATACGGAACAAAGCGATAAGGAATGAAAGAGAACTTAAGGCTTATGTGTTAAATAAGATGAAGAAGAATACATTGAGCGAAAATGTATGACAGAATACAGAACGAAGCAATAAGGAATGAAAGAGAACTTAAGGCTTATGTGTTAAATAAGATGAAGAAGAATACATTGAGCGAAAATGTATGACAGAATACGGAACGAAGCAATAAGGAATGAAAGAGAACTTAAGGCTTATGTGTTAAATAAGATGAAGAAGAATACATTGAGCGACAATGTATGACAGAATACGGAACGAAGCGATAAGGAATGAAAGAGAACTTAAGGCTTACGTGTTAAATAAGATGAAGAATACATTGAGCGACAATGTATGACAGAATACGGAACGAAGCAATAAGGAATGAAAGAGAACTTAAGGCTTATGTGTTAAATAAGATGAAGAAGAATACATTGAGCGAAAATGTATGACAGAAAACAGAACGAAGCAGTAAGGAATGAAAGAGAACTTAAGGCTTACATGTTACATAAGATGAAGAAGAGTAAGTACGAGTAGAATTTTAAGATTAATTTCTTTTTCATCTAAAAAATTGTCTGCTCTAAATCGATCAAATAGAGCGGGGTATTATGATCGAGTTTTTTTTCCGTTAATGGTCATGTGGTGTGGCACAGGCTACCTTTTATTATTACAAATATGTACGATATGCTTAGCACTTAAAGTCAACATTTATTGGGAGAACTTATCAAAATTTATAATTATATTTGAACACTACACATACACTACACTACACCTAAACCTGAATGTTTTACTATCAAATATCGGAAATTCTACAAAGGTTTCTTTTGCAAATCATCTTACTTTGGTAAGTTTTCTGCGGTGTTCATAAACATGCGTCATGAATCGGGGTGCCTTTGAGGAGAGTTTGTTTTCTAAATGCCTCTTATAAATTTCGTTTCATATTATTATAAAAAGAACATAAATTTTGACAGTTTAAACATGCATCGTGTTAAAGTATTTTTTTAGAAAACAAATACATTTCTTTTCTGTTTTCTTCGTGTGCTTATTTCTGACTAACATCTGAATACTATAATTTCTGACGACCTCCGTGGCCTGGTGGTAAGACGCTTGCCTGCCGATCCGGAGGTTGCGGGTTCGATCCGCGCTGGAACCCAGATTTTTAAAATAGGATTTCAGTCTGGTTTTAACTCAAATACCTTTTAAAACATCTTTCTGGTTGGTTGGAAGAGATTGCCACATGGCAATAAACTCGCCAAGTTAAAAAAAAAATACTCCCAAGACCCTGGAATACTATAAGTCTCTCCAGACATCCTAATGAGGTTCATTCCTCTCGTCGAGTTGTTGATTATTTTATCCATTGTTCTCTGCGGAGCATAGGTAAATATTTATTGACTTACTTCAAATTATGTTTGGTACTAACGATGTATTGCAGTATACATTAGTTATAAACCCATATACCGGATCTTCTTCCCAGGACTCGGTATATTTGAGTTATTTTTACCTGGATGACGCAAAAATTAATTTACGATTATCGTTAATTCGTCGATGACGTACATTCACTTGAGTCTGGTCTCTAGCGTTATTGGCCAGACTTGAGATTTGTTGGATCGAAATGTTGCGTGTGATGTAAGTCAGTACTGTTCAAATGATATTCCGCGAACCGATGCCGGTCCGTGGACCGGCGGTAGACCTTAACCTTAGTAAGGCGTAGGGAACCTTTTGATGTTGAAAGGTCGCATTATGTTAGCTGTAACCTAATAAGACCGCATTAAAAAACTTCAATTAGATACACTTAAAAATTTCCATTATTTTGTAAAAATCTAACTGTGGAAAAGGTTTGTGTGAACTCTTGAGTGAGTGTTTCTTTTTGTGGTTTTAATTTTGTTGTTTAATATTTCTATTTTTATGATTGTGTGCGGTATATTATGGGATGAACATTTTTGGTCTTTCTGGAGTGATGATGTGTGAGGAGTTTGATTTCGCATGATGTTTCCAGTTGTAATTGAGTGTCACTGTTTGTCAGGTTGATGAGAATGTGCAACGGGGTTTTGTTTTTGTGTAATCGGAAAGAAGAATCGATTTATTTTTTCATGCTAAATATCCTCAGTGAGATACAGGCAAAAGCCTAGTTTACTGGGGACACGACAAATGAAAGGCAACAAATCCAGATCCATTAAAATTGTATATCCAAATTAAATTACCTGTTGGTTTTTCGCAAATTATGTATATTTTTTGTCATGTGTAAAATAAATAAAATTAAAAAAAAATAAATAACTACTTAAAATAATGTAAAAAAATTAAATGTGATATGTTGTTTATAGTTATTTTTCTATCGATGATGCCAAATTCTTACATATCAGTAGTAACGGAAATAAATTGGACAGATTAGAGGTCCTAGAAATTTCTAAGTCAATACATCGATCCGAACATCTGTTGAACAGTTATATCCCAAAAATCTCTCCGCTCTTGGCCGAAATTGTCCCATGCCTCCCTCACCCCTCAGCCCCAACCGTTGAAGCGTGTATATCGGTACCAGTTCGAACAGCATTTAGTATTGTTTGTGCTCCCCTGAAGATGAGGTGAAAGCCTTGAAACCGGTAGGGTTATACCGTCACAAAAAAAGTGGAATAAACAGTATTTGATAAAAATAAATTACAAAAAATTTAATGTGATATAATTGGGTTAAGGACCGATAAAAACACAAATTTGGATTATTTCATCGAATCTTATTAAACTGTTTAGTATTTTTATTGTGTTAAAGATAAAAATTAAATTAATAAAAGATGAACAAAAACACATAAAAATAAAAAGGATTTTTTTTGCGATATTTGGTTTCATCCAAATACATACACTTAACGACCTACAATGCCGCAGGTTCCCCACCCCTGGTCTAAGTATTTGCATATTGTATTTCTTTGAATTGAATAAAATTGTATTCAAAAACCATTTTTAAAAGCCCCCTCTTCTTAAGAAAACGAAGTCTGTACCTAGATGACACTGACAGGTATATATCAATATACTTGTACCAACCCACCCTACGAGAAAGTCTGAATCGAACTGACGTAGGTAACTCATGAACCAAATTATTTAGACAAAATAAAACTAAGACGTAGACTACGGTGATTGAGATTTTTGCTTTGTATGTACACATTTTGCTTTGTATGTACACATTTTGCTTTGTATATACACATTTTGCTTTGTATGTACACATTTTGCTTTGTATGTACACATTTTGCTTTGTATGTACACATTTTGCTTTGTATATACACATTTTGCTTTGTATGTACACATTTTGCTTTGTATGTACACATTTTGCTTTGTATGAAAACATTTTTGCTTTGTATGTACACATTTTTGGGCTTGAGAAAATTGCACCTTATCATTAATTCATATGGTGCTCCTTTACATATCCGAATCGATGATGGAGACATATTTAAGAGCGTAGCCGGAAGATAATTTTGTTTTCGGTCTCAGTAATAGAGCTTTTGAGTTAAGAGTCACACAATTAACTAACTAACTAACACTTTTTCTTCTCCCTGGCTCCATCCCAACTCACTATCTGCGAAGACTGTTGGGGTCAGCTCTCCTCGTCCTCAGGTTGTATGCTCTTCTGTCCCGGACTACGTCCCCCAGGTTGTGCCTCTGCATCTGGTTATCTTTTTGCACCACCCATGAATTATTTGGTTTTCCTCTGGTTGTTATTCGAGGAAGATCCATGGAGATTGCCTGGTTCACGATGTGATCGGGTGCTCTGCGTCCAACGTGCCTATACCATCTCAATCGCCTATCTTCCATCTTGCTGTTGATGTCTGTAACACCTAGGCTTCCACGAATGCGTGAGCTTTTTATTTTGTCTTTTAGGGGCACACCAGCTGACCATCTTAGCATGCGCATTTCAGCAGTTTCCAGTTGCCTAGAGTAAGAGTTATACATCGTCCAGCATTCGGAGCCATAGAGCAGTGCGGAAAGTATAATATTGTATATACACCGAAAGTATAATACAATAATACAAGATCCTCAATGGCTAGTAAATCCACAATCCATCTTTTATTCAACCAGTTGACGTAGAAATCTCTCTCGACCTGATTTATCAATCTAAAGGTATCAACCGACTGAATTTACAATCAAACTAGATAAATACGGTGTATTTCAAGAATAATTTTATATGCTATGCATTTAAAATAGCCCCCGTCGTTTCGCAACCTGAAATGTACTTAAATCTACATAATACAAAGTTTCTGGAACCGAACACATAACAAGACAGCTCCTACGTAATGCTCTCCCGGGATATTCAGTGTATTTGGGTCACGTAGGAATAATTCAGCGCTTTGCTTGGATTTTTTTCCCTAATCGTAAACGACAATGTTTATAGGAAATCTAAATTCTTGTGTAACTGATTATACTTTAAAATGGTTGTTTGGAAAATTGTGCTTTTACAATGATTAGTTTTGCGTCATGCATATTTCATACATTCAAAATATTTTCAGTAGCATTGAAGATATTTAAATAAGCCACAGTGATACGCGTTACTTAAGAATCGGACCGTATTATTTGAAATTTGTTGCAAAGTCGTTCTCTATAACATGTAGAACTTGTTTTGAGTGATTCGCAAACTTGTTTTGAATTGTACCCCCTAATGAAAATTACAAAGAGTGACGTATCACCATAACTCTCTCAGGCCCCTTCCCCATTATACTTTATAGTTATTAGTGACGTATCTTCCCCTTTATAAGCAAATTTTAATAATAAAGATATCATTTTGACTCATTGTGTAATTAATATACCTTACCATCATGTAATCATTGTGTAATTAATATACCTTACATCTTGACTCATTGTGTAATTAATACACCTACCATCTTAACTCATTGTGTAATTAATATACCTTAGAATTTGAGCACATAAAATTTATGAATACAACAAATATTAACGAACACATATAGGAAATAATACCTCATATAGGTTCAATACACATTAAATTCAATGAGGTAAGCCGAAGGATCTTCTTCAGCCTTCATTCCCTTAAAGTGTTGCAAAGATTCCTACAAACTAAAACCAAAATGTTACTCATACAATCTCTGCTCTTTCCGATTTCGGACTGTGAGGACGTCTGTTACTTGGATGTTACAGAGGAACAGCTGGACAAATTACAGCGTCTTCAAAATGTGTGTCTAAGATTTATTTTCAGCCTACGAAAGTACGATCATATAACTTCATACCAGAAGGCATTGAACTGGTTGAATGTTAAAAATAGACGTCAAATTCACATACTGTTTCTATTGTATAATATCTTTAACTGTCCCGCCGCCCCCTCTTATTTCGCCAAAATTTTTCAGCGTCTTTCCAATCATGGATTAGCGCTACGCACACACAGAGATTGTCTATTGGCCTTTCCAGTTCACCGCTCCTCTTTTTTTACGTCGTCCTTTACTGCCCACGCAGTGAGACTCTGGAATCAGTTACAAACCGATATAAGACTCGCTCCGTCCTTGGCATGCTTTAAGAAGCGACTGAAAAAACTCTTAATTTCTAGTCAGTAAAATAACGTGATTCATTCCTGATTTTTCTTTTCCTTTGCTCTCCACCATCCCTTCCTTTCCTTTTGATTGATGATATCTCACTTTATATGAAAAATAATGTTCGAGTGATTGTCCGTCTTTGTGGGGTTCGTGGGCATATACTCACGTATGTGTTTATGGATGTCGTGGGGATGGATAGTAATTTGCATGATTTATGCGACCACGTAACTTGCTTCATTTACTTTTGTATGGATGGTTGTAAGATATTGCCGCCTGGCAATAAGCCTGCCAGTTTGCATTCGCAATAAAAGTAAATTCCACGATGTCTTCATCACCGTTAGAAAATTAGAACTTTCTCATATTACATATTTAAGACTGTTTTCAAAAAGCATGCGCTGTCGCGACTGCAAGATGACAGGTGGGTGTTGTTTAACCTGATAAATTATGTCGAAGTTTCACGGAACTTTAGAATTTTCACACTTGCTTGCACGCGTACCGCTATAGGTATGCATACCATAGTTTGCGAACCGTTGATGTAGAACATAATACATCGATCAATAAATCCCGGGACTAACCAACAGATGGCG
Organism: Odontocerum albicorne; assembly: GCA_949825065.1. NCBI lineage: Eukaryota > Metazoa > Arthropoda > Insecta > Trichoptera > Odontoceridae > Odontocerum > Odontocerum albicorne. The sequence continues at coordinate 4,233,615 of OX463840.1, read as the reverse complement.
CCTCTAATAACAAATCCATACTATTCTCAATTAGTACCAACCTTTATAAGCTACGTGTCAAACTTTCATGACATTCCGATATTGTGTCATTGAGTTACAGTGGTTTCAGTGACGCTACTTTTGCTATTTTCAAAACAATGAAAAAAAAACGAATTTCGTGTGTTGATAAAACATAGCTTTTTAATGAGAAAAAATACCGTTCAAACTCAGCGATGGCTTGAAAAGTGTTATCCAGGCTTTGTTCCGTCGACAACAACCATTTGTCTGTGGTGTGCTGATTTCAAACGCGGTCGTACAGACACAAATGATGCTGAACGCTCTGATCGTCCAAATGAGGCTGTTACACCAGAAAACATAAAAATACTCCTCAAAATCGTGACGGAAAATCGCAAAGTAAAGTTACGTGAGATAGCTGACATCCTGAAGATATCATTTGGTAGTATTTACACTATTGTGCATGAACATTTGGTCATGAAAAAGGTTTTTTCGAAATGGGTGCCGCGTTTGCTCACAATGAAACAGAAACAACAACGCATCGATGATTCAGAGCGCTGTTTGGCACTGTTTACGCGAAATAAACAGGAGTTTTTGCGTCGGTATGTGACAATGGATGAAACTTGGATCCACCACTATACTCCGGAATCAAATCGGCAGTCAGCTGAGTGGAGAGCAGCCGGTGAAAGTCGTGATGCTCACTTTCGTCTACGTGACATTCCATTCTGAAGGCTTGTAATCAAATAAAATAATATATGTAACGTAAAAGCAAACACAATATCTTGTAGAGCAGAAAATTTTCTTTCGAATGACGTATAATCTTTACCATCTTGTTTTACTTTTGGTGCTCATTTTTAAATTTGAAAAAAAAAAACGGACACAACTTATGTTAGCACCCAATACATAAAAAATATTAAAAATGAGATTGGTTATTATTAGCCCGAGGGCCGGATAAAAATAGGCATCGGGCCGGATTTGGCCCGCGGGCCGTAGTTTGCCGACCCCTGGTCTATAGGATAGCATTTCCAGAAAAAATAAACTATGATAGAGCCAGGGATAGTATCCATACTCTCGCATGCAAAGAGAGAGCGTAGAAATATTTTCTAAACTCTCTCTAGCATAAGGAAGTACGTAACCCCTGCTTGTGTCCATATAATATAGTAGAACAATATTCCATATAATTTCTGACAAGAGAATTACACAATCTTTGGAGAACCCAGGTGTATGTAAATAATTTAGTAGTACGGAGCAAAAACACAAGCATCTTGTTCGCTTTATTATGAATATGTTTGATTTGTAAATAAAATGAAAGTTCACTTTCAAATATAACACCTCAGGAATTGCATCTCTGCAGGTAAAGGGTACGAGGGCGATCCGATAAGTACTTAGCCTCACCGCCCGATGGCACCACTATCGCAAGATGGCACCACTATTCTCGTTGACAGCTACTGTCAAAATTTCAGCCGAATCGGACGCGTAGTTTTGTTTTGACCGCGTGTGGAAGCGAGCGTGTCCGCGGATTGAAGGAGATTATGTTGAGAAATAAATCGCCACTTTTCCAAAATTTTTGTTATTCTTTTGTAGGCTAAGTACTTATCGGACCACCCTCGTATGTATACCTTGCAACAATACGTATGTATGACAGTTTCTTCTTGCGGAAGTTTAGATTGCCGTAAGTCATCAGTTAAGAAGATGTGTCTCAGTGACACGACCGAGATTCTGGGACAGTTTCTTCGCATCATTATTTTGCTATATAAAAATACAATAGTGTGAGCGGCGCACTCACCGTTAGGTAACGTGTCATGGTGCCGTGGTACGGCGCAGGTCAACGTCACCTGCGGCCTGTGGGGGCAGCCGCTGAATGGGTGCCCGCTCCCACATCGCTCTCATCATCAGCGATTACGCTGGAGCCAAATAATTGTACACATTGGAGGTACAGGTACAGATACATGTAGGCATATCACTCTTCATACGGACATAAGAACATGTGTTATACGAGTAATAGGCGGCACGGCACTACCATGATACCGAGATAGTCAATGCCGCCTACATTCCCACAAAAAGTTAATCGTTTTGTTAAATGCCAGCGGAAGAGCGGGATAAGGAGAAATTGACTTATTCGTTAAAAGGCTACTTACAACTCCAAAATATCCGAATTCACGATGAGGATGTATTCAACAGCGAGATCGTGAGAGAATATTCATTCCCTCGGCCACATAAATCGCATTAAAGCATATTCCATACATTCAAAATACCATGATGCCGTTCCCTTGTCGAGACAGGCAGAAAGGAGAAAGACCCAGACGATCATATCGCGACACACACATTTTTCGCTTCTTCTAAATCCATACGTCTTTTCAAACAAGTTCTACGATTTATCTGACTTTCTGCATTTGCTTCTTTCAAAATATCATTCCCTTGATCCAACGACACTTTCCCTAGTCTACCTCTACAACGCCATCCACTCACAATTTGTTTTGTTAGTCTTTCTTTCTTCATTCTACGTGCCCAAACTATCTCAGAATGCCCTTGTTCATCTTACTTAACACATCTTACACGCCTTAAGTTCACATTTATCCCTAATCAATACTTCATTCTATATTCTGTCATGCATTGTCACCGATGAATGGAGCCAAATACATTATTGTCTCCCAGCCACGTTCTCTCATGTGCCCACATCGCGAATTTGGATATGTTAAAGGGTACTATGCGTACGAATGAACGTTTGAACATTAGGAATGTAAAAAATATTACATATATTAACCCATTTGTCTTTTTATTATTATTATAAGCAATCCATCCAAACTAGGATGATTTGTGCCACCAAATTAAAGTCATTATGAAATTACATGAGTCAATATAATAAAAGTTGTCTTTTATAATAAGCAATCCACCCAAACTAGGACGATTTGTGCCACCAAATTAAAGTCATTTTGAAATTACACGAGTTGATATAATAAAAATTGTCTTTTATAATAAGCAATCCACCCAAACTAGGATGATTTGTGCCACCAAATTAAAGTCATTATGAAATTACATGAGTTAATATAATAAAAGTTGTCTTTTATAATAAGCAATCCACCCAAACTAGGGTGATTTGTGCCACCAAATTAAAGACATTATGAAATTACACGAGTAAATATAATAAAAGTTGTCTTTTATAATAAGCAATCCACCCAAACTATGATGATTTGTGCCACCAAATTAAAGTCATTATGAAATTACATGAGTTAATATAATAAAAGTTGTCTTTTATAATAAGCAATCCACCCAAACTAGGATGATTTGTGCCACCAAATTAAAGTCATTATGAAATTACATGAGTAAATATAATAAAAGTTGTCTTTTATAATAAGCAATCCACCCAAACTATGATGATTTGTGCCACCAAATTAAAGTCATTATGAAATTACATGAGTTAATATAATACAAGTTGTCTTTTATAATAAGCAATCCACCCAAACTAGGATGATTTGTGCCACGAAATTAAAGTCATTATGAAATTACATGAGTAAATATAATAAAAGTTGTCTTTTATAATAAGCAATCCACCCAAACTAGGATGATTTTTGCCACCAAATTAAAGTCATTATGAAATTACATGAGTAAATATAATAAAAGTTGTCTTTTATAATAAGCAATCCACCCAAACTAGGGTGATTTGTGCCACCACATTAAAGTCATTACGAAATTACATGAGTTAATATAATAAAAGTTGTCTCTTATTAATGTATATATAAAAAATATGCGTACAACATTGAGACGGTTTGTGGATTACCAATAACAGTTCCAAAACGAAGTCAAACAAAGAGCGAAGCGGTTTCCTAAGAACGGTTTTATGTCGGTGCAAATGATTCCAATTGCTAATATCCGTGCGAAAACCCACACACAATGAAGAAAGTCTTCGCCAAACACCGAGTCGAGCATTGGCGCTGCAATAACGGAATGCAGTTATTTAAGAATGCAATAAGTGCTACTAAATAAAGATAATATCAATGAAGCTATACGTATATCGAGGTTACACACTTATGCCCACTAGACATGATGCAACAATCTAGACAATATATATTATCATTCAACAGTTTTTGCATTACTGAAGTGTATAAAATCGACCTCACACCATAAAAATCGCGGTTTAACTCTGACCTTAATTTTGTCAGTTCAAATCCGTTTATGAAACAGTTGAGCGCACGTTGCGTTGAAATGTAACTATCGGAAACTTTGCATCTAGAAGCAGATCATTAGCAGCCTGGATCAGAATACATTTCTTGAGTGATATCAGTTGACGTGCAACCATCATCTCTGACCATAAAACAAATTGGTGTATTTGTATTCTTCTGATATTTGCAACACTGTATCTATTCAAAAGAGATTAAAAATAAAACAATAATATAGTCCGTTTAAAAAGCGGGGTTAGTTTCAGATCAAACAATTCATATTATAGTAAACAGGCAGCATAAATGCTGTTAATATATATCTGTATTAATTTTAACTGTGATATATATGTTACACGTACATATTCATGAAAAAAAGAGCAAAAGAAAATTAAAAAAAAAAAAATTAAAAGAAAAAAGGCTACAAAATATTACTAAAGCAACCATTTCTGGCACGCGCTAAACTATTGAATAGTTTATTCCAAGATTTCGCAACTCGGTTAGCAAAACAATGTTCGCATGCATTATTGTATAATAGCATTTAGTTTTGGAGACTTTTGATTAATCTTAAATGCCTTAAACCTTCAACGGGCATAAGCAGAAATCGGTCGCATATGCGACCAACCCTTATGGTTATACTTATAAGGATCCATTTTCTTAATGAAACGTTTTTAAGTAACACAAATGTCAAATTGGCAAATGTAGTGGACGGGCAGAGGTCTTATTTAAGACGGATCGTCGTGAAGTTAGCTGCATGTTCAGTAGCAACGATCTAAACATCCGGTCAATTTATTGTGAAATATGTAAATAGGTATTGTAAGTAAATCACCATTCATTATATCTCATATAAGAATTGTATTTCCTAATACAACCTAAACTTTGATATTATTACCTAAACATTCATCGGTCACTTTTGCGACCACTGACATGACCCCCTGAAATGGGCACAGGTCTCATATGCGACTGCCTCAATTCCAAAAAAAAAAATTTTTAAAACACATTTTCGAAGAAATAAAGTTGATTCGATACACATAATAATGATTTATTCAACAAAAAATTCAATATCTCAAAAATAAAAACTTACCCTATAAAGGGTTAAATGTGTGTTTTGTTTTAGTCAATTGTTGGCGGAGTCCGGAGGTGTCATTATATGACTGAATTATTTTATAATGAAGTTTTCACTATATAATTTTTGTTGTATACATACACACCATCACGCCGTCACCCTGCCGAGGAAGGCTAAGAGAATAGAGTGTAAGACTTTCCTATCGTGACACACATATTTCGTCTCTTCTACATGTATGATATACATACAGCTCCTACAACTACTCTGACTTATAACACTCCATTCAGAATATCATACACTCGACGCAACCATATTTTCCTTGATCTTCTTCTATCAAATCTTCCACATACATTTGCACTGTATATGGTAACTGTTTTGTTAGTTTTTCTTCATTCATTTTTTTCACGTGCTCAAACCATCTAAGTGCTCTTCTCAATCTTACTCTACACATCAGCCTCAAGTTCATACTCATTCCTAATCACTTAATTATATATTGTCATAAATTGTTACCCCGTAAATTATTCTAAGTACCTACACGCATATCTTCAGCATTTATTCAGCTTGTGGCGGTCGCCCACTCGGAACACTGTGGGCGTTCATACATACGGTCAATGACCGATGAAGTGACCTTTGCATTCCTCGACAAATTTAAATAAACAAGTCCGAAGTTCACACACCGGCCATTCAACCCATAGCCCGGAGCGGACCGCATTCCATACTAGAGCGAGAACGCACCACGCTGTTTCGCCAGTTCCGTAAATAAATTGTCACCTACATACGACATTAATCGTTTTTCTAATGCAGAAACGAGTATAACTAATAGCAATAGTATAAATACCTACGTTTACTAATAAAAACTTCTTCTTCATCCGCATTGCGATCCAAAACGTGTTTTATTTATCAACAAATCATCATCATCTCTTCCCTTAAGGACTAGCTCCTAAAAGCTCTTTACAGTCTGGTTCCACGTCTACGTTTCAATCCCAAACATCAAAGTTGGTACTAAATACTGCTGTATACTATAATTTTTTCAAATTTTGATACTGTCCTATTTTCGTTGGAGAGTATGCAATTAACAGCAACATGGAGGAGAGGCGATTGAGATGGTATGGGCACGTTGGACGCACGAGCACCCGATCACATTGTGAACCAGGCAATCTCCATGGATCTTCCTCGAATAACAACCAGAGGAAGACCAAAGAATTCATGGATGGTGCAAAAAGATAACCTGATGCAGAGGCACGGCCTGGGGGACGTAGTCCGGGACAGAAGAGCATACAACCTGAGGACGAGGTGAGCTGACCCCAACAGTCTTCGCAGACAAGGAGTTGGGATGGAGCCAGGGAGAAGTAGGCAATTTAAAAAAAAACTTAGTTTATACACATAAGTCAGACCGTTTGGAATTTATATTTTTTTTATAATTTCAGATTCGTCGGTTGATTAGATAAAAAATGTAATATCCTAAAAAAATTGTAAGTTGTATCACATTATTCGGAAAATTGTAAGTTGTATCACATTATTCGGAAAATTGGATTCGGTTTTTACAAAATGCCGTGTCTAGAACCCATTTATCTTCATTTTATAATACTTTCTTAAACCAGTTATATTACGGATGTTTAAAGAACACTATCTGGAAAAACAAGTATATGAACATCCAAAGCAAGATGAGGATATATTGTACAAGACCTGTGTCCGCCCTATAATGACATACAGCATAGAGTTCAGAGCCGACACTGTCAGAAACAAAAATCTCCTTCGAACCAGCGAAATGAAAGTACTCAGGAGTATCGCTGGCAAAACCCTTCGTGATAGGGTATGAAACACAGAAATCCGAAGGATGTGCGAAGTTGAAGATATTGTCAGATGGGGACGACAGAGAAGAAGGTTCTGGAACGAACATGTATCCAGAATGGGTGAACCAAGAGCCGTAAGAATGGCCAGGGACAATATCCCCCAAGCAAGCAGACCTCCAGGACGACCTCCCAAAAGATGGAAAGACAGCTGGTAGTCGACGTCACAAGAGGGAAACGATGATGCAGGACCATAACAGGCCAAGAGGCCTCTGATATTTTGGGTTTTCTTCTTTTAAAACAGATTCACTTGATCAACCATACTTTCCTTGGTTTTCCTCTACCGCGCCTTCCCCTCATATTTGCAGTATGTATTCGTTTTGTTAGTATGTTTTCATGCATTCGTTCTACATGCCCAAACCTTCTCAGTGTGCATTTCTTTAACCCGTATCTTGGCAAAGTTCAATTTATCCAAATATTAACGTTTTTATTTGGTGATTCCTTATTATACTCGTATGATAAGTTATGAAGGAAAATTGAGGAAAAAAAATCACAACTTTTCCTTATAGTTTTTTTTATATATAACACCCACGTTACATTGCCAAAATATCAATTTTTATAAAACACAAAAGGGCTATAAAATGAGTATATAATCTAAAACAAGAACAACATTTACATAGCTGAATGATCAACAAATAAAATGGTTTGAATATTTTTTTCTGTACATGTAATGATTAATAAGATATTTAGATTATTTACCCCAATTTTCAAAACGGACCCACGCTGTCCAGACATGTTGACCCGATGTCGTTTGAAAGCTTGTAGCGTTGTCAATATTTATCACCAGATGATACCACTGCACACAATAGTGCGTGTATAGTATTTGAATGTGTTGCCATATTTGAAATTACGTTACACGGATTAAGTATCTGAATTTTTTAAAAAATCCTTAAATTAGTGTATCACCCGTGTTACAATGCCATGATAAGGGTTAACTTACTCGACAGACCAGCCTAAAGTTCGCAACTATTTATTTATGTATATTTATGATGGCATTCCAACAAGAATTATAAGGCAAAAAGTTATAGCTTATTGGTGAAATAAGGTTAATTAGAATGGTATGGGTTGGACGTATTAGCCAAACTTCTGAAGAAAGTAAAACCAAAATTATATAAGAGGCAAATCAGTGTGGGAAAATGCACTAAGGGAGTAGACCAAGGAAGAGGCTCGTGGGCAATAACTCCCAGGACCTGAGTAGACTCAAAGTCGAGGAGGAGGGATAAACCACGTATGATCAGATAAACACACGAGTGGATGGGTATATATTGGTGGGATCACACTAACTCTGTTTAAATATACACTTAAGCGAGTTCAAGAAATCAAAAGTTTTATATTACTAAAATATACATTTATACAGCGCCGTTTAGAGACCCAGCTCCACCTCGGGAATCAAACCGATTATTATTGACAGATTAAAAATATTACAAGATAAATATGAATGTAAGTCAAGTGCAAATATAGGAAGGTAGTAGCTGCGGCTATTAGATAAGTTTCTTCCATACATGTACTAGATATGTTTATAAAAATATATTTGGTAAGAAAACCGCAGAAAGCTTATCAAGGGTAGACGAAATACAAAGAAACCTTTGTAGATCTTCCGATATGTCATACTAACACATTCAGCTTTAAAATATATACAGTGACATATACTTTAAAGCCTAATGTGTATATATTTAGGCTTATTAACACATTCGCCTTATTACTCAAAGTACTGAGAATGGTTGGGACGATGATTAGAAAGTACTGAGAATGGTTGGGACGATGATTAGAAAGTACTGAGAATGGTTGGGACGATGATTAGAAAGTACTGAGAATGGTTGGGACGATGATTAGAAAGTACTGAGAATGGTTGGGACGATGATTAGAAAGTACTGAGAATGGTTGGGACGATGATTAGAAAGTACTGAGAATGGTTGGGACGATGATAAAAAAGTACTGAGAATGGTTGGGACGATGATTAGAAAGTAAAATTATTTATAAAAAATAGGTTTGATTCGATGAAATTTATAAAAAAGGCTATTTTTTAACAAAAAATTGGCAACATTTTATATTAGGTCAATTTTTCTTATAGTATAATAATTATTTTTAATTCTGCTTTTTTTTTCCTATGTAACAACATTGTATTCTGTGTCTAAATTTAGTATTTCAGGAATTTATTTATTTTCATTGTTGTAATTACGACTTTTGAAATGCGTAAAAACGTACTTATTTTATTAAAACACTCCCCCTTCTGTTACACAAAAATGTTACGTGTTACAAACTTTTCACTGCAATTTTCGTAATCAGCAGGGTCGATTTAGTAATAATCAGCTAATTTAATCTCTGTTACAGACAAAAAGTTAAAATTTGTGAACTAATGATTATTAATAAGATTTTTTTATAATATTTCTCTTGTTGGAAGACACCAACGTACGAAGTTTAACTCTAAGACTGAAAGAAGTAATCGAAGGAATTATCAACGGTTCCAATTATGGGGCTAAGTAATTTGTTAAGTCACTGGTAAAATAAGTTTCTCTGCATATTGTAAAGTCCCACGCCACCTTGAGTGTGGAGCAGTTAAAATGTAACATATCAGAAGAAATCACTAACCACGCAGGCAACTCAACCCAAGTGGGCCGAGCGAGGGTGGGCGATGAGCCACTAATGAATGATCAATAAAAGAATGTTGCCAAGACTCGAGATAGCTCACCAATATCAAGTGGAGCCGATCGATCTAACAACGACCTGTCGTATTCTAGTGAAACGACAAATCTCACATCTAGACGAAACTGATTTCACGGTAACGACAATTGTTCATAGTTTCTCAAAATAATACACGAGTATTTCTATTACGGGATAAATAGGGAAAAAAAACGAATTATTCAATTTCAACAGATCGACTGACCACGCATATCTTTAAATCATTTCCTCTCGATTAATATTGACGATCTTTGTAAACTATTGGCAGAACGCTTGTTTCACACCCGAGAATTTTGCGTTCGATACTCCACGATTGCAAAAAATTCTATTATGTCCAAGCAATTTTTTTTCTTCGTCAACAGGTATTTTAACATTTTTCTCATTGGTTGTTAAAAAAACCCACATGGCTATCCCTTAGTTGTACAGTAGGAATAAATTAATGAATACACATTACCTGTGACGAGTATAATAAAAGACACAATACAACGTTGGTAGTCAGTGTACTCGTAATTTACGTTGGTGATAGGCATATGCTGTTGCATTAAAGCGACAGGAACTTCAGTACTTGCAGCTTGTCTGCTTCTTCTTCTTCATTGGGTCTGATAATCAGCAACCGTTTTACGCCTACAGTATACAATAAGAGTGTGATATTAATATTCAATCAAATAATCTTCTATTTCATTGATTCGTTTAGTAACCTAATCACTTCAACATGTTGCGTTTTCATTTCACCGCAGGACCTCTTAAAATGTGAACTTATGAAATCCTTTTGAAGAGTATTTTCAACATTCAATAAAGTAATATCTACGAACGAGTTAAATGACTAATGTTGCTCATTAATTCGACAGGATTTTGAGTACTTGGGCTTTCAGGATGAATGACGAGTGGAAAGGATTTGTGTGAGCTCGTGAGTGTGGGTTTCTTCTTGTTGTTTTAATTTTGGTTGTTTTTGTATTTGTGTTTCTGTGTATTTTTTGTTTTAATTTTAATTTTTATTCTTATGATTGTGTGCGGTATATTGTGGGATGAATATTTTTAGTCTTTCTGGAGTGATGATGTGTGAGGAGTTGAATTTCGCAAGATGTTTCCAGTTGTAGTTGAGTGTCACTGTTTGTCAGGTTGATGAGAGCGTGCAACGGGGTTTTGTTTTTGTGTAATCAACAATCGGAAAGAAGTATCGATTTATTTTTTCATGCTAAATATCCTCAGTGAGATACAGGCAAAAGCCTAGTTTACTGGGGATACGACAAATGAAAGGCAACAAACCCAGATCCATTAAAATTGTATGTCCAAATCAAATTACCTGTTGTTTTTTCGCAAATTGCGTATATTTCTTGTCATGTGTAATAATAAATAAATAAAATAAATAAATAAATTGTGGTATTTTAAGAATTCTTTTGAAGAGTATTTTCACAATTCAACATACTAATTTTTATAGACCTGTTTATTGATTTATGTGGCTTCAAATACGTACTTATGATTAATTGTGGCGTTTGTCACAAAGTGTCGTTTTAAGATTTATTTTGAAGAGTATTTTCATCCTTCAATACACATAAGAGAATAAGTGGATAATTTTTAGCTTCGTCGGCATAATTTTATGTTTGAACGTCACGACCGAACACGTCGATATGGTCATCAGAACACATATATTCAATAACTGATAAAACGTTGCGCCAAATGCCTCGCATCGAAAAGACGATGAAAATAAAAGAATAATTCTGGAAGTGAGGTTCGAAATCGCGATATTCTTACTATTACTTGTTCTTACTCTACTCGTATCAAACTGAACTAGTGCAGACAATTCATTCTTGTTCATCACGCGCTTAATGCTGTACATTGTAGACCTGTTTCCGACCCTCCCGGTCCTGAGCCATGCTAAATGTAGCGCTTATAGAGGGTCCTGTTTAACTCCTTTATTTGAACCTTATTTTTGCTCGCCTTACCTCGATCGTCCCCGTGATCACCAGATTCTTCATACTTTTACTATTCTTTCTAGCAATACGTCCAAAGTATGTTAGAATTATTTTCCGGCATGTTGTCGAAAATCTTTCAGTAATCTTCAACTCTTGTATGATATCGATGTTAGTGCTCCGTGCGGCCCATAGAATACGAAGCATTCGCCTCCAATGCCGCATTTCGAAGATATTACCATGAACCTGTCTTCCTCTTCATCGTACAGTTAATTATCTAACCGCAAGGAAGACATCCGGTTTAACATTTACTTTTTCTACAGTCCGTTCTCCTCGCCCTTTTCTCAACTTTTTTACTATCATTTTCTTCTTCTTCTGAAAGTTTAATATCAATTGTAGGTGTAGCTTTATGTACCATAGATAAGCCACTTGCAAAAATAATATTTTATTTTATTCGATTATTGATTAAGTTTCCTTTAAGCACGGGTATGTGTTACATAAATAACAAATATTTGAATATTGAACGATAAATTACTTTGTTATTCTACGAATTGCATTAATCCCTGCTACACGTGTATCTACCTCCTACAAGGCCTCAAGCAGAATAAAAAGAACTTCAGGACATGAGGTTGAAACACGTGTAGCGGGGATTAATGTAATTAGTGGAAAAACAAATAAATTTGTTGTTAAATATTCTAATATGGAGTTCCACAAAGTTAAAGCAGAAACCTTTGAAAATCTAAAAATATTTATTGAAAATAAAGCATTTTTTATGCTGCAACAAATGCTTAATTTTCAATAAATATTTGTTAGATTTATCAAAGGTTTATCTTATAATAAAGCATTGTGTTTTTTTTCTTATCAATCACATATATAGTACTTTGAATGTATAGGAAAAAATAAAAGGAAATAAAATCGATAATGCCATAGAAACAGGGAAAACGGAAAAGGTGGGAAACGGCACCGTGTCGCACAACCTGGAAACACCGAACCCGTCGATTCCCGGAAAGGCGCCAAAAAGGCGAGGATTAATTCTAAAATCAAAATGGCCGATGACAAATATTGACGGATGTGATCAGGCGATACGTGGCTACGTTTATTCATCAAGCTGTCAGTTTGTGTGTCGCATCGGAGTCACTGTAACAGGAGACGCCGTGCATACATAATTGATGACCGTCCGCAGCAAGGACAGTGGGCAGTGCACGCTTGACTCGCTTTTCGATACTTGTTATCGCGCTATATGTCGCGATGTGTGCAAACGTCAACTTTATTATAGGATTTCTAAATGATTTTCCAGGTCATTGGGTTAATGCGTTGGCGACAATGTAAAAAAAATCTTCAAGGTACGCATGATCAAATTCCGAATATGTTGAACAATAAATCGATTATGCTAAGAAAGATACATTTAAAATTGTTATATCGATAGCTTTGTTACAGTACAGCGCCAAGTAAAAACAAGTATAAGCTTTTTGTTGTGGTCTGAATGTGAGAAACTAATTAACTTTTTTATTAAAAGGGTAAATGTTAATAAAGGATATTTTTCTTGCATGTACGTGAGAAAAGTGCCCCTTATTTTTGTAAGGGTAAACGTAGATAAAGGAACAATTAAGGAGGTATTTTACTCTAGAGGCGTGAATTTCGGGCGTTTTTTTCAGACTAAATAAAAAGAAACCAAAAAATATTTTTCCAATACATTTTTACAGTTTGTTTATTGATGATTTGAGAATGTACAAAAAAAAATTCAAGATGTTATCAGCTGTTCTATCTTGTCGTAAAAAAGGGTGAGATGGCCGACATTATTGGAACCCTTTCGTAAATCCGAAACAAAAATCATACACAGTTTCTTGATAAGAAATAATGTCGTTATAGTTGGTACCAAAGAGAAAAAAAATCGTAAAATGGCGGCTGTCTGAAAAAAAATTCTATTTTTTTATCCTTTTTTTTCAAATCTTTTAATTTTTTAAAAATAGAAAAAAAAAAGTTTTGAATTTTCCAAGGTAGGGACAATATAAAAACATTTATCAAAGTTTCATACCAAATTTGAAGGCAATCGGTTGGATAAAACATGAGATTTTATGTCGACCAGGTCGAAAAAAATAGTTTCGATAAAAACGCGTTTAAAGTTTTGAGATTGTCTGAGTCATTCCGGTGCGGCGTAATTGCTGCCTCATTTATAGCTATAACTTCGTAAATATTGAGATTTTAAAATTTCCTATTAAAAACATATTCTTAGGTCTAAACTTTAAAAATATGCAAAAAAAATTTTTTTCAAATTTCTAGAGTGAAATACCCCTTTTAGTAAGATGAACAAGAGCACGCTGCGCTAGTTTGGGAATGTGGAACGAATGAATGAAAAAAAAACTAACAAAACAAATCAATACTGCATATGTGAGTTGAAGGCGTGTGAGAGGAAGACCGAAGAAAGGAAATTAATGATATTCTGAAAGAAGGAAGCGTAGAAGTTTTATGGATGTGGAATAGGCTAAAAAGGTGTGTAGGAAAGTCTGGAGCTCTGTTCTTTCTGCCTACCCAGATAGAGAAATGGCGTGATGGTATGTATATATGATATGTATCTACAAAAATGCGCAATTCCTGGCCACATCTGGATACTTTTGACTGCAACAGGTCTTTCTTAATACGAAATCTCAGGTAGTTTTGAAGAGACGTCTGACATAAGCCACTCTCATTTCTCAAACAAAGACCATATTCAACCAACGCGTTTAAAAAGTAGGCATTATATACGTCCTCTACCTACTCAGATTGTGAAATGGCGTAATGGTATGCATATATGTATCTTCGAAAATCCGCCATTCCTGACCACATCTGGATACTTTTGACTGCAACAGGTCTTTCTTAATACGAAATCTCAGGTAGTTTTGAAGAAACGTCAGACATAAGCCACTCTCATTTCTAAAACAAAGACCATATTCCACCAACGCGTTTAAAAAGTAGGCATTATATACGTCATCTCTACCTACCTACCCAGATAGTGAAATGGTGTAATGGTATGCATATATGTATCTTCAAAAATGCGCCATTCCTGACCACATCTGGATACTTTTGACTGCAACAGGTCTTTCTTAATACGAAATCTCAGGTAGTTTTGAAGAGACGTCTGACATAAGCCACTCTCATTTCTCAAACAAAGACCATATTTAACCAACGCGGTGAAAAAGTAGGCATTATATACGCCTAAACAATTATTGTACGCAGTATAGCTGTTAGAAAGAATGATTGGTGATAATTGAACACATCAAATACTAAGGAATTTAACACTGGCTTTTCATCGCTGTAATTTATACACGATATAAGTGTCAAAATGAGCACTGACGACAATCAAAATGTGGGAGTCGACCTGTCGCTCCTCCATCGCTCACTATTCTCCACTCTCGACGGTCCCCGTCTCACACCGAGCGAGTGCGCCTGACGTGAGAATGGCTCCAATTTCACAACGATCAACCTGTCGCAATGGGCCGGGTAATCCATCATTGCGGAGAGCCCACGGTGAACTTTAATTATGAAAAATGAACGAGGCCATTTATGGTGAGTGTAATTGAAAAAAAAAATTAAATGTTGCACGTCATAAAAAATACAATGAAGTTGTATTTGAATACGAGTCGTCTTCAACTTTGAGTACAAACAATTTAACATATATTCTTGGATATAAATAACGTGGTCTAAGGATTAACATTCCTACTCCCACTTTAATTCAGCGTTACAGGTTGAATTCCTGGTGGATACGGTTCCGGATAGGTCCTTAAACCTTATTTCACCTAAATCTATATTCTTTCTGTAGCTTCAATTCTACATGGATTCTAAGAGTTATTTGTGAAAAAAAAATAGCGCTACATAAATCTGCCCAAACGATAGACTGTAATAGTTTGGACCTACCGATCGTCGTGGAACTTGAATTTCATGACCATCGAAATTTGGGCATTGATCTGTCAAGACTGTACGTTTACTTACTAATTAAGTGAATTATATTTTGAAATACAAGGTATACAAGACCTGTGTCCACCCCATAATGACATACAGCATAGAGCCCAGAGCCGACACTGTCAGAACCAAAAATCTCCTTTGAACCAGCGAAATAAAGGCACTCAGGAGTATCGCTGGCAAAACCCTTCGTGATAGAGTACGAAACACAGAAATCCGAAGGATGTGCGAAGTTGAAGATATTGTCAGATGGGGACGACAGAGAAAAAGTTTCTGAAACGAACATGTATCCAGAATGGCGGGACCAAGAACCGTAAGGATGGCCAGGGACAGTATCCTCCAAGCAAGCAGACCTCCAGGACGACCTCCCAAGAGATGGAAAGACAGCTAGCAGTCGACGTCACAAGACGGAAACAATGATGCAGGACCATAACAGGCCAACATGCTTAAAATAAAAAGGTATTTTGAAAGAAAGAAACGTAAAAAGTCGTAAGAGTTGTATGAAGTGTATGGATAAGAGGTGAAGGGTCGAGATAGGAACGTCTGGCGCTGTGCTCTCTCTGTCTACCCCGACAGATAAATGGCGTGATGGTATGTATGTAAATAAAAAAATTAAGTACACATAAGTATACTTTATATGTTTATTACTAAATCAAAAGTAAAAAATAGATAACGGGGAAAATAAGTTAGAAAAAATAAATAATAATAAAAGCATGGAAGTGAAATTTATAATCCTTGGAGAGTCGCGTATTTTTAATATTTCCTGGAAAAAATAAATAAGTCATCGTAAATAAAATAAAAATATAAATTCACGCCGAATATTCCCATAGAGTACAGTAACGACAACAGAATAGCCGGAAGCTGATTCAACATAATTCCTTAGAAACTTTTTAATAGTAAATCTGTTGGCCCGGACAACTGGCCCTCAAACATTTCTTAAGCAACGTATAATTTTATTTTCCTTAATAATATAAATACAATTGACAAATTTTTATTTATTTATATTTGTATAACTGAGTGGTTTAAAATTACTAAATGCGTAAAGCAAGGGTGTGTGATGTCACCTTGGTTGTTTAATTTATTAGGTGTACAAATAAGTTTCCGCCGTTTTTTATCAAAAATTGGGCATTTATTGTGAAAGAACGGAACCTCATGTGTTATTCGATGTATTGCCCATCGCTTGCCACTACTTTTTCCCATCTTTCTGGCAGCATACGGATACCGCGTCGGAAAAATGATTCATCTTTTGAGGCTATCCACGAATCGACCCAATTTTTGGTATCTTCATATGATGTGAAGTGCTGCTCAGACAGGCCATGCGTCATCGATCGAAACAAGTGGAAATCAGAAGGCGCAATGTCTGGTGAATACGGCGGGTGGGGTAAAACTTCCCAATTGAGTGTTTCCAAATAGGTTTTGACCGGCGCCGCAACATGTGGACGAGCATTATCATGCAGGAGAATAATTTTGTCGTGTCTGGAGTAGCAGTGGGCGCGCTTTTCCTCGAGTGCTCGACTCAATCTCATCAATTGTGCTCGGTAGACAGCCCCAGCAATGGTTTCGTTCGGTTTGAGCAACTCATAATACACGACACCAAGCTGATCCCACCAAATACACAACAAGAGTTTTTTCCATGAATATTTGGCTTAGCTGTAGATGTTGAAGCATGGCCAGGGGTTCCCCATGATTTCTTCCTTTTTGGATTATCATAGTGGATCCATTTTTCATCACCAGTGACTATACGGTGCAAAAAACCCTTTCGTTTATGCCTGGCAAGCAGCATTTCACATGTGGAAAATCGGCGTTACACGTTTCTCGGTGTCAGTTCATATGGAACCCAATTTCCTTGTTTTTGAATCATTCCCAATGATTTCAACCTATGTGAAATTGCTTGTTGAGTCACTCCTAATGTAAGTGCAAGTTCTTCTTGCGTTTGGCACGAATCTTGATCCAATAATACTTCCAATTCCGCGTCTTCGTACACTTTCGGCCTTCCGCTACGTTCTTTGTCTTCGATGTCAAATTCACCGTTCTTAAACTTTTGAAACCACTCACGACAACTTCTCTCACTTAAGGCAGCCTCACCATATGCTTCTACAAGCAATCGATGCGCCTCAGCTGCAGATTTCTTCAAATTGAAGAAGTAAATCAAAAGTTCCCGCAAATGACGCTTATTCGGCTCAAAACTTGACATTTTCGAACACAAAAAAATATGTTATACTGATAAAAATTCACTAATATTTCAAGGTCATGTTGTTGACAGATGTCCAACCTTACGATAATGACATTTTACATGTGACAATTTTAACCATAACTTACTGGTGGCGCCAACTTTTGTCAAACGGCGGTGACTTATTTGTACACCCTATATATCATATATAAATTATAGTTTCATGTGTGCGTGATTTGAAAGATGATACAAAAGGTGTAAGAATGAGTGATATTTTTATGTTTGCAGAAAATGAAGGCGATTTAAGAGAGGTTATAGGTGAGCTATATAAAAGATGCTTAGTAAAAGGCTCGAAAATGAATTTAGCGAAATCCAATATTATATAGTAGTTTGAAAAGAGTCATGCAAAAAGTGTGTGCAAAAGATGAGTTAACTCAGCGAAACTGGATCAAGCTGATGAGTTCTGTTATCTGGGCAGTATACGAGTGATGTCAGAGTTGAAATGGACGTTGAAAATAATATAAACGGAGCATTCAATGTAAGATGCAACAAACAACCTATATCAAAAGTAATAAAAATGACAATAAATAATAGTGTGTTGTTGGTCCCACCTTGATGTATGGAAGTGAATATTTAATTTGGCAGAAGAAGGATAAAAGTAAGATTAATGCTGAAGAGATGCATACACTAAAAAATATTTGTGGAATGTTAATGTACAAAAGAAGGCGGAATGAAAAAGAGATCAGAAATTAATGCATGTATAAAAATGATGTTTTAAGTAAGACGAAGAAAGGAGCTTTACGATATTTGGAGAGAATGAATGATGAAAGAATGACTAAGCGAGTATACAAGTAAGAAGAATAAGAAGAGGTAGATCGAGGAAAATGTGGCTGGATTAAGTGGACCAGACTTTGAAAGAAGTTCAAGTGTTCTCTATGAATAGGAGAAGATTGGGCATGAGGAGATGTAAGCATTGGGAGGTGGCGAAAGTTGAGTGTTTGGATGGAAAAGTTTGGAGAAATGTTCTCTCTTCATACCCCAACAAGGAAACGGTATGCTGGTATGTATGTATGTAAAATCCAAAATATCTGAACTTATTTATTTATTTAACACTTTTATTACAAATACATTCTGGCGGGCTTATTGCCAGGCGGCAATCTCTTCCAACCAACCAGACAAAAGTAAATGAAGCAAGTTACGTGGTCGCATAAATCATTCAAATGACTATCCATCCTCACGAAATCCATAAACATATACGTGAGCACATGCCCACGAACCCCACAAAGACGGACAATCACCCGAACATTATTTTTCATATAAAGAACTTAATAATTTATCTAAAGTTTTTTTAAAGGTACTGAATAAAATCAACTAACACTTGCTATCTGAGAAAACAACCCTCTACATGAAGTATTTTAATGTATGAATTAATATAACTTAAAACAATATCATAGTTGAATTTGTAATTCAGGAGAACCTTATTTAACGTGTTCCCCGCGGGAAGCACAAACGCCTGTGATCTGACGACAATCCAAGTTTCAAATCACAAATACTTAAAAAAAATGACACAAAACCGGAATAAAAATTGAACTAAAATTTAAAATAATCTTTATTCTAGCGACATCTCTGAAAACCTTGTCAAATAATATATTAGTTTATGAGATATTGTTGAATAAACAGAGCGCCGAATTTTTTTGGTTTCTCAATATTTCCAGCATTAACGACCTGTCGCGCGGATCGAGTCCTGCGATGAGTCTCTCTTACGTAAATAAACATTACTTGTGCTATATGCATTTGATTGGGTGAGTGTCATGAAGCATTGATTTGATCGTAGCATTCCTTTGTTTATTTTACGTAATGTTTAGTTTATCTCCTTTATTTAATGAGTCTCCTTAAGAGTAATGACTATTATTTATTATCAGAAAATTACTTAAGTGTCATGTTTACTTGGTGTTGTAATCAAATATCAGTGGTTCTAAACAAAATATGTGTTTAAACTTAGAAATTAAAAAACGCTGAAATTGTGCCGCGCACAGGATTCGTGGAATTTGATTTTTAACGCGGTGAACAGGTTAAATCAAAGCACTATTGAGATGAGTCGACTCAATAAATATAAATGTTTTTTTAATATAATGTGATACTTTTAAGGATTTTTATGAATCAGTCTAATTGAATTAACACAAACATTGAAAAGCATAAAAATCTTAGAGGGGGGAAACAATAGAATTACAACACACTTTTGAAATGAAGACAGTTGCCATAGTTTGGAAACCACACGTCCCGACACTTGACGAAGCCCAACGAACAGAGGGCGTCCGGTACTTGATTGTGAATTAATCCTGTAAATATGTCAGGCAGGAAACCAGGAAACCCTTCCTCGTTGGAATCGCAGTAACTCGACCTTCCTGCCCGCTGTATAATTGCTGTCCAGTCAATTCACACGCCCCTACTCCCTCTAGCCTCTCTTCACAGAGCCGTGACAGCCGCATTCAAAGGACCAACCATCGCAATACGCCTTTAGCCTATTAACATTCTCTGCCAATATTATTTATTATATGTGAATTGTATGGTTGTATTAACAATCCCAGTCGATATTGTATGCGGTTTGTATGGTTGTAACGTGACGCTCGAGCCTTTGTGGATTAATGAAAACATCGGCTCTTTTCTATCGTCTGCGACATATGTCGACAGCCGTGGTCTAACGATTAATAATTCACGCTAAGCAAGAATTAGTCCCGGCTTCGATTACTGGCGGATTCACTTCGAGGCTGGTTTTATTAGGGTTATGTTAAATCTCAAGTGTACACCAAGAATCCAAAAACCATCGATTACCTTAAATCAAACATCACTCGTGTCATTGCAAATATACTCGTACGTAGCAATTTATGTGAATCTGTTATTGAAAATTTTGCTCAAAGAATCGTCATCTGTAACAGGAGCCAATGTGGAGATTTGGCCGACATCATTTTACACACATAATTCCCATGTGCACTAATTACATTGACATCAATAAACATGAAAATTAAAAAAAAAAATTTTTGTTCATTGATTTAAAATTGCAGTTTGCAGTGAAGTTAGGACATTGATAGGGAGTGATAAGATTAAAACAGATGCGTACCTTGCGTAGATGCGTAGAATGTCAGGAATTACAATGTTTGATAAGGTAAGAAATTACCAGATAGAGGGTAACCCTGTTTGTGAGATATGGAAGTTAGAAGAAGAATTGAGAAAGGAATCTAAAGATGATTTATTTGGCCACATTGAGAGAATGAGTTGCGAAAGATTTACGAATCAAACATATATGCCTGAAATTAAGAGATAGCGAGGAAGACGTAGGTCTAGGTAAAAGTGGACAGAGTTAGACATTGTAATTTGTTTTTATCAAACACTGTTTATTACACTTTTTATAACGGTATAACTCTACCGATTTCAAGGCTTTCACCTCATCATCAGGGAGCACAAACAAGACTAAATTCTGTTCGAACTGGTACCGACATACCATACACGCTTCTAACGGTAAACATTCGGGTTGGGGACTGTGGGTGAAGGGAGGGAGGAGACAACCTCAGCGAGCAGTACAGCAGAGTTAGACAAGTTTTAATTGAGGGAAATGTAAGAAAAGTATGAGAAAAATTAATGTGGACGAGGCGAGAGCTGTGTGAATCGATAAAAAGGTTCGAAGATATATCTTCTCTGCCTACCCCAAAAGGGCGTGATTGTATATCCACACATACATACCATTACGCCATTTTCTCACATCTTAAGCCTCTTCCACATCCACACACCGTCTCCTACAACTCCAACGAATTATCTGACGTTCTTCGTTTCTATAATATTATCGATACTACAATAATATATTATATTTTCATTAGATCACCAAAAGTGTCCACTAAATGAAACAATCGACTAATACAAAGACGGATGTACGCAATAAAGTAGAACATCGGCCAGATTATGTCACCTTCCTGCCTGTTGCCGTCCTGCCGTCCAATCAATCACCGCCCCTGCATCCAGCGCCCCGGACCGAAGACTAGATCTTGGAACGATAACGTTCGTACCTCCTGGTGTATTCACGGGGCTGTCGCACCCTTATGTGTAATTTGTATAGTGCACACGGACGACCTGCTAAAGGAGCGGCCCTAAACTGTTATACCATCAATTTAAATTACAACAATTTTTTTCCTCTAGTCGGAAGGCTTACAGCATGGAACACTTGAGGGTAGGATTTTAAAGTCCACAGTTTTCGAGATATGTTTAATGATTTACTATTTATTTTACTTTGTTGTTATGTCAATACACATAATACCTGATTATTGTACTTTGTTGTTATGTTAATACACATTATATTTGATTATTGTACTTTGTTGTTATGTTAATACACATTATACCTGATTATTGTATTTTGTTGTTATGTTAATACACATTATACCCGATTATTGTACTTTGTTATGTTAATACACATTATACTCGATTATTGTACTTTGTTGTTATGTTAATACACATTATACCCGATTATTGTACTTTGTTATTATGTTAATACACATTATATCATACGACAAAAAAGAAAATCTAAATAATTCAAGTTATTATTCAGATAAACTAATCATAAAAATACAAGCTAGTGAAAATAATATACTTTCTTATGAGGTGATTAAGTTACATTTACAAATACTCGTATTTTCAATTTTCTTAATACGAGTATATCTACAGATCCGTGAAAAATATTGATTTTCAAAAACTCGTTCAATAAAGTCATCCCGTGAGATCTTGATAGTTCTGTTCGAGAAAAGAGGAGAGAAAATAACCTTAACTGATAACGACATAATTAATAATAATAGGGTATGTTAAAGTTTGTTGATTATTTACTATTTTTATAAAACCTTAGTGTGTTAAATATGTTTCGAGGCTTTCGCGGTTCTTCGTATCAGTTGGATTAGTTTTTTTCGGAGTGTTTTACCGCGTGGTTTGGTTTATGATGCCGACGTTAGTAAAACGTGACAGTTTTTATCTTCATGGCGAAGTTGACTACGAACGAGTCCAGAAGATGAAGACTGCAAAGTTTTTTAAACGTCGGCATCATAAGCTTAACTCCGCAGTAAAACACTCCGAAAAACCTAATCCAACTGATCTAAGTTTGTTGATTAATAAGTTATTTGCTATTTTTCCAGTAAACATACGTGTACCATATATGTTATATAGGAGAATTTCCCCACACTTGAGATTTCGTGATAACCAAAAAGTGATAGCAAAGCAATTTTATTTTTTATTTATTTATTTCACCTGGCGTGTTTATTGCCATGTGGCAATCTCTTCCAACCAACCAAACTGGCATTCCATTTAAAAAAATCTGGATTCCAGCTTAATTAACTCCAGATTCCATTCAAATCTTGAAGGACTGAGAAATATGAAATACAATGACGACGGAATTGCTTTTCAATTCAAGTTAATTTGATGACTTAATGACGTTAGAGAAATATATTTGTTATTTTAGCTTTTCGCACGTAGGCGGCACTGCGTCTAACGTAGCTCTGTGTCTTCGGACCCAGGACCGGAAGACGGGCCGTGTAAGGAATGGAGGCAGAGATAAAATAAAGGTTTACATTTTGAAAGGCGATAAATTAAAGATCCTTTGTTTACGATCGCATACCAAAAAACAGACTCGAATAACGAGATGGAGAAAAACAGACTAGAGATTATATTATTAAAGAGGATGCAATAAAACCGGCCGGTTCTCATTAAAGTTTGTTGTCTGGATGCGAAATTGTTTTAAGTGTGTCATTAGTCACACTAGCAGGTAAATTTGCATTGTATAAATTACGAGACTGAAAGATAAAGAAGGGCCTTTAACCTTTCCTTCCCTGTGTTGGGTATCTTCTACACGTTGCTTCTAATAACCATCAATATCTCTATAAATATAATAAATACAAGGTTAAGATTTTAGGTATTCCTCCATAATATATTTACGCATTGATTTAAAAAATAATATTAATAATAATCAGAATTTATCGACTACATCGAGGTGTTCTGTAAAGATCGAAAACAAATTCGCATTTAAACGCGGCGAGTGCCTCGTCTTGACGATAGGTGAATAGTATGCAGGAAGCGCGACACTATATTCGCATCTCACTCTTGCATACTAGACTGAATTGCGAGGAGCTGAATTTTCTCAACGTCGCAAGCAAAGGCGTATGCGCCGGGGTATGCGACTGACGTTTCGCGCCACTAGTTGCCTCTAGGCTTGCAAATAGGTTAGACGTACGCCCGTTCCGTGAGCGTGTTTTAATGTTTTCAGGTGGTTTTTTAATGTTTTCAGCAAATAAATCTCAGTTATTATAATTTTTAACTTCAATTATAATTAATTAAGGGGATTATCTATGAATGTTCTTATTTTTCTGATTTAAAATCGCTAATTTTTTATTACGTACTCACTACCCAACACCGTAACACGCGTATTATTTTTATCACCGTAAGGGAAGGGTTAAATACTCAGCATAGGCTTTGACGGCGTTTTTTAAAACGTTTTTCAAGTTTGACACTTCAGGTATCAGACATAGTTTAATTTATTTTATGGAAGTGGAATGTAGAAGTGAAAAGAGACTGACATAGGAGACGAATAAATGTTGTAGAAATGTATAATATAACAGAACACGGAATGAAATGATTAAGGATAAATATTATCAGCGTTGACGTGTTGAATCAGATGCATAAAAGTACCGATATGGTTTAGGCATGTGAAACGAATGAACGAGCATTTGAAATGAATGTCTTCCTCTAGCACGCCTTTCACTCATATTTACAGTGTACATTAGCTGTTAGTCTCTCTTCATTCATTCGTTCCATGTGCCCAAACCATCTAAGTGCCCTATTGCACCTTACTTAACATATCATCCTTAGATTCACATTCATCCCTAATCACTTCATTTCGTACCCCGTCATACATTATCACCCATGTATTATTCTCAGTGCACGTATTCCTACATCATTTATTCGGCTTTTATCAGTCTTTTTCCATGTCTGCGTGTCATTCCTTTACCTGTCACAGAACGGGCATACATCTAGATAGGCAGGAGAGTGTTTTTTATATTCAATTGTAAAAATTGAATACCCATACATTAGAGTTGGCACCAATATACTGTTGTGGACTATCTTCATAGCAGATATTGATAAAGTATAAACGTTAGTATTTTTTTATTTATTTGACACTCATTGCAAACACAATCTGGCGGGAGTATTGCCAGGCGGCAATCTCTTCCAACCAACCAGACAAAAGTAAATAAAGCAAGTTACGTGGTCGCATAAATCATTCAAATGACTATCAATCCCCACGAAATCCATAAACACATACGTGAGCATATGCCCACGAACCCCCACAAAGACGGACAATCACCCGAACATTCTTTTTCATATACAGTGAGATATCATCAATCAAAAGGAAAGGAAAGAAAAACATGAATGAAACACGTTATTTTACTGACTAGAAATTAAGAGTTTTTTCAGTCGCTTCATGCCAAGGACGGAGCGAGTCTTATATTGGTTTGTAACTGATTCCAGAGTCTCACTGCATAGACAGTGAAGAATGACGTAAAAAAGAGGAGCGGTAAACTGGAAAGGCCAATAGACAATCTCTGTTTTGAGTGTAGCGCTAATCCATGATTGGAAAGACGCTGAAAATTTTCGGCGAGATAATAGGGGACGGCGGGACAGTTAAGGATATTATACAATAGACAGTATGTGAATTTGGCGTCTATTTCTAACATTCAACCAGTTCAATGCCTTTAATATAGCTTTATAAATCTTACCACTCTGTAGATGCTCTAAGAGCGAAACACGCCAGTGGCCTTAATAAAAATAGTGAAAATATATAAAATATTTATGGAATTCCCCCAATAACTTATTGTTAAAAAAAACTCGACTTACTGCTATTTTTTACTACGAATGCACACTATACGATGCAGTATTTGAGTATAAATATCTACTGGTAGTTGTGAACGAGTTAATTGAGATGTCCACGCAGCGCTATTGCGTGAGCGAAACATCTGGAGAATTCAAAGCATCACTTGTGGCATTTTCCAGGTCCAGCGGATAACAATATTTACTCACGGCTTGAGCAATAAATACAGAACACATGTTAGCGTAATTGCCAGTTAATACCCAAATCTACTAATCAGTGGGCGCGTTAGAAGAGTCTGCCTGCAGGCGATGAATGTGGAGACTGTTTTATTACAAAGTAATTATTTTATTCTTTTAACATTTTACAGCTTTTTAAACGTACTGTTGTAAATATATCAATGCATTTACAGATTTAACATCGTTACAAATTTTTGAGATATTTTACAGGAATATAAACACGAATAAAAGACTAATAAAACAAATATATCGTCAAGAGGTGCATGGCCGCGCGGTAAGCCACCGAACTTCCGTGTGGAAGGTATCCGGTTCGAAACCTGCGCTGTGCTAGTCCCCTCGAATCACACAGGCATTCTTACCCGCCTAGTATCCGGAGGTGATTGAGAAATCGATTGGCAGAGGGCCCCCTCGCCGAGAGTATCTGGAGCAAATATGCAATATAATACAATATGGACTGCACCTCCTATAGTATACAGAGCTCAAGAGGATCGCTGAAGACCGAGCGGAGTGGAAGAGTAGATGCAGAGCTTTGCTGCTAACCAATCCCCAGGATTGAAACTGAATAAGAAAGATCCGGAGGTATAAGGATACCTATGACTTCGGTCATATCTACTCCTTAAAAAGAAAGTATAGTTGGATAAAATGAATGAAACAAACGTAAATAGTCAGGGAAATCGTAGGATGAACAAAAAGACGCGAAGGATATGTGACGAGATAGGAAAGTCTGGCGCTCTGTCCTCTTTACCTACCCTGATAGAGAGACGGCGTGATGGTATGTATGTACGAGTATGTGTACAAACACGGGAAGACTATTGATTCTAATTATAAAGTTTATAATCATCATCACTATCACATCATGTCCCTTTTGGCAGAGATAATATATCTCCACTTCGTTATATCCTAGCACACATTAACGCTTCTGTAACGTTCAAACGCCTCGTCGTGCACTTAACTCTCCTATTATAAGGGCTTTACAAATTCGTTCAAAAATGTATCAACTCGATTCAGACACGTTTTTCTTAGTCTATTTGTTCTACACACACCTTGCCCTTCTAATCTTTATCATCGATTTATTTTCTAGTACTCTCATCACTTATTCTGTAATACATTGTTTTCCTACACATTTTACGCAGCTCTCTCATTTCTGTCGGTTGATTTAAGAATATTATATTTATTTAACTTCTTTAAAAATTTTCAATGTCGTTAAGGATTACTATAGTTCGGAAATTCTAGGATGAGTCCTGTGACAGCTCACAAATTTCCCCAATACAACCTTGTAACGATGTTCAGTAATTTTAATTATTTTTTTCAACTTTAATATAAGCCTCGATTCTAATAAATAGCAAGTTATTTAGGTAAATACATTACATAAAGTTGTATTGGGGCAAATTTGTGAGCTGTCACAGGACTCATCCTAGAATTTCCGAACTATAGACAGAAATTGTTTAATTTTATCAAAAGGTTTACTGAGAAATTAATATTCTACACAGAAAAATAACAAATTAGCAGACAGGATAAGAAATTTCATTAATTAACATCACGCTGATAGACTAAACAAATTATTATTCTCAGGAGAACCGTTAGTAAGTAAACTTGTAAAAAAACAACATCTCGGTGAGTACCAGACTCAGTTAGCAGAAAAATACTGTAGCATGATAAATAATTATGAATAAAAATACTGTAGCATAATAAATAATTATAATTATAGCATAATAAATAAAAATACTGTAGTATAATAAATAATTATAATTATAGCATATTAAATAAAAATACTGTAGCATAATCATCATCATCATCATCAATGGCACTACAGCCCATTGTGGGCCCCGGCCTCCTCCAGCAGTCGCTGCCATTCCCCCCTATCCTGGGATGCACTCCTCCAGCCCCTGATGCCAATCACGTTTGCATCATTCTGCACCCCATCCATCCACCTAAGCTTTGGTCTGCCCACGCTACGTCTTCCTTGGGGCTTGGAAAAGAGTACTTTGTTAGGCAAGGTTCCTCTTCTCCCATTCTTGCTACATGCCCCGCCCAACGTAGCCTCCCAATTTTGATGTATTTTATAATGTTGGGCTCTTTGTATATGCTGTATAACTCCTCATTATATCTCACTCTCCAAGATCCATTTTCCTGTATGGGTCCGAATATTTTTCTGAGTATTTTTCTTTCAAATATTAGAAGGGAAGATTCGTTCTTCTTACTCAATACCCAGCATTCAGACCCATATGTGAGGACAGGTCGTAGCAGTGTCTTATAAATGGTAAGTTTTGTCCTTCTGGACAACAACCGAGATATAAGGTGTTTTCTCTGTAGCATAATAAATAATTATAATTATAGCATAATAAATAAAAATACTGTAGCATACATAATAAATAATTATAATTATAGCATAATAAATAAAAATACTGTAGCATAATTATGAATTCTCTTAAAATTTTATGTACCGGACAGGGTACAAATGAACTGTAACTAGGTGCGATAGTTGCTGCGCAGTGCTCGGATAATTGAGGTAGCGGTTCCAGAAGCATAGATCGAGCAGAAGAAGGTAGCGAGGTGGAGAGATTCCTCTCAGGCATGTCGGTAGCGGGTCTCAAAGTAAAACACATTAGAGTCCGTTGTTACTGAGAATATATTTTTCCCTAACCAAGTGATGGATAGCTTGTTCGGAGTCTCGGTCCAATGGTAGGACGCCTTACTCCTTCATCGGATAATGTCTGACTGTTATATCTAGGTTGAGATTTTTTTAGTTCTTTTCAGGAGTCAGGAAAGGATAAGTTTGTAGAGATGTATTTTGATGAATGATTATGAGAAATAATAAAAACGATTAAATATTTATATAAACGTGATGGTATATAAATAATATTACATACGAATATACATAGATTCGTGGATTTGCGTTGTCACACACGGTAATATATTGAATGGGTGTGAGTGAAAAATAATGAAGGCGAGATGATGGTGAATAAAATAAAATATGAAATGTTTTATATATACGAGTATATATGGGTATATGGGGAGACGTGTGTGACTTTTTATAAAAATATTAATACATATACGTTGGTTATGGGAGGTACGCGGTTGTCTAGCTATGGAGGGAGGCTGTCTGCCGGAGATGGTGTCGGTGTCGGGATTTTTCCCTAAAAAGGGACCTTCCTTATTAATGGTCGGTCGGTCGGTTATCACAAGCGCCCATTCCCCGCGAAATACAACAACTTTCGGGGTTTCGAGCACTGCTTAAACCGACCGGCCCGTGGCCTACTCACGACGCCCCGCCCGCAAGTCTTTTATTTCCCTTGCGATCGCGAACACGATCGGAGTCAAACAAACATATTTTTACAAGACTATCAAATTTTACATTTTCAAATATCATATCAAATACAGATCTACACATACAAGTATATACACACACACGGGTGACCGCACACGTCCAATACATTTTACTTAAAATATGATTTTTTGGTACGACTACGGCTCTTGAGAAATTGATTATAAGTCTCAATTATTTCATCGTAAGCGTTTTCGTGTTATGTTACTTCCACTGTAGACGATTATTAACCCATGCCATGCACGGTTTAAGTGCTTTTTTGTAACATCTCTGAGCTGTTACATTATAAAACGACGACTTTTTATAAAATATTTATGGGGTTAACTACTTACCACTTATATAAACACATTTGATATCAATTTACTAAATTAAAGACCGCATTAAACACAACTATACTGCCCCGACACATCTACTGACAGCTGAATGTCAAAACTATAAAATCATCACTCGCGACCATTAATTATCCAACACAACATCAGTGCGTGGATTAAAAGAAATTTGTACAATTTTATAATTTAATTATTACAGCTCGCGCCACATTTTATTTTTAAAACTGAAAATAATTCGAATAGCACATTATTGTCGATAATAATATATAACTATATATATTATTATCGACAATAATGTGCTATTCGGGCGTCATATTTTTTTATGAAAGTAGGGAGAAAGTTGTAGGTAGGATGGGCTGTTAATTTATTGAAATTGATATAAATTACTCACGTGGTACACCCTTTTAATTAGATCTCACAAACTACCAAGGTAATAAGAAATTTTTGACAAAGCAATCAAATAATATTCAACAATCGGTAAAAAAATATGCACCTATTTTTTCACATTCATATGCCTTCGGGAAGATACAGGCAAAAACCTAGTTAACTGGAGTCACGACAAATAACACGCAACAAACCCAACTCCATACAATTAAGCAGTGTCCATTTTAAGTTACTTGTTTTTCTTCATATAATCATTAAATAATATTCAAGTATACGAATTGAAAAGTATCGCCCTTAAATATAGTTTAAATTATCCGAATTCGCAAGTCCCGGATTTGCTTGGTTTTAAAGAAAACCAAGCAAATCCGGGACTTGCAATCATCTTTGAAGTTTAATTTGTTTCCAAGCAACTTCCTCACCAGTGTCTTCAATCTCAGTTACCTGATTAAACCGTTTTAACAGCAGTTTAATAGCGTGGAAATGTCTGCCTTTATAGCTTTAACGAACGAAACTGACGATTGATGCAGCTATAAACTTAAAAGGCGAATTGGAAATAATTTGTTGAATGATAATTATAATTAGACAAGTACTGTTGAATATTTACCGTCTGTTTTATGAATGATTTATTTTACACACCGTCTGTTCTATGAATGGTTCGCATTATATAACGTTTATTCGTATGAATGGTTATTATTGTACACCGTTTGTTCTATGAATGGTCCTTATTATAAAAATTGTGCGAATATTGCTAATTATTCTGTTATTTTTCTTTCTCTTGAGTTAGACCTGTGGTATGTTATCAGGACTACATTTCGCACTCGTACATATTCTTCTCAGTGCATGCATTCCACTGCATTTACTAGATTCTTTTCATTAATTTTTCACATATACGTTTCACTACCATACATCAATTTTGGCACTAAAACATGTTATGAAGCATCACTCTACTACACCTAAAGTCGAATGTGTTAGTACCACATATCGAAAGATCTACAAAGGTTTCTTTGTAGTTCGTCTTCTCTTGGTAAGCTTTCAGCGGTTTTCTTAACAAATATATTTATCTGAACATATGTAGATTCGGAGAAGTACCTAATCGAATGGCCGCAGCCACCACTTTCAAATCCTTACACTCAACTTATATATATTCCATTTGTATTATTTTTAATCTATCAATTGTGTGGGTTCGAATCCCGATTTAGAACGTCCTTGAACAGTATTGAGCGTCTACTATCTTTAAATCTCTCGCTTTGAATAAAAGTTTTTTAGTGCCATTTCTCTCTTTTAATGACATTGTTTCTATTGCAACTCACCTTGCAATATCTCGTAATTAATTTAGCTTTCTCGCGAATAAGTACGACTGAAATAAGTACAATATACGACAAGGAAGCCTCATATCCCATCATAGTATAAATAGGCCAAAACCCATACGATGGTTGTCGTCAAAGAAAGAATACGAGAATTGAATTTTGAATACAAGAGAGCGAGAGAGGAATACTTGAATTCTCTCCGAAAGTAATTCGAAATTGTAATCTCGGTGGGTCCGTGATACTGAACGAATTTTAAATACCTAGCTAACAATTTTTGAACCGGTGTAAAAGGGGACGATGTATAAATGATATATATATAAACAAATTTTACATTTATGAATATATATTTTCATAAATGTAAAATTTGTTTTACTTCCGTGAATATTTCACGGGTTCCAACTAGTATCATCTTAATCTGACCCACTTTCAAAATTTAAGAAAATATTAAGCTTGAAAAAATATATATAATAGCGACAAGTATCAAGAAGATTACCCAAGCTACATAATATAACACGTAGCGCAATGCTTCAAAGTGAAATAAGGTTAAGTTGGACATTGTGATCCTTAACAATGGGTTCATTTGCCTCGAATATACATATAATGCAAAACTAATTTCCTTTTGGGGCAAAAAAAAGGGAATTTGCTCAGTCCTTACAGCTGTATAAATAAAAGGTAAATTGTGAATTCAGCATTTAAACCCAGAAGAATAAATATATACTCGTATTTTGAACAAGGTTGATGGAAATCCTATTGATATTTGTGATTTTTTTTGGCATTGCAAGACTTTCTATGTATTTATTATCAATTATAAGAAATTTAACAACGAAATAAACAAGATTCAAACAACGTATTTTAAGTCGAAACATAGTCTAACTACTTCTAAAATAAGTTATACTAAAAAAATGTTATTTAAACCATTGTATTGTACCGTGTAACCGGCAAAAATCATTGTTTTGAATGAATGATTCAGGACAATAAATTTTGATTTGAGATTATTAATGTAAATATCACAGTATCATTGGAATGTGTTTTTCAGTAAGATTTTTTCAGCAACTTCTCATACAACTTCTACGATCTCTGTCTTCTATTTTTTTTCAATCAAAATATCATTCACTTAATGCAACAATACTTTCCTTAGTCTTCGTCTTCCTAGTGTCATGTCAGGTCCCCCAACGGTGAATATCACCTGAGAGTAGGCATCTTTGTCCCCGGCAGCCCGAAAAAGATCCCCAACGCTCCTTATACCAGTCCAATCACGTATATTGCGGAACCAGGAGATTTGTCTCCTGCCAACACCTCTTCGACCCTCTATTTTGCCTTGGATGATCAGGTACAGTAATTTGTAATTTGCTCCTCTAAGTACATGACCCAAATAGGACACCTTTCGGATTTTAATATTAGTCAGCAACTCTCTATCAACTTTGGCTCTTTGAAGAACCCTTGTGTTGCTGACCATATCCATCCAGGGTATCCGTAGCATTCTCCGGTGCATCCATATTTCGAATGCTTCCAGTCGGTTCATACTACCAACTTTGAGGGTCCATGATTCCACTCCATGCAATAACACTGACCAAACGTAGCATTTGACTAACCGTTGTCGAAGTTTCAAGTTTAGATTATCATCGCAGAATACGCTTCTCATTTTATTAAAAGTCTTCCTCTACTAACTAGCTTTATTAGTATTTTCTCATTCGTTCGTCTCATATGCCCAAACCATCTTAAAATGCTCTTTTTTCTATTATTTAACACATCAATCTTAAGTTCACATTCATCCCTAATCCCTTCATTTCGTATTCTGTCAAATATCGTCATCCCAGTTGTTCAACTAAGTGCACGCATTCATTCGACCCTTTTTAGTATTTTTTCACAACCATGTTTCACAACCATGTTTCACTCACACATCAAAGATGATGCTAAATTACTTTTGTTGATTATTATCGTATCAGATTTTGATACTATCCGGTTCGAGTATACATATTTAAGTGCCCCATTGACTGACTTATAATCAACAAAATTCTCGTATTTAATTACACTTTAATTAAATAAAAGAGACGGTGTTTTCGGCCTATACCTGTATAATTTCATTTTATTTTAAAGAAAAATTGAAGCGGCAAAGTGATAATTTAAAAAATATTTTTTTCTTTGACATGACTTTAATTAATGACTTCGCCTGTGATGGCCGTCAAAAAAAAATTGTTAGTGCGAAAATGCAAACTAATAAAATAAAAAAAGTAAGCTTAATTCATTTTTCTTCCAGGCTCTTTTAAATTGTGTGGAATCAGCTTTTTTAGTCTACATTTTCCAGAGTTCCCTGCTGTTAAAGTTGAATTAATTATGAGATAAATTAAAATTTATCTCAACGAAAAATAATTTTGTAAAAAAATATGAAACGCAAATATTTCTTTAAAAAAAGGATGTATATTGTTATTTCGATTCCTCTAAATAGGGAATATTAATTAAAAACCAAAAAGTATCCGTTTTGATTAATATTTATTACACTAGTTACAACCCGTGAAATATTCACGGAAGTAAAACAAATTCTACATTTATGAAAATATGTATTCATAAATGTAAAATTTGTTTATATATAGCATTTATACATCGTCCTCTTTTACACCGGTTCAAAAATTGTTAGCTAGGTATTTAAAATTCGTTCAGTATCACGGACCCACCGAGATTCAAATTTCGAATTACTTTCGCAGAGAATCCAAGTATTCCTCTCTCGCTCTCTTGTATTCAAAATTCAATTCTCGTATTCTTTCTTTGACGACAACCATTGTATGGGTTTTGTCCTATTTATACTATGATTATAAAGCTAAGCAGTATCAAGATCTAAAATGGCAAACATTAAAAACACAACAGCGTATTAGTGATTACATTGATGTGTGGGAATAAAAAGTGGACGTGGAAAATCAATGAACGAAGGCTAGTAAATGAGTGCACTACGAAAAATATGTGGTATGTCGATGTATGATGGAAAATTATTAAGGATGAACGTGAGCCAAAACTGACGCGTTAAGTAAGGTTAAAAAGAGCACCTTAAGATGGAATGTACATGATGAATTTTAACGTGCATGGTCACGCGGTAACGCACTGGACTTCCGTGTGGAAGGTCGTCGGTTCGAGCTCCGCACAGAGCTACTTTCCTCGAATGGCACAGGCATTTATTTCCGCATAGTATTCGAGGGTATAAGGATACCTATGACTTCCATCATGTCTATGATAATTTTTTTAAAAGACAAAAAGAAAACATGTCGATGTGCTCCGATTGTCTCACTTCGGTGTGCCATCGGATCCAGTACAGCGGCGTGGCCATTGGATTCCAGACTGGTTTCCACTTAAGGTTTCTTTAACATCTTTCTGGTTGATTGGAAGAGATTGCCACATGACAATACGCCCTCCAGGTTGTATTGTATACAACGAAAGTGTAAGATAATACAAGCTCACTCGGCCTTAAAAACACATTGAGAACGCGAGTAGAAACACTTCGGGAAAGGGAGTAGAAACACGTACCGCGTTAATGAAGTACGATTAAAGGAATGAAGAAAAAATAATTGGTTTTAATAAAGATTGACAAGAGCATCAGTAGACCTTAAATATTGTATTTTCTTAGTGTGAGAATACAACGAAATAAAACAAGATATAAAATATTTATCATTGTGATACCCTAGGACGGTGAAACATATAGAAATTAAGTATGTTTTAAATCTACGTTTTCCATTCAATCTACAATTTCTGTCTTTCACTCGTTTTACGAAAGACTTAACCTCTGCCCATATGACGACATTTCATTAAACCTACATCTACTGCAATTTTAACGAAAAGACCAACGCTTAAATTTAATATGAATTCTTTGGAATAATTCAACTTTCCATAATCACTTCCGATACTCTGTTCCAAAACTATATTCCACTGCGTGGGGTCAGTATTAAGTAACTTCGGGCCATAGATGGTGTCCCAGTCGGTATGGTACTCCAAATCGGCTTTAAAACATAATTTAAGCTCATTAATCAGTATTACCTTGAGGTATTGATTGAAAACTTACGGTTTTTATTACGTATAATTCTTTTTTTATACACGACTTGTTTCGGCACATTTATCTGGCATCATCCTCATAAAGTTAGAGCTTCCACGAGATTGATGACCACAAAAATATCTGTGGCGACTGTCACTTGTGCTTGGTGTTGCCATGTCATTTTGAAGTATAGCGTTCTTGTTGTAATGATCACATTATGTATTTGTGGATTTATATCAAGTAAGGTTTGACTTGTCATGGGAGAGATATGTTTCTGAGTGGGGGTTGCGAGATAAGGGATAATTTAAATTTATTGAAGGTATTACGCCGGAAAATTTTACTGGATTAACGCACTAACCGTGGCATCTACAGGTAATCTGTGAAATGCAATGCTTAATTTCCGCGGCTACAAGATATTCAGCTGTAGCAGATTATTTTTATGTCAAATATTTTTTTTTCTCGTTCTTGCTGACAGTTAACCTGAGGTGGTATATATGGGTTTACTTTTTATTTTGTTTTCTGTCATACGTTTTTGTTTTCTTCTTTTTTTTCTATTTATTCTTTAATCTAGATATGCGGGGGTGTGGGATGGAAGCCCCCTGATGCCCTTGCGGTCGGGCTCGCCCTACATTGGTGGGGTGTATCTCGGCCGGGGGAATGTTTGTGGGATGAGCCCGGACCTTTTAGTGTCGGACCGGACCTCTCTTGAATGTATCTTTTTTTTTGTCATCTATTTATTTTCTGTGTTTATTTTTTTTATACATTCTTGTTCTACGTGTTCAAGGGTGTGGGCTGAAAAACATCTGGTGTCCCCGTGGCTGGGTTCGCCCTATATTGGTGGGGTGTATCTTGGCCGAGGGGATGCTATGGCCGAGGGGATGCTATTAGATGAGCTTATACCTTTTGATAGCTTCTGTATTTAATGTATTATCTGCAATTTATGTGTTTTAGAAGCGTTATTCAAATATAATCTGTACATACTATGTTGCTATCAATAAACCTATTATTTATTTATTTAAATACCAAAATTCGAATTAATAATAATAAAAAAAGTACAATGTATAAAGCGTCATTTAGGAAGCAGACCCTCCTCAAGGGCACTCTAATTCGGGATTCGAACCCACTATTATTGACAGATTAAAAATACATACAAGTTAAGTGTAAGGATACACCTTCGTAGTCTAGTTGGTAAGACGCATGTCTACCAATCCGGGCATGGGGGGGGGGGGGGAGTTAGCGAATTTGATTCCCATTGGTACCCGGATTTTTTTATATATATTTCTCCAGTCTGGTATTCACTTATGATATCTTTCTAGTTGATTGAAAGATATTCAGTGTAATAAATAATTTTTTTCAATAAAACAGTTAAACATTTACATCAAGAAGCAGAAAACATAATAAATAAATAAATAAATATAGGTTAATTGATAGCAACATAGTATGTTCATATATCTTCTTCTCCCTGGCTCCATCCCAACTAATTGTCTGCGAAAACTGTTGGGGTCAGCTCTCCTCGTCCTCAGGTTGTATGCTCTTCTGTCCCGAACTACGTCCCCCAGGCCGTGCCTGCATCAGGTTATCTTTTTGCACCACCCATGAATTCTTTGGCCTTCCTCTGGTTACCACTCGAGGAAGATCCATGGAGATTGCCTGGTTCACAATGTGATCGGGTGTTCTGCGTCCAACGTGCCCATACCATCTCAATCGCCTCTCCTCCATCTTGCTGTTGATGTCTGTAACACCTAGGCTTCCACGAATGCGTGAGCTATTTATTTTGTCTCTTAGGGACACACATGTTCATATATACATATTCGTATATCCTGAAATTACTTACACGTCGAACAAACTACATTTAAGAGAGAAGCTATTAAAAGGTTTGGGCTTATCTCATAACATCCCCTTAGTCGAGATACATATACACACATCAATAAAGGGCAAACCCGGCCGCGAGGACATCAAATGTTTTTCAGCTCACACCCTTGTGCATATGAGTTTGGGGTACACACATTAAATGTTTCTAATAAACGAAAAATATATTTTGCGTTGGATCCTTTTTGCATACACACGTGAAGATATATAACATTTACGACATTACACAAAAAGTCTCCGCCAAAAAACAGGTTCTATTGAATATGAAAACAATGAACCAAGGACCGCTGACGATTGGAAACGCCGGGCTAATCCTACCGGCCGGCACTGTTGGCCCCATTGTGTGTGTCACGAACGCAACGCACCGGTCGCATTGCCTCGGCTCCGAAACGGAATAATAGCATGCGATTTACACAGATCGGCCAATGTCCACGCCATGCCCGGCATCCGGTCACGTTCTGCCGGCAAACAGAACTGCGACCGATCGGAAGTCGATGAGGACACCTCGAGCGCACTGTTGTTGTGTCGACGGTTCGTGGATATTGACATTATCGTGACTTGGAGACTACTGTTGAGCCGATTTGAATAAATAGAGAAACTATTGATATTGACGTTTGAGATAGTATTTTCAACAGGTGGTAGAAACCGTCGCGCAAAACGCAAACTATAACATCTAAGATTTTTTGAAAAAAAACAAAAAATATTACTTTTATCCAAATCAAGGACCATAAAAGAAAATCTCCCTTAACACTTGCCACCCTGTGATGGATAGCGAGTGACCAGGACTTATATTTCATTTGATTATTCGACGTTCTAATACATATAAAATGATTTTTATAGCTAATTACAAAAACAACCTAGCAGATTTTGCATAATTTTGATTTAAAATATACATTTTTCACTGGACGCTTAGCGTCCAGCACCGTGGCTGACGGATTTTTTAGCACAGTAAGGCAAGTGTTAAACCAAAAAATCCTTGTTTTAATTAAATGAATATTTAACTTACAAAATAAATATAGAGTGCAACTGTGATTGGAAGGCGTCGTAGAAGACGGCTAAGGAAAGTATGGTGGGATCAAGTGAATTATATTTTAAAAGAAGGAAACGTAAAAAGTTTGAGAAATCTTAGAGTTGTATGAGAAGGTGTATGGATATGGAAGAGGCGAAGGTCATGTATTGAGATAAAAAAAATCTGGTGATTTGTCCTACCTGCCCAACCCGACAGGGGATTGTCGTGATGGTATGTATGTGTGTATCTCAATATACTGAAAAATATCGTCAAGTTTTCTATGCAAAAAAAATATATATAATTTATTTATGGTATACCAATATAACAAGCTGGATCTTAGACAGTTCTCCACATAGACATATGAGTGAAAGAATTATGTTAATGTAGAACATCTAATGAGTTCTTCAACAATTTTGATGTGGTTGTTAAGATCCTGATGTAATTGGAATAGTGTAACACGTATCTTAGTTTGGGATTCAAGTAACATACTCGTATGTGTAAGGATGTAAATGCAGCGTGAATGTTACAGCTCAGTGTGTTTTAGTATTTAACCCTTCCTTCGCTGTGACGTGTAATTACTACATATTGCTTCTAAAAACGTTAATATCTCTATAAATATAATAAATACTGGGTTCAGATTGTACGTATTCCTCCGTAATACATTTACGCATTGAATGAAAAAAATAATATTAATAATAATTAGCACTTATCGGCCACATCACAGATATTTTGTGAAAATCGGGAATAAATTCACCAATACAATCAAACGTGTGCAAGTGTGTGACGTAGGTATATTCATTCTAAAAAAACAGCTATGGGTGAGGAAGCGACGCTATTCACGTCTCACTCTCACTCTACTTCTGTATATGGGAACGCAAGAAATAGAATCTCAGTTTGCAGTTGCGTTTCTTCCTTCGAGGTATAACATACACAGTGTTAGTTCGTCTCAGGTCTCAGTCGCACTAGCGCATTTATCTGAAGTGGTGTCTTTGCCTGTTTTGTGAACGTCAGCCGATGTTTTTTTTTTCATGTTTTCAGCAATTAAATTTCAATTATTATCACTTTTGACTTCAAATTTAATTAATTTAAGCGATTGGCTGTGAATATTCTTATTTTTCCGATTTTAAATCGCTCATCTTTACATGTGTATTGAATACACAGCACCGGAACGGGTGGATTTTTTTTAGCACAGGACAGGAAGGGAAAGGTTAAGATTAATATACGAAATTTGTGAATAAACTAATGAGACCACTTCATCACAGGCTTTGCCTAGAGTGAAGATGTTTTGTATATCCACAAAATTACGATTTCTTGACATTGTTACGTACTTATAACATACTCGCCGGTCAACTTTTAAATAAAACTATGTCCATTGTAAATTATGTATTGTAGGTAAAAAAGTTTTTAAAAGGGCTTATTTAAAATTACAGAAAATCTTAAAAACGCTCGTCCGTAAAGTCACTATAACCGAGATGATATGTTTTGCGCTTTGCAAGACGATATTACTTTCACCGTTTCATACTCGTATCAACTCGTAGAAGACCACATGCCACGAAATAATAGTAGCTTTCATGTACAATGGACTTGACACAATAACTTGGATGTCACAAATTGTGAATTACGCCAGACATCTTTTCCGCACAAAAATCATTGTGAAGATGACGTGAATTTAAATAATCACTAGCCATAGAAGTCAGATAAAAAATACATTAAGTTTCATTAGTCAAAAACTGTGGTGTCTCGATTCTCCCTTGTTAGTCTCGATTCTCACTTGTTAGTCGCAATTCTCACTTGTTAGTCTCGATTCTCACTTGTTAGTCTCGATTCTCACTTGTTAGTCTCAATATTTTGATATTTACATTCTATACGTGGTTTATTATTAAAAAAATTAACTATTTGAGGAAATAACAGTTATTATACTACGAGTATTTTTCGAAATTCGGAAAATCATACGTGAACTCCGTGGCGTGGTTGGTAAGACGGGATCTTTCAAATAGAGGATGGCGGGTGTGATTCCCGGTGGAACCGATTTTTTTAAAGAAAGTATCCAAGCAGTCTCATTTTCACTTCAGACCTATTCAGCATATTTTTGGTTTGTTGGAAGAGATTCTTACATGTCAATAAGCCCAATAGATTGTGCTGTATAGAAAGAAAGTGCAATATAATTCGATATAGCGATACGTTCAATATATCTCAGAGCTATCTATGATTTTTGTAATACAAAGGTAAGAGACACTTGCAATAAATTCATCAGGAACGACTTTACCGATACAGTCAAAGCTCGGGTCACGAACGCCTCTAGTCACGAACAAATCGGCTCACGAACACAATTTCCAAACAAATTTTGACTCGACCTGCGTACAATGCCTCGGCTCGCGAATTAGTTGTAACGGTACATTACGCAATTACGCATTAGTTATTCTCAGGTGCGCGTGTTGTGAACATTGTTTGTCGTTGCGTTCGTTGTTCTTGATACTTTTTTTTGCTTTTTACACATATAATACACAGTATATCTCTTCAGTAATATATACAATAACGCGACAGCAACAGTAAATCTCCACCAAAGTACCGATAAATTTCCAATAAGTAAAGGTGTCCGCCAGGGCGATACCATCTCGCCAAAATTATTCAACGCTACCCTGGAGGATGTGTTCAAAAAGCTTGAATGGGAAAATAAAGGAATCTGCGTTAATGGTTCATATCTGAGCCACCTTAGATTTGCAGACGATATTATTACCTTCGCTACACGTCCTGAGGAACTGCAGAGCCAAATACTGGAATTAGCGGAGGCAAGCAAATTAGCAGGTTTAAAAATGAATATTGATAAAACAAAATATATGTTAAACCGCTTTGCTGATGCCACAACTATCCAGGTGGACGGTACACAGCTGGAACAAGTCCAACAATATATCTATTTAGGACAAAGTATTACATTTGAAGACTGTACTTTAAATGAAATAAATAGAAGATCAAAACTAGCTTGGAGTTCCTTTGGACGACTAAACTACATCTTCAAGAGCAAGCTCCCAATCTGCCTCAAACGGAAGGTATTTAACCAATGCATCTTGCCAGTACTAACATATGGATGCGAGACTTGGACTTTATCGGTACGAATGTTACAAAAGCTCCAAACAACACAACGCAGCATGGAAAGGTGCATGCTAGGTTATACCAGAAGAGACCGAAAACGTAATGAGTGGATACGAGCCCAAACAAAGGTTGAAGATGTTATAGAGGTTGCAAAAAGACTCAAGTGGAAGTGGGCTGGACATATCGCCCGAGCAACAGACCATCGTTGGACGTATGAAGTAATCCAGTGGTACCCAATAGGTATAAAAAGGCCTGTAAGAAGACCTAAGGCGCGCTGGGTGGACGAAATACGTAAGCATGCAGGTATTATGTGGCAGCAATGTGCAAAAGACAGGATTTTGTGGAGACAACTTGGAGAGGCCTACATCCTGCAGTGGATGGGTACAGGCTGATGATGATGATGATGATGATGATGATATATAAAATATATTTTGGATTAAATTAACCCTCATTATGGCTCACAAGAAAATGAATTTCGGTTTGCGAACATTTCGGCTCGCGAACGGAATCAAAGAACGAATTAAGTTCGTAACCCGAGGTACCACTGTATTTGGTTCCTCCACAAATAATACAAGGTTATTGTATTAATTTACGACCTTCTGAAGGATAAAAAATGAAAGAGAATAATGTCACAATGCACACAACAAAGGATGCAACACTGCGGGACGACTTGTTACTTAATCCCTGAAAGCTATGCTAGGACACGGGGCCACCAAAATAATCCTGAATCGGATGTGTCAACAAGTTTTTTGTTAGGGCAGCCTCCGATAGTCAATATCGTGTGGACTCGCGTCCCCTGAATGGAGGTGATGAGTTACGGAGCTAGCTTTAAAAAGAGATTGTTGGAAATGATTGCAATAAATTACATCTACTTTTGAAAATATACGAGTATGTTACATCCAAAATAAAATGTTCGCTTAATCTGCGTTAACGGTATGTATCCATTGAAAAAAACGGAATTGAACATATCAAGAAATACACTTGTTTTTACAATTAAGAGGAAGATATAGTAAATCATTATATGATACATATAAAATAGCATTAATCTTAAGAAAAACGGAATTGAACATATCAAGAAATGCCCTTGTTTTTTTACAATTAAGAGGAAGATATAGTAAATAATTATACGATATAAAATAGCATTAATCTTAAGAAAAATGGAATTGAACATATCAAGAAATACACTTGTTTTTACAATTAAGAGGAAGATATAGTAAATAATTATACGATATAAAATAGCATTAATCTTAAGAAAAATTGGAATTGAACATATCAAGAAATACACTTGTTTTTACAATTAAGAGGAAGATATAGTAAA
Source organism: Odontocerum albicorne (assembly GCA_949825065.1). NCBI lineage: Eukaryota > Metazoa > Arthropoda > Insecta > Trichoptera > Odontoceridae > Odontocerum > Odontocerum albicorne. Next base: position 4,191,083 of record OX463840.1, on the reverse strand, counting down.
TAATTATACGATATAAAATAGAATTAATCTTAAGAAAAATGGAATTGAACATATCAAGAAATACACTTGTTTTTACAATTAAGAGGAAGATATAGTAAATAATTATACGATATAAAATAGCATTAATCTTAAGAAAAATGGAATTGAACATATCAAGAAATACACTTGTTTTTACAATTAAGAGGAAGATATAATAAATAATTATATGATACATATAAAATAGCATTAATCTTAAGAAAAACTTAATTAAATATATCAAGAAATACACTTGTTTTTTTGTACAATTAAGAGGAAGATATAGTAAATAATTACATAATATAAAAAAAGCATTAATCTTAAGAAAAATGGAAATGAGCATATAAAAATACACTTGTTTTTACAATTAAGAGGAAGATATAGTAAATAATTATATGATATAAAATAGCATTAATCTTAAGAAAAATGGAATTGAACATATCAAGAAATACACTTGTTTTTACAATTAAGAGGAAGATATAGTAAATAATTATATGATACATATAAAATAGCATTAATCTTAAGAAAAATGGAATTGAACATATCAAGAAATACACTTGTTTTCACAATTAAGAGGAAGATGTAGTAAATAATTATATGATACATATAAAATAGCATTAATCTTAAGAAAAACGGAAATGAATATACCAAGAAATACACTTGTTTTTACAATTAAGAGGAAGATATAGTAAATAATTATATGATACATATAAAATAGCATTAATCTTAAGAAAAACGGAAATGAATATACCAAGAAATACACTTGTTTTTACAATTAAGAGGAAGATATAGTAAATAATTATATGATACATATAAAATAGCATTAATCTTAAGAAAAACGGAAATGAATATACCAAGAAATACACTTGTTTTTACAATTAAGAGGAAGATATAGTAAATAATTATATGATACATATAAAATAGCATTAATCTTAAGAAAAACGGAAATGAATATACCAAAAAATACACTTGTTTTTACAATTAAGAGGAAGATATAGTAAATAATTATATGATACATATAAAATAGCATTAATCTTAAGAAAAACGGAAATGAATATACCAAGAAATACACTTGTTTTTACAATTAAGAGAAAGATATAGTAAATAATTATATGATATAAAAAAGCATTAATCTTAAGAAAAATGGAATTGAACATATCAAGAAATACACATGTTTTTACAATTAAGAGGAAGATATAGTAAATAATTATATGATATAAAACAGCATTAATCTTAAGAATTTTTTTTTTTAGACTTTAGTCGCTAGAAATATAAAAAAATAGGTGTGAACGGACGTTTTTGTTAAAAAGTACTGTATTTAACGTATGACATGATCATGCAGCGATGTTATGTTTCACTTTTGGGTGATCTTATTAGAATGTATAATTATATATGGACACTAACTACACTAACAACTCCGTAGCCCAGTTGGTAAGAGATTTGGAGACAAACGTCAATGCGGGTTTGATTCCCGTTAGAACCCATAGTTTATAAAAAAGGATTCCACTTTGGTTTCCACTTAAGACATTATTATTTTTTTTTTAACGGAGATTTATTGCCATGTGGCAATATCTTCCAACCAACCAGAGGTTGTTTTTTTTAACAAAGATGTTTAAATGGGACCTAAGTGAAAACCAGACTGGAATACCATAAAAAATTCTGGGTTCCAGCGGGGATCGAACCCGCAACCTCCGGATCGGCAGACAAGCGTCTACCACCAGACCACGGAGGTCGTCTTGTTGGTTGGAAGAGAAAACCACATGACAATAAACCAACCACATTGTACCGTATACAATGAGAGTGTAATACAATACAATACACTACACTACACCTCAAGCCGACAACTTTCACATATCGGTAGATCTACAAAGGTTTCTTAGTATTTCGTTTTCACTTTACGCAAATTTTCTACGGTTTAACATACGCAGATTAGGGGTAGTTCTTAATCTAATGGTTGCAGCCACCATCTTCCTATCCTTACACTCAACTTATCATTATTTCGTAATATTTTTAATCTCAATAATAGTCGGTTCGAATCCCGAGTAAGAGCGCCCTTGAGAAGAGTACTTTGTAAACGGCGCTATATAAATCGTCCAATTAATATTATTATTATTGAGACCAGTCTTAAACGAATATACAATGTTGTTATTTCTAATTCCTGATCTAAGAATGAAACAATATGTACAATGTGCACGCTCACATCGGAAACAGGGCGAGAGGACAGATAAGAGTTGTAACTAATCAGCCATTATGATAAGTTGGTAGTGTACCTGGTCCAGAAGTTGAAAACCCATGGATTGGAATTTATTTCGTATAGTAAACAGAGATCACTGCAAAGGCATCTGCGTTCCACTATTACATCTCTCAAATAGTATGAACTTAAGAAAATGACATCCGTGGCCTGTTGATAAGACGATTGTCTCTCAACCCGGCAGTTCCGGGTTCGATTACCGTTAGAACTCAGATCTTTTTTTAAAAAAGGGTTCCAGTCTGGTTTAGACTTAATTCCACTTGATCAATTTTCAAGTCGGTTGAAGTTGAATATCGCATGGCTATAACAATCTTGTACTATACACAAAGAAAGTTTAATATAAAACAATACGATCCGCTACCAACCAGCCTACATTACATAGAAAGCTTAATATAAAACAATACAATCCGCTACCAACCAGCCTACATTACAGAGAAAGCTTAATATAAAACAATACAATCCGCTACCAACCAGCCTACATTACATAGAAAGCTTAATATAAAACAATACAATCCGCTACCAACCAGCCTACATTACAGAGAAAGCTTAATATAAAACAATACAATCCGCTACCAACCAGCCTACATTACACAGAAAGCTTAAATGTCAACCACTGAAAAAATGATCAAGAAAGTATGGTCTGTTCACTAAATCTTCCTCAACTAAACTATGAACACTTTGAGACACAGACGATTTCAGTGTAGAACGTATTTTAGATAACACACTTAAGTTTCGACGTCACAGGAGAAGAAAAATTAATCACAGGACAGTAAATATACTTTTAAAACGTTTCTATGGTATAATATCCTTAACTGTCCCGACGTCCGCTCTTATCACGCCGAAAATTTTCAGCGTATTTCCAATCATGGATTAGCGCTACGCTCAAACAGAGATTGTCTATTGGCCTTTCCAGTTCACCGCTCTTCTTTTTTTACGTCGTCCTTTACTGTCCATGCAGTGAGACTCTGGAATCAGTTACAAACCAATGTAAGACTCGCTCCGTCCTTGGCATGTTAGAAGAAGCGACTGAAAAAACTCTTAATTTCTAGTCAGTAAAATAACGTGTTTCATTCCTGATTTTTCTTTTCCTTTTCCTCTCCACCATCCCTTCCTTTCCTTTTGATTGATGATATCTCACTTTATATGAAAAATAATGTTCGGATGATTGTCCGTCTTTGTGGGGTTCGTGGGCACATGCTCACGTAAGTGTTTATGGATTTCGTGGGGATGGATAGTCATTTGAATGATTTACACGACCACGTAACATGCTTCGTTTACATTTGTCTGGTTGGTTGGAAGAGATTGCCGCCTGGCTATAATCCCACTAGATTGTATTTGCAATAAAAGTGTTAAATAAATAAATAAGGCCTCAAGTTCAAACATCCTAGCAAGTTGCCACTACTTTCTTAGAAAACTTAAAATGCAGCAAAATTATCCTTTGACGTTGTGGGAACCACGGTCGTCGCTGAATATTGTCAAGACATACGGTCAACGACCGACGAAACGACCTTTGGATACCCCGACGAATTATATTTTACAGTCCGAAGGTCACATACCAAAACATTGACGCGGCCGGACATCGCGCCGCATTCCATAGTAGATAGAGAACGCATCACGCTGTCTCGCCGTTTCCGTAAACAAATTGTTTACCTACAATAATATTTACGATATCTACAATACTTCAATTGACCATTTCTGCACGCACAGAAGCGAGATAAAAATATATCGCGGGCGCACTCCCGCGCCCATTCTGAAATGTTATAAATACCCACATACTGATAAATAAAATATTCATTCACTCTCTCTTTCCGCATTGCGATTTAACGTGTTTTATTTATTTACCAACAACTACTATCATCATCTCTTCAAATAAGAAGCATTCCGCTAAAACGTCATAAGATCGAAGTAGCCAAACGGTCCGAAGATGAATCGATATAAGGCTGAGTGGAGATCTCTTCAGAAATGATTGAGTCGATTATTATCGTTGTACCATAAAATGTTATGTTAGTTAACTGGATGGATGTTCGATAGACAGACAAAACACTCCGATATGTAACTCCAAAGTATTGAAAGCTTGTTGATCTCTGACCAATGCGCAAGGTACAGTTCATAAGGACTTCCTCCGCTACCAACGCGAGTAGACCGCGAAGAGTCAACAGAGCATCTGAAGGCAAACAGAGGGAAATAAGTTTGCCCAGAGGGTATCCGTATCTCCCGCTGAGCGCGACTTAAGCTAATATGTACTCTGACAACGGAGTTGAGATGCCAGTGTGTTTTACTCCACATTCGGATTGCAACAGAGTGATCAAAAAATACTAGGAAATGTCGTCAAATGGACATCCAGATATAGAAAATAAAAATGTTGCCAGAAATCAGACGTAATGGTCCAAGAGATTGATTCCACAGCTTAATCTGTAGAACGCATGTCATCGAACCCGTGAGTTTCGGACTCGATTTCCGATGTACATAAAATGGGTTCAAGATTTTTTTACAAGAGGCAATTTAATATCTACCTACCTGTTAATAGCAATAAAATGTCACTTGTTAATAAGTATGCCACGTTATAAAATATAAAACGCAAGTGTAATAAAATACAATTATCTAATATAAATCTAAATCAATGTACCTAGGATAATACAGAGCACCTAAAAAATAATATTGCACGTCGTGAATTGTCGGTCGTTAAAAACGATGACGTTTGGTAGAATATACATACGAGTATGTATATGTCCACTTTACGCAGAACTGCTGATGATTATAAATGAAATATTAAATAGACAATACTTTTAAATATGTAGACAATACTTTTAAATAAATAGACAATACTTTTAAATAAATACGAGTAGACAATACTTTTAAATAAATAGAGTGGTCGACATAAAATCCCAAGTTCTATCCTATCGATTGCCTTCAAATTTGGTATGAAACTTCGATAAATGTTTTTATACCGTCCCTACCTTGGAAATTTCAAAACAATATTTTTTACTATTTAAAAAAGAATTAATATTTAAAAAAAATATTTAAAAAATACTTGTTTGTGCGTTATCTCCTCATTCATTCTTTTAAAATTGCTTAACTATTTCAATGTATCACTGCCTAATTATTTCAATGTTGTCTCAACTATTTCGTTTCCCATTTGTCATTTTATAAAATTTGGACTCCTTTGAGGCTTTTCTTTTTTTCGTTCTTGCTGACAGTTAGTAGTAACCTGAGGTGGTATATGTGGGTTTACTTTTTATTTTGTTTTCTGCCATACGTTTTTGTTTTTTTATTATTTATTCTTTAATCTAGATATGCGGGGTTTGGGATGGAAGCCCCCCGATGCCCTACATTGGTGGGGTGTATCTCAAACATGTCTGTGGAATGAGCCCGGACCTTTTAATGTCTTCCCTCTTGAATGTATTTTTTTTTGTCATCTATTTATTTTCTGTGTTTTTTTTTTATATTCTTGTTCTACGTGTTCAAGGGTGTGGGCTGAAAAACATCTGGTGTCCCCGTGGCTGGGTTCACCTTATATTGGTGGGGTGTATCTTGGCCGAGGGGATGTTATTAGATGAGCCCAGGCCTTTTGATAGCTTCTGTATTTAATCTATTATTTGCAATTTATGTGTTTTAGAAGTGTTATTTAAATATGTTTTGTACATACTATGTTGCTGTTAATAAACCTATATTTATTTATCTATTAACGATTTAAATACTAAAAATAATTAATTTTCCAAGACGAAAATCCAGGTGCTAAAACTTTTTGAGCAGCACATTTACTGTAGGCGGCTGGAATTGGTAAACAAACCAGAGTGGCTAATCCAAAAAAAGGACGGAAGCCCATGTTGACAGCAATGTTGACTGAGGCTGCCGAAAGAAGAGAAGTCGGACTATAACACCTCGGCATCGCCTCTCACACCGTCGGCATAGGTGTCAAAACCTCGCGTCACTTCATCACGGCTAATGGCTAATGGCAGAAGCTGATTGATTTTTATCCCTAGAACTTTTTTATCACGTACATACAATAATTTTTAGTTAATTGGGTCTTGAAGATTATCTATAAGATTATCATATAATAAACTCTTTCGAAATTTATAGCGCGTTCTTGTAGTTCCAAATACCGACATTTCTGGCTATTAGGTAATCCCTGAAGCTGTGCTCTACATTTCGTTGCATTTATAGTCTATTTTTTCTATTGATTTTAGCGATAACAGTTTATCTTTCGTAATTTTATCATGATTATATTTTGCTATCGCAACAGACCATTATTGAGTATTATTTAATGAATTGACACATATATAATATCATCACGCCATTTCCCTGTCGGGGTACGCACAGTTCTGAACGCCATACATTCCTATCTCGACACACATCCTTAGCCACATCTACATCATTTTCTGTCCTTCTTTCAGAATATAAATCCAACAAATTTTTATCCGCCTCGAAGTGTTAATAATATGGATGGCGTGTAAAGCTTTAGGAAGCACTTGAAGACATCACTAACACTATTTGGGAACTGTTATCAAAATTTATAATTATACTATATATGAACACTACACACAAAACTAAACTCCACCTAAAGTCGAATAAATATGTTAAAATTACATATCGAATAATCTACACATTTTTTTTTCTTTGCAGTTCAAATTACCTTAGTAAGTTTTCTGCGGTTTTCTAACAAACTATGTTTTCCTAAACATATGCAGATGCGGAGAGATTATGTGCTAATCTAATCGCCGCGGCCACCACCTTCCTATCCTTATACTCGAGTTGTTTTTTTTTTGCAATATTTTTAATTTCTCAATAATTGAGTAAGAGCGCCCTTAAGGAGAGTCTGCTCTCTAAACGTCGCTATATAAATTATCCTTGTATTATATTATTCTTCTTCTTCATCCTGGCACTGTCCCAACTCATTGCCTAGGTAGGCTGTTGGAGTCGGCTCTTCTCGTTCTCAGGCTGTATATTTTTCGGTTCTGGGTGTCGCTTTCATCTAGGCCGTTTCTCTGCAAGATTTTGGAGCATTGAGTCATCCAGGAGTTCTTTGGTCCTCCTCTTGACGGCTGCCGAGGAAGATCCAGACATTGCCTGATTTAAAGTATGGTCTGGTGCTCTCCGTCTTATGTGACCGTACCATCTCAGCTGTCGTTCTTCCCGCTTACTATTTATGTCAGTGATTCCCAGGCTACCACGAATGCGTGAGCTCTTAATTTTATCTTTCAGTGATACTCCTGCCGACCACCTAACCATACGCATTTCTGCTGTTTCAAGTTGCCTAGAGTATGAGCTGTACATAGTCCTACATTCTGAGCCATACATAATTGCGAGTCTAACGATAGTCTGGTATACCTTTCCTTTCTTGTATTATATTATTATTATTCAAAAACGTTGCAGCTCTCATCTTCGGGGTTTGTTGGTTATTAATTGATAGCTAATTTGATAACCAACAAGCTCTGAAGAAACATCAAGACGAAAGAGACAATACTCACACACGCACTCAGAGCATGCGAGTATGGTTACCTCTGTGACGAACTCTTTTACTAGACTGGCTCTTTTTTTTGTTACAATCGGTTGGTGGTGGAAGTCAAGCATCATACATTACACATCTCACTTACGTCATTGGCAAGTTTTAAAAAGCGATTGAAAAACTTCTCTCTTATTTTTCCAGTATCTCTTATTTTTTCCTTTGGTTAACGATATCTAAGTTTTCTTAGTTTACTGGTTAACGATATCTATTTTTTCCTTTGGTTAACGATATATAAGAACTTCACCAGAATTTCCTGTAAAGGTGGGGTACATCAAGGATCGGTACTCAGTCCGCTACTGTTCATCTTAGTCATGGACTATTTAACTAACCAGGAAATGAAGAGTCTCCTAAATATCCTACTATTTGCAGACGATATCGTATTAATAAGTGAAAAACATGAAAACCTGCCAAATAGTCTGGAAAGGTGGAGAAGAATCTTGGAGGACAATGGATTGAGACTGAGGAGAAAGAAAACAGAGTATCTGTACCTACCATTCGAGAACACAAATGCTGTCACTCCCGTAATGCAAATGGATGGAGAAACATTACCAAATTGTGACTCCTTTAAGTATCTTGGGTCACTCATCCATAGCGATGGAGGACGTGCAGCAGATGTAACACATAGAATTAGTGTGGGATGGATGAAGTTTAGATCAATGACGGGAGTTCTATGTGATCCGAAAATGCCAGTAAAGTTAAAAGGAAAAGTATACCAAACGATTGTCAGACCCGCACTGCTCTATGGCTCCGAATGCTGGACGATGTATAACTCTTACTCAAGGCAACTAGAAACTGCTGAAATGCACAAGTTACAATGGTCAGCTGGCGTGTCCCTAAAAGACAAAATAAAAACCTCACGCATTCGTGGAAGCCTAGGTGTTACAGACATCAATAGCAAGATGGAGGAGAGGCGATTGAGATGGTATGGGCACGTTGGACGTAGAGCACCCGATCACATTGTGAACCAGGCAATCTCCATGGATCTTCCTCGAATAACAACCAGAGGAAGACCAAAGAATGCATGGGTGGTGCAAAAAGATAACCTGATGCAGAGGCACGGCCTGGGGGACGTAGTCCGGGAAAGAAGAGCATACAACCTGAGGACGAGGAGAGCTGACCCCAACAGTCTTCGCAGACAATGAGTTGGGATGGAGCCAGGGAGAAGAAGGTTAACGATATCTAAGTTTTAATGTTAATTTTATTTTACTTATGATTTTTGTTTAAATTAACCATGACACTTTTTTTATAAACTTTTGTCCGTTGGTTGGAAGAGATAGCCACCTGTTAATAATTCCGCTAGATTATTAAACAATGAAGTATTAATTCATTAAATACAGATTTAACTATTCCCGTTCTCCACCAAATGAAACGAATGATCATATAGAATCTCTCAGGAAGACTAATTTTATTAAAATAACCACGTTGCACATTCATACCTTATAATCAATTACGCCTCCAAGAAGTTCAACAATACAATAGTCGCCGCTTTAATTCAATCTAGTATAGTTATTAACCTCTGAATTAAGTAAGACACAACTTAAAAATTTGAATGTATTTCCTAATTTTGTCAAGTAATGTACGGTAAAACTTTATATTGTTAACGATACACGTTATCACTTATCACATGAACTAAGAACTTTAAAATATAATTCAAAGTTGAGCTTGCGACATAAATATTCGTACTTAAAACTTAAAAAAAAAACATTTTTTACGCATACTTCCCAGCTTTAGAAAAACATTTTCACTAAAAAAAATCGCAGCACCGAGATTAACGAAACATGACTTGTCTGCAATAGCTAAGGCCTCGGTCACATAGTAAGGAGCCTCGCTTGATACTTAAAGCTATGGTGCGAGTTAGACGACATATCCTAGCGAACCAACGTATCGCAGTGGCCACACTATATGCTTCGCGCCGCGTTGCATGACGATTAGTCATCGAGTGAATCTCCTAGCAAACAGACGTGTTGGTTAATTTACAAGATGGCGGAAGTTTTAATGACATCTGTGTATAAAAGGGAGCCTTTGTGGAACCCATCGAGCAAATTATACAAAAATGTACCTTAAATAAAATCACTTTGGAATGAAGTTGCACAGAAAGTAAATAAAGATGGTAAATTGTAATGAAATTGGTTAGTTTTGAGAGTGACATCGTGTGTTGACTCAACCGCTCCCAACTGTCAAATGAATTTGTGCGTAGCACTTTGGTGTGGCCAGGCATGAAGTCACCTAGTATATGAGTCACGTAAAATCTAGCTTAGCACCTAACGAAGCACTTTGGTGTGGCCTCGGCCTAAGACACGTGACTAAGATAACTTAAACTTAACTAAAGTAAAGAGAGTTAATTATTTTCATATGACACATAAACTTTAAAAAATCGAAAACACGCACAAAGGTAGATGTAATCAGTACAGCGTAACTTTTACAAATGTGAAGCTATGACGCTGAAATTTGAAGGGAAGTGTCAATAATAGATATGGTAACCTAACAAAAAAAAAGAATTCCAATCGGGTGACTGACAGCGCCACACGGTGGCCGGTCCTAAAACTTTTTGATCAAGGTAGTACAACATGTGACGAGACCTTTAATAATACGATATTAATATTAAGTTTAATGATAAATTATCTTCAAAACAATCAGAAAAAAAGTTGTGAATCCTAAGAATTTTTGAACAAACCAGTAAAGCAATATTTTAACCTTACCTTTGAAATATAACACTTAAATACTAGATGACAAAATGAAAGTGTTCTTGACCCAAATCCGAACTTTTGACACTTACCTGAAACAAAGAAGAAAAATAAATTAAAATTTATTCATAAAAGGTAAAAATAAGTGAAATAAAATAAAAAAAACTTATTTTATATTTTTGTGTTCACCACAGGTTTAATTTAGGTTCACAACTAGTTTGGAAGACCATCGTCTTCATCGTCAGGTGAATATTAACTACATTGCTAAAATATATTATGTACAAGTGTAAATAATATAATATAACAAAGATGAGGTAGGGGAAGAGAAGTGGGGAGAGATGTTATACAATGGTGAATGGGGCGAAGAAAAAAACATGTGAAAGTAAATGTGAATCTATAGTCTTTTCGAAGATTCAAAAAATAAAATGTATTCAATAAAAAAAAAAACAATGTTAAAAAATAATCTTCTATGCACAAAAATTTTTAATTATCGCCTTAACATATTTTCATCGATCAATTTCTATTAAGTTAATAATGACATTTCACAATACACCTTCTCATACAACTCCTACGATTTATCTGACTTTTAACGTTTCCTTCTTTCAAAATTTCATTCCCTTGATTCAACCACACTATCCTTGATCTTCCACTGACATTTGCACTGTATATTAGTTTTGTTAGTATTTCCTCATTCATTCGTTCTACATGCCCAACCCATCTCAGACTCACTTAAATAATCAGGCTTAAGTTTACATTCACCCCTAATCACTTAATTCTGTTTTCTATCATATACTCGTATTATACTGTCACTTCATATACATTCTTCTAAGTGAACGCATTTCTACAATATATAAGGTGTTAACATAAGTTGTGTCCGTTTTTTTTTCAAATTTAAAAATGAGTACCTACAAGTGAACAAAATGGTAAAAATTATACGTCATTCGAAAGAAAATTTTCTGCTCTACAATATGTTGTATTTGCTTTTACGTTACATATATTATTTTATTAGATTACAAGTCTTCAAAATAGAATGTCAAGTAGACGAAAGTGAGCATTTTCGACACCTCCTTCTGTTCGCGTTCAATCGAGGGAATAAAGCTGCTCGCGATATTTGCGAAGTGTACGGTGAAGATGCTATAAATGAAAGGACAGCTCGTCGATGGTTTTTGCGTTTCAAAGACGGTAATTTCGACCTGAAAGACATGGAGCGTTCCGGACGACCAATGGACTTCGATGAGGACCGCTTAAACCATAGTATTCATGAAGATCCCCTTCAAACCACTAATACGTAATAAACTAAAATAAACGTGTAAAATAATGAAGTAGAATACATTATTGACTAATTTGTTGTAATTTTTTTTCTGTATCCTCTTGTTCTCTTCATTTGAAAAAAAAACGGACATAACTTATGTTAACACCCAATATAATTTATTCGTCTCCTTTCAGTATTTTTCCAAGTCCACGTTTGACTCAGATACATAAAAGATGGTACTAAAATCCTGTTAAGGACTGTCATCTTAGAAGATTTAGATACTGTCCGGTTTGAGCATATATTGTTTCAGCATACATTGATTTTGTTTCTTAAGTGATGATATATACAAATGAGATATTAACCCTTTTAATCCCAGCATAGTTTGCATAAAATGTGTGAAAAATCCAGCATCCAGTGAGCATTTTTGGCACAAAAACAGTAGTTTATATTTTGTTTTTTATCTCAGTGTTTAGTTTTAAAACCTATTTTTTGTGAAGACCTCCCTGTAGAGAGTAAAATAATAAGTAATTTTCATATTACATAAAAAAAAATATTTTTATTCAACATAAAAACTTGTATGAAAACTTTGAGGCCGATGATCGGCCCCGTGGGATTTTTCGCATACACCATTTGGGCCAATAATCGGATCCATGGGATTAAAAGGGTTAAAAATCAGGGATGAAGAATTAAAAGGACAGCAATAAAAGGGTACCCTTATGCACATCAAACTAATTGCGTTGATGAGGCAAACAACAATGACGGATCCTCTAGCATCAATTATTCAAAACACGAACTCATCAACATCAACTCCGGTTCTCATGGAAATAAATTCATGTAATTATTGAGCGCTCAAGTCGTGTTTTCCACTTTTTACATCAGTCAATAAACATGAAAATCAAATAAATATACAAACTATACACAACAACGAAAACATTCCGTTAACTCATTATTTCCGCCAGAACTATGAAGAACAGAATTACGTACAGAAGAGTACGTAATTACCTCATTAAAGCGGATCGTCAGAAAAAGAACATCAGCAAATGTGCAATGACTTCATTTCTCGAGAAAGTTTCGAGTTTTAGATTCTTCAAAGAGATCTATTACATTAAAAACAGCTGAGGAAGACATGAAGTAAAGGAAGTCATGAACCGTGAAAGAAGGGTTGAAGATAAATACGTCCATACTAGGGCAAACAATTTATTTATGGCTGAGAAGACGTCTACTAACCCTGGGGTAACGATATCGATACTTATTGGAACTTATATTTATGGCTGACAAGACGTCTACTAACCCTGGGGTAACGATATCGATGCTCATTGGAACTTATATTTATGGCTGATAAGACGTCTACTAACCCTGGTGTAACGATATCGATGCTTATTGGAACTTATATTTATGGCTGACAAGACGTCTACTAACCCTGGTGTAACGATGTCGATGCTTATTGGAACTTATATTTATGGCTGACAAGACGTCTACTAGCCCTGGGGTAACGATATCGATGCTTATTGGAACTTATATTTATGGCTGACAAGACGTCTACTAACCCTGGCGTAACGATATCGATGCTTATTGGAACTTATATTTATGGCTGACAAGACGTCTACTAGCCCTGGGGTAACGATATCGATGCTTATTGGAACTTATATTTATGGCTGACAAGACGTCTACTAACCCTGGGGTAACGATATCGATGCTTATTGGAACTTATATTTATGGCTGACAAGACGTCTACTAACCCTGGGGTAACGATATCGATGCTTATTGGAACTTATATTTATGGCTGACAAGACGTCTACTAACCCTGGGGTAACGATATCGATGCTTATTGGAACTTATATTTATGGCTGACAAGACGTCTACTAACCCTGGGGTAACGATATCGATGCTTATTGGAACTTATATTTATGGCTGACAAGACGTCTACTAACCCTGGGGTAACGATATCGATGCTTAGTGGAACTTACATTTTGTTAAATAAAGGCTTCGTCTGCTTTCCCACTTAGGGATTTTAATATTTCTGGATGGTTGGAAAAGACTGCGACATTGCAATATGCTCGCCAGGTTGTACTGTAAACTAAAAAAGGACAATAAAACTTTAAGCGGTGTTTTTTGATATTATCTTTTAAAAGGTGCACTTAAACGTGTAGTGTTATTACACTAAAGTGTTGAGTAAGATGAAGAAGCGCACTCTGAGATGATTTGGGCATATGGAACGACTGAAAGAAGAAAGACTAACAAAATAAATATATAGTGCAAATGTCAGTGGAAAGTAAAGTATGGTTGGATCAAGTTAATTATATTTTGAAAGAAGGAAACGTAAAAAGTAAGAGAAATCGTAGGTGTTGTATAAGAAAGTTTATGGATGTGGAAGAGGCTAAGGACGTGTGTGGTATCCAGAAAGTCTAGCGCTCTGCCCTCTCATGGCAGAGCGCTAGACTTTCTGGATATGAAACTGCACTTAACACCACTAATGTAGCTAGGCTTTCATTTTATTATATTTAAATTCAAAAATAAATTTTTATTCAGCTTTCTTTTTTTTTGTTATGCGAATTAGAGAAACCTTTAATGTATAAATGATTCTTTTAATAAATTAAATTGAGTTAACATTAAATTAAATGGATGGCATTGTATCTTTAAAAAAACAGAAAAACGAATATCGACAATGCTATAGTATTATTAGTTAGGCATTTCATCATATAAAGAGGATGATTTGTGCCAATAACAATTTGAAGGAAATGAGGAAGTGTAAGAATATGTAAGAAACTACTACAGTAGAAAATATTTAAGGAGTTTTGGAGAATAAATTCAGATATTTGACTGTAAATTAATGGAGAATTAAATGCGTGTAGCGCAACAGTGCTATAAATCAGGGTTGGCAAACTTGTTTAATGTTTAATAATAATATCGACTTTTTACGTAAAAAAATACTCGAGATCTACCTATTAAATTCAAGTGGTTTAATACGCATAACAAACCATACATGTTAAAAAAGGGATAAATAAAAGTTTATTTAAAAAGTATGAATGGAATTGACTTCGCTAAAATATTAAGGAAAAGAAAACTTATGCATACATATTAAATAACATACATACATATATTTGCAGTAGACATATCTACATATTAAAAAAATCCAATATTTGTTCTATGTATGCGTTATTGCACTAAAAACAAATCTGAGTTCTTTACCTCTATAAAATAAGTCTTCGACAATTATGTAAGTCTGCTTGGTGAAGTTTGGTAATATTTTGTGGTACACATACATAACATATATTGAACTTAAATATACATATAATTATTAAATAATTTTAAAACAATGACTGTAATTTATTATTACTACTGCTTTTTGTATCTTCATGTTAGTTTAAGATAAAGTTTTGTATTATTTGTCAATAATTTTAAGTATTTTATAACCTGTCACATGTTCATTTGTATATAAAGACACTGTTGTGTCGTTAATTAAATAAATAAATAAATATTAAAAAAGGATAACTAATTGACTGCGTTGACAACTGCATGCGCGTAATCAGATTTGGCAGCATCCCACGCCATATTGTTACAGACTGCCGCGGTCGATCGAAAACTGCTTCGCGACCGATCGAAAACAGTTTCGCGATCGATCAGTCGATCGCGATTGACTTGATGAACGTCCCTGCTGTAAATCATGACAAAAAACCTATAAGTAACAAATCAGTGCGCAGTGTTGTTTTTCTGAAAGCTAAATTACATTTTGTATTGTTTGCTTCATCTTCAGAAAGGATAAAAACGTTTAGAGTATCCATTACGACATGACGAATACAAACGAGCAAAAACTGGTCTAACTGGGCTGATATTAGGCGTAACACGTTTGTCGAATCTTCAGTACCAAACCGCGGTACATTTATCTTGGAGCAAAAAATGAGCATCGCTCAACGCGGAGTCAACATGATGAAATTAGATCGGACGTTTTTTCATACATTTTGCGTGTCGACATTGAAGGAGATATCCAGGGCAGGATCGAGAATTTGAGGCCGGATCCAAATGACTATGAATGTAAAACAATATTTGAATATAAACGTAATTGTAAACTTAAAATGATAACTGTAAGAAGAAGTCTTTGTTGTGACTATCAAATTATTCGAAAATTTTGTAGGACAAATCCACAAATTTTATATTAATTTATTTATTTAATTAACGACACAAGAGTGTCTTTATATACAAATGAACATGTGACAGGTTATACACGTACTTACAATAAAATTATTGACAAATAATACAAAACTTTATCTTAAACTAACATGAAGATACAAAACGCAGTAGTAATAATAAATTACGGTCATTAGTTTAAAATTATTTAACAATTATACGTATATTTAAGTTCAATATATGTTATGTATGTATACCACAAAATATTACCAAACTTCACCAAGCCGACTTACGTAATTGTCGAAGACTTATTTTATAGAGGTAAAGAACTCAGATTTGTTTTAGTGGAATAACGCATACATAGAACAAATATTGGATTTTTTAAGAATTTTGTGGGAATTTTATGGATAGATATTGAGATATAGAAAACACATGGACTCATTAGTAGAACGAGATGTAAGTTGCTTTGCAGAATCAAAACCTTCCTACATGTTGATGCAGGGTTACTCAACTCCAGAGGCAAAGTATTGTCCTTAATGTTTTGTTTATATTACGTTATTTATATTAATAAAGGAGAGCACAACGTTAGTAGCTATTTCTAAATATTGTTGTGATATACTGGCGAATACTATATATACTTATATTAAAAATATCTAAATTGTTGCAAAACTCGTTTCCAAGTCTTTGCATACGAATTATAGAGGAGTTGATATTGAGAAAATAATAGATGATTTCTAACGAAGATTTTCACGATTGTGTTTTTCACTAGTTTAAAATGTTTTTTGGGGTTAATGGTGTATTGAGTTGGCTTAGATGATCGCCAATTTTTTATACTCGGTAAAGTTTTTTGAATCGCCATGAGGGTGAAGGCAAAAACGTGGGCCAACATTTAAGTCAACACGGTAACAAATCTGAAACACATTTTAAACTAGTAAATCAAACACAGGCAGGTACATATTTCGGTACATAGGTGATGATCACTAGGTGACGTTTTGGCGATATCAAAGCCACCATCCTCAATTACTACGAATATAACACACATTGACAACGTTGGTACCCAGGAAAAATAATATTTCGCCTGGCTTTTTAATGTTTTATTTACAATGTGAATGGAAGGCGTGTGAGAGGGAAATCAAGGAAAGTATCATTGGGTGTAGTGAATGATATTTTGAAAGAAGGAATTGTAGGAAGTCAGAGAAATATAGGAAAGTCTGGCGCTTTACCTACACCGACAGGGAAATGGCGTGATGGTTTGTATGAATGCATGTGTTTAAAGAAAATTAAACAAGTAAACTATCTTTAAGTATCAAATTTAGACTACATTTTATAATAATTATACGTTTCTAATATATAGTAAGTTTCATAATTATTTCAAAAGCGTAGCGTAATTTATCTGTTCGTATAAAAAAATCAATGGATGCAATAACCCTACGTTGGTAAATTAAGCAAAAAAAATCAAGCATTTTGTAAAACCCGCCACATGTTTCAAGTGTTCCAGTTGAGAAGTAAATTAAAATCGTATTTATTTAAATCAATGTTCCTTTAAATCTGCAACACGATTTTACAACACCGCTAAAACTCCACTAGAGTCGACCCCGACGGAACCTCCGAAGTGTTTATTATAAGAACTTCCGTTATCCGCGAAACCCGCGCCGGGGCCGGGGCTGGGGCCGGATGTCGCACGCCGCGCGCCCGCGTCCCGCTCCCAAAACAATACTAGCGATTTGCTTTATTACCAAGCCATTATTCACCACTGTAAATGACCCTAGACAGAGGTTGCGAACTCAACAAAAATTGTATAGAATCGCGTCGAGAATAAAATTGGTTCCATAAATTGAAGACGCTCTTGTTCAGATCAATAATAATAAAATGACAACTTATATAGTGACGTTTATATATTTAATTCACGATACAACATTGCCTTTTAGATAACATGAAAGGTTAAATATTTAAAATCACATAACTTCTCCCTGGCTCCATCCCAACTCATTGTCTGCGAAGACTGTTAGGGTCAGCTCACCTCGTCCTCAGGTTGTATGCTCTTCTGTCCCGGATTACGTCCCCCAGGCCGTGCCTCTGCATCAGCTTATATTTTTGCACCACCCATGAATTCTTTGGTCTTCCTCTGGTTGTTATTCGAGAAAGATCCATGGAGATTGCCTGGTTCACAATGTGATCGGGTGCTCTGCGTCCAACGTGCCCATACCATCTCAATCGCCTCTCCTCCATCTTGCTGTTGATGTCTGTAACACCAAGGCGGCTTCCGCGAATGCGTGAGCTTTTTATTTTGTATCTTAGGGACACACCAGCTGACCATCTTAGCATGCGCATTTCAGCAGTTTCTAGTTGCCTAGAGTAAGAGTTATACATCGTCCAGCATTCGGAGCCATAGAGGAGTGCGGGTCTGACAATCGCTTGGTATACTCTTCCTTTCAACTTTACTGGCATTTTCGGATCACATAGAACCCCCGTCATTGATCTAAACTTCATCCATCCCACACTAATTCTATAAAACCACATAAAATTTATCTTAAATTAACATAAATATACAATAAAATTTAAATATTAATAATTACCAAATAATTGTTTAAATTAATGTTATATTTATTAATTTTGAATATTTAAACTCGATATATGTATGTAAGGTATATCTATATGATACAGGAGAAAAATTAGGCCTTAATATAAATATCAAAAAGACAAAATGGATGGCATTTGGCAGGGCAGATTACTCCGATATGACATTGCGGCTTGGAAGTGAACTGTTGGAGAGGGTGGAGCAATTCAAGTACTTGGGCAGTATGATTACTACATCTGTCGACCCAGATATGGAGGTGAAGTGCAGGATTGAAGCAGCACGTAGTTCATTCAACAGAATGAGATCAATATTCTGCAATGATAAATTGAATCTGAAACTAAGGCAGAGAATGTTGAAGTGCTATGTTTGGTCTGTTATGTTGTATGGCTCGGAAACATGGACGCTGAAGGTTCATACTATGAATCGGTTGGAAGCGTTCGAGATGTGGTTGCACAGGAGAATGCTTCGTATACCGTGGACTGATATTATCACCAATTCGGAGGTCTTGAGGAGAGCTAATTGCCGTAGACAGCTGCTGACAGATATTAAGGTCCGCAAGATATCCTATCTGGGTCACATTTTACTTGGAGAGAAGTACGAAATCCTCCAGTTGATCATGATGGGTAAGATCGAGGGGCAGCGTGGTCCTGGTAGAAGGCAAACATCTTGGCTGCGCAATATAAGAGACTGGACGGGGATGAGGCGTGTGGAGGACCAGTTCCGGGTTGCGCAAGATAGAGAAGCCTTTGCCAGAGTGATTGCCAACGTCGGGGGGACCTGATGGGGCACGACAAGAAGAAGATATGTATGTAATATTATTTATTACAAAATAATACTGAAATTTAGGCAAGTCGACTTACTCATATGTAACAGTGGAACAAATATTTTAAATTTTATAGGGGAATAAAAAATTGTATGATTTAATTGTTCTATCAATGCGTGAATTGAAGTTTATTAATAAGTATACTGATAATATAATATTTTAATGTGCGTTACTATCAAGTTCAATCATTTTAATGAGCGTTACTACCAAGTTCAATCATTTTAATGTGCGTTACTATCAAGTTCAATCATTTTAATGAGCGTTACCACCAAGTTCAATCATTTTAATGTGCGTTACTATCAAGTTCAATCATTTTAATGAGCGTTACTATCAAGTTCAATAATTTTAATGAGCGTTACTATCAAGTTCAATCATTTTAATGTGCGTTACTATCAAGTTCAATCATTTTAATGTGCGTTACTATCAAGTTCAATCATTTTAATGAGCGTTACTATCAAGTTCAATCATTTTAATGTGCGTTACTATCAAGTTCGATCATTTTTACAAGCAGGCTCTCCTTAAGGACGCCGTGACTCGGGATTCGAACCTACTATAATTGGTAATTAAAAATATGAAAATAATAAATTAAGTTGAGTTTAAGGATAGGAAGGCGGTGGCTGCTTGCATCATCTGGCAATTTCCCATTTATTTGGGCCACCAATAGAACTGGAACAAACTTACTTAAACCACCTGTCTGTGAATTTGGCGTTTCTCATTCTGGCACTCCTGTGGCCTGGTTAGAAATATGCTTGTCTTCCACTCAACTAGATATATCAAGCTACGATTATACGAAACTATTATAGTCAGTCATAACCTACACATCAGAATAATGGACAATGGCCTTGAAATAACAACTCATGACTGTTCTGGTTTGGAAAAAGTGTGCTCAGAATGATCCTAGGACCTGATTCTGGTTTAGATATAGATGGCAGTCCCTTGAAGTCGAGTATTATTGTCAGCCATCTCGTAGTTAGAGACGCTTGTGTGCGTGTATTGAATTATTGTATGCAAAATGTTGCAATTCTACAAGTAGAGAGTGTTGACTGATTAAACTGTAAGTGCTGAAGGCAAAGAAATTTAACTTCGAATCCTGAGACAAGAAGATTTTAAACTTCGAGTCCTGAAGGCAAGGAAATTTTAAACGTAGAGTTCTGAAGGCAAGGAAATTTTAAACGTAGAGTTCTGAAGGCAATGAGATTTTAAACTTCGAGTCCTGAAGGCAAGGAGATTTTAAACTTCGAATTCTGAAGGCAATGAGATTTTAAACTTAAAGTCCAAAGGCAAGGAGATTTTAAACTTCAAGTCCCGAAGGCAACATGCTGCAATTCTGCAAGTACAGAGTGTTGACTGATTTAACTTCAAGTCCCTCAACTCAAAGTCCAGAAGGCAAGGACATCATTGTTCCAGCACGATCGGAAAATCATAAAAATTTCATATAAGCTATGGAAAAACTGTATTTAGTTAAAAGAAGATTTCAGAGCATTGTATTGTACTACACTTTGATTACATACAGTCTAACCTAGCTGACTTATTGCGATGTGGGAATCTCTTCCAGCCGACCAGAGAGATGTCTTAGATGAAAACCTCAAGACTTTGATTGATGAACACCTCAAAATATTTTTAAATGAAAACCAGACTGGAATCATTTTTAAAACAATCAGAATTTCAACGGGAATCGAACCCTTGAGGCAGGCCTTTTACGAGTACCAACAAGGTTACGGAAGACGTCAGATATAAGCAGTATAGAAGAGAATCCGTCAGGAATCGAACTTGGTACGCCCGTTTGCTAAGCACGAATGCTTACCGCTAAAACACGGTGCCTATAGCTTAGTGTTATTTCACAACCATAAATATAGGGTCTTTCAAATTGAGCGGTTTTTTTTAATGAAATTTTTTAATAATTCTTGAATAAAACACAGGATTTGCTTTCATTTCAAAAAACTTTTTATTGGTCATTAAAGTATAATGTATGACATTTAAACACAAAAAACAATATCCGCCAAATGTCCACCTCTTGCAGCTCCACAGATGTCCACTCTTTTGTCAAAAATTTCGATGTCATTTTGGCAAACTTGCGGTTCTAACTCATCAATAACGCGAATAATTTCATCCTTCAGCTCAGGAATTGATCGGGGGTCATTCTTATAGACCTGACTTTTCACGTAACCCCAGAGAAAACAGTCCAACGTTGTCAGATCACATGATCTTGGTGGCCAATTAACATCACCGTTTCCGGAAATTACAATACATAAAATAATTCAACAATTTGAACGCCTTGTTGTATTCTATACGACTCCATTTTTATAAATGTCATACATTACATTTCTTAAATGTTACAAGACCCAGGCCAGTTCGCGACGTCATCTGTGTTTTATCCAAGATTTAAAAAAAAAACCCGCTCAATTTGAAAGACCCTTTATAAAAAGACATACGTACTAAATTAAAATACCTTTTATCGATAAGTGATTAAAATCTGCTCGAAATGTGGCGTGTAAAAACTCCTGAACCAGTAAACAAAGCTTGCATCAGCTTTTTTTTTAAAATTATGATTACAATCATGTTGACCGAAGTAACATCACGCTGCTGAAAATAGCCAAACGGATTTTTTATGTGGAACAGACGGTCAGAGGATTGACCAAAGTCGGTTTTTAGCACTAAACATATTAAAATTCAAGATTGCTAGGTTTAACGACCAAATTCGATAATTAAATCGGCCGCACTGAATATTTCAATGCAACATTGTTTCAATATAGTATAACATATAATGAAAAGACAAGCGTATTCGATTTTTTTTCCAAACACTGTTTCGTACGCCCTACGTGGTCTACTTGATAAGACGTCCGTATTCCAACTAAAGGGTTACGGGTTTGATTCCTGTTGAAACCCAATTTATTATATATTAAAATGAATTAAGAAAGACTAACAAAATAAATATAACATACTTGTAGAAGACGTAGCAGAGGAAGACCAAGGAAAGTATGGTTGGATCTAATGTATATTTTGAAAAATATCATACTGTATCGGACGTATGCGTCATCATAAAACATATTTATATTTGTTTTCTGGTACATGTTTGATTGTTTAATGTGTATAGATTCTTGGTTATAATTAAATATTTATTTGGTTTTTTGTATGTATTTTTATGTTTATTGGGGTCCGTGCGGCGTCGCGAACGCAACGGAAATGTACCTTGTGCGCGGTCATCGCGAGACTATATCGCAGGCCGGCCGGCCTCCGCGTGCGCACAACTTATGGAAAATGTGACATTTCACGAGTTGTGACGGCAGGCAGAGGCGAAAACAGGCGCTTGCGATGAGCGATTGACCGCACATAAGAAGCGCCAAATACCAAATAAATCACTTCTCAGTTCACTCTGCCTACTGTGTTTACTTGCGATCATCTAATACCTGCCTAAGAGAAGTATCTTCACCCCGCTACCTTTTCACCGATCTACGCCTTTGAACGTGACCTGAATTATCCGAGCATTGCGCAGCAGCCATCCACCTATGTTACAGTTCTTTGTACCGGTGCCGTACACATACATTAGATCGAAGAATCGTAGGAGCTATATGAGAAGGTGTATGAATATATAAAAAGATGTGTGTCGCGATAGGACAGTGAAACTCGCTCCTCTCTGCCTACCCTGACAGGGAGATGGCGTGATTTTATGTACGAGTATGTTTTAAGCTGGTTTTCGTTTAAGACCTCTTTAATGTTTTTGTTGTTGGTTGGAAGAGATTGTCACATGGCAATAAATCCACCGGATTGTATACAACACATCGTACATCGCATCTGTTCATTATGAAATCAATTTTTTTCAACATTTTAATTTGTTTTTCGAGAATTTATAAGAATTAAAATTTAACAATAAAATAATATAAATAATAAATAAATCAGCCTATTACATATTGTGTAAGGGTTAATTACATATTGTGTGAGGGTTTATTACAGATTGTGTAAGAGTCTCCATATATGTATGTTTTACATTTTTGCAGTTTTCACCCTTGTATCAGTTTTTTTCACTTAAAATGTTGGGATACCTCCGTGATAGGTGTCAGCAACTCAACATTTGGGTTACCTAGTGATTTGGTTAATTACAGTTAATTATACTCGTATGTTGGTAGATCCCCACAAGCAATGATGGAGACATTTGTTCAGTTGGAGAGGGCCGCAAACAGAATGGGACTTCGCATCAACTCCGATAAGACCAAATATATGATAGCCACTAAAGCACCCCGTAATAACCAGACACCTACCACGATTAATATAAGTTCTCATACAATAGAACGTGTAAACACCTTCACCTACCTGGGATCCATAGTGACAAGTGTTAATGATGCATCTATCGAGATTAAACGTCGAATATTCATGGCAAATAGATGCTTCTTTGGTCTGAGAAAACACCTTATATCTCGGTTGTTGTCCAGAAGGACAAAACTTACCATTTATAAGACACTGCTACGACCTGTCCTCACATATGGGTCTGAATGCTGGGTATTGAGTAAGAAGAACGAATCTTCCCTTCTAATATTTGAAAGAAAAATACTCAGAAAAATATTCGGACCCATACAGGAAAATGGATCTTGGAGAGTGAGATATAATGAGGAGTTATACAGCATATACAAAGAGCCCAACATTATAAAATACATCAAAATTGGGAGGCTACGTTGGGCGGGGCATGTAGCAAGAATGGGAGAAGAGGAAATGCCTAACAAAGTACTCTTTTCCAAGCCCCAAGGAAGACGTAGCGTGGGCAGACCAAAGCTTAGGTGGATGGATGGGGTGCAGAATGATGCAAACGTGATTGGCATCAGGGGCTGGAGGAGTGCATCCCAGGATAGGGGGGAATGGCAACGACTGCTGGAGGAGGCCGGGGCCCACAATGGGCTGTAGTGCCATTGATGATGATGATGATGATACTCGTATGTTGTGTAAGGGTCTATTACATATTATGTAAGAGTCTCTGTATATGTTGTACATTTTTGCAGTTTTCACCCTCGTATCAGTTTTTTTCACTTCAAGTTTTGGCATATCTCCGTGATAGGTGTCAGCAACTCAAAAAATTTAGGTTACTGAGTGATTTGGTTTCAATCGACTCGAAAAATAATAACAAAAGGACAATGCCTCGACGGCCAATATACTTGTAAATATATAAATGTATATAGTTGATCCAAACCACGTACTTGATATGTTAAGACTCTAAATCTCTAAAGGTATATTCGAAATTGTAGAGAAACATAATAACATCGCTTTGTTTGGGCTTATATAGAATAAAAAAACTTGGAGAATTTAACCACGAAATGCATATTTAGCTGGTTGATCTTTTTTAATGTTAAGGATAGAGTTATTCAAATTAAATATTCAATAAAATAAATATGTTTGTTTTCGTATGTAAGATGTTAGTTTTTGTATTTTTTTTTTCATACATAATAATGAAACAATTTTTACAGCGTCGTTTAAAGAGCTAACTCTCCTCAAGGGTGCTCTTACTTGGGAATCGCACCACTATTATTGACAGACTAAATATATTAAAAAATAATATACATATAAAAGTTGAGTGTAAGGATAGGAAGGTGGTGGCTGCAGTCATTAGATTAGGCATTTTTCCGCATCTGCATATGTTTAGAAAACCATAAGTATAAAAAAAAAACGCGGAAAAATCACCAAGAAAAGAAAATGAAATATGAAAAAACTTTTGTAGATTTTCCGATACGCAATAGTAACACATTCGGCTCTTCGTGTTGTGTAGTATGTGCAAGTAGTTCTACTATACGTGTATAATAATAAATTACGAGGGTCATCCAGAAACTAAGGTTACAAGGGCTCCTGAGGCAGGGGGAATTTTTTTGTTTCAAAATTGGTGAACATGGCGTGTAGGGGGGATCCTAACGGTCAGTTTGTTTGGTCTCGCATGTTTGTCGGGCATTTTGTTCAGTCACAGTAAATTCTTCCGATGGAGAGGTCGTCGTGCGATCCCGCCAACTCTCGTCCGTGCGAGACTCCCGCGGTCATCAGTTTTTAAACTTTGCAGAACAATACCGCCGCGAATATCCATCGGAAGCTCGTGGAAGTTTATGGTAGTGATGTGATGAGTCGACAACATGTCACGAAGTGGGTTAGGTTGTTCAGAGAAGGCCGTACTGATACTCACGACGAGGCAAGGCAGTGATTTCTGACGAATTTGTGCAAAAAATTGAAGAACAAGTGCGAAATGACAGCCGTGTGATGTTTGACGACCTTCACTGAGAATTTCCTGACATTTCTCGAAGTCTCCTTGGTAATATTGTGTCGGAAAAACTTGGTTACAAGAAGTTGTGTGCGAGATGGGTGCCCAGAATGCTCACACCGGAGCACCGTCAAAATCGCGTGACCGCCGCGCGTGAATTTTTCGATCGTTTTGCACATGAGGGAGAAGCTTTTCTGGACTCTATCGTGACGGGAGATGAGACGTGGGTGTGTCACTACACCCCGACAATTTTTCAACGATCAGGAGGTCGAGGAAGCTGTGAAGAAGGAGCTGAAAGAGCTGGCGGCGGAGGTCTATGACACTGGCATATAAAAGCTGGTGCCCCGACTACAGAAATGTCTCGATCTCGACGGCGATTACGTTGAAAAATAGTTTATTATATATTTGTTAAGTATCCTGTGAATTTCGATTAAATACAAGCATTTTTCGATCCTACATAAATGTTGTAACCTTACTTTCTGGATGACCCTCGTATATGCCTAGGATCTTTTTCCATGCACCTACCATTTAATAATAGCAAAAATGTTCAATTTTCTCAAGAAAATGAGCAATATTTCTTACAGTTTGGGTAACTCTGATGAATACAGAATTCTTGGCATTATTTAAAATTACTTTGCGACATGCGCAAAATAAATATATCTCGTTTTAGTATTGCGAATTTCAACACACATTGCATGAGTGATCAACGATCTTAATTCGCGATATATCCAAGCGTGAGCGAAAACAATAAGAAAATGTAAAAGTCAGCGGAACAGATAAGTTAAAGTAGACTTATTCATTATTTGCGTTTTACGGTTTCACATTAATAAATTGTAAAATATTTGAAGATGCGAATCTTAATTTTTATTTGCAATTTCAGCAGACGAGCGTTGCGAATTTTAAAAACTTAAGTGTATTTTAATTACACTGTAATTTGCCGTCCAAGTTTGGCAAAAAAGTTACATAAGGATGCCGCATCGTGGGACCATTCCGATATTAGAGTTGATTAGAATGCATATAAATACCATCAAGTCATCTTCCTTTTGGGGAAGGCATACAGGACTCACCGTCACAGATTTGGATCCTTGCAGACAGTTTTTGCCTCATCCAGATCAATAAATATTGCACTGTATTACATTTTCGCTGTACACAGTGCAACCAATTTTTTTTTCGTTATTTTCATAAAAGTAATAATTATTTTTCATTATTGTATGAATATAACGAAAAACAACAAAAAAACAGGTAATTTAAAATTGACACTTAATATGCGAGTTTATGGATCTGAGTTGATTGCATTTCCTTTGTCGTGTTCCCAGTAAACTATAAGGTGTTAACATAAGTTGTGTCCGTTTTTTTTACAAATTTAAAAATGAGCACCAAAAGTAAAACACAATGGTAAATGTTATACGTCATTAGCGTGTGTCCTAGTAGGACGTGCTGATGATGTTGATGTTGACATCGCTATATTCGTTTTAGTCGAATTCTGTGTTCCTTTTCGTTCGGGATCATCAATTTAGCGGGATGCTTAATTTGATACGTCGTGATGATTTTGATTTGTTTGTATTTAAAATAAAATACGTCGATTCAGGAATGCGGGAAGTGAGAGTGAATAATCAATAAATAGTAAACAGCGATGAATGGTCAAGTGAATAATAACAAGTGCTCTTTATTCAACGATAAGTAGGTATATATAGAATTTCAGAACGGGACGCGTGAATGCGTCCGAGGTATATCTCGATCTCACTTCTGCGCGTGTTGAGGTGGTCGCAAGCGCTGCGGATACTACAGTGGGTAGAATATTTATTGTCGAAACGGCGTGATATGTTCTCTTTCTACCTTGGAATGCGATGTAAATATTATTTGTGTGTAAACAGTGTTGACGTTCTGGTATGTGACAATTGTACATATCCAGAGGTTGATTCATCGGTCGTTGACCCTGCATGTTGACAATATTTTAGGGACGTGGGTACTCCCTACACGTCATTCGAAATAAAATTTTCTGCTCTACAAGATATTGTGTTTGCTTTTACGTTACATGTATTATTTTATTTGATTACAAGCCTTCAAATTTCTGGACTTTTCTCATTGATTTAAGATAGCGGTATACAGTAATGTGACTAGAATTCATCTGCTCAGCCAATTATACGGTGGTTTGAAGGGGATCTTCATGAATAATATGGTTTAAGCGGTCCTCATCGAAGTCCACTGGAGGTGTCGGAAATGCTCACTTTAGTCTACTTGACATTCCATTTTGAGGGATCGTAATCAAATAAAATAATATATGTAACGTAAAAGCAAACACAATATCTTGTAGAGCAGAAAATTTTCTTTCGAATGACGTGTATAACATTTACCATTTTGTTTTACTTTTGGTGCACATTTTTAAATTGAAAAAAAAACGGACACAACTTATGTTAACACCCAATATATTGTTACATGTATCTTACTAAGGACAAACTAAGCATGTATAAAATATTGGTATGTAGCAATATTTTTTATCAACCAAAAATATGCTTAAAAAGCCGAGTTAATGCGATGTAAATGCATACATTTAGAGCAGGACTGGCCAAACTACGGTCCACGGCGACCTTATGTGCGGCCCGCAGACATAACATACATGACGAATTCGGTTTTTTTTATTACCATACAAATACATATATTTCTATGAATTCTTAGTTATTATATTACCATATAAATACATTTTGTTGTTGCTTCAATACATGTTATCTCTTCATATCTAGCAATATCCCTGTTCAGATAGGCAGAGAGAAAGGATATCTAATTCATTCAAACCTGGCTAGCATATTTCGCTTATGTCACGTTCAAACACATCGTCATGCACACTCTCTTATTAGTGTTTTCAGCCTTCTTTCTTTCAGAATTGAATAAATTTGGTCGTGCCGCGTTTTTCTAGGAAATTTACAAACTTTTCGTACCTTCTTAAGCTATTCGTGGATATTTTTGTACGATATCTCTATATGAGTGAGTTTGGTGTCTATCCATGGCTTTATCCTACTCAGTTTCTGCTGGGCATGCTCGGGTATAACTCCTTAAGAAGAGATCTGCGTCTCCCGGTATACGTTGTCAAACTCGTTCGAGGAGTTGTTAGCTGTCCAGCATTACTACAAAAATTAGCGTTAAATGTTCCTAACAATTACACTAGACTGCGCCTTTCAAGAACTGTTCTCAATAGCATACGCAAGAACGGGTCTTCCAGGCGCTGTGCCTGTTGGAAGGGCCTTAACTCTTCTGAACGGGACTGCTTCGGATATTGACATATTTCATATCACATTACCAAAAGCAAAAGTAAATTTTCTTCTAAGATTGAGCGCGTTAGAAAGCACTCATCAACGTACTTAACCCTTATCATGGCGTTGTAACACAGGTGTTACACTAATTTACGGATTAAAAAAAAAACAGAAACTGTAACGTAATTTCAAATATGGCAACACATTCAAATACTATACATGCACTATTGTGTGCAGTGGTGTCATCTGGTGATAAATATTGACAACGCTACAGCCTTTAAAACGACATCGGGTCAACATGTCTGGACAGCGTGGGCGCGTTTTGAAAATTGGGGTAAATAATCTAAATATCTTAACATATTAATCACTACATGTAGAGAACAATTATTCAAACCATTGTATTTGTTGATAATTCAGCTATGTAAATGTTGTTCTCGTTTTAGATTATAGAATCATTTTATAGCCCTTTTTGTGTTTTATAAAAAATTGATATTTTGGCAATATAACGTGGGTGTTATATATAAAAAAACTATAAGGAAAAGTTGTGATTTTTTCCTCAATTTTCCTTCATAACTTACCATATAATAAGGAATCACCAAAGAGAAAACGTTAATATTTGGATAAATTGAACTTTGCCAAGATAAGGGTTAAGTGACTTTGAATATGTGTGTATGTTTGTGTGTATATACCTATATGTATGCATATACATTATTTTTTATTTCATATAATTTTTTTTTATTCCATATATTTTTTCTTTATTTTTAATGTTAACATTTCGTGTATTTTTCAAAGTAATAAGGCTAAGCCTGTTTTTTGAAAATAAATAAATAAAAACCTCTCTTCGTAGCTGAACTACATCAATGCTCTTTCTTAATGTTATGCACTGTATCTTCTATTTATCCGCATTCTTTCCTGACGTCCTCATTCTTTACACTGTCACACATTTCATCCACACATTCTACACAAATAATTTCTATCGCATATATCTTACTTTCATCAATTTTTGCCACGTCTAAGTTATGATAGTAAGATATAAAAGATGAAAAGAACAGTGTTCTGTCTAAGTGTGTCCCGAAGAGAAAATGAATAGTGTAATTGAATGAATGAATACACTTCCGTTTAACGATTTGATGAAATTAAGTGTGTTTTGCATTTCATCTCTCGCGCCGTAAGTAAATTCCACACCTTCCAAAAAAACACAAAAAAAAAAAGAAAATGGATAATCAATAGACACGCATAATAACCCGAATCGATGATGATGTGTTATGAAGAACAAAATAGAAAAAACTTTCAGTCCCGGGCTTAGGAAAAATACGCTTGTAATCAATTTAGACGATACAAATAATTGAGCGAGAAAAATGAATACCAGTACAAGCCCAGTGACGACATCTATGTTTTTATTTTATTTTTATTAAGCAAAGTAAATTATTGTACAAACATTTGTCAAGGTTATACCTATATACAAATTTATTACTTAACGTATCTTAATTATATGTTATAATTTATGAACTTACTTAATCTTATTTTCCTACATATCATTTTGTTTTATTTATTCAATCTTAATATATGAGATCTTAGAAATAATTAACACCTACATACTACTTATAACTAGATAACAATTCTTACACTAATTATTTAGCAAGAACAAGTCCACTCGTTCAGGCTACTTGTATTCCATCACATTCACTCAGACCTGAAAAGATGAATACAATACAATGCACATGTCTCATATCTTACAAAACGGCCATTAATAACGTTTCAGATTCCCCAGTTACCAATGAATAAATACATATAAACCATCACGCCATTCCCCTGTTAGGGTACACAGAGAGGACAGAGCGCCAGAATTTCTTGTCAACTTCTACATCCACATACCTTCTTATACGATTCCTACGATTTCTCTGACTTTCTGCATTTGCTT
The DNA here is from genome assembly GCA_949825065.1 of Odontocerum albicorne. Lineage (NCBI taxonomy): Eukaryota > Metazoa > Arthropoda > Insecta > Trichoptera > Odontoceridae > Odontocerum > Odontocerum albicorne. Next base: position 4,160,454 of record OX463840.1, on the reverse strand, counting down.
CTTTCAAATATCATTCACTTGAACCAATCATGCTTTCTTAGATCTTTCTATATAACAAAATATTTGTTTTATCAGAATTTCTTAACTCATTCATTCAACATACCAAAACTATTTCAGATTGATCTTCATCTTTATCAACATATAAGCCATCTAATCCCTACATTCCTTAATCGGGCATACATTGACATATCATATATTCTTCAAAGTGCACGTATTTCTACAACATTTATTCGGCTCCTATCAGTATGTTTCCTCGTCCGCCTTTTCACACCGATAAATAAAAGTTGTTATCAATGATATACTTATGCAATTTAACCCTTCCTGTCCTGTGATGTGTAACTAGCACACATTGCTTCTAAAAACTTTAATATCTCTATAAATATAAAATAAAATACTAGGTTCAGATTTTAGGTATTCCTCCGTAATACATTTACGCATTGAATGAAAAAATAATATTAACAAAAATTAGCACTTATCGGCCACATCAGAGATATTTTGTGAAAATCGGGAATAAATTCACCAATACAATCAAACGTGTGTCAGTGTGTGACGCAGGTATATTCACTCGAAAAAACCGCTATGGGTGAGGAAGTGACGCTATTCACGTCTCACTTTACTTCGGTATATGGGAATGCAAGAAATAGAATCTTAGTTCGCTCGCTTTTCTCGCTTCAGTAGCTCACGAGCTTTCGTTTGAGGTGGTTGCTTCGCCCGTTTTGTGAACGTCGGCCGATGTTTTATTCATGTTTTTAGCAATTAAATTTCAATTATTATCACTTTTGACTTCAAATTTAACTAATTTAAGCGATTGGCTATGAATATTCTTATTTTTCAGATTTTAAATCGCTCATTTTTACATGTGTATTGAATACACAGCACCGGAACGCGCGGATTTTTTTAGCACAGGAAGGGAAAGGTCACGTTATAAGAGATAAACAATTGAGAAGAAAAAAGATAGTGTATATAAACACCTAAACTATTTCAAAATTTTAAGACAAGAAACTGACATATATCAAATTCTTCGATCCTACTTACAGAGTATCCCAGAGAATAACGTCTAACAGGATTGACATTATTTGCTTCAACATCACATTAGTGTATGAGGATGGGTGCCACAGTGTCTCGCGAAAGCCCTGTCAAACTCCGGTAGGTCCTGGAGTGATGCCAAGGTCGAAAACGATGTTTATAATTCGCTGATAGGTGCAGGGTTACCAATTTCAAACACAAAATATTATCAAAGAATAAGAATCGTCAAGTTATTGGCATGTTTCAAACAGTGATTGAAAAAAAAACATTAATTTCTAATCAATAATGTAACGTTTTTCATTCCCTGTTTGCTTTTTATTTCTCCATCAACTTTTCCATTTTCTATTGATTAATGATATGAACTAAAAATAAGCAATAATTTGAAAAAAAAAAATGTAATTTCTCTTATTTAGTTTTGTCTCGTTTGTTGGAAGAGCTTTCCACCTGGCAGTAATCCTGGTATTTGAAATACAATGAAGTCTCAGTAAATAAAATAACTAAGAATATTTTAATTTTCTTATAAAACATTGTAAATTGTTTTCATTAACTGAAGAAATTATATGGTGAGAATAACATTGTGTGTACTTAATTTCTTATATTTATATGAGGTAACACATTCACACATGTAAAGGGTCTTTCAAATTGAGCGGCTATTTAAAGTCTTGGATAAAACACAGATGGCGTCGCGAACTTGCCTGCGTCTTGTGACATTTGAGAAGAATATTGTATGACATTTATAAAAATGGAGTCGTATACAATACAACAACGCGTTCAAATTGTTGAATTATTTTATGTATTGTAATCTCCGGAAACCGTGATGTTAATTGGCCACCAAGATCATGTGATCCGACACCGTTGGACTATTTTCTCTGGAGTTACGTGAAAATCCAGGTATATATGATAAGAGTGACGACGCCCAATCAATTCCTGAGCTGAAGCACGAAATTATTCGCGTTATTGGTGAGTTACAACCGCAATTATGGCAAAAGGTAATCGAAAATTTTGACAAAAGAGTGGACTGCTATGGAGCTGCAAGAGATGGACATTTGGCGGATATCGTTTTTTGTATTTAAATGTCATACATTATACTTCAATGACAAATAAAAAGTTTGTGAAATCAAAGGAAATTGTGTTGTTTTATTCAAGAATTAAAAAAAATAGATACCGCTCAATTTGAAAGACCCTTTATATCTAGCGGATTTATTATTTTATATCTATTTCTTCAGATTGACCACCTTTATAATAGAATATATTGCATTTGGTACTGATGACCATGAATACTGAAAGGAGCCGAATAAATGTTGTAGAAATGCGTGCACTGAGAAGAACACACGGGGTGAGAACTTATGACAGAATACGAAATGAAATGATTAGGGATGAAAGTAAACTTGAGATTGATTGCATAAAATGACTTTTGAACAAAAATATACCTTTCCACCATTCATACAAATCTCCACATAAAATCGGTTTGGAAATGAACGAACCCTGAACAATTAAGCAGCCATTGCCAAAAGCCTGGTCAATTTATCGATTCCGTCGGTCATCGTCTGCCAAAAGCTTCATTCATCTCCCAGAGTAAATATTTCCAGACCGTTTCTAGTGCTAGAGAAGTAAAACGACTACAACAATAACATAACACCAGATTGCCAATATCCACCGCGAAAGAAGTTATTGGGGTCAAATTTGTAAGAGGGCATCAGGATAAACCATCTCAAAAAGACACACGTGCAAAAAATAATATTTGAAATATGTAAAGATTAAAATAATAGTCCTTGGAATGTACAGATTTTATGAATTCAGACAAAATATAACTTTTAAAACTAAACAATTCAATGAATCCATGCGGCGAGTTCTTGCAATTATTTTGGAATAGTAAATGTCATAGTATCCAACAACATATCCGGATCGGATACGTGCGGACGTATGTTATTTGGATGTTACAGAGGAACAGCTGGACAAATTACAGCGTCTTCAAAATGTTTGTCTAAGATTTATTTTCAACCTACGAAAGTACGATCATATCAATTCATACTAGAAGGCATTGTACTGGTTGAATGTTAGAAATAGACGTCAAATTCACATACTGTCTCTATTGTATACTATCCTTAACTGTCCCGCCACCCCCTCTTATCTCGCCGAAAATTTTCAGCGTCTTTCCAATCATGGAATAGCGCTACGCTCAAACAGAGATTGTTCATTGGCCTTTCCAGTTCACCGCTCTTCTTTTTTTACGTCGTCCTTTACTGTCCATGCAGTGAGACTCTGGAATCAGTTACAAACCAATATAAGACTCGCTCCGTCCTTGACATGCTTTAAGAATCGACTGAAAAAAACTCTTCATTTGTAGTGAGTAAAATAACGTGTTTCATTCCCGATTTTTATTTTCCTTTCCTCTCCACCATCCTTTCCTTGTCCTTTGATTGATGATATCTCACTTTATATGAAAAAGATGTTCGGGTGATTGTCCGTCTTTGTGGGGTTCGTGGGCATATGCTCACGTATGTGTTCATGGATTTCGTGGGGATGGAAATTTATTTGAATGTTTTTTTGCATCCATGTAACTTGCTTCATTTACTTTTGTCTGGTTGGTTGAAAGAGATTGCCGCCTGGCAATAAGCCCGCCAGATTGAGTGAGTGAACGGATTAAAAATATAATAATAATAAAAAGACAGTTTATATAGCACTGATTAGCGAGCAAACTCTCCTCAAGGGCGCTCTAACTCAGGATTCGAACTCACTCATAAATTTTGATAAGACCTCCCAAAAAGGATTGTCTTCAATTGCTTCCTAAAGCTGCACACGCCACCCATATCTCTGACACTAGGAGGCAGATCATTCCATGCCACAAGATCGACAACGGCAAAAGCTCTATCGACCTGAAAGTTCTACTTCTTTCCGAAGGAACAACCCTCAGACAGATACGAAAGATAAAATGGAGATATACCATTAAGGGACTTGAATACAAAGATACTAAGTTTGAAATTAATCGATTTGAGTACTTGGACTTGCAAGAGGAATGACTTGTGGAAAAGGTTTGTGTGAGCTCTTCTTGAGTGTGGTGTTTTTTGTTGTTTTATATTTATATTTTTATATTTATGATGATGTGGAGTACATTGTGGGATGAATGTTTTTGATCGGTCTGGAGTGATAAAGTGCGAGAAGTTTGATTTCGCGTGATGTATATATACATGTGTAATTGAGTGTCACTGTTTGTCAGGTTGATGAGAATGTGCAACGGGGATTTATATAATAAAAAATCGGAAAGAAGTATCGATTCAGTGAGATACAGGCAAAAACCTAGTTTACTGGGGGCACGACAAATAAAAGGCAACAAAATCCATTAAAATTATGTGTCCAAATTAAATTACCTGTTGTTTTTTTTTCACAAATGATGTATATTTCTTGTCATGTGTAAAATAAATTTATAAAACACATTATAAAATAAATCCATTCGCGATATTTAAATTATTGTAGAATTTTTAGAAACGGACATTTTGTGAGAAAAAACATTTTAAGGTTTTTTGGACATGTTAAACATATGGGTGAAGAAAGACTGACATAGCAATACTAATTTTGATGAAAGCATGAATGGTAGTCGTAGTAGAAGAAGACCGAGAAAAGTATGGCTGGCTCAAGTGAATAAAATTTTGAATACAGGTAAGCAGTAAAAAAAATGAAGGAACTGCATGAGATGTATAAATGTGGAGGAAATATCTCGTGATAAGAAATTTTATCGCTCATTAGTCTTTGCCTACCGCAAAATGGAAACGGCATGATAGTTTATACCATATGTATTGTATGTAAACATATATTAAAATATATGGTTAGTGGTACATATTTTAAAAAAAATGTTTAAATGCAATAAGGTTCAAATCCCCATTAACCTTTCCTTCCCTGTGTTGGGTATCTTCTAGACCAAGGGTGGCCAACCCGCGGCCCGCGGGCCACGTGCGGCCCGCTGGGCGTCTACTTGTGGCCCGCGGAGCATATGCACACATTTTTTTCTTTTAGTGTACATAAAACCACCAAAAGAACATTCTATCGTGCGTAGTTCGTATCATATCCCATATATGGAAGTATCTCAGTACATTGATTCAACTATCGTGACAATTTCTTCTATGGTATATTCGTGTTAACAATCACAACGTTAAGCTGATTTTAAAAAGCGCGCACGCCGATCTTGCGTGGATAGCCGTGAGCGTGAATGCGGGGCGGGATGCGTCGTGCGACCGCCAGTCTGTGGCAAGCTCGCAACGCCGTCGGACGTGTGGTCGCTTCCATTGTGTGCGTTATCGCCATGTGTTTCGTGAGATTTTGCGATCGACTTTCAAATACACATTGATAGGAATACAAGTTGCTATAACCGAGTATCCTGTCTAATAATATACCGAGTCCTGTCTACTTTTTTAAGTGCAGTGAAGGTAAGCAAACCCAGCTTTTATTTTTTTTAATTAATCTATGATATTTGGCTTTAATTTTGTAGAGTTCTATTTTTTGTTTTGTGTTTAATTATGGGTATCTTACCAAATTACCAACCGTGCTGACCACTGGCTTTTGTCTGAGTACCTACTTTTTCGTTTATTAATACAAAAAAATAAAAGGCCTTTCTTTAGTATTTTACTTTATTTACATACTTTGTTTTTAATTTACTAATGAATTAGCCCGAATCAGATCCTTAATGGCATTACAGATTTTTTACAATACACCACAAGCATCTCATCCTTTTGTCAGAAAGTTATGTAATACTGATGTCATTTTATTTATTTTTTTAGTTAAAAACCAAGACCCACAATGGCGTCAAGTAGTAAAGACGTTGTACCAAAGATGAGAAGAGTCACAGAAGAACTGAGAAGTTTTCAAGACAGGTGGACTATAAACTATTTTTTCGTGGAATTTAAAACAAAGCCAATATGCTTGATATGCAATAATTCTGTTTCTGTCTTGAAAGACTATAACATTAAACGGCATTACGAGGCTAAACATGCAAATAAGTTTGATAAGAATGAAGGGCAATGTCGACAAGACCAAGTAAATGAATTAAAAAGAAAACTTTCTGCACAACGTCGGATATTTACTAGAGCGGCTCAAGAGTCAACATGCTATGTAAAAGCTAGTTATGCAGTACCCATGATACTAGCAATCAAATCGAAGCCATATTCAGGTAATGAAATGGTTAAGAAATGATTGGAGAGTGTTGTTGAAATTCTGTGCCCAGAAAAGAAAACGGATTTCTTAAAAATAAGCCTGTCTCGTCAAACTATTACTAGGCGTGTGGACGACATTGGAAAACATATTGAAGATAATTTGAAAAATCGATCATCCAAGTTCATATATTTTGCTCTAGCATTGGATGAAAGCACATACCTAACAGATACCGCCCAAGTGGCGATTTTTATCAGGGGCGTTAATGTCCATTTTAACAAAATAGAAGAATTAGCGGCACTGTATCCACTTAAGGACACTACTTGCTCACGAGATTTGTTAGGAGCTGTTACGTCGACATTGAATCGCTTTTCGTTACAACTCAACAACCTATTGGGCTAAACAACAGATGGTGCTCCAGCAATGGTTGGGAAACACGAAGGTTTAGTAAAATTGATTGAAAATGAGGCCTGCAAAGTTGGTAATACTTCGATACTAAATTTTCATTGCATTATTCATCAGGAGAATTTATGTTCCAAGTCCCTTAAAATGGATCATGTCATGAAGGTGGTCATCAAAACAGTGAACTTTATTAGGTCGAAGGGGTTGAATCAACGTCAGTTCCAAGAGTTTCTCAAGTCTTTGGATTCAGAGTATAATGACGTTACATTTTATGCAGAAGTAAGATGGCTGACCCGTGCCAAAATGTTGAAAAGAGTATTTGATTTGAAGCAAGAAATACAATCATTCTTCGCAAGCAAGTCAAAAAGTATCCCAGAATTTGAAGACAAGGAGTGGGTTAGTGACTTTGCATTTCTGGTCCATATAGTTAGCCACCTAAATGTTGTTAATACTCGTCTACAAGGGAAAGATCAACTAATTAATAACATGTATGATCTTATTTCCGCATTCCAAATGAAACTTGGGCTTTGGGAACAACAATTAAGGACAAAAATCTTCACTTACTTTCCTATATTGTTATTGCAGCCAAAAGTCATACAAATGGCGGCGGATAAATACGCTTCATTGATACCCAACTTGAACCTGGAATTTGAAAACCGATTTCAAGATTTTAAAAAGCATCGTGTGCTTTTTGCTGCATTGCAACGCCATTCTCCGTAGACGTGAATTTATTGCCAGGAATTTTACAAATGGAACATTGTGAAATGTGTTGTGATGTACAGTTAAAGGAGAAATTCAATCAGGTTGGTTTGGAAGAGTTTTACAAAACATATTTGGACAAGGAGAAATATCCTGCATTTTACAAACATGCTCTATCGAGGATTTCGCTATTTGGAAGCACTTATACGTGTGAACAGCTTTTTAGTCAAATGAAGCATATTAAATCTCAAATGAGAACACGAATCACTGATGAGCATTTCGAAAACTGTTTGCGTGTAGCAACAGCATCAATCGTTATCAACTTTGATGCACTTAGTTCTGATAAACAAAATCAGACGTCTCACTAAAATTTATTATATTTTGTTTATTTTTTATTATTATTTTTTGTATTGCCTAACTATAATCTAATAAATATGTTTGATTCTCATTTTAGTTATATCTTCTAAAAAAAAACAATATATTTCTTGTTTGCTTTGAATAATAAAAGAAATTTTGTTATATGGCCCGGTAGGAAATCTCATTTCTAAAATCTGGCCCGGCTGCTGAAAAGGTTGGCCACCCATGTTCTAGACGTTGCTTCTAATAACCATCAATATCTCTATAAATATAATAAATACAAGGTTAAGATTTTAGGTATTCCTCCATAGTATATTTACGCATTGATTTAAAAAAACAATATTAATAATAATCAGAATTTATCGACTACATCGAGGTGTTTTGTAAAGATCGAAAACAAATTCGCATTTAAACGCTGCGAGTGCCTCGTCTTGACGATAGGTGAATAGTATGCGGGAAGCGCGACACTATATTCGCATCTCACTCTTGCATACTCCACTGAATTGCGAGGAGCTGAATTGTCTCAACGTCGCAAGCATAAGCGTAAGCGCTGGGGTATGCGACTGACGTTCCGCGCCACTAGTAGCTTCTAGGCTTGCAAATAGGTTAGACGTACGCCCGTTCCGTGAGCGTTGCCAGATGGTTTTTTAATATTTTCAGCAAATAAATCTCAATTATTATAATTTTTAACTTCAATTATAATTAATTAAGGGGATTATCTATGAATGTTCTTATTTTTCCGATTTAAAATCGCTAATTTTTGATTGCGTACTCACTACCCAACACCGGAGCACGCGTATTATTTTTATCACCGTAAGGGAAGGGTTAATAATCCCTCCGTAGTTGTTAAGACAACAGGGTTGCGGGTTCGATTCCCGCTGTAGCCTAAAAAAGGGATTGTCTGGTTTTCACTTGTTTAACATCTTTCTGGTTGATTGTAAGAGATTCCCACAAGGCAATAAATAGCCCAATAGGTTGTACTGTATACAACAAAAGTGTAATAAACCATTTTTGGTTTACTTGAAATATCGAATAAATATATAATACTTAGTTTATAAGAAAACTATTTATCTATGATATTTAAGAAACGGGCAGCTTATAATTACAAATTAATTGGAGCAATTTATATACAATAATTTCTTTATAAAACATAATTACTGTTAAATACATTTAACAAAAAAGAATAAAAATAAACATACATTTTTTTTAAACTGTGTATTTCATGGTTTTTACTTCACACAAAACGATGTTATTTTTTTCTTAATACATACTTAAAAACAGGTAATGTGAGTGTTGGATGCGCCGTCCAAACGATTTCCACAATTCTTGAGCCGGAAAGCGGTAATTTGGATGCACCTGATAATTGCTATAATCATATTTAACATTAATAATCGTCAATTAATGGAGGCAAAAGTTTTGAAGGCGACACTACAGTGGCGATAGCTAGAGACCGGATATTTTTTATTCAAAGATGAGACAATCGATGATTAGAGACTAGCGGGTTTTAAATTAATCATGATAAATGAATACTAGGGGTAAAGGGTGTGTAGGTAGAGTCGAGATGTTGGTGTTTGAATGGGAATCAGGATGAAAAAAGGACTGATACTGCTCCTTAACTCTTTTTTTTTAATTTTCAAAACTGCCCCATATACTCGTAGTAACAAAATATATATTTTTAAATTCAATATATGATATTATAAAAAAGACGTTTTTATATATTATGTTACAGTGGAAGCGAATGGTCAATGAACGTCAAGTGAGTGTATATTTTCAATAAAGTAATCGGTGAATGTGTACTGCAGTCTCAACTGTTCACATTGAGCAGTAAAATGTACTTCCACTGCTCGTCGTTAGTGAAAGATCTAGAAACAAGAATTGCCAAAGTGGTCGATATCGACCCTCTGGGATCGATTTGATTTTTCTAGGGGTCGATAGTTTTGTGGCGGTCGCCCACTCGGAACACTGTGGGCGTTCATACATACGGTCAATGACCGATGAAATGACCCTCGCATTCCTCGACAGATCTAGATAAACAAGTCCGAAGTTCACACGCCGGCCATTCAACCCATAGCCGAGCGGACCGCATTCCACACTAGAGAGAGAACGCACCACGCTTGTCTCGCCAGTTCCGTATTTGAATGATACCTACATACAACAATTAATCGTTTTGCATTCGCAGAAACGAGACGTAGGCATATCGCGAGCGCATTCCCGCGCACATTCTAAAAATATATAAATACCTACGTTAATAATAATATTCCACTCTCTTCTTCCGCATTGCGATCCAAAACGTGTTTTATTTATCAACAAATCATCATCATCTATCTCTTCCCTTAGGACACATATTTCCTAAAGTTTCAATAAAAAAATTTGGTGGTCGACGACAGCAAAAATAGACCCCCTTACTACTGCTATTTGTTTGTTACTTCAAAATATCTATGATTCCAATAGGCACATAATTAAGAATACTTGTCAATGTTTATACTTATTTTGAATTTACACATTTATTTCATAAATGTCAAAAATTATAAAAAAACTCTGCTCGTATTTTTTTGCTTTTATTTTCGTCAGCACAGATTTCAATATTGAATGTTGTACAAGATAATCCGTAGTCCTTTTATATTTTTCAATCCTTAATTACAAGTGATTAAAATGAAAAGTTTGATATCTAGTGAAATATTTAATACCGAGTACTGTACAAACTTATTAATTTGAGTAAGTAAATTAAATGACTAGGGGGTCGATGGTTTTAAAAGTTTTTGGTAAAGGGGTCTGCGGCTGAAAAAAGTTTGGGAACTCTAGATCTAGAATATGAACATCCACGCGCAGATGCGGTTGTTGCACTTTGAAATGCGAGACTGTAGTGTAAATGCAAAGGGAATAGTATGTCGAAATATCCCAACACATTTGTGTTGCACCACAAAATGTTTTTTATCGTTTTATTTAAAATTTATTTTCCCCAACCCGTTGGCAAAGGTAAAAAATCACTTTAGAGAAGGTAAACAATTACTACTTAATATGGATTTAATATTTTAGTAGGAAAACCATTTAGACAGTCGATCGGAGCGTGGTTGTTATTGCGACAGGATTTTGAGTACTTGGGCTTTCAGGATGAATGGCGAGTGGAAAGGATTTGTGTGAGCTCGTGAGTGTGGGTTTCTTATTGTTGTTTTAATTTTGGTTGTTTTTGTATTTGTGTTTCTGTGTATTTTTTGTTTTAATTTTTATTCTTATGATTGTGTGCGGTATATTGTGGGATGAATATTTTTGGTCTTTCTGGAGTGATGATGTGTGAGGAGTTGAATTTCGCAAGATGTTTACAGTTGTAATTGAGTGTCACTGTTTGTCAGGTTGATGAGAACGTGCAACGGGGTTTTGTTTTTGTGTAATCAAAAATCGGAAAGAAGTATCGATTTATTTTTTCATGCTAAATATCCTCAGTGAGATACAGGCAAAAGCCTAGTTTACTGGGGATACGACAAATGATAGGCAACAAAACCAGATCAATTAAAATTGTGTGAACAAATCAAATCAACTGTTGTTTTTTCGCAAATTGTATATATTTCTTGTCATGTGTAATAATAAATAAATAAAATAAAAAACATTCATATATTGTTTTGACATTTACTACACAATGCATTAACATCGTGACATATAAATACTTGATCTATTCAATGCGTCACTATTGGCAACCCATATGGGTCCTAAGTGCGGCACCTTTTTACGATAAATACGCGTCTATGTCTGTTTATTTTTTTTATATATTTTGTATTAATAAACCCATTATTTTCAAATAAAAGCTTTACGATAGATTGAACTAGCCTTCTCTCTAAATGGCGCTATATAAATTGTCCTTTTTTTAAACAATGTGAATATTATTCCCATCTAACATAAATACAAAGCCAAATCAACACTCGGACCATTTTTTTATGGACGAAAACTTTTGTACCCGTCAAGATCCAGTATGTAACGGGTATCGAAATAATTTAAATGGCGTTGAACCAAAGAAAACAATTTGCGTATGTTTGTTAAATACAGTAAAAAAGCACATTATACGTATTGAAAATAAGAACAAAATATATGAATTCTCTTCCGGTCACGATGTTGGCCATATGGAGATAGATATCTGTCGAGTAACAAACCAGCAAGCTGGGTGGTAAATGTCAAATTCCTTCCGTCGTTACGTAAGGAATCTCGACGTCATCGTTCATTGATAAATTTTCACTGAATGACCGACCGTCTCGGTCCAGCTGTCGCGTAAAATGAATATTGTTTATAACAACAGCGGCGTAGTAGTATCCAGTGTCGCTGACATTGAAATACAAAGCTTTGATCTGTACTCGTATGGACCGAAACTCCGAACAAGCTATCCATCACTTGCTACTCCTATAATTTTGTCGAATCATAATAATTCATTCATAATTTTTTTTTATTGAAAATCCACTTAACATATCTTTAATAGAGCATGGTTTATGGGATGGCGAATATAACCTTATTTTATTATTTTTATTAATAAATAATAATAATTCCAGAATAATGGGAATCTACGCGGTGTGTTGATGATATGGTGGTGTTGACGACGAATGAATATAAATAGCGGAGTTTTATAAGTAAATAGTGTGAGAGATGGAAAGAGAAAGACCTGAAAATGAACGTAGCTACACCCATCCCAGAACAAACTTTACCCGACTTCACGCCGAACAGCGAGAAGAAACCCTACAGCACCACATCCTCACTTGGACCGTGAAGTTCTAAAAAAGTCAACAAAATCACAGCAATCCCTTAGTCGCTGCCCTGGGGACTTACGAGAGTAAATCCGACCTACCCTTCCGGTATAAGCACAGGTTCCCGAAGCATTATCTGTTGCCTGACTAATCCACCTACAGTATTAGCTGGGGGGACCAAGGTCTGAGTGAATGTGATGGAATACAAGTAGCCTGAACGAGTGGACTTGTTTTTGATAAATAATTAGTGTAAGAATTGTTATCTAGTTATAAGTAGTATGTAGGTGTTAATTATTAAGATCTCATATATTAAGATTGAATAAATAAAATAAAATGACATGTAGGAAAATAAGATTAAGTAAGTTCATAAATTATAACATATAATTAAGATAAGTTAAGTAATAAATTTGTATATAGGTATAGCCTTGACAAATGTTTGTACAATAATTTACTTTGTTTAATAAAAAAATTAAAAAAATGAACGCAGCGAAATCCAAAGTAATTGTAATAGAAAAGTATGGAAGGAAAAGTAAATGCGACTTATAGATGAACATCGAAAGATTGTAGTAAGTTGAGGAAATCTGCTATTAGGGTAGTATTTTCTTAGATAACGAAAGCGTTAAGATGGATATTGAACATAGTGTAACGATAGGAAACAAAGTCAATGGGGCACTTAAACATATATGGTATTCGTATACTCGAACTGGAGAAAATCAAAATCTACTAAGCTGACAGTCCACAATAGTATTTTAGTATCAGTGTTGATGTATTTCTATTGCTTATAAGTACTGCCATATGCTAGGCGGGTTGAATTCCAGGTCTTAACCCGCTTTATAAGTATAATATATACTACACTGCGAGTCAATTAACATCCCCCGTGATGTCGGACCTTAAGTCCGTCGTCCCTATTAATCTTTTTATACTCAGATGTGACGCCACCGGTGGAGTCCTTTTGGGTAGTTCCTTCTTCATCACTACGTGATGTATTATAATATATTACAATTTCGCAATATACATTATTGGACTGGTATAAGGGTCGTTGGAGATTTTTTTCGGACTGCCGGGGACAAAGGTGTCTACTCTCAGGTGATATTCAACGTTGGGGGGACCTGACATGACACTGGGAAGAAGAAGATAATTTAACTGTATACACTACAGCCTGGCGGGCGTATTGCTATGTGGGAACATATTTCAGCCAACCAGAAAAATGTTAGAGGTCTGCAGTGAAAACCAGACTGGAATATTTTTTTTAAATATCTGGTTTCCAACGAGAATCGAACCCGCTATCTCAGGGTTAGGAGACAAGGGTCTTACCAACTATGCCACGGAGGCCGTCTCGTAATGTCACACTCATTATTAAAAAAAATAAAGAAAATTTCGATCTTCTAGTATAGATCGCGTAGAATGGGGACTTATTTTGTCCCCCATAACAGCGTGTGTGTTTCGGATAATTATTTGAGACACTGCATCCATATATTGTTCCATCAACCTATAAGTCCAACCAACCTGCCTTTGGAAATATTGGTAGGTAGATAAATTACACTTTTTAACCTTGTATAAACGTGTTTCATGTATCGCTCAGCTCTTTCAAGTAACAGTTCATAATGTTTTAGTGTTTTTTCATAACAGCGTGTGCGTTTCGGATAATTATTTGAGACACTGCACCCATAGATTGTTCTATCAACCTATAAGTCGAACCAACCTGCCTTTGGAAATGTTGGTAGGTAGATAAATTACACTTTTTAACCTTATATACACGTGTTTCATGTATCGCTCAGCTCTTTCAGGTAACAGTTCATTATGTTTTAGTGTTTTTTCCCCCATAACAGCGTGTGCGTTTCGAATAATTATTTGAGACACTGCACCCATAGGTTGTTCTATCAACCTATAAGTCGAACTAACCTGCCTTTGGAAATGTTGGTAGGTAGATAAATCACACTTATATAAACGTGTTTCATGCATCGCTCAGCTCTTTTAGGTAACAGTTCATAATGTTTTAGAGTAACATATACATTATTACTGTTGTTTTTATCAAATAAGTCTTAAAACGTTTAATTGTTTTATACATGTTTTATACATTGGTTCTTGTACGAATTAGGGAAATATATAATGAGCAAAGGACATGAAAAAATAAATTAATAAATGGAGTGGTTTTCGTATCAAACTGAAGTGATAAACAAACCGTTAGTTAATACAATCATTAGTCAATATCAATGTTAATAATAGAAGACAAATATAATATTATAATTAAACACAGTTTATCAATGAATACAATAAACACCGCATGGTGGCACATTGTAAATAAGCAATGAGTCCAGCGGTTAATATAGCAAATGTTAGATCAACAAAGGTAATAATTGATTTATCTCTGTTGATTTACGCTGCCAGTGCACGTCCCGATAATAATAAACAGCGAATAGCACTCCATCATCGCTGCATCCGGTTGGCTCATCCAATAAAGCTCAGGTTATTTTTTAAATATTATTTTTATATATTGTTTACTGATATCGAGTTCTTACAAGGTCTCTTCGGAGCAGAGCCGCGGCTACGATGGAAAAGGGGCGCACAGCATACAATCAAGTTTGTTGTTTATAGTTAAGGCAATAACGTTGTGGAGGTTTAAAGACATTGTAATTTATTTTTATCAAACACTGTTTATTCCACTTTTTTGTGACGGTATAACCCTACCGATTTCAAGGCTTTCACCTCATCTTCAGGGGAGCGCAAACAAGACTAAATGCTGTTCGAACTGGTACCGATATACACGCTACAACTGATATGTAAGAATTTGGCATCATCGATAGAAAAAGTATGGTTTTGACGGTGACAATGATTAGCCATTTCAGAATAAATTGGGCAATTGGACAGATTAGAGGCCCTAGAAATTTCTAAGTCAATACACCGATCCGAACATCAGTTGAACAGTTATTTCCCAAAAAATCTCTCCGCTCTTGGCCGAAATTGTCCCATGCCTCCCTCCCCCCTCATCCCCCAACCGTTGAAGCGTGTATATCGGTACCAGTTCGAACAGAATTTAGTCTTGTTTGTGCTCCCCTGAAGATGAGGTGAAAGCCTTGAAACCGGTAGGGTTATACCGTCACAAAAAGTGGAATAAACAGTGTTTGATAAAAATAAATTACAAAATCAAGTTTGTGTCCTTATGAGTCTTTTTTCAGTCTTATTTACTTAGAAACCATCTATGCATGGAAGTACATTTTCAAAATAGACCTAACTATCATTCCACCTGTTCTGAGACAATTATGATGAAACATTCAAACGATTTCTTTGTATGGACATGTATGAAAAAACAAACAAAATGTAATTTAACTACGAAATACCTATTTTGCTCTTCTTCATCTTACTCTACACATCATGAACTAAAGGCTTATATGTTGAGACAATTATAATGGAATATCTAACAAGCTTTGTATGGACATGTATGAAAAAACAAACAAAATGTAATTTAACTACGAAATAACTATTTTGCTCTTCTTCATCTTACTATACACATCATGAACTAAATGCTGATATGTTGAGACAATTATAATGAAATATCTAACAGCTTTGTATGGGCATGTATGACGAAAATTAAAACGTAGTTCAACCACGCAATATCTATTTTACTCTTATTTATCTTACTCAAAACATCATGAACTTAAGGCTGATGTGTTGAGTTAGATGAAGAAAAGGACTGAGATGATTTGGGTGTGTAGAGCGAATTAATGAAGAAATACTAATAAAACAAATATAAAGTGCAAATGTGAGAGGAAGGAGTGAGAGAGGAAGACCAATGAAAGTATAGTTTGATCAAGTGAATGATATTTTAAAACGAAACATAGAAAGTTGTGTACAATTTGACGTGTTCTGCTGATCAAAGAGCTTGCGGCAAAGAAAGTCTTTTACCTGGTCGCTTCAGCACATAGGTAATCTACCTCTGCTACTGAGACCCTTTTCATTAGCAATTATATTTATTATAATACGATACAAGGAAATACAAGTGTCATTGGCGAGATTTCACTCACTTAACCCACCAATTATTGTATATGAACACTACACCCAAAGTCAAATAAGTTATTAACACAAGCTCTACAAAGGTATTCCCTTGGTAAGGTTTATACGGTTTTCTTATCAAATATGTTTTATAATCGAATGGCCCCACCCACCACTTTCCAATCCTTACACTCAACTTTTATATATTTATTTTTTAATATTTTTAATCTGTCAATAACAGTGGGTTCGAACCCCGATTAAGAGCGCCATTGAGGAGAGTCTGCACTTCTTATTGCTAGCCCACAAAGTAGAAATTAAATTAGTGTTGGCATCTCAAACTTCCTATTCTATGGCGCCTGCTTACGATACATTCATTGTTCCAAGGAACGTCACGTCCCTGATGAAGATAGTCTCGGCCCCTAAGGTCACAGCACTGTCTATAACACTCCGAATGGACATGGATAAGTCACGGATTTACAATTCCCATTTTACGGCCGTGAGCGTTAAATTAACGTACAAAATTTATATTTATTGAAATCGAGACTTTTTCTTATTTCCTCTACCGTTCAACTATAGAAAATTCTAAGAGCTGACTTTTGAATTTGTATGAAATAAGGAGGAAAAAAAAGAAAAATAAGTTCGAATTTAATTCGCGAATCGAGCGACTTAGGTTTGTTACGTTAAAAAAATAAGATCAAATGACGAAAACTAAGAGCATTGCAACATACATTAAGGCCCGTTCTCACGGTTCAAGTTTAGTTGACTGATTAAAGTTGATCAACAAAAGTTGAATAAAATCTGTAGTGAGAACCTTTGTTTCAATAGAGTTGATCAAATTTTTAGTTGATCAAGAAAAGATTGATCCAGTCAAACTTTATCGTTCAAGTTATGAGTCATCCGCCATTTGCTTTCAAGTTGAAACCTGTCTTGAAACGTGTGAACATGTGAATTCAAGTTGATTGTCAAGTTCGCTTTCAACTTGATAAATATAAAAATAAAGATGCAAGAGAAAATGCGTTCGATGCCATTTTAACTTAATTAAATTGAAACTGTTTATTGAATCAGTTTCTATTGAAACGTGTAAACAAAAACTGATTCAAGTCATATTCAACTTTTGTTGATCAACTTTAATCGGTCAACTTAACTTGAACCGTGAGAACGGGCCTGTATTCAACTTTTGTTGATCAACTATAACCGGTCAATTAAACTTGAACCGTAAGAACGCACCTTCACTACAGATTTCATTCAACTTTTGTTGATCAACTTTAATCGGTCAACTAAACTTGAACCGTGAGAACGCACCTTTACATACATTAAAATCAAATTAACTTATCGCCGTACCGTCTTCAATGCGTTGGTGTGCTTCATCACGCAATAATAAAATTCTGTAGTACACCATTACAATATAAATAAAACACGATAAAATTAGATTAACAATTAGAAATAAGATAGATATGTATTACATATATCCAGGACAATTTAAAAAGCACGCATATCACGATATACTACCATAATCAAAAAGTTTTAGGACCGGCCACCGTGTGGCGCTGTCAGTCACCCGATTGGAATTCTCTTTTTTTGTTAGGTTACCACGTCTATCAGAGCTGGCAGAGGACTTGAACATCGCTTATGGATCCACTCAATACATTTTGGTTAATGATTTGGGCCACAGACGTGTCGCTGCAAAACTGGTGCCGAAAGACCTCAATTTCATGCAAAAAAAGGACCCCGTTGAAATCGCGAAAGACATGATTTCCATGAGTTATTGACCAAAAACAACATGAATACTATCCAGCAGCCTTCGAATTCACCTGCTCTGGCTCCCTGTGACTTTTTCCTGTTCAACCGACTTAAAAAACCACTTCGCACCCGAGAGGATGTCATGAAAACATCGAAGACGGCTCTGATGGACATACCGAAAATTGAGTACCAGCGGTGTTTCGAGGATTGGATCAAGCGCTGGCGTAAGTGCGTTGCAGTCGATGGGGAGTACTTTGAAGGGGACCATATGGATTTTGATGAATTAACTTGTATTTTCGATTTTATTAATAAAGTCCTAAAACTTTTTGATCAAGGTAGTAAACCAGAAAGCGAGGACGAGAACACGGAAGAAAGAATTTAAAGGAGCTTTCCTGATTGGAGTTCAGATGCGCAATACATAAAATTTGTTTTATCGAACACTGTTTATTCTACTTTATGTAACGGTATAACCCTACCGGTTTGAAAGTTGTCCCTTCATCATCAGGCAGCACAAACAAGAGTCTTGTTTGTGCTCCACAATGTTAATGCCTTAACTATAAATAATATAACACATATAATTTGTTATGTTGTTTATAGTATAGTTAAGGCATTAACGTTGTGGAGGTTTAAACACATTGTAATTTATTTTTATCAAACACTGTTTATTCCACTTTTTTGTAACGGTATAACCCTACCGGTTTCAAGGCTTTCACCTCATCTTCAGTCTTGTTTGTGCTCCCCTGAAGATGAGGTGAAAGCCTTGAAACCGGTAGGGTTATACCGTTACAAAAAAGTGGAATAAACAGTGTTTGATAAAAATAAATTACATATAATTTGGTAATATTTTGTGATATACATACATACATATATTGAACTTAAATATACATATTAATATTAAATAATTTTAAACAATGACTGTAATTTATTATTACTACTGCTTTTTGTATCTCCATGTTAGTTTAAGATAAAGTTTTGTATTATTTGTCAATAATTTTAAGTACGTTTATAACTTGTCATATGTTCATTTGTATATAAAAGACGCTGTCGTGTCGTTAATTAAATAAACAAATAAATTATTATTAGACTTTTTTATTTATTTTTATTTATACATGACAATAAATTTTATAAATAAATATTTAAAAAAAAACGACAGGTAATTAAATGTGGACACACAATTTTAACGAATCTAAGTTTGTTGCCTTTCATTTTTCGTGTCCCCAGTAAACTAGGCATTTGTCTATATCTTATTGAGGACAAACTAAGCATATATAACGTATTGGTATGTAGCAATATTTTTTATTAACAAAAAATATGCTAAAAAAGCCGAGTAAATGCGATGTACTTGAATTAATAGGAGTGACAGTATTGAATTTGAATAGTATGTATATTTAGAGTTTGAATTAATAGGAGTGACAGTATTGAATTTGAATAGTATGTTTATTTGGAGTTTGAATTAATAGGAGTGACAGTATTGAATTTGAATAGTATGTATATTTGGAGTTTGAATTAACAGGAGTGACAGTATTGTATTTGAATAGTATGTATATTTGGAGTTTGAATTAATAGGAGTGACAGTATTGAATTTGAATTGTATGTATATTGCTTACTAAATTGTAACATTATCTATCGTCATTTGAAAAAAGTTACTATCTGTAATATCAATTAGAATTATGCGTTTGAATTTGACCTAAAAATACGAAATTACTTTCAAGATAACCTAATGTCGTAATGAGAAATATTACCGCTCTCTCCTCTTTGTCTACTCCAACTGAACGGGGCGTAATTTTTTTGTATGATACCCTTCAATATATCCGAATTAACGTATTTGGATACATTGAAGAGAGTGGCCGGGAGACAATATTGTTTTCGGCTCCAGTAAGCGATCCTTCAGGTTAATAATCTATGTAGTAGGCACAGACTCACAGTTCGTCATTGGCTGTCGCTTGGCGCATGCGAGTATTGTTACCAGACGAATATTTTACTAGACTGTCCCCTTTTATTTTTTAAAAAACAACATTAACTGTAATATTAATTGTAATGTTTTCATTAAATTTGATCTTAGAATTCGAAATTAATTTCCGGATAATTCGATATATCGTGATGGGAAATATTGGTTCTCTGTCAACTCTGCCTACTCCAACTGAAAGTGGCGTCATGGCATGTACGAGTATGTATATATAAAGTCTGTAGCTACAAAACATAATAAAAATAATTATTTATTATACTAAGCAATGAAAGAACAAGAAAACAATAATATTCTTTGACAAGAAAATCCTTTCATAAATAAATTCATTGATTGGACAAAGTCAATGGCGGCCATAGGTCGAATTTCGTTAATTCAAAACAAAACAAAGCAATTTATCAAATTCAATTGAAACTGTAGAATATTGAATTTCACTCCAATCAACATCCTACCCAATCCATCAGGCAATGCTGGTGATTAATGGAACCAAGTGCTCAACATCTCAACAATTCAATTCCGTCCGAATTCACTCGATAAATCAACTCGAATTACACATTTTTGGGCTGACGAAATAACATCATTCTTGGTCGTACCGTTTTATGCTTGGGCGTTTTTGTTCCACGGTCTCGATTCTCATATAATTAATCATTTCATATTGGACGTTGAACCCGAGGAAACTGCGCAATTTTTCGTCGTTTCAATGGTTGAAAATATTATAAGGCTGAGAAAAAAATGCCATTTCTCAATGACTATTTCTCTAAGGTCAAAGGTTTGTTTTCTTTTCAAGTAGCGGAAATTTACAATAAACATTCATAAGTTGTATTCTAACATATACGAGTAAGTCGTCAATCTAACTGACACAAGTTTTATTTCTGCTGTAATGTTTGCGGATTGTGACACTCGCCGTTTTCCAGAGCGGGTTTTGCATCTTGATTCAAATATGTTATTATCTGACTGAGACATCTATGGATGTCACGTAATTCATTCAAAATCCCCCCACAAACTTCCTCTATCTCTCAGGCGCGACAATGCGAAAAAGTTTTCACTAAGCAAATATCTCGCTGCATTATCTGGTCGAAGCTCTTCAGCGTGCCATACAAAGAGATAAGAGACAAGTCAGCTCCCGGAATGACCCGATTCGCAACCCTTCCGGGAAACCGATAAGCGTTTTTTGATACTAAAATACTCGCGCTATTCGTCATTTGTAGTTATTTATGACGACACAAGCGCAGGGATGGCTTTAGTATTCCTAATTTCCTTTCTATTAAACGCTATATGACAATATTTGAACCGGACAGTATTAAAATCTGCCAAGATTATAGTCCACAATAGTATTTTAGGACCAACTTTTATTTACGGGAGTGAAACGTAGACGTGGAACACGACTGAAAAGAGGCGAATAAATGCTGTAGATATGCGTGCATTTAGAATAATACATGGGGTGACAAAGTATGACAGAAAAAGGAATTAAGTGATTAGGAATAAGTATGAACTTAAGACTGATGTGTTGAGGAAGATGAAAAAGAGCACTCTTGAGTAGGTTTGGGCACTTATAATTATGCAATAAAGGAATCAGCTCACACCACCATTTTTACTCAGATTATATGAAATATCAACTAAAGATACCTCTAACTCATACGAAATTGGTTGATTGGAAGAAACTGCTGTATAGCAATAAGTCAGATGTACCAATGAAAATAAAATAAATAAAAATGAAGGTGAATTACGAACCGTCGTCGTAAATCATGACAATATACCGTCATCAGACAGGTAATAAACGCTCTTCACCAGACTGGGTTCCTTTTTTGGGTGCCATCTGAATCAAATATGAAACCTGTATGAAAAAAAACAATCGTATTACACAGAAGCAACCGAATACTATCTGGTTCAATGTCAACCGTCGACATGATCAAAGTAAGCCCTTAGGCGACTACCTTTAAAAATCGCATGTTAAAGCCGGCCCCCACAGCGAGAGTAATTATGCTCGGAGTACATGGAAAAATGATTAAGAACGATTTAATTACGCTGCTAGGGGCTAGGGACTCGGCCTACAGTGTACGGCTTCCGTTCACACCATGATAAATTACTTCTCTCGGGTCTTCCCTTGTCTGTCGATTGTTATTCCATCTCCGGTGGAAGAAATTAAAGTGACAGCAAAAGGAGATGAGAAAAGGGGATAAAAAAAATTACATCCTCGAAAAAGCAAATTAATCTGTACTTGAGTATCGAATATACATATATTAACAGAATAATCAAACGAGGTGTGCGTGACATTTGGCATTTAAGAAAATTTGGACGCGGCAAATAAATAAGCCAATGTCGCCAGTATGAATATAATTAACAAGAGTCTATGAAGTGGACATCACTTAACACTGGCGTATACTCCTTCATATAAAGGAGTTCACGAGAATTATTCAAGAAAAAGAGATGGAATCTTGAAAAAATACCATTTCGATCCTGGTAGATTATGCGTAACTACTAAATTAAATAATCGTGGTACACATTCTATTGGAAAAAAACTTAAATAATAATTACCGATAGATATATAAAGGAAAAGTATACCAAACGATTGTCAGACCCGCACTCCTCTATGGTTCCGAATGCTGGACGATGTATAACTCTTACTCTAGGCAACTAGAAACTGCTGAAATGCGCATGCTAAGATGGTCAGCTGGTGTGTCCCTAAGAGACAGAATAAAAAGTTTACGCATTCGTGGAAGCCTACGTGTTACAGACATCAACAGCAAGATGGAGGAGAGGCGATTGAGATGGTATGGCCACGTTGGACGCAGAGCACCCGATCACATTGTGAATCAGGCAATCTCCATGGATCTTCCTCGAATAACAACCAAAGGAAGACCAAAGAATTCATGGGTGGTGCAAAAAGATAACCTGATGCAGAGGCACGGCCTGGGGGACGTAGTCCGGGATAGAAGAGCATACAACCTGAGGACGAGGAGAGCTGACCCCAACAGTCTTCGCAGACAATGAGTTGGGATGGAGCCAGGGAGAAGTAATTACCGATAGATATATTCTACACAATTAATAGTATATATATATTCGAAGAATTTTACAGCCATTGCCCAACAGTTGAAAACATTTTTTATTAAATATTACCAACGTCTTCACGCAAATCACGTGAATTTTCATTTTCATCTTAACCCCTTGTGAATGAAGGTTGCAACGCTTTCAAAACTTCGGTCACCAGCTTAACCGACAAAACATTACAATACTCCACAAAAATATTTATTGGTTCATTGTATCAAAAATGTTGGATTTTAGTTTGAAATTGATATCGAGCGTGTATTAAAAAAAACAAACGATAAATAAAAATGATTCAGAAAATTGGATGCGATTTATTTGACATAAACCTAAACTGAGATGAACTCCTTTGCGTTTTCCTTGAAGAATTCCCTAGTATTGAATATAGTACCAGAAAGAAAAACGAAAATCTGAAGAAACTGATGATGATGGGGCAGCTGAGGTGAAACGAGCAAGATGGTGTCCTATCGACTTTTTATTTTGTTTTCTGCCATACGTTTTTGTTTTTTTATTTATTCTTTAATCTAGATATGCGGGTGTGTGGGATGGAAGCCCCCCGATACCCTTACGGTCGGGCTCGCCCTACATTGGTGGGGTGTATCTCGGCCGGGGGAAATTACTTGTGGGATGAGCCCGGACCTTTAAATGTCATCTCTCTTAAATGTATTTTTTTTGTCATCTATTTATTTTCTGTGTTTTTTTTATCTTGTTGTTCTACGTGTTCAAGGGTGTGGGCTGAAAAACATCTGGTGTCCCCGGGGCTGGGCTCGCCCTATATTGGTGGGGTGTATCTTGGCCGGGGGGATGTTATTAGATGAGCCCAGACCTTTTTATAGCTTCTGTTTTTTTAATGTATTCTCTTTTTAATGTGTTCTTGAAATGTGTCTTAATGTATTATGTACATACTCGTACTATGTTGCTATCAATAAACCTGTATTTATTTATTTATTATTTATCTATCAGACCGAACCGAATACCAGGAGGATTTTTATGATGAAGACAGATTGAAGACACATTATGCAACAGATATAATACAATGATGAAGACAGATTGTGCAACAGATATGATACAATGATGAAGACAGATTATGCAACATATATGATACAATGATGAAGACAGATTATGCAACAGATATGATACAATGATGAAGACAGATTATGCAACAGGTTTCAGATATAGCAGACGACCACGACGCTCAGTATTGAACACGCGATGAAGAAGACAAATTGTAATATTGTCTTATAGTATAGACTGGAGCAGTCCTTGTTCTTTGTTTACGTCCCGCTGTCAGTCTGCACAGTGGGGAGATAATTTGTAAAGTAGAATAAATGAGGGGAAAGGAAATAATTTAATAAATTTTGTTAATCAAGCAATTCCCTGGACGTTAATTAGTACTACTTATCAAGCATACCATTTTAAAGGCAATTAAATAATTGCAAGAATACAATAATTCCCCTGCAAGGCATTCACAAAGGAAGTGGGTAATTGGGGTTATTTCGACTCACATTGGCGGAACATATTTTTCATCGAAAAGTTTTAATTTCACATTTAAGAGAAATTTGTATAAATAAATACTCGTACATAGTAACGAAAATAAGTTAAAGGGTGCATACGTTATTATGTAACATCTATAATAAAGTTTTAACTGAATCAATCGTAATGCTAAGATTTTTTTATACAAGTGAAAGAAAGAAAAAAAAACAATTTAAACTTATATTAAGGGATATCAAGTAAATAATATCATACTACAAACAATAAAGAATATGTAAGAAATTCTATCGAGTATGAACTAATTGGACGGCAGATTTGCTTTACTCGGCAAACCACAAGGACGCATGGAAAAAAATATTGACACAAGAAACAAATAGTCCAAATAATGAACAGCTGTCAGGAACTTTTTTATAGCAAATACACATATTACCGATCTCTTAGAACCTAGTTGGTATGTCGACAGCTTTCCGACCCGAGGGTTTCGTGTTCAATTGCCGTTGACATCAAATTATTTAAAAAGGGTTCTATGTTGATTTTATTTTTATCATCATTCTGGTTGATTGGAGGAGATTGCCACACGGCAATAAACCTGTCAGGTTATATGGTATAAAAACAAAGTGTAATATTGTAATCAAACACTGTTTATTCCACTTTTTGTAATGATATAACCCTACCGGTTTCAAGGCTTTCCCCTCATCATCAGAGGAGCACAAACAAGATTGTTTGTGCTCCCCTGATGATGAGGTGAAAGCCTTGAAACCGGTAGGTTTATACCGTTACAAAAAGTGGAATAAACAGTGTTTGATAAAACAAATTACAATGTCTTTAAACCTCCATAATGTTAATGCCTTAACTATAAAAAATATAAAGTGTAATATAATAATACACACGGAATATCACAAACAATATGAGTTATGGAAAGCAATACCATATACGAGTACATTTCCTAGAATAATGGGGTTTCGTGTGCGAGAACAAACAGTCTTGTTTGTGCTCCGCTGATGATGAGGTGAAATCCTTGAAACCGGTAGGGTTATACCGTTACAAAAAGTGGAATAAACAGTGTTTGATAAAACAAATTACAATGTTGTTTACAGTTAAGGCATTAACGTTGTGGAGGTTTAAAAACATTGTAATTTATTTTTATCGAACACTGTTTATTCCACTTTTTTGTAACGGGAATGATAAATTTAATGGGAAAGGCAAAAATGGAATACTTAGCAACAGTGGTGTGTATAAACTTTGATGTGCTGACTGTGATAATATTTATATAGGAGACACAGGAAGATCTTTTGAAAAGAGATTTCGTGAACACAAATCCGCCTTAACAAATCCTCTAATTTATTCTGAAATGGCTAATCATTGTCACCGTGAAAACCATACTTTTTCTATCGATAATGCCAAATTCTTACATATCAGTAGTAACGGAAATAAATTGGACAGATTAGAGGCTCTCGAAATTTCTAAGTCAGTACATCGATCCGAACATCTGGTGAACAGTTATATCCCAAAAATCTCTCCGCTCTTGGCCGAAATCGTCCCATGCCTCCCTTACCCCTCAGTTCCCAACCGTTGAAGCGTGTATATCGGTAACAGTTCGAAATTTTTTTGTCTTGTTTCAAGGCTTTCACCTCCCCTGAAGATGAGGTGAAAGCCTTGAAACCGGTAGGGTTATACCGTTACAAAAAAGTGGAATAAACAGTGTTCGACAAAAATAAATTACAATGTCTTCAAACCTCCACAATGTTAATGCCTTAACTATAAAAAATATAAAATGTATTATAATAATACACACGGAATATCACAAACAATATGAATTATGGGAACCAATATACGAGGACATTTCCTAGAATAATGGGGTTTCGTGTATGAGAACGCATTTACGTGTATATATAGCAAACTAAAGCAGTAAAACATAAACTTATACATCCATAAGTCAAATTTAATATGCAACGAAGGACATTGAGAAAGTTTGTCAAAATGATCACCTACTCGCACATGTTTCTATTCCGGATATGACAAAATGATCACCTACTCGCATATGTTTTTATTCCGGATATGACAAAATGATCACCTACTCGCATATGTTTTTATTCCGGATATGACAAAATGATCACCTACTCGCATATGTTTTTATTCCGGATATGACAAAACCAATAATTGATAAAAAGGACAATTTATATAGCGCAGCGTCGTCAAGAGAGCAGACTTCCTCAAGGGGGCTCCAACTAGGGAATCGAGTGTACTTTTATTGACAGATAAAGATACTTTTATTGACAGATATTTTATTGACAGATTTTATTGACATTACACAAAAAATAAAGCTGAGTGTAAGGATAGGAATGCGGTGGTTGCAGTCATTAGATCGAGTAGTTTCCTGCGTCTGCATATGTTCAGCAAAACATATTTGAATACAAAATACAAAGAAACCTTTGTAGATCTTCCGATTTGTGCAAGTAATACAAATTACATCCGAATATTAAATGAACATCGTTTAAAAGACGATCTCGTTAGCTTAGTTGGTAAGACATAAGACTTCCACCCGGGGGTTACCCAAAAAAAAAAGGGACCAAGTCTGGTAAGATTTCATCTGATAACAACACTCGCACGCGCTAGACATGTGCGAGTGTTGTTGCCTGTTTTCCTGCTGGGAGTATAACAAACATGCGTGATGACGAATAGCAAAATCCGTACCTACTTCAATTGTTCTTAACCCGAAAGCTTGATTAATGGTGCCGAATACAATGTTTTGGAGTTTAGCGTTAACACTGTGAAAAATTTGTGTTTACTTAAATATAGTTAAAAATTGGAACACTGATTACCACTTAACAATATATACTTAAGCCCAACTAGTTTCAATTCATATACGACCTGCAAAATAGTCTGGAAAGGTGGAGAAGAATCTTAGAGGACAATGGATTGAGACTGAGCAGAAAGAAAACAGAGTATCTTTACCCACCATTCGAGAACACAAATGCTGTCACTCCCGTAATGCAAATGGATGGAGAAACATTACCAAATTGTGACTCCTTTAAGTATCTTGGGGGACTCATCCATAGCGATGGAGGATGTGCAGCAGATGTAACACATATAATTAGTGTGGGATGGATGATGTTTAGATCAATGACGGGAGTTCTATGTGATCCGAAAATGCCAGTAAAGTTAAAAGGAAAAGTATACCAAACGATTGTCAGACCCGCACTCCTCTATGGCTCCGAATGCTGGACGATGTATAACTTTTACTCTAGGCAACTAGAAACTGCTGAAATGCGCATGCTAAGATGGTCAGCTGGTGTGTCCCTAAGATATAAAATAAAAAGCTCACGTATTCGTGGAAGCCTAGGTGTTACAGACATCAACAGTAAGATGGAGGAGAGGCGGATGGATTGAGATGGTATGGGCACGTTGGACGCAGAGCACCCGATCACATTGTGAACCAGGCAATCTCCATGGATCTTCTTCGAATAACAACCAGAGGAAGACCAAAGAATTCATGGGTGGTGCAAAAAGATAACCTGATGCAGAGGCACGGCCTGGGGGACGTAGTCCGGGACAGAAGAGCATACAACCTGAGGACGAGGAGAGCTGACCCCAACAGTCTTCGCAGACAGTGAGTTGGGATGGAGCCAGGGAAAAGAAGTTTCAATTCATATACGACTCGTCTTCAAACCCAACTATTAATTCAGAATACCGCCGAGATGAGTCGCATATGATTTGAAATTAATTGGGTTGAAAAATATATTTTCAAGTAGATTTAACAGTGTTTCAGTTTTTATTCAAATTTTAAGATAATTTTGTCTTCCAGCCACGTTCTTGGATGTGTCCGAATCACCAGATCAGATATATCGAAATATACCATGCGAATGAAATTTTAAAAAATCCCATCTGAATAAGAATACAAATCCAGAAATTATGATATAAAAGTGGTAAAATATTATACATAAGACTTCAAATAAAATTGTTGAAAAAAACTTGTTTGTCACAATTTACCTTATCGAAGATAATCAAACACGTGATTAGATTATCTAATGCTAAATTATTGAGTTATATAACATCACCCACTCTCGGCAACGGATTTAAATGACCATAAAACTCGTTCAAAACAATATACTCGTATTCCAATCGACAAAAAAGTCCGAGCCGAATTAATAAAGGAAGTTTGAAGCACACAAGACTGGAAAAAGTTATGTATATTTTCGTATTAGCGGACGAAGGTCAAGAACAAAAAAAAGACGTCGATTGGCAATCTAATATGCAAATTTCGGACATCACCCGTCGAGGAAACAACGTCATTTCCTTTCGAGTCGCGAATACAATCAGGTCTGTTCTCAAAATTATTTGTTTACCAGCGTAAAAAAAAAGTATAACATGTTTAAACCATCAAAATTTGCATATGAAACAGTTTAGACATGTCAATGGATTTTAAACGATCGAAGTAACGTCTTGAATCCAGTATTATATTGTACCTTCGTAATAAAAGTGATATAACTCAAAATCAGTAAAACTTCACTGAAGACGCAAAAAATTAACTCCAGAAAATTTACGCGTATCATAATGACACGTGGCGACTATGCTATTGAACATTGGCGACCTCCGTCGTATCCTATTTGATGGGTACGTTTGACTTCTAGCCCAGGGGATTTCGGAATCGATTAACGATTGAGCACACAAAAAAGGGTTCCAATCTAGTTTTACACATTAATCTTTTTAAAATCCCTCTGCTTGGTTGGAAATTGCCATATATAGTACCAATTAGCCTGCCAGCTTAACCGGAAAGTGTAATACACATTTCGTGTTGAAAATCTAGCATATTTCTTAAGAAAGTTTTCGTAAACTGGAAAATAGATTTTTTAAAGAATATTGGTTGTATCAGTTTTTTCGGGAAGGTGCGATATTATTTTATGGCTGCATCTTTTTATCTTAAAGACGAGTTTAAGTGCTGATTGCAATATATTATATATCTTTCAATGTGAATTTATTTAAGTCTAGAACAGCATGCTGCATTCATTATGTACGAGTATATTTTTATTTTCAAATACTGTATTCATTTATATGCACGGATCATTTCTATTACATATGCCACGTATGCTAATTCACTGGTTTGTAACAAGGAATGCTTGCATTTAGAGCCCGCTGGGGGCATTAACCTCACCCATAGTGGCGAAAGTACAGAAAAAATATCTGCGAAATCTCTATACGAGTTTGGAGTCTATTCATGGCTTTATCCTAATTAGTTTATGTTAAGCATTCTGCATGGATCTAATTCCTTGAGCGTGCGAAGAAATATTCGGTTCCTGGCATACGTTGCCAAGCTCGTCCGAGGAGTTGTCAGCTGTCCAGCATTGCATGAAAGGTAAGCATTAAATATTCCTAACAATTGCACTAGACTGCGCCGGCAGGAACTGTTCTCAATCAAACACGCACGAACGAGTCTCCCAGCCGCTATGTCTGTTAGAAGGGTTTTAGCTCTTCTGAACAGGGCATGGACGAACAGAATTCTTTCAGATATTGACATATTTCATATCACATTGTCAAAAGAAAAAAAAATCTGTAAAATAATAAAAAAATTAAACATTGTTTAATCCAATTGAAAATACATATTTAAATAAATTATTTTCTAGTTATATACAACTTATCTTTAGGGATCTCCAAGGATCTCATCTTCAGGAATCTCCAAGCACCAACCTAGTCATAAAAAGGTGCCAGTAGTAAAGTAATCATAGAAGGCATTTTTATGACTAGGTTGGTGCTTGAAGATCCCTGAAGATGGATCGCATATGACCCCTGAAGATTAAATCCTTGGAAACTAGTTTGGTTTGATTATTTTTTTTCAAATGGATTAAATGATCGTTTAATTTTTAATAATATTTGAATAAACATGAATTCCACAGTATTCACACTAAAACCCTAGAAATATTTAAAAAAAATCTAAGACTGGGGACGTTGAAAACATTCAACAACTTATTTATCAAAGAAACTTTATAATACTTGAATTTTTTAAAACACGAAAGCTGTTTTTATTGAAAATTACAATGTAATTGGGTTAAGCTTGTATTGCGAATGAAAATAAATTAATATGTTTGCAATCGAGTAAAATTAATGATTATAATTATTAATAAAATGTATACGAGTGTCAATGACATGATAAAAAATTAATTGAAAAATCATTCAAAGTTGTCAACACACCTTTATCATATTTATGTGAATACCAACAAGAAAAAGGTTCAAATTTCCAGATATCGACCAATCGAAACAATGACCTGTTAATAAATTCTACGAAGACAAGAAGGCAAAGACAAATGTTGTGTCGGTTGGAATTCTGTCGAATAGTGCCATTAAGTTATTGAAATTTGAAATACTGCTTCGGGAACTATTTAAAATTCCAAGTCAAACTGACAATATGTCAATTTTGCGAATTACGAGGTTCTTCCATTTGCAATTCAAAGGCGACACCTCGAATCAGAAGGCATTTAATGATACGTTCCTCCATCTTCGGATCGGTCAGTCACGAGCACGCGACACTTTTCATTCGACTCCGAATATAATAATACCATGAATACATTGATACCTTTAAATATGACGGATGACCCCTGCATAAGCCCGAAGATAATGGACGGAAGTAGCCGCTTCGTGATCTCGCGGAGCACGTACAAGGCGCTGCTCAGGAATATGGCACCAGCACATAGTAGCTCATTGTTGGTGGCGTCCAATTACTCGAAATGCCGGAGGATGCACCATTGCAAAGGGTCAAAGTCACTGGTAAAAATATACGGACAAGTGCAACAATGCACCTTGCGTAGGATTACAAAATAACGTTTGGAAGTATTGAAATTAATGTGTTGTTTATAGTTAAGGCATTAACGTTGTGGAGGTTTAAAGACATTGTAATTTATTTTTAACAAACACCGATGATGCCAAATTCTTACATATTAGCGGCAACGGAAATAAATTGGACAGATTAGAGGCCCTATAAATTTCTAAGTCAGTATACCGATCGGAGCATCTGTTGAATAGTTATTTCCCCAAAATCTCCCCGCTCCTGGCCGAAATTATAACTAGCCTTCCCCTCACCCCTCCCGCCTCCAACCGTTGAAGTGTCTATGTCGGTGCCAGTCCGAACAGCATTTAGTCTTGTTTACGCTCCCCTGAAGATGAGGTGAAAGCCTTGAAACCGGTAGGGTTATACCGTCATAAAAAAGTGGAATAAACAGTGTTTGTTAAAAATAAATTACAATATTGAAATTAATGGAAGTAATGTAAGTAAATTAAGAGTTTTTTTTTTTTCAAATTTTATTTCTATATGATAAATAAAGATACTAAAATTATTACAAACTCGTATGATAAGAGCACGCAGGCATAAATACTTTGCGTGAATTTGAGTATGCGAAACTGGATTATTAGCAAGAATTACGTCTTGGTACCAGAAAACTAGGCTTCCGTCTGTATCTTACTGGAGACGGATTTATCAATACGTTTATGATGTAGAAAAAATGAAAGTGAATTTTTTATTATTTATTTATTTAAACCTTTCATTCTTGTGAGACCCAAAAATGCCTATAAAACTAAAAGGAAAGGTATACCAGACTATCGTTAGACCCGTAATTATGTATGGCTCAGAATGCTGGACTATGTACAGCTCCTACTCTAGGGAACTTGGAACAGCAGAAATGCGAATTCTTAGGTGGTCGGCAGGAGTATCACTGAAAGATAAAATTAAGAGCTCACGCATTCGTGGTAGCCTGGGAGTCACTGGCATAAATAGTAAGCGGGAAGAGCGACAGCTGAGATGGTACGGGCACATAAGACGGAGACCACCAGACTATACTGTAAATCAGGCAATGTCTGTGGATCTTCCTAGACAGCCGTCCAGAGGAAGACCAAAGAACTCCTGGATGACTCAATGCTCCAAAATCCTGCAGAGAAACGGCCTAGATGAAAGCGACACCCAGAACCGAAGAATATACAGCCTGAGAACAAGAAGAGCCGACCCCAACAGCCTAACTAGGCAATGAGTTGGGACAGTGCCAGGAAGAAGATGAAGATTTATTTAAACCTTTCATGCAAATACTATTGGCGGATTATTTCTTTCGTTTTCAATGAAACATCTTTAATTTATAACCGATTGTTTGGTATCCATGTATAACATGACCCTGTCTAAATGGTCGCAAATGAAAATCCATATTTTAATAATGAAAACAACACACAGATTTCAAGAAAATTTAGGATAATGAGGAATATTTTTAGATAAACAATGTTTTTTTCGTTGTCTTACCTAGCGACAACGACAAAATTTCCCAGTTTATTGAGCAAAGATAGTTACAACGTGGAGCTCAATGAACCGTAAAGGATTACGTTATTATCGCCTAAACATATGCTATTATAATCGAGAATTTATCAATAATGCTTTAATATTATATTATACGAATGATAATCCTTTCGTGTGGGTTGAAAGTACGTAGGTAGCGAAACAATTGACCGCTTGTCCAAATTCGTAGCCAAGCTTACATAGGTGAATCCGGACTTTGAGGCGTTTGAGTCTATCACACCTTAATCTTCTTAAATGTAAAGGTAGGTAATCAGTCGTTAGTTAGATAAATCGTTCACATTTATGTTGTTTATAGTTAAGGCATTAACGTTGTGGAGGTTTAAAGACATTGTAATTTATTTTTATCTAACACTGTTTATTCCACTTTGTTGTAACGGTATAACCCTACCGGTTTCAAGGCTTAAGACTCCCCTGAAGACGAGGTAAAAGCCTTGAAACCGATAGGATTATACCGTTACAAAAAAGTGGAATAAACAGTCTTTGATAAAAATAAACTACAACGTTCACATTTAACTGTTCATTTGTCAGTTTAGATCAATGACGGGAGTTCTATGTGATTCGAAAATGCCAGTAAAGTTAAAAGGAAAAGTATACCGAACGATTGTCAGACCCGCACTCCTCTATGGCTCCGAATGCTGGACGATGTATAACTCTTACTCTAGGCAACTAGAAACTGCTGAAATGCGCATGCTAAGATGGTCAGCTGGTATGTCCCTAAGAGACAAAATAAAAAGTTCACGCATCCGTGGAAGCCTAGGTGTTACAGACATCAACAGTAAGATGGAGGAGATGCGGATAGATTGAGATGGTGTGGGCATGTTGGACGCAGAGCACCCTATCACATTGTGAACCAGGCAATCTTCATGGATCTTCCTCGAATAACAACCAGAGGAAGACCAAAGAATTCGTGGGTGGTGCAAAAAGGTAACCTGATGCAGAGGCACGACCTGGGGGACGTAGTCCGGGACAGAAGAGCATACAACCTGAGGACGAGGAGAGCTGACCCCAACAGTATGCGCAGACAGTGATTAGGGATGGAGCCAGGGAGAAGAAGAAGATTTGTCAGTTTTTTTATTTTCAGTAAAACGATACTAATAAAAATTCAGTAGAAATGTGAAGCGAACAAGTCTAAGAAACATCGTGTGGATTTAAAACGCCGTGCAAAATGCGAACGAGTTCAACTCATTTGATAGTGAAAATGGGTATTTCTTTTTAAAAAGGGAGATAAAAGTTTTTATTACCAAAAAAGGCAATCTCAATTCAAATTAGTTTTCCGTTTACGAAAAATAAAAGCGTTGGTTACTTAATTAAAAAAAAACTAAAATTAAATATGTTAATTAAAAAAATAGTTTTTTTTAATTAAGATAAAAAATACTTGCTTTGAAGTTTTTATTATTCCAAAAAGAATGTATCTCTACATTTATTAAATATGTATTATTTTTACCGAACGATAAGAATGCGATTAGCGACAAAGCCGCATATTTCGTTATTTGTCCGATGTCCAACTGTTTGTTCCTTGCAGCACATTGATAAAGTCACCCCAAGTGCTGTGGAGATGGCGAAATACTATGGGATGAATCTGAGAACCGAAGGGTCTCAAATCGTTTGAACGAAAATACGCAAAGCAGAAGATCATATATTTAAATTTCTAAAAAATCTTGGGACTGTAGCGAGATGTTAAACGGACCTTGTGGACAGTACTGTTCAGTTTAGAGTTGCCTAAAAAGTACTCAGCCCCTGGTTCGATGACATCACGAACTCTTTACTTTAGGTTCTAAGTGGCTGTCGGTAAACGGTCTACACTTGGTGGAGGAGCACAGAGGTTGGTCACTTCTGCTTCTGTGTTTCCTTATCCTCTCTCCAAATCCTTCCAACTCCTATCCATATTAGTATTTACCAAAACATTTCTACTTAACATCCACAAGTGCACATCCCTCTGGGGTCTAGTACTACACCTCAAAATACCGTGCGTTAGCTGCAGGGCTCACAACATATACAACATGTATACAATTCATGTAATATCTACTGCAGTGAATTTATAATATGACAATATTTGCAAAAATCGTGCAATACGTCAATAACTTAAAATAAGACAGCGAAAACGTATCCACGTTCTGTCAAACCTCTCTTAAATACTGAACGATCCAAGCTGTCTTCTTCTGTCCAAAAAAAAATTATTTTCTTTCTGATCATGGACTGTCCCTTCGATCTGGTAGCAGTCAACTTCTTTGTATACCAACGCATCATATATCATTCTACACGTCACATTTTTCTGTGCACTCAACTCGACTTTGAAACGAACTTCCTGACTCAATTAAATGCGCTTCAATTTATTTTAAAATATCACTCGTCCATAACTCCTACACAACTCTCATCATTATCCGTACTTATATTAAGGTTTTTCTTTTGTTACTTTTACTCAAATATTGTTTTCATTTACAAAGTTTAAAACACGGTCACTGTAAAACTTGGCTCAATCATTACAACAGACGAGAATGTAGTCCAGGACGTATAAACAGAATAAAAATCGGCAGGAACAAATTGAGAGAAACGACGGGGGGATATGTGTGACAGAAAGATACCATCTACAAGACAGAGTGATCGGGCACGCTATACTACAAGGAACCGAGTATCAGCCTCTTAAGAAAAAAGAGGAACAATTGCTTCATGTTGCGTAGATGCGTATGCTACGGTGGTCCCTGGCCGTCACTAGATTAGATAATATCCGAAATGAACGAATTTATTTGAACGTCAATAGATGATAAAGTCTAGCAAGCACGACTACGGTTGTATGGGCATGTGTACCGGCGGGATGAAGGTTCTATGCTGAGACACTACGAATTAGGAACTCCCAAATAGACGCAGAGGAAGATCCAATAAGTGCCTATATAAAGTAAAGGAGGACATGACGAGACTTGGACTATCTCCAAATGATTGACGAGATCGAGAGAGATGGAAGGTCCCAGCAGCCGACCCCAAATGGATGGGATAAGGCGAAGGAAAAGAAGAAGAGAAGGAAACACTGTCATGGATACCGGTAATAATTTTGAAACAAAAGCTGGTTAATTAGTTGTAAGAAATTACTTGAAAGCAATAAATCCGCCGGATGTACTCGTATTTACGTGACAGCGTTGAAATAAATAATGTTGAATTAATCCTGAGCATAGCACAAATGCTATTATGCCCACATCACTGTTAACAAAATTGTAATATTCGGTATGTTGAAGAAAGTTTTAAGCCATGATTATTTTTTTAAATATCTTCCCATAGCGGCGGTAGACAACACAGGCAGACCTGATGAACGTGGGCGTTTTCCTTGCGGATGTCACCAATTTGACGGATGTTCAGCGTCCACTCACTCAAATTTGGCAATCCAAGCTCAAATATTTAATGAAGGACGAGTGCCTAGTCAAGTGAGTGAATATATCCGGGATAACTGGCGATCATACCGAGATATATCCTATCCATCTTAGATATATCCATCTTAGATAAATCACAATCGTTATTTGAGATATAGAGATATTACTACTACCGCACACTTCCATAATATAGCGTGCGACGACTACAATTTTTCTACAACTACGACGACTACGACGATCGGTATATTGTGTGAAGGGCCTTGTTGAATGAATATTCTGACATCGACATCTTCCACTTCTTCTCCCTGGCTCCATCCCAACTCACTGTCTGCGAATACTGTTGGGGTCAGCTCTACTCAAAATAAATAGGTACCAATGGGGATCGAATCCTCAATCTTCAGATTGGAATATATATATATATCTAACCAACGAGACTACGGAAGTCATCAATATAATAATTTGACCGGAAAACCAAAAATAATACGGATTGGATCAAAATATGTCATCAATCATTAAAAATTAAAAAAAAACAAAACAAAACCAGTTACGGTTGGAATTTGATCGAAATTACTTTCGATCGAAAGAAATAAATAATTGAGACAAGGAAAAAAAACGAAGAATGTGTCGCTTAATCTGAAGGATCATAGTTTGATGCTTGAGAACAAAAAAATCGATTCGATCCTGCCAGTCAGCCAGTCCTTCGGAGAATTGTCCCTTCCTCTGGCCGAAGGTGACGATGTCTTTATATCGGATATCCTTCACAGAAGTAATGCATACCTGTCCACGCCGGTAATGGGAATTTTATCGCATCTGACGTGACGATTCGAGATATTTTATATCGTCACAAAAATGTTACATCGAATTCCTGTAAAAGGCGCTAAGGTGTTAAAAAGATTAACGATATACTCGTTACTTTAAGAATGATTTAAGAACACTTTGAATGCACAACTGAATACTATTTGGATGTACCAAACTCATAAAACCCATTTTTCAGTTTTATTATACTCAAAACAATGTAGCATGGTCCCTGTGACGTTTGAAATGTCATGTCTCAAACAGATGGGGTAAAATCGTTTTTTTTTTTACAATACAAATCGAATCGTTTTTTTATAAATCGAAAAATTGTTTTTCTCTAAACGGACGTTTTAATTTCTAATTTTCATTATACTGACTTTCTAATGTATTGTATCTGTCTTTAAATAGGCCAAGATCCCAAGGGTTTCTTAAAATTTAATAGTCATTCAAAACTGCCTTTATGTTTTATTTATTAATTCTACTAGTGATTATTCCAATTTCTTGCTTTGCCATTTTATAAAAGTAAACATACAACTATTTATCGAGAAGTGACATTCAAATAAGCCATTAATATGGAAAATATTATATAATTTACAATGACGTAAGCTAATAGATACAGCCTTTCGATAAAACAAACGATGAAATATCAATTGACAAGAGGATGACCTTAAAATAAACATACGTATTGCGCACATTATACAAAACAGGTTCTGAATAATGACAAACATTAATAAAACAAGCACCACACGCAGACCCTTTCAAATACTCGTACATACCAAGAAGGCGCTGCAGGCGTTGCAACTCTTTTCATTTCTGACCCTTTAACTACTAAATAACATTTACTAAGTCCTCTTGACAGAAAATGTTAGTGCAGTTTCAACAGGTCAGTAACATACATACACACATACATACATGCCATCAAGTAGTTTCCCTGTCGCTATAGGTAGATACCGCCAGACTTCCCTATCGCGACGCCAATATTTCCCCTCTTCTACATCTATGGTATAAGTGATAACCGTAGGCAGAGACGAACACCAAATGAACATACTAATGTCAGGAGCTGCACTGAAGAATGCAAAAGAGTTCGTCTATCTTGGAGGCAAGATCACATGGGATGGCCGTACAAAAAGATATGTTGACAGTCGCATCCACTAACAAAACTAGATTTTAATAAGAAATCAAAGATTTTCGAATCCAACAACATGGACCTAAAGCTCCGTAAGCAATTGGTCAAAACATATGTGTGAAGTATTTTGATGTATGGTTGCGAGACATGGTGCATAATCAAAAGAGATCGAAAAAAATTGGAGGCCTTCGAGATGTGGACCTATATACGAATCCTAAGGATTTCCTGGAGATACCACATTACAAATGACGAGGTTCTCGGCAGGGTGCCTTGCCTTGACTCCATATTGGAAGGAAGATAGGCATTTTACCAACCAGACCACGAAGGGAATTCTTTATTATTGACACTGGCAAATTGATATTGTCATCGTTGATGCTACGTCGAATGTTAAAGAAGATTTCTTGTTAAAAAACACAATAATGACGCAGGATGTGGGTCCAATGGCGCTGGTTGCGAAAAACCACGAGGCAAATTTTAAAAGGTAAAATTAGTTTTATTTTTTGTTTTTATAGAACAGAAAAAGTAACATTTGACTTTACTTCATTGCACTAAGGTGTAATCGGCGGGGTTGGTGCTCTGTGGTATTACCTTACAACGACACAAACGAGACTTAGTTAATTTGAGATAATTGTTGGTTGGTTGGTTAATTGCGACAATATACTCGTAAGACAATGACGACCTCCATAGCCTAGTTGGTAAGATGCCTGTCTCCCAACCAGGAGGTTGTGGGTTAATTGCCACAATATACTCGTAATACAATGACGACCTCCATAGCCTAGTTGGTAAGATGCCTGTCTCCCAACCAGCAGGTTATGGGTCAATTGCCACAATATACTCGTAATACAATGACGACCTTCATAGCCTAGTTGGTAAGATGCCTGTCTCCCAGCCAGGAGGTTGTGGGTTAATTGCCAAAATATACTCGTAATACAATGACGACCTCCATAGCCTAGTTGGTAAGATGCCTGTCTCCCAACCAGGAGGTTGTGGGTTAAAATCCTACTGGAACCCAGATTTATTAAAAATGATTTCAGTCTGGTTCTCACTCAAAGTCTCTTTAATAGATTTCTGGTTGGTTGGAAGAGATTGCCACATGGCAATAAGAAAGCCCGGTTGTACTGTTAACAACGGAAGTGCAATACAATACAATACAAAATAGTGGCTTTATTGCAAAGTGGAAATATCAAATCATTGTTATTGTTTTACAAAGTTTTCAGTGAAAGGTGGGGAATTGACATTATTGCTCTAAAAAAGAAAAAAACTGCAATAACTAAATAATAAAAAATAAAAAAATAAAAATAGAAAAAGAAAATACGTATTTAACAAGGTTATATATGTCCAGAAGGAAAGGGAGATGGGCAACAAAGAATGATGGAAATCCAGGAAGAATACGCTATGTCACAGAAAGGAGATATAATTCAGTGTTTGAAGCACGTTAACGATGGTGCGAGTCTCACATTAACTGGTAGGTGGTTACAGAGTCTAACAGCACGAACAGTAAAAAAACCGCGAGAGAAATTAAGAACGGTGAACTGGAGGGTTCATACTATACGTGTTTCGTATACGGAAAAAAATGTCTTGAGAGGGTCAAATATCTGTGCGTCGATTCCTTAATTGGAGGGCGTAATTAACGAAGATTATTTTAATTATTTCCTATTCGAGTATTTCTTACAGCCGTGTTGATATTCGTTAATTCCAACGAAATAAATATTTAAAGGTCGACTATATTGGTTAATTGAGGAAATCAAGAAATATAAGTAAATCATTTATTTATTTAACACTTTAATCTGACGGGTTTAATGCTTTAAAGTAATTTGTTCCAATCAATCAGCTTTTGTTTCATAATTATTAGTGGTATACATGACCGTGTCTTTGACGTAATGCACGAAAATAATATTTGAGAAAAACTAATAAAAATTAAAACAAACAAAAAAATTCAAGAAAAATAGGGATTAGGATGGTGATTGTGTGGGAAGTTAAGGAAAATGAATATTGATGGATAAATAACGTCTCTTTAGTATATTCTTCAAGATCTAAAAGGATGTAGCACATCTGATTGAGCCAAGAGGATCGTTCCAAGTGAGCAGAATGATGTGTGATGCGTTGGTATACAAAAAATTCTGCCGTCACCAGATCGTAGGGACAGTTCATACTCAGAAAGAAAATTGAATGTTTCACGGAGATACTGAGGACAGCTTGGATTGTTCAACAGCTTAAATGTTAACTGTGGAATGTTCTGGTATGCGACCTTTGGACATGTGCGAAGGTCGGTTCGTCGGTCGTTGACCGTGCGTGTTGACAATATTCAGGGACGACGGTATTCCCTACAGATCTTTAACATTCAGGAATACGGAAGCACACAGCCACATTAATGAATGCATAGGATGAAACTGAGATAATAAAAAGGATAATTGTATTTATTTATTTAAATGTTTACATAATTTTACGTAAGATAACCGGTCTATATTAAGGATCTCAAAAAGCTCATTGCCTGTTCTGATACGGTTGACATGCATATATGTACAATTGCGAAATTTACATATAAACAATTCAACAAGCCCGAACTTAAGAATTTTACTTGTTATTAAAAAAATACGTTTATTGCATTACATCCTAACCTGGCGGGTTTATTACAATGCGGCAATCTCTTTTAACTAGCCAAAAATACGTTAAAGTGGTTTTAAGTGTAAACCAAACTTGAACCCTTTTGCAAAAAACGGGTATTAACGGGAATCGAACCCACTAATCCGGTTTGCAGGACAGGCATCTTACCAACTAAGCCACATAGGTCGTCAACATCGAATAGATAGTGAATGTATGAGTAGAAAACAGGTACTTATTTTCAAGTACCTATTGCCAATAAATTCCGAATGTCGCGAATATTCACACTGTAAATACTAATTAGATATTCAATAACGATACAGGAAGTGATTAATTTCATATTTCTAACGCTAAAGCTCTCACTAGCGAGATGTAAAAACACGTGTATAACACTTTTACAATCATCATATAATGCAAAGCTGTAAACAAGATGATGTGATTTTTTTAAAAGACACCGACATGACTGCAACGTTCCTTATAAGGTGTGCGCGTGTGCGGCCGCACATCTGTTAAAAATTGTCCGCACACATGTTTCCATCTTCCGCACACATCTCAAAGAAAGAGGGTTGTAACCATATTTTGTTTTGCGCAATCATATATTATATTTGATATTTCAAGATGGGTTCTCAGGTTCCTTTCTTTGCGATGTGTGCGGAAACATCATATAGAGTTCACGCGCCGTAAGGAGCCTCTTTTTTTCTTGCACATTTAAGTTGATGGGCCGCACACACAATGTAAAAAATAGGGGGAACGTTTCATGACTACCATTAAAAGTGACTATGTTTGTCAGTCAATAACGTCTTCCGGCGAGTCAAGAGAGCACTTCTCGAGTCTGCTCGGACTAATACAGAATCCAGTTATATAAGGTTCAGGGGGTCGGCTACTTCCCAAATGTCCGAACAGCGGCCAGTTAATTGTGCGATTGACTAATCGACTCAGATGAGCGCAATTGAAAAAGTCAAGAGCGAGCGCTTCTAAAACTTGCAAGACCCACCGATAAAACAAAGCTAAAAAAAAAAGAAAACTTTGCTTTTATATATCGCCTATTCGACGACCTCCGAGGCATATTTGGAACGACGATTGACTTCCATTCGGAGGTTTTGGGTTCGAACGGTACTCAAAAAACTTTAAAGTCTGGTTTAAGAGTTTGCTTGGTAACAAGAGCACGCGATAGTAATTGCCTTCCGCGTGTGGTAGTGTTTCAAATCCGTGCGTGTGTGCCATGCCGGCGGCCGTGCTCTAACGGTTAGGGTACACGCTAAGCAAGCGGGCGTTCCAGGTTCTATTCTTGGCTTATTCTCTTCCAGACCGTTTTTTTATCTGAATTAATATGTTCTGTAGCTCATATGCGGTTTATCATAAATTCTTATAGTACAATTAAGCAACGCAAAAATAGCACTTTGTATTAAACTTTAACAAACGAAAGGCTACAGTAGATTTAACCTACCGATCGTCATGGAGCCACCAGAACTTTGCAATTAATCTGTCAAGACTATGTGCTCACTAAAATGCAACAGCTTGCACACAATAAAGAAATACACGCACAGACGTCATCCATCCACAAGATGGGTGACAAACATACTCGATCCCCTATCGTATTGTAGTATTTCAAATATGCAATTTAACAAGTTATTAGTCACTTGCCTACTCCAGTGGTTCTAAACCAAAAGGCCAAGTATAGACCACACATGAAAATACAGCATTACTTATTTGAACATAATATTATTATTCTATGTTACTTGCATTTCTTGAACTCAATTTATGTATTGGATGTTAACATAAGTTGTGTCCGTTTTTTTTT
The DNA here is from genome assembly GCA_949825065.1 of Odontocerum albicorne. Classification (NCBI taxonomy): domain Eukaryota; kingdom Metazoa; phylum Arthropoda; class Insecta; order Trichoptera; family Odontoceridae; genus Odontocerum; species Odontocerum albicorne. The sequence goes on along the minus strand of OX463840.1, from coordinate 4,117,870 downwards.
CAAATGAAGAGAACAAGAGTACACAACAAAAAAATATTACAACAAATTAATCAATAATGTATTTTCCTTCATTATTTTACAAAAAATTAGTCAACAATGTATTCTCCTTCATTATTGCTCAGCCAATTCTACGGTGGTGTGAAGGGGATCTTCATGAATAATATGGTTTAAGCAATCCTCATCGAAGTCCACTGGTCGTCCGGTACGCTCCATGTATTTCAGGTCGTTATTACCGTCTTAGAAACGCAAACACCATCGACAAGCTGTCCTTTCATTCATAACATCTTCACCGTACACTTCGCAAATATCGCGAGCAGCTTTATTCTCTCGATTAAACGCGAACAGAAGGAGGTGTCGAAAACGCTCACTTTCATCTACTTTACATTCTATTTTGAAGGCTTGTAATCAAATAAAATAATATATGTAACGTAAAAGCAAACAGAATATATTGTAGAGCAAACAATTTTCTTTCGAATGACGTATAACCTTTACCATTTTGTTTTATGATGACGCGCGAGCAAACCAGTAGAAATTGTCAAACGTTGATTTTTGTTTTCACTCAAAACATGTGGAACCCAAGCGCCGAACTTCTGGACTTTCCCATTGATTTAAGATGGCGATATACAGTCATGTGACTACAATTCATCTGCTCAGCCAATTCTACGGTGGTTTCAAGGGGATCTTCATGAATAATATGGTTTAAGCGGTTCTCATCGAAGTCCACTGGTCGTCCGGAACGTTCCATATCTTTCAGGTCGAAATTACCGTCTTTGAAATGCAAAACCATCGACGAGCTGTCCTTTCATTCATAGCAACTTCACCGTACACTTCGCAAATATCGCGAGCAGCTTTGGCAGCTTTATTCCCTCGATTGAAGGAGATGTTGAAAATGCTCACTTTCGTCTATTTGACATTCCATTTTGAAGGCTTGTAATCAAATAAAATAATATATGTAACGTAAAAGCAAATACAACATCTTGTAGAGCAGAACATTTTCTTTCGAATGACGTATAACCTTTACCATTTTGTTTTAATTTTGGTGCTCATTTTTAAATTTGAAAAAAAAAAACGGATACGACTTATGTTAACACCTAATACTTAACAGGGGCCGGAAAACAACTTTGCAGATTAGTGAAAATTTTAAAAATAAATAAGCAATGTTACGAAGATAAAAACCAATCCCATTTCGAAAATAATAACGTTTCACTTTTGACCTAAGAGTATATCCTACATCCTACTTGAAAACACAAACATACACTTTTCAAAGATTTTTTACTATCGACAAATATACGAGAATATCAAAATAATTGAAAGAACACTAAATAAAAAGCTTATAAACAGTATTCAAATCTGCTAAGAGACCAAAACAGTATTCTACTGCAGTGAATGTGATGGAATACAAGTAGCCTGAACGAGTGGACTTGTTTTTGCTAAATAATTGGTGTAAGAATTGTTATCTAGTTATAAGTAGTATGTAGGTGTTAATTATTTCTAAGATCTCATATATTAAGATTGAATAAATAAAATAAAATGATATGTAGGAAAATAAGATTAATTAAGTTCATAAATTATAACATATAGTTAAGATTAGTTAAGTAATAAATTTGTATATAGGTATAGCCTTGACAAATGTTTGTACAATAATTTACTTTATATAATAAAAAAAATATATATATTCTACTGCCAAATTTGATGTATGAAAGTGGATGTGGGAAAAATTTAAAGGAGCTAAATAAATGCTATAGAAATGCGCGCACTGCGAAGAATTCACGGAATAAAATGATTATACTTGAGAAAATGTAGGATGGTCCCTGTGACATTTGAAATGTCATGTCTCAAAGGGATGGGATAAAATCGTTTTTTTTTACAAATCGAATCGTTTTTTTATAAATCGAAAAATAGTTTTTCTCTAAACTGACGTTTTAATTCCTAATTTTCATTATACTGACTTTCTAATGTATTGTATGATTTGTATATATCTTTCAATAGGCCAAGATCCACTATGAATTAATACTAATTACGAATATTTAATTTTAGGTATAAAAAAATCGAAAATCCAATTATCGTATACCCCATCTCTAGTCAATGCAGACTAACGTAGTGACTTTTGACAAACGTCACCAAATATAATTTGATTTTAACAAACTGCCACATTTTCGCTAATTTGTAACAAGATGTATTAATTTGTCATTATTGTTAGTTTTATGTAATGTATTTACCTAAATAACTTGATATTTATTAGAATCGAGGCTTATATTAAAGTTGATAAAATAATGAAAATTACTGAACGTCGTTACAAAGTTGTATTGATGCAAATTTACGAACTGTCACAGGGGCCATGCTACATTTTCTCATGTATAGAGATGAATATGAACTTAAGGCTGGTGTAATAAGTAAGATGAAGATGATTTGCGTATACAGAACGAATAAATGAAAAAAAAAACAAAAAAAAACATTTATACATAAAATAAAATAAAAATACAGCGCAAATGTGACCGGATTGGCGTGGTAGAAGAAGACCAAGGTAAGTATGGTAGGATCAAGTGAATGATATTTTGAAAAAAAAATGTTAAAAGTCAGAGATCTCATAAGAGTTAGTAGAAGGGGCGAAAGATGTGTATCACTTTAGAAAAATCTGGCGTCCTCTTCTCCTTGCTTACGGAGACGGTGTGATGGTATCTATTGACTTAAGTTGATTTTTTGTATATATATATATATATGTCAAAATTAAGTATTTAAAATATTTACTTAAGGACCTTGACACATCTAAACAAAACAATTTAATTTGACCTTTGACGAGTAAAGGTTAAGATTCCCGCATTTAAAACTTGGAAGGTACGACTCCTCGATCGTGCACGACCTGTCAAACTTTAAGGATCATTAAATTTGGAATGTCGATTCATCACGAATAACTCATAAAGTATACATACGGGAAGTTAAGATACGGAAAAGCAATTTAACTACAAGTTTATTTGACTTTTTACGATAATGATGTAAAATTATCTTCACAAATGAAGGTGTGAAAAGTTCATATTAAGTTTATTTATTTAAATATTTATTATTACACATGACAAGAAATATACACAATTTGAGAAAAAACAACAGGTAATTTGATTTGGACATATAATTTTAATGGATCTGGGTTTGTTGCCTTTCATTTGTCGTATCCCCAGTAAACTAGGCTTTTGCCTGTATCTCACTGAGGATATTTAGCATGAAAAAATAAATCGATACTTTTTTCCGATTTTTGATAACACAAAAAAACCCCGTTGCACGCTCTCATCAACCTGACAAACAGTGACACTCAACTACAACTGGAAACATCTTGCGAAACTCAACTTCTCACACATTATCACTCCAGAAAGACCAAAAATATTCATCCCACAATATACCGCACACAATCATAAGAATAAAAATCAAAACAAATTCAAAACAAAAAAAAAAAAAGAAAAACACACAGAAACACAAATACAAAAACATCCAAAATTAAAACAACAAGAAGAGACCCACACTCACGAGCTCACATAAATCCTTTCCACTCGTCATTCATCCTGAAAGCCCAAGTACTCAAAATCCTGTCGCAATAACAACCACGCTCCGATCGACTGTCTAAATGGTTTTCCTACCTTTACTTTTATTGAAGTCGGCACGCCATTGTATGTAATGGGAGCCAAATAAGCATATTGCCTTTGGGCAAAAGAGATTTTAACTCTAGGGATGGTGAACATTTCATTAGCTGCCATGCGTGTCATGTGTGTCTGCTGAGTCTGCATCTTCCCCTCCTCTCGATGGTAGTGCCAGAGAATGGATTTGGGATGTAAATTGGTTATGTTCAGGACCTGATACTCTCTGAAAATCAAATCTATTAATTGTTTTGAAGGACCAGTTGACAACGAAATGTGAAACTTTTAAGTGTTTTAAATAATATTTCTTTCTTAACAGAACGATTGTTTGGATTTTTTTTTTCTTTTCACATTATGTTTTATGGAGACAGTTTAGAGAGGTTTGTGGTTACTGGAGGCGTGTAAGAGGAAGAATCCTAATGCGTTGGACTGACCAAATGAGAGACGCAACTGGACTACCCTTAACAACTGTTCTTCGAGTCGGAGTGCAGGGGTGGATGGAGAGGAGTCGTCACAGGCTATCATGGAAGTCACGATGCTCAGTTATGAGCAACACGACAGGACGAATGGGCATTATTATTTATTAGAAAAAATAATCCAAGAGAACTGCATTGCATTGTGTGCACTTTCATTTTATACAGTAACACCTGGTGGGTTAATTGCAATGCGACAATATTTTCCAAGCAACCACAATTTTTTTTAAAGATATCTTTAATGAAAAGTAAAAAAAACGCGTGTCTGATAGAATCAAAGAGAATAATGAGCGCCAGACTCACGTTTCCATTTTTCAAAACATAATTTACTTGATCCAACTATATTTTTTTATGACCTTCTTCTACCACGCCTTCTACTCATATTTGCAATATACGAGTATACTTCTTTTCAGTTCAATAAGGTTTTTCGGAGTGTTTTAGCGCGTGGTTTATCATTTCATCATAAGTCAAATCACACGGTAAAACACTCAAAAAAAATTTATCCAAATGATACGAAAAACCGTAAAAGCCTCAAAGCATATATTATGTTATGTTTCGTTAGATATTTTACATTCATTCTTTCAACATGTCCAAACTATCTCAGAATATATATTATTTACAGTTCAGACATTAACATTGTGGAGGTTTAAAGACATTGTTATTTGTTTTATCAAACACTGTTTATTTCACTTAATACACACAGCGAAAACAGGACTCGGACGACTTTTTGTGTCTTTAGAATCCTGTTTGTGCTCTCTGATGATGAGGTGAAAATCTTGAAAACAGTAGGGTTATACTGTTATATTAAGTGAAATGAACAGTGTTTGACTAAACAAATAAATTACAATGCATTATATTATTTATAGTTAAGGCATTAACAATGAGGAGTTTTAAATACATTGTAAGTTTGTTATTATCAAACATTTCAAGTTTGTTTTTATCAAACACTCTTTATTCCACTTTTTGTAACGGTATAACCCTACCGATTTCAAGACTTTCACCTCATCATCAGGGGAGCATAAACAAGACTGAATTCTGTTCGAACTGGTACCGACATACACGCTTCTAACGGTAAACATTCGGGTTGGGGAACTGTGGGTGGAGTGAGGGAGGATACAACTTCAGCGAGCAGCGGTGAGATTCTTGGAATATATGTGCTTGACGAAAGTTCACCCCGATGCACTAACTTAGAAATTTATTTGTGCTCCCCTGATGACGACCTCCGTGGCCTGGTGGTAAGACACTTGTCTGCCGATCCGGAGGTTGCGGGTTCAATCCCCGCTGGATCCCAGATTTTTTTAAATAGTGTGGGAACCACGGTCGTCGCCGAATATTGTCAACACATACGGTCAACGACCGACGAAACGACCTTTGGATACCTTGACGAATTATATTTTACAGTCCGAAGGTCACATACCAAAACATTGACGCGGCCGGATATCGCGCCGCATTCCATAGTAGAAAGAGAACGCATCACGCTGTCTCGCCGGTTCCGTAAACAAATTGTTTAACTACAATACTACAATATTTACGATATATACAATACTTCAATTGACTATTTCTGCACGCACAGAAGCGAGATAAAAGTATATCGCGGGCGCACTCCCGCGCCCATTCTGAAATGTTATAAATACCCACATACTGATAAATAAAACATTCATTCACTCTCTCCTTCCGCATTGCGATTTAACGTATTTTATTTATTTACCAACAACTACTATCACCATCTCTTCAGATAAGAAGCATTCCGCTAAAATAGGATTAACACTTAGGACCTATAAAAACATCTTTCTGGTTGGTTGGAAGAGATTGCCACATGGCAATAAACTCGCCAGGTTAAAAAAAAAATGATGCACTTATTTGTGCTAACCTGATGATGAGGTGAAAGCCTTGAAACCGGTAGGGTTATAACATTACAAAAAGTGGAATAAGCAGTGTTTGATAAAACAAATTACAATATCTCAGAATGTTCTTCTTCATCTTATGCAACATACAAGCCTGAACTTCACATGCATTCATACGAGTATCTAATAACTTCATTCCGTATTCTATCATACATTGTCACCCCATCTAATTTTCTCGGTACACACGCATTTCTATAGAACTAATTCGGCTCTTTTCAGTATTTTTCCACGTTCACGTTTCACTAACATAAGTTAAAATACTGTTGTAGACTATCCTCTTAATATATTTTGATACTATCAGTTTCGATTGTATAAGGGTCTCATTGAGTTTTGTTTCCTATCGCTACATGTTGAACAATACCTCTCGCGATTCAGACTGGAAATTAAGAATAATTAAATGTTGAGAGTTGCACTAAAAGTAGGAACGGCCCCACGCGTGATCCCTGGGGTACTCACTTAATAAACGTTTATTTTCGTTTATTACTTTGCGTTGTCGTTTTTTACAGCCGCATATTAGTGCAGACAATAATAGTGGGCTTGTTAGGGAAAACTACACTAAATATTGTTATAATATGTTTAAATGTATCGTAGTTCAGTACGATAATTCATTTGAAATCACTATATCGCGTGATTAACTCTTGCCACCCTGCGATGGATAGCGAGTGACCAAGACTTATAATTTATTTGATTATTTGACATTTAAATACGTAATAAAATTATTTTTATAGCTAATTACAAAAAATAACCTAGCAGATTTTGCATAATTTTAATTTAAAACATACATTTTTCGTGTACCTCTGTGTGTGTACCTCTAAAAAATCACTTTGGAATGAAGTTGCACAGGAAGTAAATAAAGATAATGTAAGTTGTAATGAAATTTGTTAGTTTTGAGAGTGGCATCGTTTGTTGACTCAACCGCTCGCAACTGTCAAATGAATTTGTGCGTAGCACTTTGGTGTGGCCAAGCATGAACTCACCTAGTACGAGGCGTATCCAGAAAGTAAGTGTACTGAGGCTCTCAGACCGGATGGATTTTATTTTCGACATGTTGGCTACACTTCCGTGTAGCCTGACCCTTCCATCCATCGTTACTGGAGATGAAACTTGGGTTGCACACTACACGCCTGAAACCAAAAGGCAGTTTCAACAGTGGCGTCACACCTCTTCGCCCTCCGCCAAAAAGTTCAAAACCACAATTTCGGCCAAGAAAATCATGGCATCCGTGTTTTGGGACTGTCAAGGCATAATTTTAATTGAATATATGCCTCAAGGGGAGACCATCAACTCTGCAAGATACTGTGAGACCCTAAAAAAATTGCAGAGGGCGATTCAGAACAAGAGGAGAGGCATGCTGACAAAGGAAGTCTGCCTGCTGCACGACAATGCAATACCACACACGGCCAACGCCACGAAGGAACTGCTCGCCTCGTTTAAATGGGATGCCCTGAACCATCCCGCGCATTCCCCTGACCTAGCACCTTTAGATTACTATCTCTTTACCTCCCTGAAGCTGTACATGGGTGGAAAAAGGTTTTCAACCGACGAGGAGGTAAAGGAGGAGGTGGAGAAGTGGACGGAGGGGTTGGCGGGAAACTACTTCGAGGAAGGCATCAAAAAGTTGATACCCCGCTTCCCCACCTGCATTGAGAGGAATGGCGACTATGTCGAAAAATAGCTTACATATGTACTACGGTAACCACGTAATTTTTTTGTTTAAATAAAAAAAATTGTAACGTACAAAAATTCAGTATACTTAGTTTCTGGATATGCCTCGTATGTTTAAAAGTATCGTAGTTCAGTACGATAATTCATTTGAAATCACGATATCGCGTGATTAACACGGAGTCAAACTTAATCCAATTGACTAAGGCCGAGGCCACACAGGTAGGAGCCTCGCTTGGTGCTTAGAGCTACGCTGCGAGTTAGGCGACATATCCTAGCGAACCAAAGCACCGCATACTATCGCAATGGTCACACTGCACGCTTCGCGATACACTACATGACGATTAGTCACCGAGTGGATCTCCTAGCGAACAGACGTGTTTGTTAATTTTATTGTGTCAACAAGTGATTTTACAAGATGGCGGAAGTTTTAATAACAGCTGTGTATAAAAGGGTGCCTTTGTGGAACCCATCGAGCAAATTATAAAAAAATGTACCTCTAATAAAATTACTTTGTAATGAAGTTGCACAGGAAGTAAATAAATATGGTAAGTTGTAATGAAATTGGTTAGTTTTGAGAGTGGCATCGTTTGTTGACTCAACCGCTCGCAACTGTCAAATGAATTTGTGCGTAGCACTTTGGTGTGGCCAAGCATGAATTCACCTAGTATATTAGTCACGTAACACCTAACGAAGTACTTTGGTGTGGCCTCGGTCTAAGATACGTGACTAAGATAACTTAAACTTAACTTAAGTAAAGAGAGTTAATTATTTTCATATGACACATACCACCGTCCATTTATGATACAAACTATTTTCTATGCAGATTTTTTTTGCAGTGGATATTGAAGATGCAAACTTTATGTATGGTATATAACACGAAACATGGGGAATAATAAAATACGAATATTAGAAAATGAAATTATCCACGTTTAAACTGAAAAAAAAATACTTCTTCCAATGTGTTGACTTTCACTTTGCGGAACTCCCAGGGTGTGGTCTGAAAAACACGACATCCTCGCAGCCAGGCTCGCCCTCTATTGGCGGTGGTGAATCTTGACCGAGAGGGTGTTATGAGATGAACCCAAACCATTTGATAACTTCTCTCTTAAATGTATTTTCTTCTACATTGTCCTGAGATACCATACATATGCAATTTCAGGATATACACGTATATACTCGTATGTATATGTATGGTGCACAATGTTGCTATCAATCTACCTATATTTATTTATGTATTATTTTATATTACAATATTTAATTAAAATACATTATGATGTAGCAAAGTATGGTTGGTACAAGTGAACATTATTTTGAAAAGAGGACATGTAAAAAGTCAGAGAAATAGTAGGAATTGTAGTAGGCGAATAATGTGTGGCGACATAGTCTGTCACTCTGTCGTCTCCGCCTAGCCCTGGCAGGGATATGACGTGATGATATTTACGTGTAAATTTACGTTGATATTCCACTGATAATGCATCTCGTTCTACTAATGAGACCATGTGTTTTCTATATCTCAAAATCTATGCACAAAATTCCTACAAAATTCTCAAAAAATTCAATATTTGTTCTATGTATGCGTTATTCCACTAAAAACAAATCTGAGTTCTTTACCTCTATAAAATAAGTCTCCGACAATAACTTAAGTCTGCTTGGTGAAGTTTGGTATTATTTTGTGGTATACATACATAACACATATTGAACTTAAATATACATATAATTATTAAATAATTTTAAAACTATGACTGTAATTTATTATTACTACTGCTTTTTATATCTTCATGTTAGTTTAAGATAAAGTTTTGTATTATTTGTCAATAATTTTAAGTACGTGTATAACCTGTCACATGTTCATTTGTATATAAAGACACTGTTGTGTCGTTAATTAAACAAATAAATAAATAACATTTTGTCTAAAATCGTTAGCAACATTCCACTTTCCCTCTTTAACAACCAATTTTTTTCGAATTTGAAACGCTAACAAAAAAAATCATCGAATTGGCCAATGAAATGTTTCAATGTATCGGTTATATTAGCAATAGGAACTCTCGAATAGAGGTCAAGGTGACCAAATATTAGCAATAGGAACTCTGGAATAGAGGTCAAGGTGACCAAATAAAGCTGTTTACAGCTGCATATCGCATTGGTGACGCGTCAATGGCAGTCACTTGGGCCATTCAAGACAAAAAAACATTCATCTAATAAATATTCAAGAACCAGCTTACTTAGACGACCTCCGTGGCCTGGTTGGTAAGATGCCTGTCTTCTTTGCTTGTGTTTCGGGTTCGATTCCAGCTATTACCCGATTTTTTTATGAATTCCAGTCTGATAGGTTTTGAGGTTTTCGCGGGTCTTTCGGAGTGTTGTACGGCGTGGTTTGGCTTATAGTGTTGATGGCATCATAAATCAAACCACGGGATACAACACTCCGAAAGATATTATACAACTTTGTAATTTGCCCTTATCTTTTGGAGTGTTGTACGGCGTGGTTTGGCTTATGGTGCCTGATGGTATTATAAGTAAAACCACGCGATACAACACTCCGAAAGATATTATCATATACAACTTTGTAATTTGCCCTTATCTTTTGGAGTGTTGTACGGCGTGGTTTGGCTTATGGTGCCTGATGCCATTATAAGTCAAACCACGCGATATAATACTCTGAAAGATATTATACAACTTTGTAATTTGTTTGGTCAAACACTTTATTTAACGGCATAACCCTACCGGTTTCAAGCTTTTCACTTCATCATTAGGGGAGCAAAAACAAGACTAATACAACTGTTCATATACAAAATTATTCAACTGTTCCAATCTGGTTTTCACGTAAGACACCTTTAAAATATTTCTAGTTGGTTGGAAGAGATTGCCACAAGGCGATATATCCGCCAAGTTTAACAGTATACTACTTGACTTGAATCCTTAACTTCGGCAAAGCGTGATTAAGTGCTATATACGAGCATAGTTTATTTAATTTAATGGTGTTGAAACATGGATCATGAATATCAGAATTCCAAATAAGCTGGAACCATTGGAAGTGTGGATTCATCGAAAAACGCTTATAATGTTGTGTCGTTAATTAAATAAATAAATAAACAAACAAACAAACAAACAAACCAACAAACAAACAAACCAACAAATAAACCAACAAATAAACAAACAAATAAATAATTTCTTGGTTTCATCGTATCTCAAACTCCGAAGTGCTGCGTCGAGCAGGTGTAAAACAATAGCTCTTGAATACCATAAAATGCAGAAATATTGCACATTTTGGGTCATATATATTGATAAAAGAAAAATACCACTTCTTAAAATGAATTTTGATTAGAAACATTGAGAGTCGACGCGGAATCGGTAGGTCTAAGTTACGCAAAATTCGCAAAAGGACAGAAGTATCCAGACAATTGAGGAGCTGTTCCGTGACGCCAAAGACAGAGATATTTTATCAGGAGTGATCACCGATGTCAGGGTGACCAGACATGGCACACAAAGAATTAAGGAGCGACTCTAACATTGTTTCTAACGATCAGGGTGACAAGACGCTTGTGTCGTCAACCTTTTTTTTTTAAAAGACGAAAAAATGCCCACTACCCTAGAGACCGTCCCAGTTGTTTTCTCCAAGTTGATATATAGATATATGACTTTTATAATGATCCCGAACGATTATCGTACCTCTAGCCTCAGGGATACTGGTAGCGGAATTTACGGGCGGACATCTTCATAAACAGTAAAATTGCAAGGCATTAACAAGACGCAACAGTCGCGGTTGCGGGTAGCTCGGAGAAACGGTCCATACACTATGCATATGTGTGGGCGATATTTATTGTATTTACCCTAAAGTTTATATTTAAAATGTTACAAATAGTTGTGAAAGGTGTGTCGGAGTGTTGTACCTTATAGTTTTGGCTTATAAAGCCGACGTTTCGGAAACATTGCAGTTTTCATCTTAAAGGCTTATTTGTAGTAAATTTTGCCATTAGAGACTACTCTGCAGGCAAATAAAGTAATATAAAGAAAATCACCCAGATAAGGAGTTTTCCCGTATATGTTTATGTGTTAAAACACATTTGGTAAGAAAACCGCAGAAAATTTACCAAGGGAAGACGAACTACAAAGAAACCTTTGTAAATCTTCCGAAACGTCATATTAACACATACGGCTTTAGGTGAAGTGTAGTTTCTTTGTAGTTCGTATTCCCTTAGTAAGTATTCTACGGTTTTCTTACCAAATCGTTTTTATTCTGAACATATGAAAATATGGGAAAGTACTAAATCTAATAGCTGCAGCTACCACCGCCTTCCTATCCTTATACTCAATTTATATTATACAAATTTATTTTGCAATATTTTGAATCTGTCAATAATTGTGGGTTCGAGTCCCGAGTTAATGGGCCCCTGAAGGAGAGTTTGCTTTCTAAACGACACTATATATTTTGAATTTTTTTTAATTTATTTATTTTACACATGACAATAAATTTAAATAATTTGCGAAAAAACAACAGATAATTTAATTCGGACACAATTTTAATGGATCCGGGTTTGTTGCCTTTCATTTGCCGTGCCCCAAGTAAACTAGGCTTTTGCCTGTATCTCACTGAGGACACAATCCATGAAAAAATAAATCGATACTTCTTTCCGATTTTGGATTATGTAAAACCCCGTTGCACATTCTCATCAACCTGGCAAACAGAGACATTCAATTACATATGTATGCATCACGCGAAATCAAACTCATCACACTGCATCACTCCAGACAGGCTAAAACATTTATCACACAATATACCGCAAACAATCACATATTAAAAAAAAACAAACACAATATAAATTGTCCTTTTATTTTTAAATCCAAATGCGCTGAAAGATGCATACACATAATCGTTCAAAAGGTCCCACTCAACTATATTAGATGCAAATAATGAATAAGTTATGTATGTAAAAGTTTAATATAATTTTGTAAGACGTTCTTTTTTATATGACACTGTTTTATTATTATAATTGAATTTAATTTTCCATTTAATTATTGTCAAGTGCATTGGTGTTTTAAGATCGTCTACAACCGCCCACCTTCCTGCAATGTGTATTGGAGATAGATTTTAGTATGCAGTTAAGTGCAGCCGGCAGACCTGAACGGTAAAGCGTTTAACCGCAAAGCCAAGGGTTCCTTAAAGGTAGTCAAAAGAGGGGATTTTTTTTGTTTGATGAGACTCCGCGATAACCGACTTGAAGAGAAAAGGAAAGTTTTGTACCATAATAGTAGCTATGTGCTACGGTTAAAAAATGAAAGGGGTTTAATAAACCATATTTATCAAAAATACTTTGTCCATCACTAATTATAAATATCTAACACTAATGCCGATATATACGATATTAGTGTTATATATTGTACGATATTTATTCTAATTTGTTTTATCAAACACTGTTTATTCCACTTTTTGAATCCTGTTTTTGCTGTGTGTATTAATTGAAATAAACAGTGTTTGACTAAACAAATCATAATGTATTTAAACCTCCACAATGTTAATGAATGCATCAACTATAAACCATACATGATACAATATTCTATAAACTTTATATATTTTGCAATTTCACTGGTTGATTGTATACGAAAATTATAAGATCTTATTCGAAAGTTGGGATCGACTGTGAATGAAATCAATATTAACGCGTACTTAAAAACTGTTTAGAATTTTACGAATTGCATGCGATTTTTAATCACATTTAGCAGGTTTCAATTACACGATCAAATGGAAAGTTGCTAATTAATGCTATTCTCTTACATTCTACTTTCATTATACTCATAACAACCTGGCTGATGTATAACTAAGACCAAGGAAACAATGGTTTAGTCAAGTGGAAGATATTTTTGAGAGATGATAATGTAAAAAGGTAGAGAAATCGAAGGAGATGTATGAGAATTTGTATTGTATTACACCATTGTTGTATACAGTACAATATCGCAGGTTGATTGTCATGTAGCTATCTCTTCTAACCGAAAGATTTTCAAGACCCGTTGTTTGAAAACAAGACCTTTAAAAAAATAGTATCAGCGAGAATCGAATTTGAATTAAAGCTACTGTTACATTTTAAAAATTAAATCAGTCGAAGCTTTAAAGTGACAGTTTCACATAAATTTAATTTCCCTTTTTGACTCTCATAATTGCATATTTACCTTAAACAGTGATTTTTACCTTAAACGTTGTTTAATTCATTGATTCGTAGCAAACTAGAAAGCAATGCTTTGGAGCCCGGTGGGGGCGCAGAACTCACTCATGTTGGAGAAAGTACAAAAAAAATATCTACGATGTCTCTATATGAGTGAGTTCGGTGTCTATTCATGGCTTTATCCTACTCAGTTTCTGCTGGGCATGCTCGGGCATAACTCCTTGAGCGTATGAAGAGATCTACGTCTCCTAGTGTACGTTGTCAAACTCGTTCGAGGAGTTGTGAGCTGTCCAGCATTACTACAAAGATTAGCGTTAAATGTTCCTAACAATTACACTAGACTGCGCCGGCAAGAACTGTTCTCAATAACATACGAGAGAACTGGTCTTCCAGCCGCTATGCCTGTTGGAAAGGCCTAACTCTTTTGAATGGGACTGCTTCTTAAGTAATTCTTCTTTATTTTTAATACTAACACTTCTTGTATTTTTTAAAGTAATTGGTCTAAGCCTGTTTTGAGAGAATAAGTAAATAAATAAATAAAAATACTAATGGCACATATCATCCTGGTGTGGATGGATTACGTATGTATATGAAGAAAAACTTAAGAAACTTATACCTTAAAAATCGGAGAAAATTAGTTTTTAATTAAATTAGTTTATAATTAAATTAGTTTGTAATCTCATTGGGTTTGAATAGAAATAATTAGAAATCATGAAAAATAATTAAATAAAGAAAAAAACTGTTTTGTAAACTTCACGATTTATATAAAACGTGAACCGAAATGCTTATTACTTCAGTGCCACGGGGCAATTGTTAGAGAACTGTTCGTGATACCTGCGGTAGGTAAAATTTATTGTTAGGTTTAAATCAATACTTGCTGGGAAAATATATAAGATTTAGTTAAACTCAAGTCAAACATCTTCCGAAAAGTTCTTTACAAAAACTTGTAGAAAGTTAACTCTGTTTTTTTTTCATGTTGATATAAGACTCATCATTCCAACATAATCCAGCCTCAAAAGGCAGTACGTACATATGTCAATTAAAATCATCTTTCCACTTTCGTTGTAGATGTACAGCCTAACGGATTTTTTTGCCATGTGGCAATCCTTTACAATGAACCAGAAATATGTTAAAGAGGCCTTAAGCGAAAACCAGACTGAAAAATTTCTTTATTTCCTTTTTAATAATTGATTACCAATGGGAATCAAACCTGCAACCTCCGGGGTTGAAAGACAGGGGTTTTACCAAATAAGCCATGAAGATCGTCAATGGGCATTATCGAATTTGTTTTTATGTCTAAATCAAGTGTATATAACATAGAAATATTACAAACTTATCAAATATAATGAAATTAAATGTAATTTTATGCTTTTTGGTTCAAGTAATGGGTACGAATGCGGAACGAATTCGCAACATCTATATTGAAAGACAATTGTTTCCAACTAGGACATGGAAGTCTAGTTTGAAACAAATGCAGTATGGTCGGAAGAAATTTCTACACAGCAATCAACCCGACAGATGAACACATGTCAATATAAAATACATAAGTATCCCTTTCAATGAAAATCTCGGTGATAAAACTTCCAACCTGGAGTTCAAGACTCGATTCCTTACGGAACTAAAAATATTTCCCTGTCTAATTTTTCACATAAAGCGTTTTATATCTATTTTTTTATTAATTGAGATACTTTTATTGAATACAGCACAACTTGGCGGGTTTATTGCAAAATGGCATCATTTACAAAAAAAAAAACAGATTTATTTGTTGCATACATGACTTGATTATATTATTTAAAATTTCATATGACAATAAACCTGCGAGGTTGTAATATGTATACGGACCTGTATTACAATACAATAATGTTAAATTGTTCTTATCAAACGTTAATAAGTTTAAAAATTTCGGCAGTATAACGACCATAGTTTTAGATAACTCTGTATTTGGCGTACATGCAAAGATCATTCAGATCCAGCGGAGGAAGCTCTGGAATTCAAACACCCATCCCGTGATGAAGAGTGACAGATATCAGAAGAAATAGGGACAGGACTATTTTTAGGCCAGGTCGAGATAAACATGGCATATTTGGCACAGATCAACTGAAGAACGGATGTTAATTTTGGAAAAGGAAGAGGGATATCGAACGGGGTTTTGCGATAGGAAACAGAATCAATGCGGTACTAAAATGTAAAGTATAAAAATCTGCTAAGATGATAGTCAACTTTGATGTATGGAACGAAACGTCGACGTGGAAAAATAATGTGAGAAGCTAAATAAATGCAGTAGAAATAAATGCGTGCATTGGAAAGAATACACGGAGTTACAATGCATGACAGAATACGGAATTAAGTGATCAGGGATGAACGTGAACTTAAGGTTGATGTGTTAAGTAAGATGAAGAAGAGCATATGGAACAAATAAATTAAGAAAGACTAACAAAACTGATACATAGTGTAAATTTAAGTGGAATGCGTGTGAGCAGAAGACCAAAAAAAGGTATGGTTGGATAAAATGAATGATATTCTGAAAGAAGGAAATGTAGAAAGTCAGAGAAATCGTAGAAGTTGTATGAGAAGGAGTATGAATGCAGAAGAGGCTCAGGATGTGTGTCCAAATATGTAGGTCTGACGTTGTGTTCTCTCTGCTTACCCGACAGGGAAAAGTGCGGAATGGTATGTATGTAACATAATAGGAAAAAAAAAGGATTTCCTTTGAAGTTTCAATTGAACCCGAAATGTCCGGGTCGGATTCCAGCGTTCTAACTGATAGAGTTTGTCATATAATTAGGTTAAACAATTTGTATCAACATACGAGAACTTATAGTACCCGGCGGTAAGTAATACACAACAGGCTTAACAAAGAGACTGTCGGCAATAATCGGCTAACTTCGGCTATATAGAGCGTCGTCTCTGTCGCACAATGCGCTAACAGTCTGCGACGGAACACTCTTATGAATGACAGAGACGACGCTTTACAAAGCCGAAGTTAGCCGATTATTGCCGACAGTCTCATTCTTAAGCCCGATGTGTATTACTTACCGCCGAGTACTGTACGAGTTTTATAAATATAAATCCTAACAATCGTCGATGTTAGATAACAATGTCGACAACGTAGGCAGACAGCACATACCGACAAACGTTCCCTTCACGACTTGCTGTATTCACCTCCTTTACATCGTCTCATACTAGTTCTATCGGTTTCTTTTATACTTTATTTTATAATTTCAAACTTGGTCCAATCATATACTTTTTCATTTTCAATAAGTCCAACTTACTTTTATCCATTCCTCGATAGTGCGTAGTTATATCGATTAGGGTATATGAATACCTATATTAATGCAATAGATACATTTAACATTGATTCAACCTATTTAAAGCAAATTTGTTTGATTTTTTTTTCTCATCTATGTGTATCATAGACAATATTGCTAATGTGATTTTTAGTCGATGGCTTAATTAATAAATTTATTTACTTGTTAACTACTCTACAAATTGCAATTTTAATATAAATATATTTAATTCATTATTAATGAAAAATCCTCACGGGCACATATACTGAAAAAAAATTATTAAATCATTTTACATATGAGTATCTAAAATTCCTCAAATAGGTATATTTTTGTTTTTATTTTTATGATTGTGTACGGTATATTGTGGGATGAACATTTTTGGTCTTTCTGGAGTGATGATGTGTGAGGAGTTTGATTTCGCATGATGTTACCAGTTGCAATTAAGTGTCACTGTTTGTCAGGTTGATGAGAGTGTGCAACGGGGTTTTGTTTTTGTGTAATCGAAAATCGGAAAGAAGTATCGATTTATTTTTTCATGCTAAATATCCTCAGTGAGATACAGCCAAAAGCCTAGTTTACTGGAGATACAACAAATGAAAGGCAACAAACCCAGATCCATTAAAATTGTATGTCCAAATTAAATTACCTGTTGTTTTTTCGCAAATTATGTATATTTCTTGTCATGTGTAATAAATAAATAAAATAATTTTTTTTTTAATAATTAAATATATAAGATGAGAAAAATCCAGTTCGAGATTGAAAAAGTCTAACTTTCAGGTATTCAGAATATAACTACTCGTTTTAAAGCTGATTAACCCAAACATTGAAATACATATTCAAATTACTTCAAAGCCTTTAACAACAAAATATAACCAATTATTTCATAAAACACTCGAGGATTAGGTGAGGTAAAGGAAAAAGTGAAAAACTACCCTAATCGGGTTACTAACCCATTTTGAAAGGAATTGAACGATTAAAATTGCGTGAAATAAATATACTAGATAGCTTTACGTAAAAAAAAATTCTATTGAACTTTTAAACATATGTACCAAAAATGTACATAATATATGTCTTTTAAACTGTGTATTATGACTACTTTAGTACATAAAGTAAAGAATAATATTAAATATTATGTAGGAATATAAATGCGTATCCTCGTATACTGATGAACACATCCTGACGCGTAAACACGTACGTTTTTATATTAAAATTCAATATCGAACGAACTTACCTTCGTCTGCAAGCCGGTTCGCAAAAAAATTATGTCAATGACAACTTGTGTTCGAGACACTAGTGGAGACGAATGTACAAAATAAAAATTCACCCACACCGATTAAAAAACAAACAACTTTTCAAAAAAACAAGTAAATGTACCAAAAAAAATTAACGATTGTTAATGCGCCAACGCGGCACAATTGTAAATATATGCCACTGAAAAACAATTCAAAGAACGATAGATATCGCGTGATACAATTTTTTTTAACCGCGCACCGAACGCGACGCAGCGCGCGAACACCGCAACAACGTCACCGTCTATTGACTGGACTCTTGAATGACTGAACATACAAGGCGGGGCGTGGTGGGAGACAGACACAAAGTAGAGGGGGTATTCATTCATGAAAACGCGTAGTAACCGCGACGATTGAATGGGAGGGAGAGAGGAGTGGTGAAATCGCATTTTTTTGCAAACAGAAAACGACTTCGGAGTAGTGAAACGCGCTCGTGCGTAATTATGCGACAAAACAGATCAATGGGATGCGATAAACAGCTGATGGGGTCGACTTGAACAACATATGGTGGATATTGGGTTCCCATTAAGGCCATCGGATGTGGAAGGAAATAGTTTAAAAACTTGGTGTCAGTCTTGATAGTAAGCTCTCTTTCGATAGACAAATAAGTTACATGGTTTCTTCAGGTTTATATCGTCGTTGTTCTGCGAAAGCATGTAAGTCGAAATATTGAGTTTTGAGATAAATGCAATTTAAGTTTTGGAAGGCGATGTACAATCAAGTTTTTAATAAAATAAAATACAAACAGATGTTATTTAAAGACAGTTTATTTATTTATAAGAATTACTACAAAAAAATGAGTAACTTAAAAACATATTACTCAAATATTAAAAATACGGACACCTGTTTTGGACTTAATCCTTTCTTGGTGAAAACAACTGTAAAAAGGTGACTGAAACGCTTCTAAAATATTGTTTTTTCCATATTATTGTATTATTTGTTCCTCTGACTTGACGTGTCGTGGTTTATTAAGTCAACCCTTGTGCTGGTTGGCAGGGATGAATACCAACTATGGAATTGCTTAGGGGTGATATGTTTTTTTTATATTTTCATAACAGCGAAACTATATAACTTTTGTACATAAATATTTTTGCTATGTGTAGATATTTTTATTTAAAGTAAAATGCCATCAAAAAGTCATTTTAAGCAAAAATGGACTTAAATGCTTCGACAATTGATTTTTGTTGTTTTCACTCAAAACATGTGGAAGCCAAGCGCCGAACTTCTGGACTTTTCCCATCGATTTAAGATGGCGGTATACAGTCATGTGACTACAATTCATCTCCTCTGACAATTCTACGGTGGTTTGAAGGGGATCTTCATGAATAATATGGTATATGCGGTCCTCATCAAAGTCCACTGGTCGTCCGGAACGTTCCATGTCTTTCAGGTCGAAATTACCGTCTTTGAAACGTAAAAACCATCGACGAGCTGTCCTTTCATTCATAGCATCTTCAGCGTACACTTTGCAAATATCGCGAGCAGCTTTGACAGCTTTATTCTCTCGATTGAACACGAACAGAAAGGAGTTGTCGAAAATGCTCACTTTCATATACTTGACATTCCATTTTGAAGGCTTGTAATCAAATAAAATAATATATGTAACGTAAAAGCAAACACAATATCTTGTAGAGCAGAAAATTTTCTTTCGAATGACGTATAACCTTTACCATTTTGTTTTACTTTAGGTGCTCATTTTAAATTTGAAAAAAACGGACACAACTTATGTTAACACCCAATATTTGATGTGTCGCGTTTGGATTATTATACAATAACTCTATTTATTCTAGTTTGCCTGATTCACAAATTTCTGGATTCCAATCTGTTTTCAATACAGCTCTGCTAGGCTGATATATGGTAGTCATAAATATTGCCATATTTGTCCGGTTCTAAAAAGTCTACATTGGTTTTAAGTGTAGCGAACGGATTGATTTCAAACTTTGTCAATTTGCAGTCCTTAATGAGAAGTCTCCCTTTCGAATATGTGTCCGAGACATGTTCCTTCGGGGAGAAGTAACACATCGATCAATAAGCTCCGGGACTAACTACTAAAACAACATTTGTTTGCCAAAATTATTCTTTATTCATCAAAATATTCTCCTTCAAGAGCGATACATTCATTCCAACGCTTTCCTAACTGTTTTATGCCAGCCGTGTAGAACGATTTATCTTTGGTTTCAAAATAGGCGTTAGTTTCGGCAATCACTGAATCACTCTTCATTGGAGCCAAATCTCTTTCCCTGGAGCATCTTTTTGAGGTCTGCGAACAGCCAATAGTCGCTGGGGGCCAAATCTGGAGAATACGGTGGGTGCGGAAGCAATTCGAAGTTCAACTCATGCAATTTGGCCATTGTTACCATCGACTTAGAACTTTAAGGTCGAATTTTTCTTCAACTAATGAATTGGTTGTTCCGAATCAATCTGACACGGCGGGGTATTATGATAAAGCTTTTGCCGTTGCTGGTACTGTGGTGTCGAATGATCTCAACCCTCGATGGATCTAATATTAAATAAATTTTACAAAAACTACGTTAGTAATTGGTTAATGGGTCGCATATTAGTTTAGTAATTTTATTTCGAAAAACTAATTTAGAGATCCATTTACCCCGTTCTCTCCACGAATAACGTTGTCATCAAATCCAGAATACGGTTTTATGAAAGCCCGGGTCTATTATGACTGCTATGGGATGTGAATCAATGCATATTTGAACGAGTTATCATTTGAAACGTTTCATCAAAAATTTGAGTGACGAATTGATCGCGTCACGCGATGAGTAGCCGTGTGAAACTGGTTACAGCACCGTTCCGTATCTATTGCCGATAACTTGACAGCAGTTTGCATTCTTAACATATTTATTGATTCCATTTAAAAATATCTTTAACATAATGACGATTACAAAGACAACCTTTATCTTAAAATACTCGACTAACAATTACTTTGTTATTCCAATAGCAATAATTAATTATCAAGAGAATGCTCACCGTAAGCTTCGACAAGCATTCGGTGCGATTCTGCAGCAGTTTTCTTCAAATGGTAACAGAAAATCAATGCTGTCCGCAAATCGTAGTTTTCAGGCACAAAAACAGACAAGTTCAACGCTATGAAAACATATGTATGTTAGATGTATTAAACTTGTATTGTTGTGACTTAAAGGTCTTTGACAAATGTAAACACAAGAAAAAGGCGTAAATGACGCGGTTTGACAGTCACTTCATTGACAACTAGAGCCATCTATGAGCAAATTCCGGTTTCATATTTACAGACCTGGTACATGCAATACGCAATTCCTTGCTCCAAAAGAAAACTCACATCAAAGTTACTGTAAAACATACATAGTTCCTGTTTTTTTTAGAAACTTATTGAATTTTTACTAAAACAGCATTTTTGATTATTAGTGTCCCACACACCTTCAATAAACCTTCCTATCAAAGTGGATTGCTGCCAGGAGCCATGCTAAAGCGTGTTTTGAGGTCACGATGGCGCTAAATTGATCTTTTGACAAAACCCATCACCTCGTCTTGGAATAACGCCAGCAGGGTTTGGTCCAACTTAACAACTTCCTATACCAGGGGTCGGCAAACCGCGGCTCTTTTCATAGACATTTGTGACTCTTCAATTCCAGCTTCACCAACGCAAGGAACTGTGGAGCAGCAAATTCACAAATCTGACCAGCCGCTTAGAGGAGCTCGAAAGAGAGAATTCCAATTTGATCAGCATTAGTAGATAGACTATTTGATACATGGAATAGTTTGCCTGGAAAATATGACACAATAAAAGAACTAGCATTTGCCATTCTCACAATCTTTGTCTCTCCTATTTATGCAAACAAACATTCTCTTCCATGAATCAAATAAAAAATAAGTTAAGAAGTACATTAACCGACGATAATTTACAATCATGCCTAAAATTGAAAACAAGTAGTTATCATACTTGCCAGACATAGCAAAGCGATGGGAGGTCACCGTTCTAACTAGTAGACTTTACAAAGCCCAAAAAGTGTTTAGTTATTTGGGTTTTATTTTTTAATGCACTTAACTACTGAAGCTTATAACTCCCATATATAATATTCTATTATTCTAAGTAGCCTACGTGTGTATTGTGAATTTGAGTTTTAAATAGAAATCTTGATTTTATCTCGGTTTTTTTCGTAATTAATATTTATATAGCTACAGCGAAAATTTATGTTGCGGCTCTACGAAAATGTTGAGATTCTGTTTACTTAATATTTGGGCTCTTCTCACTAGAAAGTCTGCCAACCCCTGTCCTATATAGATGTTTTAACGATCGATCGAATATTTCTGGCCTATATGCAGCATAATGTGACCTTTGAGGAATAGGTGGTCTATAAATACATTTCTATCGCAATAAATCAAGTTATAAAGTAATAAACAAAAATAATTTATCAGTAAACAATAATAGGCGACGAATTTTGGTCAACCAAAGGGTATAAATCTCATATCAAGTGACCTTTCCGATCAAGACAATCTATAACTAATAAGAGGAAAAGGCTTGAACTCGAAGTACCTTTACTGTCCATGCAGTGAGACTCTGGAATCAGTTACAAACCAATATAAGACTCGCTCCGTCCTTGGCATGCTTTAAGAAGCGATTGAAAAAACTCTTAATTTCTAGTCAGTAAAATAACGTGTTTCATTCTTGATTTTTCTTTTCCTGTCCTCTCTACCATCCCCTCCTTTCCTTTTGATTGATGATATCTCACTACATATGAAAAATAATGTTCGGGTGATTGTCCGTCTTTGTGGGGTTCGTGGGCATGAGCTCACGTACATATGTTTATGGATTTCGTGGGGATGGATAGGCATTTGAATGATTTATGCGACCACGTAACTTGCTTCATTCACTTTTGTCTGGTTGGTTGGAAGAGATTGCCACCTGGCAATAAGCCCGCCAGATTATATTTGTAATAAAAGTGTTAAAAATAATATCTCGGATGTTTTTTTTTGTCAAGATCTTTGTATAATTAATCGCAAAGAACTACGGAAAAATATCAATAAAAGTCAATATGACAATAAATAAGATTTTAATATACTTAAATCAACCTTTATAAACATTTTCTGTTCGTATGGTTGTCCACTTGAGTCATTTAAGAATGACGCTGTTGATTTTGTTTTATTTCTCAAAAATTGCTGAACAAGCTTAAGAATGTTGACAGAAACAATACTTAAATTGCTGAACACGCTTAAGAATGTTGACAGAAACAATACTTAAATTGCTGAACACGCTTAAGAATGTTGACAGAAACAATACTTAAATTGCTGAACACGCTTAAGAATGTTGACAGAAACAATACTTAAATTGCTGAACACGCTTAAGAATGTTGACAGAAACAATACTTAAATTGCTGAACACGCTTAAGAATGTTGACAGAAACAATACTCAAATTGCTGAACACGCTTAAGAATGTTGACAGAAACAATACTTAAATTGCTGAACACGCTTAAGAATGTTGACAGAAACAATACTTAAAACGATAACAATTGTTAAGACACCAAAAAGGGTTAACAGAAACAACACCCTAAAACGATAAATCAAACTAAGTATAAATATTAAGAAAGACTTGTACAAATATAGAAGATTGTTGATTCCGGAATAATTTGCGTCATTGAACAAAGTCACCCGTTACTTTCGTCATTGAACAAAGTCACCCGTTACTTTCGTCATTGAACAAAGTCACCCGTTACTTTCGTCATTGAACAAAGTCACCCGTTACTTTCGTTTTCGAAATGTAAATTTACTCGAGATTTAACTATGCAAGCCATCTAAGAGTGAGTACTCGTACATTAACATTCAACACTTTTGAAATTGGCTGAAATGCAAGTCAAGTCCTGATCCAAACATGAGGCGTCAGTTCGTTCTGGTGATTTGAGCTCAAAAAACATCAGAGGTGAGGTGCATGGCCGTGCGGTAACGCACTACTGGACTTCAATACGGAATATCGCCGGTTCGAACCCCGTACTGTCCTAGACTCCTCGAATGATACAGGCATTTTTTGCGCCTATTCCGGGGTATAACGATACCTATTACTTCGGTCATATCAATTAATTTAAAAAAAAGGGGGGGGGGGGGGGACATGCCGGTGTGCTCCGATCTTCACACTTCGGTGTGCCATCGGATTTTATTTTTTCTTTCCTATCCACCATTCCTCCCTTTTCCTTTAATTAACACTTGCCTTACTGTGCTAAAAAAATCCCGCCATTTATTTCTGTTGATATTTATAAATGTTTTTATTTCGTAATGACATCATTCAAATCATAGAGGTTTTGTTGAGGAATACATAAAGTATGAAGACCCTGCAATCAGTATATTTGGAGGAATTAAATAAAATATAAGTCATGGTCACTCGCTATCCAACACAGGGCGGCAAGTGTTAACGATATCTCATTTTTATTTTTACAATGTATATTGTTCATTAATTTTGTCAAGGTGAATAATCATATGATTTTTTTTGTGACCATGTAACAACTTCCTTTATTTACTTTTGCCTGGTTCGTTGAGAGATTGCCACCTGGCAATAAGCCTGCCAGATTGTTTTACAATGAAGTGTTAAGTTAATAAATTAATATGAAGAAACACGTCATACCTATTAGGCCACGGAGGTCTTCAATCGCTGCCATTCAAATTAAAGGCAGTCAATGTATTATCTTGTAGCGATAGTAAACAAAATCAATGTGGCCCTTAAACATATATACATACTCGAACCGAGCAGTATAAAACTCAGCTAAAACGATAGTGCACAATAACATTATAGTACCATTTTTTATGTATGCGAGTGAAACGTGGATGGGGAAAAATACTGAAAAGAGATGAAAAATGCTTAAGAAATACGTAGACTTAGAAGAATATATCTATTGCGTTATGGCAGAAGTTGATTCGTCCGTTTTTTGTCATTTTGTGTTTATTCTCCCAAATTATAGAAAATATTTCTCAGCATGTTGTGACAAAGTTTGGTGTGTCAATCATTATCCAAACAAAATATATATTGTTTGGAAAAACTTAAAAAATGTTTATTTATACTGATTTTAACAGCTTATCAAAGTTAATATTGCTTCTCCTGTAAGCTAAGGTAAAACGGACATATCAACTTCTGGCATAACGCCATATATATAGAATGAACGTAAACTTAAGGTGGATGTTTTAAGTAATATAAAAAAAGAGCCCTCTGACAAGGTTTTGGCACGTGGAAAATGAATGAAGAAATACTGACGAAATTGTGCAAAATGAGTGGAAGGCGTGGTAGAGAAAGGACCAAGGAAAATATGTTGAATCAAGTAAACATTTTGAAAGAAGGAAATGTAAGAAGAAGTAAGAGAAATCGTAGGAGCTGTATTTGAAGATGTATTATATGTGGTAGAGGCGATATACGTGTGTCGAGATACGAAAAGTTTAGCGCTCTGTCTTTATAATCTACCCCAGCAGGGAAGTGGCGTGATGGTATGAACGTATGTATGTACCCGGCGGTAAGTAATACACATCGGGCTTAAGAACGAGACTGTCGCTTTGTAGAATGTCGTCTCTGTCGCACGGACTGTTAGCGCATCGTGCAGCAGAGACGACGCTCTACAAAAGCGAGTCTCTTTCTTAAGCCCGATGTGTATTACTTACCGCCGGGTACTGTAAATATTTTATAATATTTGTATCGAGTATGCCGGTTGATACGCATCGTTTCGTACCGGTCTCGACTGGCGTTCTCTTTGCGGTGCAGAAAAGTATCGAATATCATTGTATTATAAATAATGTTCAATACGAGTATACTCGTATGCAATCTAATCGACACGTATGTTACAATCAATGTAGACGACATCCGTGACCTAGTTGGCAAGGACGCCCGATTTCCATCCGGGGATTTTCGGGTTCGATTGCCTATAATACACGAAAAGAAATTGAAAAAGGTTCCTTGTTTGGTAAAATAAATTACTTTAGTAAAAATACTAATCACCAATTTGGTTGTGTTGGCGGTGGTGGAGTATAATTCTCAACAATCATGTGGATTAAATATGCCTGTGCGTTTATTGGTTTAATATGTGCATAACTGTTGTACTTCAGCAAGTACACGTTTCTTGGCAGATTAAACCTAAAGTTTTGATGGCAAGGGGATCAAACTTTTAAGACGATCGGCAACTTTAATACAGCTTATCGTTAGGAAGTTTTATATAGTGCTACTGTTGTGTTGTTTAATAGCACGTGTAATTATATGTTAAGTATGGATTAGCGCTACGCTCAAACAGAGATTGTCTATTGGCCTTTCCAGTTCACCGCTCCTCTTTTTTTACGTCGTCCTTTTACTGTCCATGCAGTGAGACTCTGGAATCAGTTACAAACCAATATAAGACTCGCTCCGTCCCTTGACATGCTTTAAGAAGCGACTGAAAAAAACTTTTTAATTTCTAGTCAGTAAAATAACGTGTTTTCATTCCTGATTTTTCTTTTCCTTTCCTCTCCACCATCCCTCCCTTTCCTTTTGATTGATGATATCTCACTTTATATGAAAAAAAAATATTTGGATGATTGTCCGTCTTTGTGGGGTTCGTGGGCATGTGCTCACATATGTGTTTATGGATTTCGTGGGGATGGATAGTCATTTGAATTATTTATGCAACCACGTAACTTGCTTCATTTACTTTTGCTAAGTGGGTTGGAAGAGATTGCCGCCTGGCAATAAGCCCGCCAGATTGTATTTGCAATAAAAGTGTTAAATAAATCAATAAATAATAAATAAGTATGACAAGAAGTAGGGTAACATACGAATGAATGAAACAATGTGCATACGAGTGCATTCTTCAATACATTCAGAGAATACAAAAAAAAAATATTTCGTTAACCTTCAGTCAGATTTCATTGAAAATTAACGAAATCGGAATTTGCTAACCATTTGGTTGATGACATGACCTCGTAACTAGAAACTAGATGACCTCGTAACTAGAAATTCAGGGGTTCTAGGTTCGATTTCCGTCGGCACCCGGATTCTTTTCAAAAAAGGTTCCAGTCTGATTTTCACTTAAAGCTTATTTGACATCATTCTGGTTGGAAGGAAGAGATCGACACATAACATAATAAATCAGGCTCTACTGTATACAAACAAAAGTGTAATATAACAGTATAAAATACTAGAAATTTGTAAAAGCACAATAAAAAAACAGTTTTCAAAACTTCTCGACTCCATTCATCCACGCCTTTCACTCTCATTTGCACTATATTATATATCTGTTATGTATTTTTTCATTCATTCGTTCCACATAACGCTCTTCTTCATCCTATACAACACATCAATAAGCCTTAAGCTCAGTTTTTTCACTTCTCCAAAGACAAAAAAAAATATTTTTAATTTCAACAATACGCATTTTTTTTCTAATTATTATTTTTTTAATTATTCTAGTACTTCCTATAGCCACATGCTTTCTGAGTAAAACGATTTTTTTTTAAATTTTCAGACGAGTCCAACACAATTACGTGCATAATGGACCCCCTCCATGTACGGCCAGCCTTACTTGCGACTTAACAACAAAAACATATTTTTTTAAAATTTAATTTAATGAAAATGTTCTTAAAAGATAAATAAATATGTCTAAAAAACAACAATTTAAAAAATAATTCGTTTACTGAAAAAATTTTTTTTTAATAATCATCGATTTTTCGGCCCATGAAATGAGAATACCCCTTAATAATTTATTTTTATCAAACACTGTTTATTCCACTTTCGTTAATGCCTTAACTATAAACAACACAACCCCCTTAATAGATTTTACGTAATGTTTTCATGCATTTTAAAAATTATTTCGTAATAAGCGTCACAAAATTATAAATTCCGATTAGTAATAGTCTAAACGTGAAACTTGTCAGGAATTCGAACTGGGGGCAAAAGGTTATCTGACATACACGCTAACCAATACATCATTGGAGTGACGAACTGCTCCATCAATTATTCAGTTTTTATTTTGAACAGATCAGAGTTTAACAGGAAAATAAAAACAAAACAGGAAAATCACCAGTTGATACTTAAGAATGAACCAAAAAATAAAAACATAACAGGAAAATCACCACTTAAGAATGCACCATAAAAATAAAAACATAACAGGAAAATCACCAGTTGATACTTAAGAATGCACCATAAAAATAAAAACATAACAGGAAAATCACCAGTTGATACTTAAGAATGAACCATAAAAATAAAAACATAACAGGAAAATCACCTGTTGATTACTTGAACTGAACCATAAAAATAAAAACATAACAGGAAAATCACCACTTAAGAATGCACCATAAAAATAAAACATAACAGGAAAATCACCAGTTGATACTTAAGAATGAACCATAAAAATAAAAACATAACAGGAAAATCACCAGTTGATACTTAAGAATGAACCATAAAAATAAACACATAACAGGAAAATCACCACTTAAGAATTGCACCATAAAATAAAAACATAACAGGAAAATCAACCAGTTGATACTTGAGAATGAACCATAAAAATAAAAACATAACAGGAAAATCACCAGTTGATACTTAAGAATTGCACCATAAAAATAAAAACATAACAGGAAAATCACCAGTTGATACGTAAGAATGAACCATAAAAATGGTCCAGTTCTCATACATTATATTTATGGTACATGGATTCAAGAGCTCTTAACATTCCAACCCAGCAAGCTAACATAAGAAATTCAAACAATTAAAATCATGGAGAATGACACCCGTTTTCTGCGCAACAATAACAACTGTTGTGATTTGTGCAGTTATCTCCTAGCTGTAGACTTAAGCGATCTCGAGATCACTAAGGTGATGAAAGAATAGGTTAGACCAGGGGTCCGGCAAACTTTTTTCACTAATCCTAAAAAATGTAGGCTCGACGGACCAAGAAGCAAACTCAAGGATATTTATACAGATAATCTACTTATATTGCAAAAAAACAGGTTTTACCTTTTTTAACTAGGCGGTGATAATATTTATACACATTTTACTGACACACAAAAAAATCTATGGAATATTTACATTTATTAATTAAAGTACTAGTTGCTAGCCCGTGAAATAATAACGGAAGTAAAACAAATTCTACATTTATCAAAATATATATTCATAAATATCAGGGCTGTGAAGTCGGAGTCGTGGAGTCGGAACATTTTAGGCGGAGTCGGAAAAAAATCGACCGACTCCGACTCCGTTTAATTATTTTAACATTTTCTTTAACTCATCCAATGCTGAGAACACGCCTGGCATGTCCATGTGAACATCTGCTTCATGCTCAAAACACGCCGCGGCGTGTCCATGTCTAAATAATGTTAGTGTATATATCAGCATACGATATTCGTTCATTACTTCGGAAGATGCCGCCGCATTCGGGCGTTCTCAAAAATCTTATGTTCTATTCAATATTGAATAAAAAAAATAATAAACAATATAAATAAGATTTAGTTAACGTATGAAAACAAATGAAGCAACCTTTTTATTTTAAAGTGTTTTCTTATTTTTTTTAATACCTACCTGTGTTGTTTATCTAATTATTTTAAAAGTTTTATTTAATTCTTTTTTTAAATATTAATATATATTTTTAATATTATTTTTGTTGAAGATATTGCTTAATGCGTATTGTTTATATATTTTTTTATTAAATTGTTTCATTTGTGTACGAATATAATAAATTTTTTATTTATACCTGTATCCATTATTAATAAGTCAATATAATACATTAGGTAGACGCAGTAAATTATAAAATAAAATAAAAATTTAAGTCAGAGTCAAGAGTTGGAGTCGGAGTTGGTGTCGGTGTCGGAGTATAAAATAAAGCCGGAGTCGGAGTCGGTAAATTTTCATCCGACTCCACAGCCCTGATAAATATAGAATGTACAGCGTGTCGTCTTTTGGGACTTGTTTGTCTCCGAACAAAAGATTCCATTGTGTGTTGAGAGTGGTATTTTGTGTTGCTGGCTCGCCTCCTCAAGTGCGCGGATTATCTGCAGAACTAACCTACCTTACTCGATCAAATTCCGTAACTTATTATTGTTTAATTGTACTAATATGACCCTTGGTTCAATAATATTGAAAACTGAAAAACCCAATATATATTAAAAATATTGAGAAATAAGACTTTATTTTCTTGGCGCCATAGCGGCATTCGAGTGCAAAGGGTTAAGTTTCTAAACTGTGGTGAATAAAGTGTACATTCCTTTATTGGTAATTTTAAGACCCCATTAAAATAAAGAATTCGAAAAAAAATCTAAGACAACATATCACGAAGAATGGGAGTACGCTTATTTTTTTATAACGGTAAAATATAAATGTTGTTGCTTAATATGTCATCCATATTTTGCCATAGCTAAGAAAGGTGATTTGGAAAGACAAAAACATTTTGTATCTCTCCATAGTACTCGTACATATCAGTAGAAAATCCGTTACACAGTAAATTTAAGAAGTAAAATTGGGAGAGTCAAGTCTATATTATCAATACAAGAAAAATGTGTTTAAAATACCTTTTTGAAATCACTTGCAGTGACTACCGCATCATTTAAAGTCAAGCTATGTCATTTCTGATGGAGAACTTGTAAAGGAAGCCTTCTTATATATTTTTTAAACAGTGTGTTATATGTTGAATCTCGTTAATTTGATAGGTAGATCGCGACAATTTTTTTTACCTAAAAAGTCGATCGCGGCAACAAATAAGTTGGTCGCCCCTGGATTAGACGATACACCGATGCGCATGAGAGACCGAAATTGTACAAAGAACAAAGACCCCGTTCTTTGGACAGTCGGGACATAACATATTGACTCGCCGATTAAAAGAGACAAATATTTTATTCTTACACTCGTCGTTGTGTAATTTTGAGTTACCTCAAAAGGATTATTCCGATCAATTGCAGTTTTTAAATTTATGTAAGTTGTCAATCAAGTAGGAAGTGTTTTTTTTTT